>CM027403.1:7205913-7308380 GCA_015711505.1 Sylvilagus bachmani | reverse complement strand
CTCCCCCCTCTCCTTTCTCCCTCTCCTCTCTCCCTTCTCCCTCTCCTCTCTCCCCTCTCCCCTCTCCCCTCTCCTCTCTCTCTCTGTAACCATGCATTTCAAATAAATAGTCTTTGGAGAGAAAGAATGACAGAGAGAGAAGGAAGAGCAAGCAGGTGAAGTAACTTGATTTTCCCTTTTTTCTTGAAAAGAGGTTTCCCTTCATTTGGAGGAAATGAGTTCAGCATGCTTAATTAGACTGTGTAAAATTAACGTCTAGACTAATCCAGAAGCTATTACATAAGAAAATCATTTACTCTAACGGGTTTGTACACACACATACACGCACACACACACAGAGCCACAGCCTTTTCAAGCTATCCCATTTTAGCCATTAGAAACCAAACAGTTCAGAACTGGTCCTTGACACAAGCTGAGAGCTTTAAAGTCCATGTAGAGATGCAATACACAATTTGATTATTTACCAAAACATTAGTTTATTTTTAAAAAAAAAGAAAAACAAACGTCATCCTAAGGGATTTAGAGACTGACCTTTGCAAGGTCGTGTTCCTGAACTTCAAAGCTCTGAAAGTCTCCAGACAGGTCCTTGAGACAAGCAGGGGCCGTGTTAAGAGCTAGGAGAGGTTTAAACGAAACACTTATTAACCGAGTTGCTAAGGGGGGAGAAGATGCCATTTAAAGGGGCTCCGTTTTTGTTATCCGAGTACAGACAAGGAGCACTGTAACTCAGAAGGTAAAAGCGGCTTGCCTGTTTGCTGATGGCATTAAGTGCCCGGGGCCTTGTCAGCTAAGTGCCATTTTCTAAAGACTCAACTCGCTCAGCCTCGGGAGTGTCTCTCATAGCAAAGGATGCGCTGTTTGTTTTGTATGTAGTGTGCCTGGTGTGTTTGCAGAGAGTGGAGGGACGGAGGCCGTTTGACCAAACGCTGAGTTCAATGCACACACGCTGTTCATTAACAAGAGCAGAAATCTCCCTGGAGACCGAATCTCGGTTTCAGAAATGTGATTTCTATAATCTCTCCAGCCAAAGCACAGTAGGAACGCGCATCCGTTGATAACGGAGAAAGCAGATTTGAAATTCAAGGACTTGCCACCAACCGTTCCTGGGGACCGTGCTCAAGAATATATCAAAAAGATTCAAACGATGATGGCTTGGAATCGTGTTCTTATCAGGATAGGATATCTGAGAAACGTCTGACTTCAAGTGAACATTTCCATGGAAGCTCAACTCTTCTGAATCTAAGTTAACTCTGGACACACTGCTTAAAGAAAGCAGGAAGTTTTGGGAGTGCTGGCTTGAGTTGCCACCCCCTCTTAGGTTCATCCAGCACTGCTTTGTCCAACAGCACACGGAGCGTTGAGGGAGGTTTTGTGCATCACCCACTCCAGGAGTTTGCCATTCATAATGGAGAACAGGACAAAGATGGATAATGAAACCTTGAAAAGATGAATGGTGCTCACCGCCCTGAGTACTGGGAGGGAAGCCAGGATTCTTGCAACTTGTGGGGTATTTGGCATAGTATGGCCGTTAAGGCCTCACCTACAACGCCAGCATATTGAGTGCCTAAATCTGAGTGCCGGCTCCACTCCCAATGCCAGCTTCCTGCTAACACACACTCTGAGAAGCAGCAGGCGACAGCTCAAGACTTGGGTTCCTGGGGCCAGCGCTGTGCCGTAGCATGTAAAGCCGCTGCCTGCAGTGCCAGCATCCCATATGGGCACCGGTTCGAGTCCCGGCTGCTCCACTTCCAATCCGTCTCTCTGCTGTGGTCTGGGAAAGCAGTGGAAGATGGCCCAAGTCCTCAGGCCCCTGCACCTGAGTGGGAGACCTGGAAGAAGCTCCTGGCTCCTGGTTTCGGATTGGCGCAGTTCCAGCTGTTGTAGCCAATTGGGGGAGTGAACCAGCAGATGGAAGACCTCTCTCTCTCTCTCTCTCTCTCTCTCTCTCTCTCAAATTTATAAATGAGCACATTGTTTGACTTTGAAGAAACTTATAGTATCACTGAAAATCACCAAGCCTACACAGCTTATTTCCATACACAGAAAATACACAAACTATTTTCCTAATCATTTAATAATAATATATCAGCAGCTCAGCATCTTAGAGGCATCCGAGAAGAAAGAGGTGATAGATTAACCCTTTAGCAGATGGAGCATTCAATATAAGAAGGAAAGAACAAATGTTTAGCGAATGACTACCAGAAATCAGACAATGGGCTGGGCCCTCGCTCAGAGGCTTGCTTCCTGCTCATGACAGCTCTGCGTGGTGCAGGTGAGGGGACAGGGGACGCGAGAGTAAAGCAAAGCCACCTAACTAAGAAGAGGCAGCACAGAGCAGCCCCTGGCCCTGCCTGGTCCTCTTCCAAACCACACAAGGGCCAGCAAGTCCCAGGTCAAGCCCTTGATCACAACACACTCCTGCCCAGGTCCAGAGGAGGTTGGGTCAGGGAAGTCCTCCTGGCACAGCCGGGATCTAGACGAAGCCAGACTGCATGTTGGGAATGAAAATGACTGTGGCCGAAGGGACCTCAGCTTTCAGGACTTCTCTGTCTTACCCCTAAAAGTCAACTCCTCTTGGCACCAAGCCCGAGTCTCATTTTCTGCAGCGTTTTCAGCACCAGGCGCCCCACCTGGGAAGTGGAGCGCACAAGAGGTATAGGTCCAACTAACCAGTGCAGAGAGACCAGGGTCTGACCCGAGGCACACCAACAAATTGTGTCTCAACTAACAGCTGGCAAGCTGGAAGCACTAGAAACAGACAGATCTGTCTAGTGGAGGCATCACTTCTGCTACCCTCTTACCCCACCAGGGCAGCTGACTCTGACCTGAATTCTCTGGTCACACCATCAGCCCGTAGGGTGAGGACTTTTATAACAGCTGTGATTACAGGGGCCGAGGTGGTTCTACTTTGGGGTCAACATCATCATCCCCCCAGCCCACCCTGCCTGAGAGCTGGCTTTTAAGGACCGTGTTGGATTCAGGTTTACTTTACGTGTGATACCTGCGCTAGGCCACAACTAGATTACGTGGTGCTGGCTGCAGAATTAGGAAAGGCCCCCTCTCTCTGGGTGGACCATTAGAAAGAAGCCATTTTTCAGATTGGTGCAGGCAGACAGCCAGGGCGCCCCAGGGCTGCCGCATTGGGGTCCCCGGCTTGCTGCCTGGACTGAATGCCTTCTTATTGGGGGTACACCTTCCCTGGAGCACCTCTTGAGGTGCATGTTAACCTCCTCTTTCCCCTTCCTTCCCTCTCTTGTAAGGCACCTCAAATGTCTACTCACTGCCTAAGTCTTTTCAAGCCAGTTTTGCTTTCTCATTTGCATATATTTGCATCTCTTCTCCTTCCTGTTGCCAACAGCTGGAGAAACCTCTCTTTGTTCTTTTTTTTTTTTTAATTAAAAAAAAAAACTTGTTTTACTTATTCAAGAGGCAGAAAGAGAGAGCCAGACACAGCGAGAGAGGGTTCTTATTAGTCGATTTACTCACCAAATGTCAAAAATAGCCTGGCTGAGCTAAGGGCCAAAGCCAGGAGCTGGCATTCAATCCAGGCCTGCAGAAACCCAGCAGCATAAGTCATCACCTCTGCATGATTGCTGAGCACTCTGAAATTTGCTTGTTTCTGGGTGCTGCGGGTCAAAGGTTCTGCACCAAGGGAAAGTGGCATCCTGGAGAATGTTCTAGAAGACTGCAAGACAAGCTCTAAGCAAACATGGGAGCCATGAGCTATGTGTGGAAAGCGGGGCTCAGCGTCCAGCAGCCATCTTTAAATCTCTCCAGGGGAACGGACTTGTTCTCTGGGGTCTTCTTGAATACCACAGACCCAAGAAGACTCAAGGGGAAGAATATATGGGTCCCCAGAAGAAATCATTTAACACAATGATACCCAGAGAGTGGGCTTCCTAAAAGAATCGAGTTATTTATACACTATCTTCTCGCCTTGGCTTTTGCTCTGTCCACTTCTAGGAATATTCGCCCACGCTTCCTTGGCTCACATCATATCTCTGCCCTCTCGGCAAACAGAAGGGTGTTCCCCACCCCTCCGATGGCAGCTCTGTCATTTTTGCACCATCCTGTCCCTTGCCTCATTTTCCCCAACTGTTGATTTCTCTTCCTGGTCTGATGCCAGCGTCTACCAACACAGAGACACAAATGCCATGAGACACAGCACCACCTCCACCACCAGGGGGCTTGTCCTGTCGGTCACGTGTGGGGCCCTCCTGTTGGAGATCACTGGCGGGAGGAGGCACCGGGTGCTGGGAGTTGAGAACTCACCGGAGGGTTCAGAAAGCAGAGTTAAGTAAGCGGAACCTCAGACACTCTCTGCCGGCCCTCGGATGGAGGAAGTAGAAACGCCCAGCGAGGTGGAAGGTGGAAGGTGCATGTGGGCACAGAGTTATGGGACTGAGTGAAAGAATTCATTTTTTTCTACTTGAAACCTTTCACTTGCTCTTTTTTTTTTTTTTTTTGTCGTCTCACAAGTGGAAAACAAGAACCCTAAAATATCCATCAGAAAATTACTGAACTTTGTATAGAAAATGCAACTTCTTCTAGGCGCTCCCTGGAGTGTCTGCATCGTATAAGCACAATCAGTTATCCACTGGGGCAAGTACTTGGCTTAGTGGTTGCAACACTGCCTGAGATGCCTACATCCTGGATCAGATAGCCTGGCTTCCATTCTGAACTCCAGCTTCTGATCCAGCTCCCTGCTAACACACCCTGGAGGCAGCAGGTGATGGCTCCCACATGGGAGACCTGGACTGAGTTCCCAGCTCCGGCTTTGGCCTGGCCCAGCTGTGGCTGTTGAGAGCATTTGAGGAGAGAACCAGCAGATGGGAGTCCTATCTGTTCCTCTCTCTTTCTCTGTCTCTTAAATGGATAAAATAAATCAGAAAAATCTTTGAACATACATTGTAAATTGGAAAGTTTCTGCTGCATAAATAATATGAATGGAAAACATTAACACAACCGCACAGTTATCATTTGTTTGGGTTTTGGATTTTTTACCTTTGTTCTTTTTTCTTGAACATGAACTGTGAAATACTGCAAAAATTCAGAAAAAATAGAAAAATGACAACAAAGGACTCATCCATTGCATCTAAGAAATGTTTATCCTTAGCCACATCTTTGCTTTAGCCATCTTTTGCTTTTTTTAATTAATTAATTTGAAAAACAAAGAGAGAAACTGAGACAGACAGAGTTTCCCCGTCCACTGGTTCATTTCCCAAAATGCCTGCCACAGCCAGAGCTGGGCTTGGCCAAAACCAGGACCTGGGAGCTCAATGCAAATCTCCCACGTGGGTGGCAGGGGTCCAGGTATTTGGAGCCCCCACTGTGGCCTCCCAAGGGTGCATCAGCAGAGATCTGGAATCAAGACTGGAACCTAGGCACCGGATATGGAGCATGTGTCCTGAACAGCACACAGAAAAATATTTTAGTGCCAGTGGGAGCAACTCTGCCTCATGACTCCATCATCTCCATCACCAGAAATGAGATCGTGTTCTCGTGTTTTACGTGGATGCAAAAGTGGACCCAGTATACAGATGTGGAGACTTGCATTAAAACACGTCCTAATGCAAACCATTCTGCAATGCTGGGATAGATATAAATCAGTTAAAAATGTAATTTTTCAGTACGCTGTCATCGGTCTGGTTGACTGATATCTCCATTATTTACGATCACTGGTATCTGGTTTCACAGTTGACAATGGCCTGTCATTTTGCTCTGTTTTATTTTTTTTTAAGATTTATTTATTTATTTGAAAGGCAGAGTTACAGAGAGGCAGAGGGAGAGAGAGAGAGGTCTTCCATCTGCTAGTTCACTCCCCAGATGGCTGCAACAGCTGGAGCTGTGCCTATCTGAAGCCAGGAGGCAGGAGCTTCTTCCTGGTCTCCCACGTGGGCGCAGGGGCCCAAGGACTTGGGCCATCTTCTACTGCTTTCCCAGGTCATAGCAGAGAGCTGGATGGGAAGACAAGCAGCTGGGACTCAAACCGGCGCCCATATGGGATGCCTGCCATGCAGGTGGCAGCTTTATCCGCTACACCACAGTGCCGGCCCCTTTGCTCTGTTTTAAACCTTACTTGTTCATTTTGGTTGTCAAGGTTAACCATGTAAAATGTTTGGGGGAGCAGCCTTTTTTCTATCCCTTGAAAAAGCCTAAATAAAGTCATGTTTATCCGTTCATTGCAGGTTCTTGTAAACTTAGCTGCATCTGGCTTGTCTTGGGATGAGAGAAGACAGTGGATTTTTTACTTAATTCACTTCTTTTATTGATAATAAGCGCACCTGACTTTTCTGTCTCACCTGTTTTGTCATTGATATCTTCCTAAGGAATTGTCCTGTTTCTCTCTTCCCAACTGTACTGTTAGGAACTTGACCGTGGAGTTCTCTTCTAGAATCTAAAACCTCTCGGAGGCTGTGAAATCTCCATCAGTGACAATGTCCAGTCTCCTGTTTGCCTGACTTTACCCCCTTTCCAAGGGCGAGCTCTGAGTTTGGTGGGCTTCTGCATTACGACCTTGTTTTCTAGCTCCTTAATGGCTCCCTTATCTTTACGACTTCCTTCCTTGTGTGCTTTTCTCCTGGTCTCTGCTTGTTTTTCTCCTCTGCTGTGTTGAGTACCTCGGCATGAATTTTACAAGACAGCTATGGAGACTACAGGGATGCATTTACAGCAGGGGGTGGACAAACTTTCTGCCCCTGGAACCATTTGGATATTGATGACGTCACTGGCTGGCCACACAAAAGGACCAACTTACAAGTGTGGCTGCTCTAGGTTTATTGACCTTGGAGTCCCACCTGCGGCGGCCTTGGCAGGGCCAGACCAAGTGATTTTGTGGGTCTTGTCCACCACAGTCCCCACCCCTGATTTAAAGTATCATGTAGGCCACACACCATAGTTTTGTCCCTGTTTGATTTTAATTATTTCATAATACCGGTGGTGATTTGTTTTGCTCTTAAGAGTTTTCATTTTTATTATGCAGCATTGTAAACATATACAAAAACACGTTGCACCCTTCTAGAATGTTCCTGGTTCAACATCACTGCAAATGGGCTGTTGGTCTTCTCTGACCAGTTTTATTATAGAAATCTGTGTGTGTGTGTGTGTGTGTGTGTGTGTGTCTTACTTCTCTTCCTTGAATACAGAAACCCATCTGACCAGATTCAGAGCAGTCTGTGTTGTCAAAATACAGCCTTTCTTTCATAGACAGTTAAAAATAATTTTTAAAACACAATTCCCATTTTCATCTCCACAGTTTCCAAATCTAGACACGTACCACGGTTCAGGGAAGCTGGACAAGCACCATTTTAGGAGTTATGAATAAAGCAGCTGCCTAGGGCACCCCCAGCCTGCCGCCTCCCCTCTGCCAGCCCAGACTCATTTCTAGAAAATTCCATGTGGCCTCCCAGGGAAGTTGCCATCCAAGCCACAGCAGCCACAGAGCAGAGCTCAAGAAAAGCAGCAACGGAGCCTCGGCGGGAAACCTGAGTTCTTGCCACACAAAGACAAAGATTCCAAGGGCCTTAAGACTCCCCCGCCACTGGCTCCACAGTTTCTAAGAATAGCGTGAGGTACTACAGAATACCAGCCCCAGACGTCGGTCCTTAATGGTCTCCAGCCTTCGAAATAGGAGCAAGTGGAACCGGAAGTGCCCCCAGGAAACCCTCCCCGACCTGGCTCGATGGGGACCAGGCCACAGGGTGCTGATGTGGCTCCCTGGGACATTGGCTCCAGAGGCAAACTGTGCCCGGCGCCACCCCTACTGAGCCTGGTGCCCTCCACAGCCTGGCCACTCCCAAGGCAGGGAGAGGCTGAGGACCACAGGCCTGGGTCCGAGGGTCCAGGCTCATCCTGGGGAGTCCCAGAGATTCCCCCTGGGTCTCTGGGAGAAACCCCCATGGGGTGTGAGGGGTTGCCCTCCTACAAGTTCAAGTTCTTGGTCAGATGGGTCTCTTCCCACTTCATCTTCCTAATCTTCAATTTATTTCTTGTTGAAGACGGTTTCATTCATTTATTTGAAAGGTTGAGTTACAAAGAGGGGGAAAGACAGAGAGAGGTCTTCTATCCACTGAGAGAGATCTTTTAAAATCATCCTCTGACATGGGGTATGAATACGAGGTTTTCTACCAGCAACAATTTACAAACCTTGAGGATTGCTTCGGAACAGAAACTTCTGTGTGCGAAATGTTCAAAGAACCCAGTGTAGCTGGCGCCGTGGCTCAACAGGCCAATCCTCCGCCTACCGGCGCCGGCACACCAGGTTCTAGTCCCGGTCGGGGCGCCGGATTCTGTCCCGGTTGCCCCTCTTCCAGGCCAGCCCTCTGCTGTGGCCCGGGAGTGCAGTGGAGGATGGCCCAAGTGCTTGGGCCCTGCACCCCATGGGAGACCAGGAGAAGCACCTGGCTCCTGCCTTCGGATCAGCACGGTGCGCCGGCTGCAGTGCACCGGCCACGGCGGCCATTGGAGGGTGAACCAACGGCAAAGGAAGACCTTCTGTCTCTCTCTCTCACTATCCACTCTGCCTGTCCAAAAAAAAAAAAAAGACTGCCACATTCCACATCATAGTGCCTGGGTTCAAGAACCAGCTCCACTTCTGACTCCAGCTTCCTGCCAGTTGCTCCTTGGGAAGCAGCAGGGGGTGGCTCGGCTACCTGGTCTCCCTCACTCACATGGGAAGACTAGATCGAGTTCCTGGCTCCTGGTTTTGATACAAATATTTAGGGAGTGAACCAGCAGATGAGAACTATCTGCCTCTCTGCCTCTCAAATAAGCAAGAAATTTTTAAAAATTGAAATTTAAAAAAAAAAAGTGAATCTTAAGGTTCCAAAAATTGATCATTTAGGGAGAATACAGCATAGTTTTCCTGGAAAGATTTTTTTAAATTTTACATTCTTATTTGGAATTTTCAATCCTGCACTCACAATGCAATTGCATGAAGTTAATTGACACAAATTTATTTATTTATTTTAGAAGCAGAAAGACAGAATTCCCACCTGCTGGTTTGCTCTTGCAATGTCCCCATGGCCAGGGCTGGGCTCAGCCACAGCCAGGAGCCAGGAATGCCATCCATGTCTCCCATGTGGGTGGCAGGAACCAAATCGCTTGAGCTGTCAACGCTGCCTCCTGGGGCTTGCAATAACAGGAAGCTGGGGTCAGGAGCCAGCACCAGGAATCAAACCCGGGCACTCCCGTGTGGGATTCGGTCATCTTAAACCACTAGATGAAACTTCCACTCTCCTGCAAGACTTCCAGCATTTGTGAGGTTCCTTTCAGTTGGAAACCTAAGGTAAACCAACACCCAAGCTCCTGTTACTTCAACTCCTAGACAAAAAAATGGATACTATAGCAAAGAGATCTGAGGGCGCCAGAGATCCAGGACAATCCACTCCTAACCTGGCTCACCCTTGACCCGGGGGGGTGGGGGGATGGAGCTCTTCGTATCCTGTGCATAATATCCCATAATATGTGCAAGTCAGTGACTTCTTCACAGGAAAAAGGATGGGATTTAGCAGCATGACTAACAAGCCCATCAGGGCCCTAAACTATGACCACATGGCCCTCGCAACACAAACTCTAGGTTGAGACCACAGATACATCTGAGGGAATTCCATTATAGAGATGCGTAAAGCCAGATAACTCGAGCTCCAGTATACTCAGGCAGGTTGCCCATCACCCGTGGAGCACTTGACCTTGTCTGTGGTTACCATCATCAACACGTGCAGACGTTCATCATCGCCCAGCCTCCACCCAGCACAGCTCTGTGAATCGTATCTGCCCACAGCAAGTGACGAGAGCCTGAATAGAGGCTGACTGTGCTTGCCCAAGTTCAACCACCAACCATCAACCAGACTTGCCTCGCGCTAGACTGTTCCTAACTCAGAAACGCTGGAGGATTTAGCAGCTCACAAACAAACTGATGTTTGTTGAACTGAATGGAATCTCCGTTCTCCATTGGTCTCCACGGTTCAACTCCTTCCCAGCATCCACAGGATCCCTAACATCAGCCATCACCCATCACTTGACTCTGCTCTTGGACACGCATTTATCGACAAGGCTTCTGTCTCGGGACACCAGCCCATCTCACCCTGCAGGCTCTGAGCTTGCTCTGCTCTCCATGGACACTCAGCACAGTCCCTCATGAATTCGTCCACAGCTGTGACTGTAGATGTGGGATTGAGGAGGAGTAGGGTGGTGACGGAAGAGGTAGGAGCTCTGCTTGTCTGTCCCCTTGCTGTGAACCAGGCACTGTCCCTGGCCCTTGCATATGGTAATCCCTTGTAGTTTTAAGGAACACTGGAGACCAGGGAGATGAAAGGTCCACTGTCTGAGCCTTTGGGTCAGGAAACAAATTCTAGCACCAAGATCCCAAATGTCTTCCCAAATGGAAAGCCCAAACCATGCTTTGAAATGAGTGATCTTTGGCCAGCGCCGTAGCTCAACAGGCTAATCCTCCACCTGCGGCGCCGGCACCCCAGGTTCTAGTCCAGGTTGGGGCATCGGATTCTGTCCCGGGTGCTCCTCTTCCAGTCCAGCTCTCTGCTGTTGCCCGGGAGTGCAGTGGAGGATGGTCCAAGTGCTTGGGCCCTGCACCCCATGGGAGACCAGGAGGAAGCACCTGGCTCCTGGCTTCGGATGGGTGTGGTGCACCGGCCGCAGCGGCCATTGGGGGGTGAACCAAGAGAAAAAGGAAGACCTTTCTCTCTGTCTCTCTCACTGTCCACTCTGCCTGTCAAAAAAGAAAGAAAGAAATGAGTGATCTTTGATTTGCAACTTTAAATTATGAGAATTAATGAATATCCATAATAAGACTTTTACCCATCCACCACAAAGTGAGAAAAATAAGTTAATAAAATGCCTTTTCCATAGTCTACTCAAAGGGCCATCCTTTGTCCAACACAGTTGGGGAACCACATCTTAGAATGCAGTGAAGCCAATTCTTCCAGCAAAAATTGCCTATAATGAAAATTACCTCAAAATCTTTTAAGAAGTTAGTAAAATGAAATGCATTACGCGTTCCATTACTTCTCAAAAGTCCAATTACAGCCCATTTGTGTTACAGCTTTGAAGTAGATCTGTAGTTAAATGTACCTCATCAAAGATTTGGCTCTTCCTTTAAGAATCATGTTGTAGAAAAAGCCAACAAAAAGCGTTCTCTTAGGGACTGGAGTCACGTCCACTGAGGAAGGTAGAACTATCTGGTGTGTGTGTTCATACAAAGTTGTCATACGGTAGGTTTCAGGGCAGTTGACTGCAATTTTTAAATTCATCTCATTAAAATCTATAAAACACACATCATGCTGATTGTCAATGATCATGAAGACAATTCTCAACCATTCTCCCTTGTTCTTTTACAAGTGGATTTTGTTTATTTGAAAGGTACTGCTAGTCTCCTCATCAGATGCCTGCAACAGCTAGAGCTGGGTCAAGACTAAAGGCAAGGCTGGCTGGCGCCGTGGCTCAACAGGCCAATCCTCCGCCTTGCGGCGCCAGCACACCAGGTTCTAGTCCCGGTTGGGGCGCCAGATTCTGTCCCGGTTGCCCCTCTTCCAGGCCAGCCCTCTGCTGTGGCCTGGGAGTGCAGTGGAGGATGGCCCAGGTCCTTGGGCCCTGCACCCCATGGGAGACCAGGAGAAGCACCTGGCACCTGGCTCCTGCCATTGGATCAGCGCGGTGCGCCGGCCGCAGCGCGCCGACCGCGGCAGCCATTGGAGGGTGAACCAACGGCAAAGGAAGACCTTTCTCTCTGTCTCTCTCTCTCTCACTGTCCACTCTGCCTGTCAAAAAAAAAAAAAAAAAAGACTAAAGCCAAGGGCCCAGAACTCAGTGCAAGTCTCTCACAAGAGGGGCAGGGACACAAGTAATTGGACCGTCGATCACTGCCTCCCAGGGTGTATGTCAGGAGGAAGTTGGATTCAGGAGCAGAGACAGTACTCAAAGCCAAGTGCTCCAGTTCGGAGTGTGAGTGTCCCAAGGGGTATCTTAACTGCTGTGCCAAATATCCCTTCTCATGGCTGAACTTGAACCAATACACTTGAAATATTTTAAAGATTTATTTATTTATTTGAAAGGCACAGTTACAGAGAGAGAGAGAGAATCTTCCAACAGATGGTTCACTCCCCAAATGGCTACAGCTACAATAGCCAAGACTGTGCCAGGATCTCTATCCAGGGGGCAGAAGTGGAGCAGACGGGACTCAAACCTGTGCTCACACGGGATGCCTGCGTCGAAGCAGCGGCTTAACGCACTGTGCCACAACGCACTTGAATTTTTGAGCTTTTGAGCTTTAAGCTGTCTCCTCAGTAGGAAGAGCCAAGCAAGCCGCTCCATTGTTTGAAATGTTGCATGCAAAACCAAACCCACTGATTTCAGCTCCCTAAGCCTCATCTTGGAATCCGTACGTGACTCAGTCGGAGCCTTAGTGAGCTAATAAGGAATGTGTTTGCTCCTTCAGTAACAGGGAGTTGGGGAAATACTATAATACATTTTAAAAATAAATCTAGAAAGCTATATGAGTTGCTTTTTTTTTAATACTACAGAGCAAAAAAAAGTCTTAAATCTTCCTGATTATAGAAGGAATCGCTAGTTGGTAGTGTGTAGAATCTAGGAAGTGATACAGTAAGAATGCAGTCACCATTTAATTAGTGATTAAATAGGGAACTTTCTTTTCCTTCGATTCATAGTCCCCATGGAAGAGTTAATTAAATTAAGGGGCTAATTGCACATTCATTAAGCCTAACTTCCCTTGACCACTTAAACAGCTAAACTGTAAACACACAATTGCTTTGGGTATGTATGTGTGTTTATAGAATATGCATATATAATTATTGACGGTTTCTAAAAATTTTCTTATCCCCATTGCTTCTGCCAGGTTGCATTAAATGCATATATCATGCGTGGAGAGATCCCTAATGGTAAATCATTTCTGCTCACGGATGCAACCTCAGTTAGGTTAAAGTAAACAGGAGGGACCGGTGCTGTGGCAAAGCGGGTTAAGCCGCCGCATGCAGTGCCGGCATCCCATATGGGCACCGGTTGGAGTTCTGGCTGCTCCACTTCTGATCCAGCTCTCTGCTGTGGCCTGGGAAAGCAGTAGAGGATGGCCCAAATGCTTGGGCCCCTGCACCTGAGTGGGAGACCCAGAAAAAGCTCCTGGCTCCTGGCTTTGGATCGGCACAGCTCCGGCCGTTGTGACCAACTAGGGAGTGAACTGGTGGATAGAGCCCTCCCCCTTTCCCCTTGAACCATGGGTAATTTTCTCCAGCCTTCTGCAACAGAGTCTGCAATCCCAGCCTTACACCATTGAGCAAGCTCGCGCTGAGTGGTCCGCCAGCAGGGACACAGCTGAGCAACAAAGAAACGCCCGCTGCATGATCATCACTTTGTGTCCATATTCTTGCCTCCTTCTTCCTCTTCTGGACCACCTCCCGACAGAACACTGGGACAGATCCCCTCTGGTGGGGCTGGCATTGTGGTTCAGCAAGTTAAACCACTTCCCTGCAATGCCAGCATTCCATAGGAGTGCAGCTTCCAGCCCAGCTCTCTGCTATGGCCTGGGAAAGCAGCAGATGGCCCAAGTGCTTGGGCCCCTGCACCCACGTAGGAGACCTGGATGGAGCTCCCAGCTCTAGCTTCAGTCTGGGTAGTGAATAAGTGAGCTTTTCTCTCTCTCTCTCTCTCTCTCTCTCTCTCTCTCTCTCTCTCTCTCTCTCCCACTTTCATTCAGAATTTAGAATGTCTGATATCTGAGTTTCCAATTTTCCCCATCATACTCCTAAGAATGATTTTGCCAGAAACTCGTGTCCACCGTCAAAAGATGGCCAAGAAGTCATTGGAAGCTGGAAATTCTAATGTTCTTTCTTCTGCCAACGTAACATACCATCATTATGGTTATTCTAATTGTTCAGATTCATCTCAAGAAAGTCCAATTAGCAATCACTACTCACATGCCAAGCTCTTCCATAGACTAAACCATTCATTAAAGTTTTAAATCATCTTCCAGAAACATTTTAAGTCAATGGCACTCACTTTTGGACCATGTCCAGGCCACCTAATGCTAATCGGATTTCAAGATGACTCCCACTTTTAGATCATAAATCTGCACCTAACTTTATGCTCTGAGTTTGAGCTCTAGCACTTATTGTTAAAAATGAGCTGTTCGACCTTGCTAAATAAAAATGGTACAGTGGGTTGGGCATCTACCTGCAGTGGTGGCATCCCAAATGAGTGCTGGTTCTATTCCCAGAGGCTCCACTTCTGACCCAGCTCCCTGCTATTGCACCTGGGAAAATAGCTACAGATGGCCCAAGGGCTTGAGCCCCTAAAACTCGCATGGGAGACCCAGAAGGAGTTCCAGGCTCCTGGCTTCAGCCTGGCCCAGCTCCTGCCATTATGGCATTTGGAGAGTGAATCAGCATATTGGAAGCTCGCTCGCTCTCTCTCTCTCTCTCTCTCTCTCTCTCTCTCTCCCCCGCCCCGTCTCTCTAACTCTGCTTTTCAAGTAAATAAATAAATATTTAAATACAAGTCTATTGCTTCTATGGGACCACAGCTGAGACTAACCACAAAGAAGAACTATCTGAACTTGTTTATGAGTACAATAAAACATGTCCCCAAAAATCGCCAGGAGAGCAATAGTTGTTCTTTCCTACAGTCAAACAACCGGAACGCTTTCATATCATTTCACAGTTAACAGTGGGAGGTAGCTGGAAGAGTGAATCTCTTACTGCAAGTATGTTCAAAGCCTACTTATAAAACAGGAGCTTGGACTTCACAGCTGAGCCAATGAAGACACTCGTCTGAGCTCCACCACGGTTCTGTCCTGAGTCCCAGTCTATCAGACACGTCGGATGTCATGCGTCTGTCCTCCTATTACTGCTGCGGTAATAGGGACTCCAGCACCGAAGGCCCCCGCGGGTCTCTGCCCAGGCCTCAGAGCCTTGCTGTTGTTGTCCAAGCAGCCGGGCAAGGCCACCGTGACACAAACCAGATTAAACCTGCAAAACAATCCCATCCTCCTTTTGATCCCTGAAGGAACGGCAGCCCAAGTATTTTGAAGTCTTATTTTTATTATCTCGAGGTCAACTTAAAGCAAAATGCACACCGTTTTGAGAACAGCCCTCCCCAGAGCTTCCCAAGGTCACGGGCGGCCAGAGTCTCCACGTTTTGTTTACGTGTGGGGGTCATTGCTTGGTGCCATGCTTTCATAAATGTATCAAGAAACTAATCAGGTGAGAAGGAACCTCCAGGGAGGATCCCAGCCTCTCGCTGAGGGCCTGACAAGCCTCTGGAACCTTCCAGAACAATGTCATCTACAGCATAAATGCACCCGCAGAAAGTCATGGAGGCAGGTATTCGGCGCAGGAGTTAAGATTGGGACCCTCTGCATCCTATCCTGGAGTTCCTAGGTTCAAGTCCCAGCTCCACGCTGACTCCAGCTTCCTACTGATGCCCACCCTGGGAGCAGCAAATCATATCCAAGTAGCTGGGTCCCTGTCACCCGTGCGGGAGAGCCAGATGGAGTTCCAGGCTACTGACTTCACCCTGGCCCAGCCCCAGCTTTGGGGAATGCACCAGCAGATGGGCGATCCCTGTCTGTCTGTCTGTCTGTCTGGGTTTCTCTCTCCGTGTGTGTCTCTGTGCCTTCAAATAGATTAAAATGATGTTTTTAAAAGAGAAAAGAAAGCATAAACTGACTCCTAGGTAAGATCGAGCCACATGGTACAGCAGGTTAAGCCATCACATGCCATGCCAGTATTGCATAGCAGAGTGGCGGTTCAAGTCCCGGCTGCTCCACTTCTGAGCCAGCTCCCTGCTAATGCGCCTGGGAAAGAAGGCAGCAGATGATGTTTGTACTTGCCCCCCCCCAACACCACCCACGTGGGAGACCCGGATGGAGTTCCAGGCTCCTGGCTTCGGCCTGCCCCAGTGCCGGCCATTGCAGCCATTTCAAACAAAGAAAAAAAATTTGAAAAAAATAAAATCAAGTGACCCTGGCACGACCAGGCATCTTCTTGCGTTCCTGGCAGGTGGGGGAGCATTGTGACCCATTCCAGTGTTCCCATCTAATTGCAGGGGTTTGCACCTGCTGTGTGGTTCCCATGTTTGCTCTGCTGGAGTCCGGACGGTGGGAGCAGGCCTCTGGGAGGGGCACAGCCACACAGGCAGGGAAGAGGCGCAGGAGCCTACCCTGAGAATGAGAGGAAATGCCTCTGTCTTATGGCTGCCCTCTTTGGGTTCCTCTTTCCAGGAATCCATGCTTGGGGGTCCTCCCCAAGAGGCAGAATCCAAGATGTGGCATCCATTCTCCCAGGAAGGCAGGAGAAACACTCTGTAGGGAGACAGCCAGGGAGAGTATCCGCAAGTGAAACAATATGACTTTATAAACCAGATTACTTAACATCGCGTCCCTCGAGATTCCAGTGTGAGCCTGAGGGTGCCAACGACTCCCAGGAGCAAGCTGGCAAATCCTGCCACTTCCAGCTTCAAGAAGGGGCTCGCTTTCGAGATGCCCCAGGTTAGCTAGCTGGGCTTAGTGTCTCTTGCAGGAGCCAGCGGCCATGCTCTCACTCCTGAGCAGGTGCAGGAAGGGAGGAATACAGGTCAGGGCCACACTGCTCAGGTTCCCCAGGGACCCCTGCAGACCAGGGGTGTTTGTAGACCCCTGAGCACTGCTGCGAAGCCTGGAGGTGTGCAGGGCAGGCCCCACCCCTGGGGAGAAGCTGCTGGGGCTGATAACCCGCAGTGCCAGGCAGCAGCCTTCAGACGGGCTGGCAAACAGTCAAAGGCAAAGGAGGAAACCGTGGCGTGGAGGCTGAGCAGGCTGCAAGGCGAAGGCAGAAAGGTTGCCCAGGTCACGGCTTGGCCCAGAGACCCAGCTGCACTGCGGAGGCCGCCCACAGCCAGGGAGGCAGCTTCAGGTGCCTGCAGAGCAGGGCAAGGCAGACTGTCCCGCCCAGCACCGCAGCACAAGGGCGCTTACCTCTCCAGAAAGTCTCCCGCATTCCAGCGGCGAAGGCAGGCTTCGCGAAGGCAGAGCACATGTCACTTTTCTTTTTCATTTTTTTACATTTACTTTCTTTGTAGCTGAAAGCCAAAGAGAGGGCTGGTGCCGTGGCTCACTAGGCTAATCCTCCACCTGCGGCGCCAGCACCCCAGGTTCTAGTCCCAGCTGGGGCGCCAGATTCTGTCCCGGTTGCTCCTCTTCCAGTCCAGCTCTCTGCTGTGGCCCGGGAGTGCAGTGGAGGATGGCCCAAGTGCTTGGGCCCTGCACCCCATGGGAGACCAGGAGAAGCACCTGGCTCCTGCCATCGGATCAGCGCAGCGCCGGCTGTAGTGGCCATTTGGGGGGTGAACCAACGGAAGGAAGACCTTTCTCTCTGTCTCTCTCTCACTGTCTATAATTCTACCTGTCAAATAAAAAGAAAGAAAGAAAGAAAGAAAGAAAGAAAGAAAGAAAGAAAGAAAGAAAGAAAGAAAGAAAGAAAGAAAGGAAGAAAGGAAGAAAGGAAGGAAGGAAGGAAGGAAGGAAGGAAGAAAGAAAGAAAGAAAGAAAGAAAGAAAGAAAGAAAGAAAGAAAGAAAGAAAGAAAGAAAGAAAGAAAGAAAGAAAGAAAAAGAGACACAGAGGTCCTCCATCTGCAGGTTCATTCCCCAAATGCCTATAACAGCCAAGGCCGGGCCAATCTGAGGGCAAGAGCTGGGAGCTCCATCCAGGTCCCCACGTGGGTGGCAGAGACCCACATACTTGAGCCATCACCTGCTGCCTCCCAGGGTCTGTATTAGCAGGAAGTCGGATCAGAGGAGGAGGAGCTGGGACTTAAATCACATGGGATGCTCTGGGATGCTCCCAGGCCTTCCCCAATGCAGGCATGAGCGAGCTAATCATAGCACTATCTTTGTGGCATCCTAGAGTTGTGTTAGGGACAGATCCCTCAATGCTAGCAGCTGGGTGGGTGGGATTACAGACATTTGCTCTGGTGGCTAAAGCACCACTTGGGATATTCACATCCCGTATCAGAGTGCCGGGTTCAAGTCCTAGCTCCACTCCCAGACCCAGCTCCCTACTGTCACACACCCTGGTAGGCAACAGATGAGGACGCAAGTGGTTGGGCCCTGCCACCCACATGGCATGGAGTTCCTGGCTCCTGGCTCCCTCTGACCCATTTTTGGGCATTGGGGGAGTAAACCAGCAGATGGGGACTCTGTCTTTCTGTCTCTCTTTCTCTTCACTTCTCAAATAAATAGTTTTTAACACCCACATTGGAGATGGACGAAAGCCAGTTCCTTTACTTGTGCCCGGAGACAGACGGTCAGCTCAGGAACACAGCAGAGGCGAGTATGGAGGCCATGCTGCCTGCGCTTCTCTTCCGGAGGGCCGGACAGACAGAGCCAGTCCTCAAAAAGTTCATGAGAAATGCACGTTATGCAAAACCTTGCATGGATCTAAAAAACCCTGCATCAAAACAAACTGACCTGCCGCCTGCAGTGCCAGCATCCCATGTGGGCACCAGTTCGAGTCCCAGCTGCTCCACTTCCAATCCAGCTCTCTGCTCTAGCCTGGGAAAGCAACAGAAGATGGCCCAAGTCCTTGGGCCCCTGCACCTGCGTGGGAGACCCGGAAGAAGCTCCCGGCTCCTGGCTTCGGATCATCACAGCTCCGGCCGTTGCGGCCAACTGGGGAAGTGAGCCAGCAGATGGAAGACCTCTCTTTTTCTGTCTCTCTCTCTCTCTCTCTCTCTCTCTCTCTGCTTAACACTGACTTTCAAATAAATAAGTAAATATTAAAAAAAAAAACTGATCTTTCAATTCCATTCTCCCACAGACTTTCTGACATCACCTGGCGTTTGCATTTGGTCCACGATGATGGCCTCACCTGTGCCACGCAGCCTCCCCTCCCCACCACTTGCTGGGGACAAATACGTTTTTTTCTAGACCAGCAAGAGAAGGATGGACTGTTGTATTTGTATTTCATGGAGTCTGGGAGGCGGGGAGCAAAATAAAAATAAACCCGGAGAGGCAAATGTTGCAATCTTGCTGCACAAAGTAGAGAACTGTCCATTCTCTTCAACAATTGCCTTACCCCTGGGTGTACATTTATTAATTCACTTTTCAATTCATGAAGTACCCACTAGGCGCCCGGCGGAAATACAAAAACAAGACAAGGGCTTTATACTCACACGTAAAGTGAAAGTTTGATGATGTCTGATGATGCGAAACAGGATGCCTATGCACAAGGAAACAGGATCCACACCCACCTGAGGATTCAAGGGGATTCGTTCTCCACCCCATTATCTTTTAGCAGAAATTGCTGTCTGTAGTATAAGCCCCCTTGTTGCCATTCATGTCTCACTCCTAAACCATACTGGGCTGCTGGAGAAAGATGAACTTGAAAGCATAGTCTCATTATTAAAAAAAAAAAAAGTCCCTCTCTACTCCCCTAGCTCCTCTCTCCACCCCGACACGCTGCAGTGAGCTGCTTGTGAGCACATGAAGAGAACCAAAACCTCGCATACCGGGTCTCCCCAGTTGTGTCGTCATTTGGACTTGCTTCGACTTTCATTCCAAGGAGCTGAACAACCGCTCCAGACTGTCGGGGAATGAGGGGTTTTCCAGGACTGCGAACTTGCAGTTTGGGGTTGTTTTTCTTTTTTTAGAAGATGTATTTGTTTGTTTTAAAGGCAGAGTTAGGGAGAGAGAGAGACAGACAGAGAGACAGAGAGGACAGAGAGAGAGAGATCTTCTATTCGCTGGTTTACTACCAAATGATCACAACACCCAGGGCTGGATCAGGCCAAAGCCAGGAGCCTGGAACTCCCTCCAGGTCTCCCTCGTGGGTGCAGGGGCCCAAGCACTCGGGCCATCCTTTGCTGCTTTCCCAGGTGCATTAGCAGGGAGCTGGATCGGAAGTGGAATAGCCGGGACTCGAACCCATATGGGATGCTGGGGTCACAGGCAGTGGCTTACCCTGCAGCTCCACCACACCAGCCCCAAGAGCTTTCAGGTGTAAAGCAGGAGTAGTGCCAAGCAAGGGAAGCTTAGCAGTCGCCCTAACTCAGCTGAGCGAGGTGGGGGGCCCTGGCCGTCCCGGGGCTTCTCCATAATGAAGCTGATATGAGCTCGCAATGTCACAGGAGGAGCCGCAGCCCAGGACAACACAGCAACCTTGTCTGCACTCCCCGGGTCCCTTCTGTCATTTGTCATTATTCCTAAAGAAATAGAAAAAAGTACTGAGCCAGGCTCCAACGGAACACTGAATCTGGCCAGATCTGACCTGGAGGCCTCGGAGGAAAATGATTCAGAGGAAGAAATAGACAAACTCTTCGGCTGGAAGTGGAAGACGAGAGAGGTAGATGCCCCTGGCCTGGACTGGGTGCGTGGAGAAAGGGCCTGGGGAGACCCAGCACTAGCAGGTGGCCTGAGACTGAGCAACTCCCCAGCGCTAAGCCTTCTGGGATTGTCTCCTGTTGAAAACAAAATAGGAAACAGCTCCTTAGAGCCTGTGGTTTTAATGTCTTAGGAGGGATACATTAGAACTCAATAGTGGCCCATGTCGGGGTGAAAGTCCCTTTGACCTCCACGCTCACAAGGGCAGAGGTCAGGGCTGTGAGGCATGACTGGTTCTCAGCCACCCGCCCAACCCTGTGCAAACAGGACTGTGACATCGGGAGAGCAGGGAGTGACAGTTGCCCTACGCTCCGTGGCACGGCGTGGGTGGAACCCTCCATCCATGTGGTCCAGCCCAGCCTCCGCCAGTACTCGGTCCCATCTGGGGAGTAACCCAGTGGATGGATGATCTGTGTGTGTGTGTGTGTGTGTGTCCCTTTCTAACTCTGCCTTCCAAATAAACACATCACCTTTTTTTTTTTTTTTTTTTTTTTTGACAGGCAGAGTGGACAGTGAGAGAGAGAGAGAGACAGAGAGAAAGGTCTTCCTTTGCCGTTGGTTCACCCTCCAATGGTTGCCGCGGCCGGCGCACCGCACTGATCCAAAGCCAGGAGCCAGGTGCTTCTCCTGTTCTCCCATGGGGTGCAGGGCCCAAGCACTTGGGCCATCCTCCACTGCACTCCCGGGCCACAGCAGAGGGCTGGCCTGGAAGAGGGGCAACCGGGACAGAATCCGGCCCCCCAACCGGGACTAGAACCTGGTGTGCCGGCGCCGGTAGGCGGAGGATTAGCCTGTTGAGCTGTGGCGCCGGCCTACACATCATTCTTTTTTTAAAAAATAAATAAATGCCCATGATGGGAAAATACACGTGCATAGTTGGAGACGGCACAAGGGCCCCAGCCCCGCGGCCTGAGTTTTTGATTCTTTCTTCTGTGTTCTCAGAGTGACCTCCACCCTCAGCGCCCTCCCCCCACCGCCGAGGCGGCCCCCCAACGGGGGGGGGGGGTGTCGGCCCCAAGGGAGGCCCAGCTGCTGCCACTGCTGCCGGCACTGCTTCTCCCAGGGAGAACCTCATCAGGACACGAGGTTCCGGACGCCTCTGCGGTGTGGGTTGGCCCACGGAGGGATTTTCCATTCGATCTTTCATGGGTTTTTTTTTTCCTTCACATTTTCCACACTGCACTAAAATTACTCCCCAGCAAAGCATCTCCTTCCTCTTGCTGCCCCACAGCCCGGCCCCTTTCAGGAAGGACTCGCTGGTACCTGTAAAAATAGCCACTGGCTTTTACAAGTGGAACATCTCACACCGAAAACCCCGCTTCCTCTCTTCCTGCTCCCCTCCCCGCCTACCCTCGCCTGCTGCCCGCTCAGCTCTAAACAGAGGGAAAGGAATCCACCGTTTCTCATTCTTCTGCCTGTTGCTTTTTCCTTCTGCTTGTTTTTGTCTCGTTTGGGGGAAAGACTATTTCTAGAAGCTTCGCTGCCAGTACCTGTAGCTGATTTCCAGAAATGGAAGACAGCCCGTCTGTCTCAGTATACAAAATCGGTGAGGGTGTGTGCGTGTGTGTGTGTGCAAATGCATGGTGCACACATGTGTGCGTTTGAATGTATGATGCACATGCGTGTGTGCTGTGTGCATGTGTTTTGTGTGTTTGCGTGTGTGGAATCTGTGTATGCATGCGTGTGTGTGTGTGTGTAGTGTGAGAGCATGTGTGTGTGGCATGGCTCAAGAGGTGACATCAGGGAGTTTCTGTTGTTTATTGTTTGCTTTTTGTTTTATTATTTGTGTACGTCAAAGAACTATTTCCTCAAATTTTCTTAAATTTTTTCTGTGGTCAAAAAGTCACAGATTTGGGACCTAGATTGTGGCCTGGCGGGTTAAGCCACTGCCTGCAATGCTGGCATCCTCTATGGACACCAGTTCAAGCCCCAGCTGATCCACTTCCAATCCAACTCCCGCTAATGTGTCTAGGAAAGCAGAGGATGACGCCCAAGTCCTTGCATCCCTGAACTCAAGCGGGAGACTTGGGTGAAGCTCCTGGCTTCCGGTTTCATCCTGGCCCAGCCCTGGCTGTTGAGGCCATTTGGGGAGTGAACCAGCAAGCGGAAGATCCCTCCCTCTGTATCTCTCCCTTCCCCTCTGTGACTCAGCTTTTCAAATAGATAAAATAAAAATTCACAAAGTCAGGGCTGGCATTGCGTGCAGGTTAGGCTGCCACTTACGACGCCTGCGTTCTGTGTCAGGGCACTGGGTTGAGTCCCACTGCTCTGCTTTCAACCCAGCTTCCTGTTACTGCCTCCCGGGAGGCAGCTGATGATGGCCTTGTGTCCCTGCCATCCATGTGGGAGCAGTTACTCAGGGACCTCACACACGGCAGTAAATACAACGAACATTATTTACATGCACAGTCTTTGTGCCAGGGACTAAGTCTGAACAGACTCAAGGCTGGCCAGGCGCGGTTGGGTGGTGAGGAAGGGTGGAGACCCAGGGGCAGAAGAGGAATGATGGAAAGGAAAGGACAGAATCCAGGAGGACCATCTTAGCTGTGCCACAGGGAGCCATGCACTGCACCGTCCCCAAATGCTGCAGAGAAATGAATTGGAGCCACCTTGCCCAAGTGGGACCAGGGGAGCCGCTGGATACTACGCTGATGCTGGCTCCAACCACAGTGAGAAAGAAAAGATGAAATAGACAAATGCGCTAGCAAGGGAAGTGAAAAGACAAACATGCCCTCCAGGTTGCTGGACTGGGGCCACAGCAGGAGGAGCTGTGCTTTGTTGAGATGGGGAAGGTGTGGCAAGAAGCAGGTGATCATCCGGGACCTAGAAAACCTGCGGTGCCAGTGGACCTGCTGCCTGCGAGGGTGCAGCAGGCCAGTGGAGGCTGTTCAGAGACGCGGTCAGAGCTGGGACTGCAAACTCCGGAGCGCCCAGCAGATAAAAGTCCTTGAAAGTTACAGATCCCATCTAGACCATGCGCGGTGCGTGTCGCCGGAGTAGAAACAGGTGCAGGGACCCAGCAAGTGGTGGTGGGTAGGAGGGCAGGAGCTGTGGGGGTGGAGAGGAAGGGGCACAAGGAAACCCAAGGAAGCTGACCCCCGAGAAGACGAATGGGAGGTCACTGCTCCCCACCCCAGCGGAGAGGACACAGCCACAGAGCAGAGGTGCAGGTGGTCGAGTGACCCAACAATTAAGATGTCTTCCGGGACACTTGTACCCCCTGACTGGGTGCCTGAGCTTAAGCCCCGGTTGTGCTTCTGATCCAACTTCTTGCTAGCATGCACCTTGGGAGGCAGCAGGGGATGGCTCGAGTCCTTGAGTCCCTGCCACTTAAGGGGGAAGTCACAGATACAGTTCCCGGCTCCCAACTTCCGCTTGGTCCAGCCCCAGCTACTGCAAGTGGAGAGACCCAGCAGATGGGAGCTCACTGTTTCTTTCTGTCTCCTCCACCTTTCAAATAAATAAAGATCAACATGTTTTTAAAATTAAAAAAAAAAAAAACACTGGAGGAGGACATCCCACTCATGTAGGGAAGGGGAAGGTGGCACTGTGGCTTAGATGTGGCTCGTCCCCCAAAGGTCCACGTGCCGGAAGGCTGGCCCCAGTGTAGCAGTTTTGGGCAGTGGCCAGGCCATGAAGAGATGATGAAGTCATTGGCAGGGACTGGATGGCTGGCAGCGAGTGTTAACCCTCGCCGGCGTATATTAGGCTTCAGAGCGCGTGCTGGTACAAGGGGACCCACCCTCATTCTCTTGGCTCCTCCCTCGAGAAGCGCACCAGCTCCTCAGAAGCCAATCAGATGCCAGCAACATGCTTTTGGATCTCCAGAGCTGTAAGCTAAGTGAACCTCTTTTTTTTTTTTTTAATAAATATTTATTTGAAAGGCAGAGTTACAGACAGAGAGGTCTTCCACCCGCTGGTTCATTCCTTAGATGGCTGCAACAGCCAGAACTGGGCCAGCAGGCCAAAGTCATGAGCCAGGAACTCTGTGCAGGTGTCCCAAGTGCGTGGCAGGGGCTCAGGCACCTGGGCCATCTTCTGCTGCACCCAAGGTGCTTTAGCAGGCAGCTGGATCAGAAGTGGAGTAGCTGGAAGACACACCAGCGGCCCATATGGGATGCCAGCTTTACCTGCTACACCACAGTGCTGGCCTCGACCTCTCTTCTTGATAATTCACCCAGCCTTGGGTATTTTAAGATGAGATAACTTTCGTGGGAGGTGACACAGGCTTGGACCAAAGTCACGGCTGTGATGGAGAGAGGTGGACAGAATCCATAAATACAAGGCATTCGAAAAAAATTCATGGAAAATGTGATTAAAGGATAAGTTTATTTTGATGCCAAAAAATGTGAAATCTATATACACTGAGGTCTGCAAAAAGTTCATGGAAATTAATATTACGAGGAAGAAAAAAGCTATGCATGGATTTCAAAGCTTACTTTTTAATTCCTTCTTTCTCCTACACCAGAGGAGGAGTCAACAGAATTTGAATCAAAAATATAGTTCTTGAAAATTTTCTTAGACACCAAAATAGGGTAATCCTGTTTTTCCCATCTTTTAGGGCAGACAGGATCGAGGACCTTGAAGGTTTTACATCACGTGATTCAAAATACCAGGTGGCCACATTATCCTATGTATTAAACTTCAAGTCCTCTCTGGCATCTGACAGTAACAGCAGACATCCCTTTATAAATAGCCAGGTTCAATCATTGGTTCAATGACTTCCTTCCTACCAAATTACGATTGTGCCTTGTTCCAGGCTTCCCCTGCAGGGGGCGCTGACCCGGAGATTTCCCAGTGTCCTAGGACTGGAACTGGGGTCACACGTAGGAGTCAAACCCCAATGATACCTTACAAGTCTGTAGAAGGCTACGCATGGTTTGCTCCCATCCACTCTCAAGTGTTGGCAAAAACGGGATTACTTTAGGTTGGTGTTAGAGATCATGCAACTGGTGAAATGAGTTCCCTACAATCCCCAAAGCAAGAAAAAGGCCAGGGCCCACAGCAAAGCCCAGGATCTTCAGACTGCAGCCCCTAGTGGATCCCTCACCTTGCCTCACGGATTGCAAGAAGCAAGACTCTGCTTTAGGGCCATGCCCTTGACCACCTTCCCGGGCATCGCCGTGTGTGCCGGTGCATTCCCAGACCATGTGTTCCCACTTAGGAGCTCTCCAGCTGCTCGGCTGGACCAGCTTCCAGACCTCGTGGCTCCTGGCCTGCACCCACACCGTCGGAGAGCAAGGACTCGGGGTCTTCCTGGGCCCTGGGCATCACATGGAAAGAATTTGTTTTCCAGGGGTAAACCGATTCTTGCCCTCAACTTCCCCACTGGGGTGGGTAAATCCAGGAATAATTCTGCAATTTCCATCTGCATTCTCTGACTCTGGAGCCACTCGTGCACACAGCTCCCCCAGGAAGATATAAGCAGCCCCGCCCTGCCGCCTCTCTGGCATTCGCTCCACTGGAGTCACACAGCCCCAGGCCCCCCAAGGTCTCTTCCCTTACCTTGATTCTCTCCTGTTTACTTGGAAGATAATCACTGGGCCCCCTCTTTCTCCTTGTGTTCTCTTGTTTCTCTCCCCTACTTCCTTGTCTGAGTGTTGGTAAGAGAAGGTTAGAGGGAGTCAGTGGAGAAAGTAGTCTTAAAATACAGTAGGGAAGCCGGCGCCGTGGCTCACTAGGCTAATTCTCCGCCTGACACCCACATGGGATACCTGGCTCCTAGCTTCAACGTGACTCAGCCCTGGAGTGAACCAGCAGATATAAGGTCTCTCTGTCTATCTGTCTCTCCTCCTCTCTCTGTAATTCTTTCAAATAAAATAAATAAATCTTTAAAAAAATATGCATCTGTTTGGGACAGTTCCTTTCAAAATGTACCGTTGCAAAGAATCAGCTGCATTTGAACCTGGAAACGTAGCAACAGCATCAATACCAACTAGCATCACAGATCTCCCCAAAGAGAACCAGCTCCAGCCATGCCATCAGGGCTAATTAAATGTTTGCCCAAACATAACAGACTAATGTTTAAGTGGATAAATGTGTATGTAATAAATATCCAAATGGGTCTTGGCAAAAAAAAAAAATATTCCCCACCCCTGCCTTCATGAGACTAACGCCAAAACGCAGTTACACACAAGGATGTTGGAGGATCCACTGTTAGAGCACCAGAACCAGGCAAGAGGATGAGGAGGGAGAGGGGAGGGCCCAGCCAAGGAGCAGTGTCAGGGAGCAAGGAGCAAGCCAGCCTACAGGGAGCCACAGCCATGGGCAGGGACAGAACAGAGGGACCCAGAATGCGGTGAGGCAGAGACCAGAGTGGGACTGGCTGGGAGCCGGGCCAGGCCAGCCTGGGGGACGCCCTCCAGCCTGCGGGATGCCCTCGGAAGCCTTCCCTGACGCACCCGCATTGTCAGAAGCGGGCTGACTGCTTCCCTGTGACATGGGCCTGCAACAATGGGTGTCTCTCCTGGAGATACGTCTCACGTCTCAGCCCAGGGAAAAGACACAGCAGTGCTAAGCAACACCCTGGATGTTCTGCTTAAATTTCTAACCTGCCAGTCATTCTCCAGTTACATTCTTCCTGTGTTTGGGCAAGTTAAAATGCCCCCTCTCAGGGCTGGGATGGTGGTACAGCCACCACTTAGCCTGTTCTCCTCGCATACCGGAGAGTTGGTTGGAGTCCCAGCCACGCCACTTCCTATCCAGCGTCCCGCTGATGCCTCCTGGGAGGCAGCAAAGGGTGGTTCAAGTGCTTGGGGCCCTGCCACCCACAAACCCACCTGTGGTCTGAAAGCTTCAAGTCCCGGCTGCTCCACTTCCCATCCAGCTCTGCTGTGGCCTGGGAAAGCAGTAGAAGATGGCCCAAGTCCTTGGGCCCCTGCACCCACATGGGAGACCTGGAAGAAGCTCCTGGCTCCTGGCTTCAGATTGGCTCAGCTCCAGCCATTGTAGCCAATTAGGTAGTGAACAGCGGATGGAAGACCTCTCTCTCTCTCTCTCTCTCTCTCTCTCTCTCTCTGTGCCTCTCCTCCTCTCTCTGTGTAACTCTGACTTTCCAATAAATAACTCTTTAAAAATAAATAAATTAAATCCATGAGTAAATAAAAGTTTTTTTGGAGCTCTGACTCTGTGCATTTGGTGCCTAGATGAAGGAAAAGAAAGATAAGCTGTCCACAGGATCCACTCTCATCTCAAGGATGGTAAGGAGCCAGGTGACTTCCAGAAACGCAAACAACTGAGCTATTGTCAAGGATATTGAATATCAAAAACGTGAGCCGAAAGATCAAAGATCTGCTATCGACAAAACTCCGTGAGCACAGAAGAACGCTGTCCGTGGACAGGTCTTGAAGGCTGGAAGAGAAAGTAGGGGATGAAAGAGAAGACGGGGCACAGATCCACCACTGGCTTGAATTTGGGACGGTATCAGGCATTCCTGGGGAAGTGGCCCAGCCTGCCTGGGCACCTAATCTCAGCGCCAGACCAGCTTGGTTTTGTTGACCCTGAATTTAACAGCTTCCAAGATATAAAAATCCAGTTCCACAATAAGCAAGAAAAATCTGCGTGTGATTCCTACAACACTCATCTAACTTGGGTCAAGGAAGTGGAGTAGATGCTTACATTAAAAAGAAACATTTTGCAACAGTAATTAACTTGAATTTATCTCCAATTTAGTTTTCCTGTTCAACTTCCAGAGCATTTTAACTGTAAAAGCCCCTGAATTTGGGAAAAATACATTTTTTGTAAGAAAATCTGGTACCACTTTGTGAATCAACTTTGCAAATGGGCATAAATACTTCCATGTGTCAACGTGATTCTGCTCACTGTGGCCTGCACCCTCCTGGATTTACCCCTGGGGAACAGGTGACAGCCAGCCAACTGGAGCATCTTGTCACCTGCAGGAGGCAAGCAGACAGCGAGCTGGGTTGCAAGTGTGCTGTTATTTCTACAAAATGTAGGAAGAGATGCCGAGGTTGCCTGAGCAAGCTGAGCAAATACACAGTGTGGATTTGATGATTTTTCTTACATTTATTTTATTGATTTGAAAGTCAGAGTTACAAAGAGAGAGAGAGAGAGGAAGAGACAGAGAGATCTTCCGTCTGCTGGTTCACTCTCCAAAAGGCCTCAATGGCCAGGGCTGGGCCAGGCCAAAGCCAGGAGCCTGAACCTCCATCAGGATCTCCCACACAGATCCAAGCACTTGGGCCATCTTCCGCTGCTTTCCCAGGCCCATCAGCAGGGAGCTGGATCGGAAGTGTGACAGGCAGGATTTCAAAGAGCGCCCACCAAAGATGTAGCTTTACCCGCTATGCCCCAATTCTGGTCCCAGAATTGACCCTTAGCAGAGGGAAAAAGGTGGGAAACAAGACGAATGAGGGAGAGCTCAGAGGCTGGAGGACCTGACGAAAGTTTGGCCAAGCCGATGGACTGACACCGGCCTCTGTAGGAGCCCTGTGTGGTGAGACAGGCAAAACCTCAGGACCACCCTCATTCTCCACCGTTGGCTGGAGCTGCCCTGGGAGTGGTGTGATCTTGGTGGAAAAGCTGGGGCAGACCCCACAGAGGCTGCAGCTGGAGGCGGCCACGTAACTCTGTCATTGGCTCCTAGCTTCATCCCTGTCCTAGACATGACTACTATGGGTAGCCATTCTCTCTCTCTCACTCGCTCTCACTCTCGCTCTTTCTCTCTGCCTCTCAAAGAAATAAAAAATTCAAATCTGCTTTTTAAACCTTGTTTTTTCCAGATGTCAAAGCCCACCATTAGCAACAGTGTATGACTTCTAGAATATTTGTCTGTTGGCTTTTCTTTCAATGCAGATGAGCTCCTCCCACCCTCAAATAAGAGCAACGCATTCTGGAAATGTAGGTGTTATGTTACCAAGCCAAAAGGTCTATTTTTAACAGGAAAACAGTATCAGTGTGAGTTTTAAAGTTTTGCCAAGTGCCATTCCTGAAAAACAGAGTCTGCTAAACCCTTTATAGAGCTTTGTGTAATAATTAGATTCACGACTACTGAAATTTTAACAATACAATTTATTTGAAACCTAATATTTCCACTTCATGATGCCACACGCACTACGTGATGGGTGAACAACACCAATGCTGATTGAGAATATTTAAGTGCTGGAGCCAGAGCCGTGGTGCAGCTCAGCCACCATCTGCAGAGCTGGCATCCCATATGGGCACTGGTCCAAGTCCCAGGTGCTCCCCTTCCCAGCCAGCTCCCTGCTATTGTGCCTGAGAAAGCAGCCACGTGGGACACTTAGATAAAGCTCCTGGCTTCTGGCTTCATCCTGGCCCAGCCGTGGCTGTTATGGCCAACTGGGGAGTGCACCAATGGATAGAAGATACCTCTCTCTCTCTCATCTCCTCCTCCTCCTGTAACTGTGACTTTCAAATAAATAAATTTTTAAAGGTATCTTAAAGTATTACAGACACAAGGTGCAGTCAGAGTTGCACACAGTAGCGTCTCCATGACAAGCACCCCTGTAGAGCACTGAGGGCCACATCTCACAGGAGGTAATGCATGGGAAGTGGCACCAAGTCTTATAATTCCCCTTAAGTTTTTCTGGAATCCCCTCTATGATTGCCAGTAGCTACTTTTCCTTAAGGCTTCTATCTGGAGGAAGGTATTATCAGCAATTTTGACAACAGCCATCTCAAGACTGGACATCTGTTTGCTTTGACTAAGTCAGCAATGCAAGCACACCAAGTTATGGTAGGAATGCGATCGAGAGCACCCCAGGGCTAAGGGCTGATAGGAGCAAGCCAACCCACAGACAACGAAAGAGCAACACTGAAATTCCCGCCGTCAACCACTGCGGTGCCTTCGAGGGATAAAAAATGACCTGATCACTAAGGCAAAAAACACACCGAAGTAAAATAGGTAAATAATCTCCGCTTTAACCCAATGAACTCTACCCCGGCCTCAGCAGAAGGCACGGAAGACCGATTCTCCCCAACTTTTGAAGCAAAGGGTCGCTGGCACTTTAAATCCCACCTTATATGGAGTAAAGATCATGGATCTGGAAGATGTATTTAAAAATCAGCCACGATTTCTCAAATCCATTGGTTACTGGGAAAGGATCTGCTACATGACACACTGAACAGGACATGGAGGATTTTTATATATAGATTGACATTCGGGAACACATTTCCAAATGGAAACTTTGGATCATGGATATCTACTAGGGGACGTTAAAAAGTTCGTGGAGGGGTGAGTGTTGTGGCACCATGGGTTAAGCCGATGCCTGGCCTTCAATCCCAGCATCCCATACGAGCACCGGTTTGAGTCCCAGCTGCTCCACTTCCAATTCAGCTCCTTGCTAATGCACCTGGGAAAGCAGCAGAAGGTGGCCCAAGTGGCTTGGGTTTCTGCTATCCACATGGGAGACCCAGATGGAGTTCTTAACTCCTGGCTTTGGCCTTGCCCAGTCCTGGCTGTTGAAGCTAGTTGGGGATGGAAGATCTCTCTGTTTCTATCTCTCCCTCTATCTCTCTCTCTGCCTTTCAAATAAATAAATCTTAAAAAAAAAAAAAGTTCATGGAAAATGGGATGAAAACCAAAAAAAATGTGGAAAATCCATTCTGAAGACAAAGGGTCTTCAAAAAGTTTATGTAAAAATGCATAATATGAAAAAACAAGGCAGGGATTTCAAAATTTCTTGCACTAAAATAGATTTCATCGTCTAATTCCATGCTTCCATGAACTTTGACATGGTGGTCTTCTCTGTGCCACCTTAAGATGGGCCCCAGGACACTTGACAAGGGTGCATAGCACAGAGAAAGGGCTCTGGGATTTTGCTTTGAACTTGAATAAAATGGACAGATAAGGAAGAATCCCTCTTAGCAACAATAAACTAATCAATGTTGGTCCAAGCCCCAGCTGCTCCATTTCTGATCCAGCTCCCTGCTAATGCTCCTGGGAAAGCAGCAGAGGATGGTCCAAGGCTTGGGTCCCATGTCACATACATGGGAGACCTGGTTGGAATTCCAGGTTCCTGGCTTCAATCTGGCCCAGCCCTGGCTTTTGTGGCCATTAGGGGAGTGAACCAAGATTCTCTCCCTCTCTCCTTGTAACTCTGCTTTTCAAATAAAATAAAAAAGCTTTAAAAAAACTTCAAGTGGCACTCCGCATCTAAAGATTGGAGCAGTAATTTTACACCACAGGGCCTGGATACATAGCATTTCTCAATCCAAAAGGCAGTGCCGGTCCATCTGAATCCATCCACGGGAGCACCTAGCTTTGGAAATCCTTGCCTAGTTTTTTCATACTATGCATACCTATGAACTTCAGACTTCTTCTGCATGAGAAAAAACTTTGTATTTACTTATTATTTCTTTATTTGAAAGGCAGAGTTACAGAGAAAGAGAGAGAGAGAGAGAGAGAGAGAGAGAGAGATCTTCCTTCCACTGGCTCACTCCCCAAATGACCACAACTGACCTGGCCAGAGCTGGGCCAGGCCACAGTCAGGAGCCAGGAGCTCCATCAGGGTCTCCCACGAGGGTGGCAGCAACCCATGCACTTGTGCCATCACCTACTCCTTCCCCAGGTGCATTAGCAGGGAGCTGGATGGGAAGTGGAGCAGCCAGGACTTGAACTCGAGTTCACATGGGATGCTGGCACTGCAGGTGGCAGTCTAACCCATTATGCCACAGCGCCAGCCCCTAAACTTCTCTTTGAACTGCATTTTTTTAGTATTTATTTGTTTATTTGAAAGAGTTACCCAGAGAGAGGAGAGGCAGAGAGAGAGAGAGAGAGAGGTCTTCCATCTACTGGTTCACTCCCCAGTTGGCCGCAACAGCCGAAGATGTACCGATCCGAAGCTAGGAGCCAGGGGCTTCCTCCAGGTCTCCCATGTGGGTGCAGGGGCCCAAGGATTGGGCCATCTTCTACTGCTTTCTCAGGTCACAGCAGAGCTGGATGGGAAGTGGAGCAGCAGCCAGGACTTGAACTGGCGCCCTTGTGGGATGCAGGCACTTCAGGGCAGGGCGTTAACCCACTTTCTGCAGGAACAGAGACAGAAATGTGCACCAACGGAAACACCAGCAGAGACAAGGACCTTCAGACCCCCTGCCAAACCAGGCCCAGCCTGAGTGGGCGTGGCTCGCCAAATCACTGCCTTTCTCTGGGAAAGGGCTCGCCCTCCCCGCCCTGATGGAGCTGCGTGTCTCAGCGCCTGCCTGTCATTAAGTGGGGCTGAGGGGCTGACAGCAGGATCAGCGGGAACTCCTTCTCCCTGCCTGGGCTGCCTCCTGCATTTTTTTGTTTTCATTATTGCAGGAGGGCTCATGGAACTCACACCCTGGCCCAGCAGGAGAGCTCAGAACAACCTAAAATCCCAACCCTCTTTGTAATATCATTGCCCCTGCGCTTTCTAAAGATCCCCACGCAGGCTGAGAGCCGCTCACCCACCCCTACCTGTCCCCGCAACACAGCCTCCAGCTAAGCCCCCTCTCAGCAGTCAACCCTGCACCCCAAGACGACTGTGAAAGCAAAGGGAATCTACTACAAACCCAGGGTTGTTTGCCTGTTTCCTAAATTAATGAACCTTGTCTGGCGCTGTGGCCTAGTGGGTAAAGCCACCACCTGCAACACCAGCATCCCATATGGGCACTGGTTCAAGTCCCGGCTGCTCCACTTCTGATGCAGCTCCCTGCTCATGTGTCTGGGAAAGCAGTAGAGGATGGCCCAAGTCCCTGGGCCCCTGTACCCATGTGGGAGACCCGAAAGAAGCTCCTGGGTTCAGCATGGCCCAACCCTGGCTATTGCAGCCATCTGGAGAGTAATTCTGCCTTTCATATAAACAAATCTGTTAAAAAAAAAAGAAAAAAAGAGAAAATTTTGCAAAATAAAAATAAAGAAGTGCCTAGACACCAGACACCATCATGACATGCACTATTGATTGATTTTCATTTTTATTTGAAAAGCAGAGAGATAAAAAGAGACAAAGAGTTAGAGAGAGAGAAAGAGAGAGATCCTCCATCCAGTGGTTCATTCCCCAAATGTCTGGCCTACCCCAGAATTGTGTCTTAACCCATGGGTTACCTGCTTTGCCTCAACCAAATTCCTATCGTGGATCACTTGACTTATATTTTCCAAGCCAGTGCCCAAGTGTCACGTAGGCAGTTGAGTAGCACATAGAGGATCTGATGGACAGCTTCTTATATGTTTTCACGTGTGCATAATCTATTCCCATTAGGTAATGGCTAACTTGAAGTCGGGACTGGTTCTGTGTATCTTTTGTATTTCTTTGCAACATCCAACACCTAACTCGGTGTGGAGCGAGTTCTCAGAGGAGCTCGCTTGCTCTGTGAGCAGGTGATTTTGTAAACTGAGAGAACCTAAACACAGGTAAGAGTGTGCCTCATATAGGTCACAGAACCTAAACATGGGTATTTCCCCTTTATAGAGAGAGCTCTGGGCCAGTATACATACACCCAAATTCTACCACTGCAGTTAAGACACAGGGTAAGATGCACGCGTCCCATTTGAGGGTGCATGCATTCAATCCAACTCCAGCTCCTGGCTCCAGTTTCCTGCTAATGCAGACCCAGGGAGGCAGCTGTGATGGCTCAAGTCACTGGGCTCCTGTCACCCACATGAGAGACCCAGATTGAGTTCCAAGTGTTAACCTGGCCCCAGCCTCAGTGCCTGGGGTAGCTGGGGAGAGGTGGGAGCCCTCCTCTCTCTCTTTCTCCCTCTACCTCTCAAATAATGATTATTTTTCTTCATTCTGTCAGTGTTCAGCCTTCATGTCTTTACAGGAATAAAGTGTTCAAAGATTTTGGTAAATAGTCATAAGACTGCATCGAATTTCTATAGAACAGTCAACAGAAGCAATGAAAAAAATTAAAAAACATAAGTCATGAAGACTCCAGACATTACATCCTGAGTAACTCCAAGAGGCAGAGGTCAACAGATAAAATATATATAGCATAAGAATATGATGCAACCAGTTCCTATTCCTGCAACTTTTAAATTGACTTTAAAATTAAACTACTAATGGGGATGGTGCTGTGGCATAGCAGGTAAAGCCACCACCTGCGGTGCCAGTATCCCATATGGGCACCAGTTCATGTCCCGGCTGCTCCACTCCCAATCCAGCTCTCTGCTATGGCCTGAGAAAGCAATAGAAGATGGCCCAAGACCTTGGACTCCTGTACCCACATGGGAGACCCAGAAGAAGCTCCTGGCTCCTGGTTTCAGATCAGTGCAGCTCCAGCCATTGTGACCATCTGGGGGAGTGAACCAGCAGATGGAAGACCTCTCTCTCTTTCTCTGCCTTTCAAATAAAAGTAAATCTTAGGGGAAAAAATTAAGCAGTATGGCCACTCCAAGGCTGAGAACTAGCCTGGTGGCCAATGGAATTTCAGCCCACATTTCCAGAATGTGAACTCTTCCAAGCCACTTCGCATCTTAAATCATAAGATGGATTCTTGAGGTTGACTCCATCCAGTGTCGCGGATCCTGACAGTTCTTCCAGAAATTTCGCACCATCAACAAACCAATGAAAACAGAAGTCTGCACTTGATGATTCTGTTGACCTGGGGTTCAATTACATAACCAGTTTTGCCAGTGCTGCCCCCATCCTGAAATGGCTTTTAGGCCTTTGATCACTGTCCAGTTGGCCACATCACAAAGCTCCAACCATAGGAAGTCTATGAACTGTCTCTGCTTTGCTCAGTTTGCAGGCAGAATCACATGGCTGTGGAGAATAGTTTACTAAATTACATATAATATCTAAAAGGTACTCACCTTGAATGGTATGAACAAGAATTTAATTGTAATCTCACTTTGGTAAGTGGTTTCCTAATGGCCCTCTCTCTATGTATAGTCAAGTGGCAACAGGAATCAGATACACCTGATGGAACCCACAGCAAGTGGGTAACAGAATCTCAAGCTTGAACATGGGACCCTCCTGGGTGTCTACAAGAAAATAATAAATTCATGAAGACAGCAGAAATCTTGGCACTTGCCTTGTCTTATGCCATGACGACTCAAAAGATCAGATTTTTCTTCTACTTCTCAGCTATGTTTCGTCATTTTATTCCAGACAGTCTATTGACAAAAATCCATTTTGGAACAATTAGTGAGTGGTTTTGGAAACTCTGGGTCTTTGAGGAATGGCAGGTGTTTTGATGGTGTGGTTTTTTTTTTTTTTAATTTATTTAGTATTTATTTGAAAGGCAGAGTTACAGAGAGAGAGAGAGAGAGAGAGATCTTCCATCTGCTGTTTCACTCCCCAAATTGGCTTCCATGGCCAGGGCTGGGCCAGTCTGAAGCTGGGAGCTAGGAGCTTCTTCTAGGTCTCCACATGAGTAGCTGGGGCCAAAGCACTTGGGCCATCATCCGCTGCTTTCCCAGGTGCATTAGCACGGAGCTGGGTAGGAAGCAGAACACCCAGGTCTAGAACCAGTGCCCATATGGGGTGCTGGCATCACAGACAGCAACTTAACCTGCTACACCACAGCACTGGCCCCTTGATGGTTATTTTAACAGCAAGTTTGGGTGTGACCACCGTTCGGTTCTGGTGAGAAGCCACAACACTCTCAACAAAGTGGTTATTAAAAAAAATGGCAAGCAGCTTGGTTGTTGGCTCTCCCAGCATGGCTTCAGATTACCAGGAGCAAACCCTATTGTGCATTTGGGCCAAAGACTGCATGTCAGTGTTAGCTCCTCAAATGTAACCTGAAATCCATGGGGGAGGATGCAGCCTTGGCGTAAGGAAGTTGTTATCTGTAAGAAGAGCAGTTGTTGACCTTAGAAATGCTTCCCTAAGAAGGGAAGCTTAATAAAAAGAAAACAAAATGAAGCAAGGAAGAGAGGAGTAAATAACACAGCAAAGCAGACCCAGATGTGACGGCAAATAGCAGCCAACAGGCAAATGCCAGGCTCCTGCCTTTCACATGGGTCACCAGTGGCTTCTAGGAGCAAAACACAGCCCTGAATTTACAGCAGGAAAATGGGTTCTTCCACTCAAGACTCTTGCCGTGCATGACCCCTGTTCATAGTTCCCTTAGCACCCCTTGGGTTGGTGTCTAGAGATCTTCGGCTGGATTTCCACATCACCCTCCTTCTTGGTGTTACTGTCCCCTCCTCAGATGTTCCCCAGGGGCTCCACTCTGCCACTGGATGATGTGCCTTTAAACACAGGGGTCTTCAATAAGTCACCACTTCGCAGGCCCCCATTCCACATCTCAATGCTGATTTGAGTCTTGGCTGCTCTGCTTCCTATCCTATGACTGGGAAAACAGCAGAAAATCACTCAAGGGCTTGGGCCCCTGCACCCATGTGGGAGACCCAGATGGAGCTCCGGGCTCCTGGCTTTCACCTGGCCCAGCCCTAACTGTTACAGGCATCTGGAGAGTGAAACACCAGATGAGATATTTTTCTCTTGGGAAGAGAAGGACTGACCTGGACACCCACAAAGATTGACTCAGTTTCTTGGATCTATGTCTTCAGTAGCCCACAAATGCTTCTCACTGAAGGATTCTCAGCCAAAAGCAGGTATTTCTTCACAACTTGCCATGGTCTTCTTTTATTTATTTATATGAAAGGCAGAGTGATGGAGAGAGAAGGGGAGGCAGAGAGAGAGAGGAGAGAGAGATTGATTTCATCTTCTGGTTTACTCCTCAAATGGTCAGAACAGACAGGGCTGGGCCAGGAACCAAGAGCTTCACCTGGGTCTCCCATGTGGGTGGCAGGGCCCCAATTTCTTGAGCCATCTTCCACTGCTTTTCCCAGGCCATTAGCAGGCAATTGGGTAAGAAGTGGAGCAGCCAGGACTCGAACCAGTGCTCATATGAGATGCTGGCATCACAGGCAGTGGTTTTACTCACTATGCCACAATGTCAGCCCCTAACACACATTCATAAGAAATTACTGGACTCTTCAAATGTTTATTTCTTTTATTAGAGTAGTTTTAGAATTTATACTGTTCTAGTAATCTTTCTATTTCATCCCAGTTATTTATTTATTTATTTATTTTATTTGACAGATAGACAGTGAGAGAGAGAGACAGAGAGAAAGGTCTTCCTTCCATTGGTTCACCCCCCAAATGGCCGGCACAGCCGGTACTGGGCCGATCTGAAGCCAGGAGCCAGGTGCTTCCTCCTGGTCTCCCATGGGGTGCAGGGCCCAAGCACTTGGGCCATCCTCCACTGCCTTCCTGGGCTACAGCAGAGAGCTGGACTGGAAGAGGAACAACCGGGACTAGAACCCAGCACCCATATGGGATGCTAGCACCGCAGGCAGAGGATTAACCAAGTGAGCCACGGCGCCGGCCCCTCATCCCAGTTTTAAATAGCATCAGGTTAATGATAATAGCCTTCACAGTCTCATCCGTTACACCAATAGCTATGAAGTTCATTCATCCTGACATCATTTGAAATCTCTCTTTTCCCTTGATCTGTATCACTAGAAACTTCTCATTTTATGCAACCTAGACCTTCATCATTTTGTGTCTTTTTAATCTACTTCATTTCTTTCTGCTTTGTATTCTTTTTTTCTATCTTCTTCTGGTAGACACATTGCCTTATTTGTCTAATACAAGCAAATTTCACTCTAAGATACGACTTCAGCTGTGTTGGCTTGGTTCTAGAAAGACCCCTACCATAATTTCATCTTTGAGTCAAAGGTCCTATTTCAATTTTCAATTGACTAATTAATTTTACTTGTTTGAAAGAGACTTACAGACAGATAACTCTCCCGTCTACTACACTGGCTCAGGAGCTGAGGTTGGTCCAGGCCAAAGCCAGGAGAACCAGAAATCAATCTCTGCCTCCCACGTGGGTGGTAGGAGCCCAACTAGTTGAGTCACCAGCTGCCACTGTCCAGGGTGCACTATTAGCAGGACGCTGGAATTGAGAACAGAGCCAGCAACTCAGACCTGGGCCCTCCAATAGGGATGTGGCATCCCAACCAGTGCTCTCTCTCCTGGGCCCTTTTTCATTTGTGATTTCCAAGTATGAGGTTGATTTTATCTTTTGCTGTTGATGTCTAGTTTATTTATAGTGTAGGTAAGGACTTAGAAATGTGTAAAGTCACTTTAGGATCAATGAAGAAATCAATTTTTAATTAGCTCACTTGTTCATAAACAAAATGTGTATCTTCTGCTAACTAGGTGCCATTTATACACACACAGGCGCACGCATCCATACACACATATGTTTGTGTGTTTCTCATAGACACACATTGAAAATCAAGCTATTTAAAAATTTATGTTCCTGATATTTTTAGAGAATCTATCAATTATGAAGAGAAGTATGTTTTTAAAGATTTATTTGCTTATTTGAAAGACAGAGTTATAGTGTCAGGGGCCGGGGGAATCTTCCATCTGTTTGTTCACTCTCCAAACAGATTCAATGGCCAAGGCTGGGCCAGGCAAAACCTGGAGCCTGGAACTCCACCCGGGATTCCCCAGACGGGTGGCAGGAGCTCTAGCTCTTGGGCCATCTTCCACTGCTTTTCCCAGGAGCATTAGCAGGGAGCTGGATCATAAATGGAGCAGCTGGGATTTGAACCGGCACCCACATGGGATGTCAGTGTGGCAGGTAGCCCCTAAGCCTGCCGAGCCACAAGGCCAGCCCTGAGAAGTATGTTTTAAAACATTACCAACAAACTTGAAGGCTCTTATTGGGTAGGGCTGGTCTGCAGCTTGATCACACCCCGTCCCCCAAAATTAGAGGGTGAAATGCCTTTTATTTTTTACCTGGATGGAATTCTTGGCTCCTGCCTTTGTCCTGGCTGTCGTGGGCATTTGGGAAGTGAACTGCAGATGGGCGCTCTCTCTTGTTCTCACTCTTCGAATACTCGAGATTTAAGAAATGTTAAACACCAGGTTTTCAGATTCTGAGTGCATTAAGGTTATAGACCTAAGGGGAGGGGTGGAGACAGAGAGACAAAGAGAGAGGGACCCAGGGAGAGAGGAAGAGAGAAGTACAGAGAACGCAGGGGCAGAGCCTACAGAGGAAGGGAAGAGAAGCCCTAAACGACTGAGGTTTGTTTGCTATAGTTTTTAAGTCCTGGAAGGAGCCGATAAGGAGGTGACCGGACGACTGGGAGCAGGAGAGGGGAAAGGAAGTTGTAAAACTTCTGAAGACATTCAGCGCAGAACAGATTCAATGCTGGCGCTGGGGGTCCTCTCACTGATTAAGACCAGCTCCCTCGAGCCTCCCCAGTGTCCCCTGCAGCTCCCCCGGGAAAGCAGACACTCGGCAGAGCCCAAAGTACGCACGCAGACACCGTCCACACACACCTCCTCCGGGGCCCAGCCAAGCACCCATCCCTGTCCTGCTCCTCTAGAGGTAGGCCGGTCCTGTGTGCCCTTGGCTTTGAACACCCAGCCTCTGGGGGCCACTGCCTCCCTCACAGCCTCCTCCAGACCTGGCTGTCGTGCAGAGACTCCATCAATTTAGTTGCAAATAGAATCTCAGGCAGGTGAGAGGTCACACAGTTCATTAGCAGGCAAGCTGAGGGCCTTGGGGACCCCACTCCCCAGATCTTTCACCTTGTCCACCCCCCTCTCGCTCAGAAGTCCTTCCATCAGACAGCAAAAGCATGCACCTGTGTGGCTTGCACCCACGGGGCAAGGAACCCGCATCTCCCTACTTCCTTCTTGTAGGGCTCTTGGTCCTCTTTTTCTTTTCTAAGATTGATTTACTTATTTTGAAAGTCAGAGTTACAGAGCAAGAGAGACAGAGAGAGCTCTTCCATCAACTGGTTCATTCCCCCAGTTGGCCACAACGGCCAGGTTGAAGCCAGGAGCTTCTTCTGGGTCTCCCACACGGATGCAGAGGTCCAAGCCTTTGGGCCATCCTCCGCGGCTTTCCCAGGCGCATTAGCAGGGAGCTGATGGGAAGTGGAGCCGCCATCTCTCGAACCGGTGCCCGTATAGGATGCCGTAACTGCAGACTGGGGCTTTAACCCACCGTGCCACAACACCTGGCCTCGCCTCACTCTGGCTTTTGCAAACATTTGAGGAGTGAACCAACAGATGGGAGAGCTCTTTCTATCTCTGTCTCTATCTGTGCCTTTCAAAAAGTTACACAAATAAACAAAATTCAATTACATTTTAAAAAGATAACTCTGACTTAAGATCCAAAGACGGGGACAAGCACTCCAGGCAGAGGGAACAGAGGTGCTGAAATCCAGAGGTCAGAAAGGCCCAGCGTTCTGGGAAATCGGGGAGAGACCAGAGCTGGAACAGAGGGAGACGGAGGAGAGGAGGAAGAGAAATCACAATGGCCTTGGAAGTCCTGCCAGGTTTGAACAGATCAGTGGTGAGATCTGACTTTATCACAGTTGACTGCAGGGGCAGGGGCCTCACAACAAACGGATGAGAGGTGTGGTGTTTGGGGGCCAGCAAGTTTCCGTTGGTGGCGGTGGACTGTGGCGGGGGGATCCAGGGTGGATTTCGGGAGGAGAGCCGACAAGGTTTTCTGGGTAGGATGTGGACGTGCTGACACTGCCCTCAGGCAGACTCTGCCACCTGCAGCCTAGGACCCAGCATGCCCTATTAACTTCCTTATCAGTCTCTGCAGAAAGTTATATCTAGGGGCCGGCACTGTGGTGTAGCAGGTAAAGCGGCCGCCTGCAGTGCCGGCATCCCATATGGACGCCAGTTCGAGTCCTGGCTGCTCCACTTCCAATCTAGCTCTCTGCTTATCCACCTGGGAAATCATTATAAATGGTCCAGATCATTGGGTCCCTGCACCCATGTGGGAGAAGCTCCTGGCTCCTGGCTTCAGCCAAGCCCAGCCCCAGCCATTGCAGCCATCTGGGAAGTGAATCAGCAGGTGGAAGATCTCTCCCTCTGTCTCCCCCTCTCTCTGTAACTCTGCCTTTCAAATAAATAAGTATTTTGAAACAAGAAAAAAGAAAAAGGTTATAGTCTAGCCTGCTTAGGTCTCTTGCCCATCCTGTGCTGGGAGTAGTGTTGGATGCACACCTTTAACTGACCCAAGAACACAAGAGCAGTACTTTTTTTCTTTTTAAATTTTTACTTATTTGAAAGGCAGAATTACAGAGAGGAGAGGCAGAGAGAGAAAGGTCTTCCATTGCTGGTTCACTCCCCAGATGGCCACAATGGCCAGAGCTGTGCTTATCCAAAACCAGGAGCCAGGAGCTACTTCTGGGTCTCCCACACAGGTACAGGGGTCCAAGGACTTGGGCCATCTTCTACTGCTTTCCCAGGCCATAGCAGAGAGCTGGATTGGAAGTGGAGCACCAGCCCCAAGCAGTACATTTTAAAATGGTAGATTAGGAGCCCAATGCGGGCTGGCATTCTGGTACAACAGGTAAAGCCACCGCCTGCAGAGTCAGCATTCCATATGGGCACTGGTTCGAGTCCTTGCTTCTCCATTTCTGGTCCAGCTCCCTGGTACTGCATTTGGAAGGCAACAGAAGATGGTCCACGTGCTTGGGCCTCCATCACCCACATGGGACACCCAGATGGAGTTCCAGGCTCCTGGCTTTGGTCTGGCCCAGCCCCAGCCATTGTAGCCATTTAGGGAGTGAACAAGCAGATGAAAGATTCATTCTCTCTCTCTCTCTCTCTCTCTCTCTCTCTCTCTCTCTCTTTCAAATAAATAAATGCATCTTTTTTTAAAAAATGCATTGGAGAGGGTATTGAGTAAGCATTTTCCCAGGGAAGTAAATCGAGTGACCCGATGGGGTAGCAGATCAGATAAGTCTTTGTGTTTTAATGGCTCGGTGGAAGAAACACTTGGGGCTGCTAATGCAGAGAGGGGAGTTTGTTTAAGTGCTCTCTGGCCCGGGCCTTCTCTGCAACACTGGACTCTCTTCTGCTTGCAAAGCAGAAGCCGAGGCTTCGAGGGGTGAGTGAAGTACAGACGAATTTCCTGAGAGTAGGGGTGGAGGTGGAAGCCTGCGGGTTTTGATATACGGTGTGGAGAGTCCGGGTCAGGAGGCACAGACGGGGGTCATCTAAACTGAGAGACCCAGGAGGCCTACAAACAAGTCTCACTTCGTGGCACTGACGCGTGGGGGAGGGGAGAGGTGGGGGTACTGACTTATGCCCAGGCCACCCAATGGGACTCCATGCCCCCTTTTCTTTCTTGTTCTTTTCGGAGGGCCCGCAGTGGTTCGCTTTGAAGGAGAGGGAAACCCACCTGGCTGGTTTTTGGATCAAGGCCACCAAGCCCTCCTCCCGCCCTGAGCCTGGCACAGTTCTGTGGGTCCCTGAGGGGACCCGAGGAGAGGAAAGAATGTCAAGGTCAAACGTCCCAGATTGAGGGTGGAGACGAATGTCATCGCCACCAGCCCGGTCTTTCCACTGCTTTGGAGATCAGTGTTTTTGTTTTAGAAGGTTTCTGCTATATTTATTTTAATTTCCATTTTTTTACAGGTGTGTTTATTTGAAAGGCAGAGAGAGAAAGAGAGAGAGTTCTCTTCCATCCACTGGTTCACTCCCCAAATGGGTGCAACAAACAGGGCTGGGCCATGCTGAAGCCAGGAGCCAGGAACTTCATCCAGAGCTCTCACAGGGGTGCAGGGGCCCAAGGACTCAGGGCCGTCCTCTGCTGCCTCCCAGGTACATTAGCAGGGAGCTGGATCAGAAGCACAGAATAGGGGCTGGCGTTGTGGCGTAGCAGGTAAAGCTGCAACCTGCGGTGCCAGCATCCCATATGGGTGCCGGTTCAAGTCCCACCTGCTCCACTTCCGATCCAGCTCACTGCTATGACCTGGAAAAGCAATGGAAGATGGCCCAAGTCCACTGCTTTCCCAGGTCATAGCAGAGAGCTGGATTGGAAGTGGAGCAGGTGGGACTTGAACCAGTGCCCATATGGAATGCCGGCACTGCAGGCAGAGGCCCTACCTGCTATGCCACAGCACCAGCCCCTACACATACTCTTTCACATCAAAATATGTCTTATGAAACTTTCCATGTCAGTACCAGTAGGTATATCTTAATCTCTTTTTCTACTCCATATTTTTATGTCCTACTAAATATATCACAATTCACTTGTATTTCCCTAGTGATGAACATTTAAATTGTTTCTCAATTTTTGAAATTACAAAGAATTCTGCAATGGAGCAGGCATTGTGGTGCAGCAGGTTAAGCCACCACCTGCTATGCTGGCAATCTATATCCCCGCTGCTCCACTTCTGATCCAGTTCCCTGCTTATGTGCCTGGGGAAGCAGCAGAAAATGGCCCAAGTGCTTGGGTCCCTGCACCCATGTGGGAGACCCAAAGGAAGCGCCTGGCTCCTGGCTTCGGGTTGATGCAGCTCCGGCCGTTGTAGCCAACTGGGGAGTGAACCAGTGGGTGGAAGACCTCTCTATCTCTCTGTCTCTCTTCCTCTCCTTCTCTCTCTGTGTAACTCTGACTTTCAAATAAATAAATAAATCTTAAAAAAAAAAAAAAAGATGGGATTCCGGAGGTTTTCATGAAGAAATGTTAGCTGAAGAGATAGAAATACTGATTGACTGGACATTAAATAAGGTGTGCATATATTCAAGCATAACACGGTACCAAGTATGTGGACAATTTCGTATGTGCCCTGAAGCTTTTTAAATAAATAAAGCCAACACAGGACAAATGTCTTTACTACGGAGTAGAAGGGAAGACTCCACCCATCCAGTTACCACCCCCTTTTTTTCTTTTTCTTTTTTCTTCTTTTTTTTTTTTCTTTTTTTGCTATAAAGTTCAGAGTTCACTTGCCCGGTCAACCACAGCATGTGTGTAACTGATAAGCTACATTCTGTTTTGTTGTGTGTTGCAATCGCGTTTCCTACCAGTTGTCTGAATGCCAGGGCAGTGAGGCAAGGGTTCTATGGATCTGGGAGACTCCCCAGATTGCCAAGGGCAAGGCCGCTCAGCTCTGCCCCAGCCCCCCACCCCGCCAGGGTCCAGTGGGAGGTTGTGAGTGGTACGGACCAGCACTCCCTGCTCGGAGCTGTCCCCTCTCCCCACGTCACCTGACAAGTCCTCACCCAGCCGGGAGCACTCCCTGGCGTTTCTCTCTTTACTTCTCTGAGCCTCGGCAAGCAGCAAAGGGAAGGAACCTTCCTCCCAGGCCCACAGCAGTTCTAAAAGTGGCAAACAGCTGTTCTCATTCTGCTTAGCAGTTTCTGCTCCTTGCAGAGAGGTAGAGAACTGAGTCTGTCCGGAAAAGGATGGGGGCCTGGAGGGAGGGACACCTGCAGGGGAGGCCGTGACTGCAAGTCACAGGCTGTTCCTACCAGGAGGCAGAAATGAGACAAACTAAAAAGGGAAAAAAAAAAAAACAAGCGGAGAAGCGTCTCACCTGCGCTGCGGGTTTGCATTCTCCCACAGCCTGGCATTCTCTTCCCGCCTCCTCCGGCCAGCGCCCTACCCACCGTAGCTTTTCAGTTGCAAATGCTGGCTAGCCAGAGAGGATTCGAATGCAAGCAGAAGCGATTTCCTCCGCCCGGGCCTTGGCCTTGCAGAGGACTGCATCACAATTTGAGCGATGGTGCACACTTCACCTCCAGTGGGGGAGCAACAAGCTTATCAGATTTCTGCCCTTGGAGTAAAAGGAAAACTACAAAATAATAGGTTTAAAAAAATAAAGTGGTTTATTGTTCCGCTGGGAAGGCCATCTCTCGATAAACAACCAGTCTTTGGAGCTTTGGTTATTAGGCCTAGCCAGAGGCGAAAGCAGAGGGCTTATACACACACACACAGACACACACACACACACAAGTGATCAGGACAACTTGGCAAGTGATTTTTGTCCCTTGAATCCTTCAGAAGCCAAGACCTGCTAGAGCTACATTCCATCGGAGGCAGAGAGCAAAGGGTTGTTTCAGTACAAGAATTTCCAAAAGAATCAACTCGGGCATTCTCAGTCCAATAACTACTAGGGAGTGGCCCAAGGAGTTTACCGAACAGCAGGGACTGTTACTGAAAACACCCTCCCGGGTTTGGGTCTGATTGCAGGGTAGTGCGGGTTTGTTTTTGTTTTTTTAAAAAAGTGATGACATGCCAGGAGACTAAGGAAGGGAGAATCTTCCCGATCACTTTCATAACTATCTATATTTACACATTTTCATAATCGTCTATATTTACACTCTCACCATAAACAGTCCCTTTCTCTCCCATCAGCATCATCGTTCTTTGTTTTATTCTTGTTACTTATTTTCATATCATTCAGCAAACAGAGAGACAGAGACAGAGCAAAAGGCACAGACTGTCCATCTGCTGGTTCACGCTCCACATGCCCGCGACAGCAGGTGCTGGGCCAAGGCCAGACCAGGAGCCTGGAACTTGCTCCGTGTCTCCCACGTGGATGGCAGAGACTTAAGAACTTGGGCCATCCTCTGATGCCTTCCCAGGAAGCTGGAACTCACACTGGTGCTCCCATTTGGGATGCAGACACCCCAAATACTGGCTTAACCCACGGGCCACACGACAGCCGCCATGCAGACTCTAACTTAATTCAACCCAAGGGAATATTTCTACATTTGGAACCAATACCCCTAAGGTAGCATAAGCCTGATGGGAAAAAATGACAGCGAACTATTTTAAACACTTATGGGGCAGGCTGGCTAACCTAGAAGCTAGTGCGTTACTGACACAGCTAACTTCTCACTGGCTAGGTAGACATGCACACAGCCCACCAAAATGGGGCAAATTCTCTCTTGAACCTTAAATGTATATTTCTTATGCAAGTGCTCCCTTGGGGGGCTGCGTTGTGGCTCTCTGTGGTGCTGGCATCCTGTATTGGAGTACTGGTTCCAATCCCAGCCTCTCTGCTTCCGATCCAGCTTCCTGCTACTGCACCTGGGAAGGTAGCAGAAGATGGCGCAGGTGCTTGGGCCCCTGCAGTCCACGTGGGAGACCCAGATGGAGTTCCAGGTTCCTGGTTCTGGCCTGAACCAGTCTTGGCTATTGCAACCCTTTGGGGAGCGAATCAACGCACAAAGGCTCTCTCTGTCTCTCTCTCTGTCACCCTGATTTTTAAATCAATCCATGGAGTCAGTTCTCCTTTACTTTTACAGCCTTTTCATCTTGGAGCGGTGGCATTTTTCCCTTCCTCCCAGTTCCTCCTGGGCCCTGTTTCTCTCCTCAACAACCCTGATCTGATCTGGTCTGCTCCCGCTGTCTTCTGTTATCTTAAACAAACCCCTTTGATCTCTGCTCCCGGTACCTTGGGAGCCCCCCTAACAGTAGGCACAGAGCAAATATTTGAGCCTGGAGCCTGGTGCCTTTAGGTCCCTCACAAACCAGAGCCCACAAAGCTGTGGCAAGATCAAATGCACCCACGTAGGTGCTTTCAAAGTTTGAGTAACAGAAAGCGAGGTTAAATCCCGGCGGGGGCCATTCAAAAGAAAGGACGTTCTCTCTTAGGGATCTCGCTGAGATGGACACACTCGTGCTAATGGGGAACAAAGCCATTCTTTGCCGAAGACAGCACAGGAGAGCCTGGAGCCCCAGCCCAGAAACTGTCCGCCTGTGCGTGGCACTGGTGGCCGCAGAAAACCTGTCTTACTGTGGGGTTGCCTTTCGTCTGCGTGCCCATCAAGTGAGACCCAGAAACATCCAGGAGACCTCCAAGGTGCGTCCTACGATGATGTTTGTGACAGGCTTCCTAGGAGCCCGAGTCCCTCCGGGGTTCTCGGGGACTCGTGTTCAACCAGGAAGAGAGCGAGCGCGAGCCTGCAAGTCCCGGCGCTGAGCTTCAAGCGGACTCATTTAAACTGATCAGAGGAAACAGGCTGACACTGAGCTGATTAGAGACCTCTTGGGGGCCCTTCTTGGAAGAGGCCAAGGAGCTCTTAAGTTGTTTTTTATTTTTTTTTCCCATCCGCTTGGCAGAGGGACCCGGGAGGAGTCATAAGAAGAATCGGGGTGGGAGTGCAGGGGCAGCGCAGAAGGGACTTTTTTTTTAAGAACGAGAATTTAAAAAAAAAAAAAAAAAGGCCAAGCGCCTGGCCAGCCCTCTGCCAGCCTTCCTGTTCATGTCCTGGGCTGGGCTTTGCTGGACCGTTTGCAGATAACAGGAAAAGAGATAATGGAACCAGACGCTGCACTTGGAGAGACACGTGCAAACTGTTTCCTTTCTCTTTTTTAAAAAAAATATTTGAAAGGCAGAGTTACAGAGATAGAGAGAGAAGGGGAGAGAGATCATGCATCCACTGGTTCAATCCCCCAGTGGCTGCAACAGAGCTGCGCCAATCCAAAGCTCCAGGAGCCAGAAGCTTCTTCCAGGTCTCCCACATGGGTGCAAGGGCCCAAGTACTTGGGTCATCTTCCAGTGCTTTCTCAGCCCATCAGCAGGGAGCTGGATCAGAAGTGGAGCAGCCAGGTCTGTAACCGCATAGGGTGCCGGCACCGCAGTAGCTTTGCCCGGTTATGCTACAACACGGCCTTGCCAGCTGTATTCTTGATCCAGATTCATATCAAAGCTGCCCAAGTATCACCCTCACTGACAGGAGGCCCAGAAACAGGTTAGGACCATCAGCATAAAACCCTGCTCTTGCACATACAATGACACATGAATTCATTTAAAGCTGTGGCCTGTGGTGCTGGCATAGCATATGGGCACCAGTTCCAGTCCTGGCTGCTCCACTTCCCATCTAGCTCCCTGCTGATGGCCTAGGAAAGCAGCAGAAAATGGCCCAAGTGCTTGGGCCCCTGCATCCACACATGGGAGACCTGGATGGAGCTCCTGGCTCCTGGCTTTGGCCTGGCCCAGCTCTGACTGTTGCAGCCCTCTAAGGAGTGAACCAACAGGTGGGAGATCTCTCTGTCTCTGTCTCTGTCTCTCTCTCTGTTACTCTGACTTTCAAATAAATTAATCAGTTAAAAAAAAAAAAAAGAGCAGCCTCTTACCAGGCTTACAGCTAGGTGTATGCTTTTGGTCTCTACACACCTGACCAGTACAGGTGACTCACTGTGTACTGGGAGCGAGGAGCTGCATCCGGGGAGTGCTTGGAGAAGGCTGTTGTACCCAGGGAGCATTTCAGAAGCTGATGGGGATGGGGGTCAAGCACCAGGAGCAGGGCACACCCCCCTGGATCTCTGTGAAGGAGCGGGCTGCCCGCCTGGCCAGCAGTGGGGCTCAGCTTGCCCGGCGCAGAGCCCACAGTTGAGCCAGGGGCAGGGTGGGGGCCCGGAGGGAGAACACAGTCCCCAGACACCCGCCTCCGTTCTTGAACACAGCAGCAGTTTAGATCCAGCCCTCCCGCTGAAGATGCAGTTTACAAATTAGCTTCGAATAAATATTATCCTTCCCGGGGCCAAGAATGACCTGCAGCCCCAGGGAAGGCAAGTTAGAGAAAAGATGCAATTCGGGTCAGAAATAGCGGGAGCCAAACCTATGCCAACACAACCCAGCACCAACCTCTCACGCTGCCAGAATCACGGGGTGACATCACACTTCTTGGCCACCCACCTCTCCTGAAATGAACTTCATCGGTTCAGAATGGAGGCAAAGTATAAAGAAAACAAGCATTCACTTAAACCATCAGCAGTAAAAGCCAATCCTTTCTTTCCTGTTTACTCTGTCTCCCTGTGTGCAAGTGCATGTGTGTGTATGTGTGCTCACACATGAGTGTGTACTGTGCACACACATGTGCGTGTGTATTGTGTTTTGGCACGTGTCCACATGCATGAGTGTGTGTGCGTGCATTCATAAGCACGTTTTGTGCACATGCCTATGAGTGTGTGTGTATGTGCCCGAGTGTGTGTGCATGTATGTGTGTGTACATGTTTGTATGTGTTTGCATGTTTCCCTAAATCCCCTCTGAAAATCATACAAAAGAAAAATCTTTTCCAAAATAATTTTACTGAGGTCACCTTAATTCCAGAGTCTTCTTGGGGATTTTTGGGCTTTGTTTTTTATGGGGTTTTTTTTTTGTACATTTTCCCTTTGTTCTTCACGAGTAAATGCCCTGGTGGTGGGTTAACCACATTCTGGGTTCTGTAGGGAGCAGACTGCGTGGCATCCGGCACTTGCAACGGTGGTCCTGGGTACAGTCAGAGCCTGGGTATCTGTGTTGTTCAAAAGGATCCCCAGAGACCCTGATGCTCACTATGCACTGAGAACCTCGGAGCAGGCTGGGGACGAAGACCTAGGGTGGCGGAGGAAGCTCAGAGGTCCCTTCGTCCCCCCCCTCCCCCCCAGGAGTGTGCCGCCCCCCAGCGTCCCCTCTCCCACTTCCTGTGTCTCTGGTAAAAACCGATACGGGCTGCCTTTGATCTCCAAGTGGAGCTCGCTGTAAAAAGAGGCCAAAGCAACCGAGATAAAGAAAAACTTTACCCAGAAATCCAGTAAAAGGCGAGTTCAGAGGGCGCCTGCCAGAGCTGGGGAGGTTTGCTCTGATAAGTCGCCCCGGGGGCTGAGCCGGAGGGAGGGCGCTGGAGGTCACTCCTTGGGGCCAAATTCACCCTCCAGGAAGTGGGGAAGACTGAGGTCACTGACCCAGGGCTGTGTTGGAGAAAAACCAAGTCCCCATAAAAGTCGTTTCTAATCATAAAAAATCTCTCAACTTTGTCAAAGTCCCTCCTCACCCATTATCAGCTTTTACAACACATTCCTTCACAAACCACACCAGATCTATTAATCAATACTTCTGTCATCTCCCAGCTCAAGGAAGGGAAACGTGGGAAAAGTCTTTCATGGGGTTATGAAATGGATTTCTCAATATGTATATCTTTATAATGTTTTGAAACTTAATTTTCACTTTTTCAAGTCAAATATCTGAGTTAATTTACAAGAACTGAAGGCTGTGAATACAGTCAGACCATGTGTTTGGGACATGTTTGGAAATTTCTTTTTTTTTTTTCCTGTTGATTTTTAAAATTTGTGTTTACGGCCGGCACCGCGGCTCAGTAGGTTAATCCTCCACCTTGCGGCGCTGGCACACTGGGTTCTAGTCCCTGTTGGGGCACCAGTCCTGTCCCGGTTGCCCCTCTTCCAGGCCAGCTCTCTGCTATGGCCCGGGAGTGCAGTGGAGGATGGCCCAAACGCTTGGGCCCTGCACCCCATGGGAGACCAGGAGAAGCACCTGGCTCCTGCCATCAGATCAGCGCGGTGCACTGGCCGCAGCGTGCCAGCCGCGGCGGCCATTGGAGGGTGAACCAACGGCAAAAGAAGACCTTTCTCTCTGTCTCTCTCTCTCTCACTGTCCACTCTGCCTGTCCAAAAAAAAATGTGTTTACTTATTTATTTGAAAGGCAGAATGACAGAGAGAGGAGAGCTAAAGAAAGAGCCATCTTCCATCCACTGGTTCATCCCCCCAAATGCCTGCGACAGCCAGGGCTGAACCAGGCTGAAGCCAGGAGCTTCTTCCAGGTCTCCCACCTGGGTGCAGGGGCCCAAGCACTTGGGCCATCTTCCACTGCATTCCCAGGTGCATTAGCAGGGAGCTGGATGCGAGGTGGAGCGGCCAGGATTCATGAATCCTGTACTGCTATACGGGATGCTGGAGTCACAGGCAGAGGCTTAACCCACGGAGCCACAATGCAGGCCCCAGGTGTCATGTTTTCAAATTCCTGCCTCTCCCGAATCTCCACCGACAAATGACGGCTTCACCAGCCTTAAGGATGCCACACAGAAAAGGAATGTCTCTGCCCTCTGGCAAGTCCTCTCCATGCTCCTGTACACGCTGTCACTGCGGACTTCATTGTCACATAGACAGATCTTGCAAACACCTTCCCCTTGGTCTCCTGCAAATGCAGGATCTCACCTCCCTCTGAATGGGAGAAGCAGAAGAGGGTCCCTGCCACCTATGTGGGAGACCCTGATAGAGCTCCAGGCTCCTGGCTGCAGCCTGGCCCCGACCAAGAGAGACAGGAAGTCAGCCCTGCTTAGAGCCCCAGAATAAGCACGATTTCATAAGTACATACGATAGACAGTGGGGGTGGGGTGGAGGCTGGACTCAACAGAGTTCCTGGAAAAGGCCCTTTAGTTTCTAATTCTACTTTCCTACAAACTTTTAAAGCTCCCAGGATGTGTGATATGCACATGTGTATAGGAATACATGCCCATATGCATATATGCAAATGACACTATGGTAATTAAGACTATACAATATGCATAGGAACACCTGCCCAAATGCACACATGCAAATTGCTCTACAATAATTAAAACTACCAAATAATTAATAAATCCATATGCATACATGCAAATGAGTCCATGGTAATTAAGAGGATCAAAGAGTTAACACATGTACAATTTAGTTTGGCAGACAGACAGTGCAGACAGAAAGCCTTCCCTTTGATTTAGTTACTTATGACAAAAATGAGCCTTGGGCCCCTGAGAAGTAGCCTGGGGGCAGAAAGGGGTGCACTGGTAAAGAGCACCCCCTTTTTTAACTGTTTAAGGAATTTTTATTAAATCAAGAATTTTATAATCCAAATTACGTTTCCTCGCTCAGCTATCAGTTCTGTTCCTTAAAACAGAGCTGACATTTTGAGCTATTCCACAGTAAAGATGGACAAATTTAAAGAAAGGAATGCTTTGCATTTTGTATTTTGCTAAAAATTCCTTTTTCAAGGGTCTATAGAACATTGATTTGTTTTTATATTTTACTATTTTGGGGGCATTTTTTGTTGTCTTTAAATCAATATGTAGGACTAGCATTATGCTTCTTAGACCTGGCATTTGCTCGGTACATAAGGTTCGCATTTCCTTTCCTTTTTTGTAAAATTTATTTTCTATTTTGCAACGCTTTTTCCATACTATTTCAGTTTCTTGATGTTAATTTTTTTTCTATGAAACACAAGTTTCTTTCCGTGGTCCCTGATCAATTCTGAATAGCTGGAACAGCAGATGCATGTTCCCCGCTCCCTCTGGGCAGCCTCTTCCACTTGGGGTGCAAATCTCATCAGCTTTAGAACAGAGAGACTCTAGAGAATCCTGCAGAGGGAGAAGTTCTGAATTACGTATCTGCAACAACATGCCAAAGAGTAGGGAGCCAGGGTTGAATGAGAGGAAACGGCCATTCACCTAATATTTGCTTTTGCTCCTGGGGGTTGGGGGACAGATGCCAACATGGAAGCAGTCACAGGTTCCTGACCTTGGACCTGAACAGCAGGCTGTGGCTTGGTCACCTGCAGCTGTGCCTAGATGTTGCTGAGGACTGTGAACATCTGTAGTGTAGCTGTAGCGCGGAACAGAGCAGCGCCCCCTTTCTGTGAAGATGCCCACCTCCCCCCAGACACCAGTAACCACAAGACCGTCCACTGGCAGAATAAGCTTTCCCAGCCTGGGGTGTTTTCATGCAAAACAGGTAAACCTCGGTTGCCTCTGCAAAGGTCCTGGGCCAGGTCCCCGAGGGGCAAGCCCCCTCCATCCGCAGGATTCCCGGGGATCCGACGCTGCCTCTGGACCAAGGGCCAGGCTTGGATAAGCTGCAGATCTCTCACCAGTGGGCTTTAGCAGAACTGCCCCTGGGAAGGAGCAGGGTAGCTGGCGTGGACTCCGGGTGCACACAGGGCCTGCAGCTGGCAGGGCTGGAGCCGTGGCCCTGAAGGGTTGGCTATGTTTCAGTAAGTGCAAACCTAGAGATGCAAAGACAATCAACAAAACCACAGGGCTGAGACCCCTGAAACAGAGAAGGGCTGTCCACAGAGAAAGACGCGGGCTGCCCTCTGAACCCCAACCCTGGAGGCGGCCGGGCAGCAGGTGCATTCTTAGCACATGGCCAGTGTCCACGAGACAGGGGACACAGAGACGCACAAGCCACACAGCGAGTGACAGACCAGGCAGGGCGCACCTGATGGGGGCGGGGAGCCAAGGGTGGAAAATGGAGGGAGGGGAGGGAGGAAGGGGAGAATGGAGGAAGGGAAGGGGGACAGGGGGGAGAGAGGGAAGGGAGGGAAAGAGTAGGAGGGAGGGAGGGAAAAAACCAACAGGCCCGGGTGTCAGCGTTAAATCTGGAACACATCTTTTTATAGCGACAAACATCAAGAAGAGCTCAAAGTACTGAGAAGGCAGTCGTGTGGGAGGTCCCTGCCTTAGGTCCCCTCCCCCCCACACACACACACCGTCCAAGGCCACCGCCAGGCCACGTGTGAGCCCTCAGTCCCCGAGACAGACAGGTGAGCCCGCCACAGAGACGACCTCGGCCAGCAATTAGACCTGGGCGGACACTGCTGTGATTGTCGCCGCCCTGCCCCAGGTTGGCGGAGAACAAGACACATTTGTCCTTTTGTGACAGAGGGCCACAGAAAGAAGGAGCCAGGGTGTGGAGGGGCTGGGCGCAAATTACAGGCTGGGGAAGCAGCAGGAACGCACATGAAAGTAGCAGAAAAGAGAAGAATACCAATCTAGAGTTTCTGAATTACCCCTGGCTCGAGCATCTGGTTTACCACCGAAGCGGCGTAATTATAAAGTTGGCATAAAACAGACGAAGGATCTAGTTACTAATTTCTTACCAGCAAGAGCATCAAAACCTTGCCTGCAAGTAGCCAGGCTCTTGATGAAAACCGTGTGTCCCAGACATGGCCTGACCTCTACAGAGAGCTCGTTTTAATCAGCCCCATCTCTCAAGCGGTATGCAGTTGCGATCTCGCTTCTCAGATGTTCATTCGAGCCACTGCAGAGAGACGGGGCGGGCTGGGATTGTCCAAGAGATGGGGGAGGGGGGACAAACATTAATGCGCCCTTGTCTCAGAGATGCCATGTATGGGCTGAGCGTGTCCGAAAATCTACCCGCTGGTGGAAGTGACCAGAAACATCCCTGTTGTGTTTGTGTTTGTTTGGACTCGATACTGCCCAGCCTCCACAGGAGAGTCTGGCCTGGGTGCAGCCTGAAATGGGTGCTCCCATTCTCTCAACACGTGCTGCCAAAATGCTTGCATTCTTTTTTTTTTTAATATGGATTTATTTATTTGATAGAGTTATAGAGAGAGAAGGTGAGGCAGAGAGGGGGGGAGAGGTCTTCCATCCTCTGGTTCACTCCCCAACTGCCTGAAATGGCTGGAGCTGCACCCATCTGAAGCCAGGAGCCAGGAGCTTCTTCTGGGTCTTCCGTGTAGGTGCAGGGGCCCAAGGCCTTGGCCTATCATCTACTGCTTTTCCAGGCCGTAGCAGAGAGCTGGATTGGAAGTGGAGCAGCCGGGACTCGAACTAGCATCCACATGGGATGCAGGCACTGCATGCAGCAGCTTCACACACTATGCCCCAGCGCCGGCCCCAAAATGCTTGCATTCTTACCCAAAGCATCACAGGCACATCCCGGCTTTACCCTCATCTGCCTTGGCTGCTACGTAGCCAGGGTTCCAGAGAAGATGGGTCAAGTCGTCAGCACCAACGTTCTCACTTAAAAAAAAAAAAGTTATAGCATTTATTCAGGGAAGATATTTTTCTCTATCTAATTATTACTTTTGTTTCCTGGGAAGATGCTAAATGGCAGGCATAGATTTTTCTTTTCAATTTGTATTTGTTTATTTTATTTACCTGAAAGGCAGAAAAACACACAGAGAGAACACAGACAGAGGTATCCTAATAATTCGTCCACTCCCCGAATGCTAACAACCTGGGCAGATTCAGGATAGAGCCAGGAGCCAGAACTGAATCTGGGTCTTCCACTTGAGTGGCAGGGACCCAGGGACTTGCACCGACATGGCTGCCTCCCAGGGTGGGCACTAACAGGCAGCTGGGCCTTGAACCAGGCATTCTGACACAGGACGTGGGTGTCCCAGCCTCTAGGCCAAATGCCCACCCCACAGATTTTGAAAAACCAGACAAAAATTCCAAAATGCGAACCCTCCTCAGCATGCAAACGCTTTGTGCTTTCGCAATGTGACCAACCCAGCAGGGGTTCCTCTGGGTTGGGCATCACCTCTTGGTCTTCCCTGGGAGGGTTGAGGCCCTGAGCCCATCTGAAATTGGAATGCGGAGAGCAAAGCTGTGGAAGACCCAGGGCACAGGGCAGTGGACAGCGTGAGTGTGACTGCTGGGGCCATAGCACGGGTGTCCCCCAAAAAAAACAAGAACGGGGGGCTTAGTTCCTAAGGTCTTATGTTAACGGTTGATGGATGAGGATCGTGGCTTGATCCAATTAGGAAGCCTGAAGGGGGATGTTTGGGAAGTGATTATCAAGTGAGGGAGGCAGGGCCTGATTTTTTAATCCCAGAGCAGTGCCTCCTACTTAGAGAAGCATTCTAAGGACAGGTACAGACATGGTGTACAAAGTGGCAAAGGAGATTTAAAAGGTAAGGGCACACACACACACACACACAGGGGCAGCAGTGAGGAGAGGGCCAGGAGGGAAGGTGACTGGGGGGAGGGAAGTAGAGAGAGCAACAGAACCTTCCCTCCCCTGCAAATGAAAGGGGTGTGGCTATCAGATGGCTCCTCCCTCTCCAGGTTGAGAGAGAGAGAGAAAGAGAGAGAGAGATCTTCTGTCTGTAGGATCACTCCCTAAATTCACACAATAGCAGGGGCTGGGCCAGGTCAGTCAAGAGCCAGGAACTCTGTCCAGATCGCCCACGTGGGTGGCAGCAGCCCAGTACGTGAGCTATCACCTGCTACCTCGGGGGTGTGCACTGGCAGGAAGCTGAATCAGAAGTGGAAACGGGATTCAAACACGGACACTCTGATACAGGACGCAGGCTTCCAAAGCAGCAGTTTAACCTGATGTGGCTCTAGAGAGAGACATGGGGACATGGGTGCCCTGCGTGTCCCTGTCTCCCCCTCTGCCTCCTGGCCAGCTGAGTGACCTCGTCCACACAGGCTCTGCCACTGCCGGCCTCCATGCTCATCAGATGCCTGACCAATGGGACCACCTGGCTCAAATGTGCATCTCCAAACCCCTTCCAGGACAGAAGTTAAGCCTCCACACGCAATGCTGCGTATCTGAGTCTTGGTTCCAGTCCCCGCTGATCCACTTCCTATCCAGCTCCCTGCTAAAGCACCTAGGAAAGCAGCAGAAGATGGCCCAAGTCCTTGGGCCCCAGCCACCCACAGAGCAGACCCAGATGGAGTTCCTGGCTGCTAATTTGGCCTGGGTCAGCCCTAGCTTTTGGGGACTTTGGGGGAGTGAACCAGTGGATGGAAGATCTCTCTCTCTCTCTCTCCCCCTCTGCCCTTCAAAAATAATGGTATTAATAAAATAAATAGATACATATATTTAAACTGTTCTAATCACGGCCGGTGCCGCAGCTCACTAGGCTAATCCTCCGCCTTGCGGCACCGGCACACCGGGTTCTAGTCCCAGTCGGGGTGCCAGATTCTGTCCCAGTTGCCCCTCTTCCAGGCCAGCTCTCTGCTGTGGCCCGGGAGTGCAGTGGAGGATGGCCCAAACGCTTGGGCCCTGCACCCCATGGGAGACCAGGAGAAGCACCTGCCTCCTGGCTTCGGATCAGCGCGCAGGCCGCAGCGATCACTGGAGAGTGAACCAACGGCAAAGGAAGACCTTTCTCTCTCTTTCACTGTCCACTCTGCCTGTCCAAAAAAAAAAAAAACTGTTCTAATCACTCCCATAATTCTTTTTAAATATTTATTTATTTATTTGAAAGGAAGAGTGAGAGAAAGAGCCAGAGGGTGAGGAGAGACAGAGGGAGAGAAAAATCTTCTATTCACTGGCTTATCCATTGGGTTCCCCAATGGTCTCAATGGCTAGAGTTGGGCCAGGCCTACACCAAGAGTATGGAACTCCTTCCGGGTCTCCTATGTGGACAGCAGGGTCCCAAGCACTTGGGCCATCTTGCACCGCTTTTCCCAATCCATCAGCAGAAGCTGGATCAGAAGTAGAGCAGACGGGACTCAAACTGGCGTCCACATGGGATGATGGCATTGCAGATGGGGGCTTAATCTTTTGCACCACCATCCCAGCCCTACGATCGTATCTTTTCATTCCAATTTCCCTTGAGCTTTTCTAATCCCCTCATAAAATGGGAACCTCACTGCGACCTATCCCCACAGCCCAAAATTCAACAACACATTTTTATCAAGCGAAACAGCAGAGGGAAAGAAAAGAAAGAACAGTCTGCTCTCCTTCATGTTGATGTTCACTTATTTATTAGCATCTACTTGACAGGGAGGGACAGAGTGAGGTCTTTAAAAAAAAAAAAGAAAGAAAGAAACCTGAGTATTTTACTTATTTACTATAACCTCCTTTTGATTTATGTGATAGGCAAAGACTATCTTAAATGAAGAATTCAACAAACAAAAAGTAACAGGACCACAGCCCAGCGGGAAAACAGGCCAGGGCTAATACAGGATGGGCAAATGAATTCACCCTCGCTCTGTGCTGGGCTTGTTAACCATCCGAAGTGGGAACTCAGGTCCAAGTAACGCAAGACGCTCCAGCAAGGCATCCGAGAAGGATGCCAGAGCATCCCACATTGGGAACTGCTAGAAAAACCTGCAGGAAGTATTCTTGTCCTGGGGGGGAGAGATAACCCTGCAGAAAAAGACTGCAGATAAGGGAGAGAGATGGCTTCAGGGATAAGGGCCAAAAAATGCCTCTTGTGTCATCAGCACCCAGCTCAGGAGTCAGAAGTGACGGGGACTCTCTGCAGAGTTCATTTACTCTTGCGCTGGGTTTTACACACTTGAAACTCCCTTTGGTTGTCCACAAAAGAAACTGGAGCCGACTTGTAATTTGGCCAACCAGAAGAAATGAGTACCCAACCCCGGAGCTGGCAGGGGCCGTTAGGTAGGCTAGGGGAGATACTTCTTGCAAAGGAACATGGAGACCCAGGAGAGGGGGGATCAGTGTGCCCCGGTGTGGCAGCTCAGCTGGGACACAAACCTGCACCCGTATGGGATGCTGGCATCACAGGTGGTGGCTTTACCCAGCGCACCATAGTGTGCACCTGTTACCGTCATAGGCAAGGAGTTGCTAGTTAAAATTCTTGTAAAGCATTGGTAGGAACAGAGCAGCCCTGCGGCTCCACTTTTCTTTTCTTTTCTTTTCTTTTCTTTTCTTTTCTTTTCTTTTCTTTTCTTTTCTTTTCTTTTCTTTTCTTTTCTTTTTTTTTTTTTTGACAGGCAGAGTGGACAGTGAGAGAGAGAGACAGAGAGAAAGGTCTTCCTTTTCCGTTGGTTCACCCTCCAATGGCCGCTGTGGCTGGTGCGCTGCGGCCGGTGCATCCCGCTGATCCGAAGCCAGGAGCCAGGTGCTTCTCCTGATCTCCCATGCGGGTGCAGGGCCCAAGCACCTGGGCCATCCTCCACTGCACTCCCGGGCCATAGCAGAGAGCTGGACTGGAAGAGGGGCAACCAGGACAGAATCCGGCGCCCCGACCGGCACTAGAACCCGGGGTGCCGGGGCCGCAGATGGAGGATTAGCCTATTGAGCCGTGGCACCGGCCACGGCTCCACTTTTCTATGGCAGGTGCCCACTTCATTGAAAAAGTAAAAAACAAAGGGGCTGGCGCGTGGCATAGCAGGTTAAGCTTCTGCCTGTGACACCAGCATCCAAAATATGCACCAGTTCAAGTCCTGGCTGCTCGCTTCTGATCCAGCTCCCTGCTAATGCGCCTGGGACACCAATGGAAGATGGACCAAGTGCTTGGGTCCCTGCACCCATGTGGGACACCTGGTTGGGGCTCCAAGCTCCTGGCCCAGCCCTGGCCCAGCCCTGTCCATTGAGTCCATTTGGGGAGTGAACAAGCAGAAAGATGATCTCTCTCTCTCTCTCTCTCTCTCTCGGCCTGTTATTTTCCTCTGTCTCTGTAACTCTGTCTTTCAAATTAATAAATACGTCCTTTTTTAAAAAATAAAATAAATCGGCCTGCGCTGCGGCTCACTAGGCTAATCCTCTGCTTGCGGCGCCGGCACCCCTGATTCTAGTCCTGGTTGGGGCACCGGATTCTGTCCCGGTTGCCGCTCTTCCAGGCCAGCTCTCTGCTGTGGCCCGGGAGTGCAGTGGAGGATGGCCCAGGTGCTTGGGCCCTGCACCGCATGGAAGACCCGGAAGAAGCTCCTGGCTCCTGGCTTCAGATTGGCGCAGCTACAGCTGTTGCAACCATTTGAGGAGTGAACCAGCAGATGGAAGACCTGTCTCTCTCTCTCTCTCTGCCTCTGCCTCTGCCTCTCTGTAACTCTGCCTTTCAAATAGATAAATAAATCTTAAAAAATAAATAAATAAAAAGTAAGAAATTCTAAGTTCCCTTCCATTCCACCCCCAATCACTGTTACTAGGAACTTGGCCTTGTGTCCAGAGATGTTTTATACACACACACACACACACACACATTTTCTACACACACACATACATACACACGTCTTATACACACACACAAGAGCACCTCACTTCACGTGGGAGCCCTGCAACCCACAGTAGAGTGCCTGGCTTTGAGTCCTGGCTCTGTTTCTGATCTGGCTACCTGCTAATACACATCCCACAGAGGCCGCAGTGATGGTCAAGTCCCTGGGTCCCTGCCACCTACATGAGAGACCCAGATGGAGTTCCAGGAGGCTTTGGCCCAGCCCAGCCTTGGCTGTCGCAGGCATTTGGGAAGTGAACCAGCAGATAGGAGACCCCTTCATGTGTCTATCTTTCTACCTTTCAAATAAATTAAATAAATATTTTTTTAAAAAATGTTTATTTTGATGCAAAAAAAAATTTTGAGAGACAGATGTTGGGATGCCCCTATTTTGCGCTCCTGTATCCCATGGAATAATGCCTGGGATCGAGCCTCGCAGGAGGCAGCAGGTGGTGGCCCAAGTACTTGGCTTCCTGCCACTCTCATAGGAAACCCTGACTGAGTTCCTAGCTCCTGGCTTTGACCTGGCCCATTTCTAGCTATTGAAGACATTTGGGGAGTGAACCAGAAGATGCTCTCTCATACACACGTGCTCTCTCTCTCTCTATCTCTCTCTTGTGGTCACTCTACCTTTCAAATGAATAAAACTTGAATAAAATTTTTAATCCATGCATCATTTTTTTCATAATATCCATTTTCCATGAATGTAGAGAAGACCCCTCCTCTGAGTGGATTTCACACGTTTTTGCAGCAGGATAACTTCTCTTTCAAACCCACAAACTTTATGACGTCCCGCCACCTAAGAACACAGATTCGATATCTGTCCCCTCTCCCTTCCTCAAACACAGCATTCTATTCACACCTAGCTCTGCTCACCGGATCCTAGGACCTGGGACCCTCCGGAGGCCAAGGGGCTGGACCCAGCTGACTGAGGGGAGGGGCCCCGCTCCGGATTACCCTAGATGAGAGAGAGAGAGAGAGAGAGAGAGAGAGAGAGAGAGAGAAGGGTATATTGTAACTGCTGGTTCACTCCTCAAAGGACCAGAGCAACTCCAGGCCAAAGCCAAGAGCACAGAACCCCATCTAGGTCTCCCACGTGGGTGGCAGGGCCCCAAGTACTTGGGCTGTCATCGACTGCCTCCCAGGCACAGTAGCAGGGAGCTGGATAGGGTGCAGAGTATCCAGGACTCAAAGTGATGCTTGGACACGGGACACCAGCACCGCAAGCAACAGCTTAGCTGTTCCTCAACACGGGCCAAATTTATTAACATTGTCAACCTTCCCAAAGGAGCTTAAGACAATTCATTTGAACAGGGAAGAGAGAGGGAGAGATTTCCCATCCACAGGTTCACTCCCCAAATGCCCACAATAGCTAGAGCTGAGCCATACCATAACTTGTTTTTTTTTCCTCTCTGGAAAAATTTTTTTCTCTATCTTTGTACTACCCAAGTATCACTTGAGTGTTTGGTTTGTAATGTACATTTTTTTAATATTTGGTGAGATTTCCAAGAAAATATTCATGCTTCTTTTAATATAGGGTACTTTTTTTCTATAATTTATTTATTCTAGCCCTTTAATTTTCTTGGATTCCAATTCCTTTCCTATTTAGTGAATATTGGACCTCTGCTTCTTTATACTTGTTAACTTTCTCTCACTCATCTTTTTCTGTGTTTTTGCTCTGTATACTAGTATTTTTCTTCTGAGCTTAAAAAATTATATTAAAGATTTATTTGAAAGGCAGAGAGATTGAGAAAGAGAGGTCTTCCATCCACTGGTTCACTCCCCAAATGGCTGCAAGAGCCGGAGCTGAGCTCATCTGAAGCCAGGAGCTTCTTCCAAGTCTCCCATGTGGGTGCAAACACTTGGGCCCTCTTTGGCTGCCTTCCCAGGCGCATCAGCAGGGAGCTACACTAGAAGTGGAGCAGCCACACTTGCTCTCCAATATGAGATGCCAGAATTATTGCAAGCGGCGGCTTAAGCTTCTGTGTCACACAAGCCTCGTCCTTGGCCATATTTAACTAACTTTCAAGTCTCTGTTGAATTCCTCCGTGGAGCAATCCGATTTCAATTATCAGGAGTTCTTAGTCTCTGAAAGCTCTTGAGTTGTAACAACTTGTTCTCATTTTAGCGATATAATATCCCGAATTTTTCTAAGAATTCTGAAAAGAGTATGTTAGAATTCTGTGGTGTTTCCCAAGACACACTGGTGTTGATCAGGATCCATTGCTCTAAATGCTCCCAGGAATCTGCTTTGTCCTGAAATTGCACGGTGCAATATCTGATGGACAAAGGCTACCAGCACAGCCAACATTCCTTGAGGAAGTGGGAAGTGGGTGGGAGTGTTGACAGGCAGGATCCCCACCTTGTGCAAGCCCCTAGCTTGCCTACAGCATACACAGCGTTGGCAGAATGCATACCTATGAAAGCTGTCTGGTCCCAGGGTTTGCTGTGCAGCCCCAGGGTTACCCCTCACCCCCAACCTCGGTTTTTTTGTTTGTGTTTTTACCCCGCAGCCATACTGCCTTACCTGTAAGGGCTAGAACCGCTTAGGAGCCATCTGGTTTTATCCACCAGCCACTCTGCCCAAGGTCGCTTTGCAGCTGTGCGGCGGTGTGGAGAAGGAAGAGAGCCCCGGGACAAGCCCGTTGAGGGAGGCGGTCCCGAGGTCCTGAATTCAGAACTGGAAATCAACACTCTGCTGAGTGCCCTCTGCCCTCTTCTCGTCCTTCCCGCTGGCCAGCTCCGCCTACTCTTATCTCAGGAAGCCCCTCCTGGGTTCCTACTTTTGTTTGCTTTAGTGGAAGTCCATCTGCTTCCTATCTGCAGCTCTGTGATGCCTTTACTCAAGGCCGGCGCTGTTGTGGTTTCCTTACAGCGATGCATAGATGGACAGACAAGGATGGAGAATGATTCTCATCGCTGCGGTGGGACTTGAGGAAGGCAGGTGCGTCCTCCGCCATCTTGAACCAGAAGACACCCAGCACAATTCAGCGTGGATGGACCCTGTCTCTAGGGAGCTATCTTTCTCTTTTTCTCCTTCCACCTATCAAGTTTTATTTCCGGGAAACTATCAGATTCTCACAAAGCTCATAAATCGACTTCTTTTCAACACGGAAACACACAAAGATATTGGGAAATGTAGGGAACCAAATTTTAATGGGAACAAAAGCCTAGCTCACAACAAAAGAGGTTATCATTTGAGAAATTCAACCTGCCAGTGTATATATCCAAACACGGTTTGGAAATTTCCTTCCGTGGGGAATTTAATTGCTGAGACCATTCAAGGTTCAACCTGAGCCCCGATTCATCCGCCAACCAGATGAACCACTGAATGATATTTTGGTGATTCTTGTGACTGAGAGCATGGTGGTATTGGAAAAAAGGACTTAGACCAGACCGTACTCACCACATCAAGATAATTCCAGACTTCTCATGTTTCAGAATGCCTCTTCTGGATGACACTTTGAAAGTTCCCAGGAAAGAAGTATTGATAAATCTACATACATTTCAAAGAAACTTCTAAATCCAATATTTTGCCTTGCCATAAAATTGCTCATCTACTGTGAAAAAAAAAAGCAGAATGAGAATATGTTAGAACTAACAAGGATAAAGGTGGATAAAATGTAAACAAAAAGTTTGAAGGTAATGACCAAAGGGAAAACCATATTTGGATTTTTGTCACTATTATTCCAAACAGAAAAAAAAGCTAGCACTAATAGTTGAATCTCTATAGTGTTATTCATTATTCAAAATAGCTTTCATTTTATTGTAATATATGTATTATATATATGTAAGACATGTATTATAATGCATTCCTCAGAGTATACAAGACTACATCATCAGAAAGTACAAAAAAAAAACAAAATTAAAAGGTAAGTTTATTTTGGGAACAAAAATTTGAAATTCATGCACATGAGGGATCTTCAAAAATTCATGAAAAATCATATCATAAAAATCTAACCATGGATTTCAAAGATTTTTTTGCACCAAATTAAACTTCTATTTTTATTTCATTTCCATGAACTTTTTGAAGTTCACCATAAATGATTAGATAGTAAGTGTTTGCAAAGTTGACAGTCAGCACATTCCTTGTCTCCACTTTGCAACTAAACAGCAAAAGAATCATTGCTTAGGATCCCACCTAAGCTTACATTCAAACCCCTTTTGGTGTGAAAACTGCTCTTGTCTCTCCCCCCACCCCAGACCTGAGTGTGCACATGCACACACGTGTATACACACACACACACACACACACCTCGTGCTTTTCACACCAATGGTTGTGTGCACCAGGCCAGCTGCAGCCACACTCGGTCAAGCCCGACAGAGCTGGAGGAAAAACATCTGGTCCAAAGTTGGGCTTGCCTTTGTAGCGCAGAGTGTCCTTTGATTTCCAATTGCTGTTCTCTATTGAGTCCAGCAGGCCCATTAGTGAATAGACCGTTCCCACCAGGGGTCTCCCTGGCCGATGACCTAGGACAGAAGTAAGCTCTGTTTTCAGTCTTCGCTTTCTACTCTATACACATCCTACCCCCACCCCCACCCCCATCCCCGCCCTCCACCACCTTGAAATAACGTAATTTATTAAAACCCCGTTCATCACTTCTGTGGTTGATGAGGCCTCCCTTTGGTTCTGCTCTCCTGCAGAAACTCAGCCGTGTTTTAAGCACCCCATTCGGCGCCCACGCTTCCACTCGTGCCACAGCTAAGCTCAGCCATAGCTTGCAGTACCATTGCTAGCCCCCAGCACCTTGCCCACGGTTCACCAGCTCCCTGGGCGGGGAGAACTGGAATGATCGTTTTCTCTACCTGTTTACCAAGAAAGTTCAGAGAAGTCCCATGACATTAACATTTTCCCCTGGATTTCAGTCTAATAAGCTTGGCTAATTCCCCTCACCCAGTGAAGAATTTAAACAAACATGTGAGAATTGCTTTTTCAGCCCCTTTACCATGACGTCCTCGCTATCAGGCGCTGTTTCGGGAAGAATGATTAGATGTCAGTCCCTTTGGGACTGGCAGGCAGAATTCCAGTGACCCCAACAAGGTCAAGACAGTGCATAGGAACTTCATTTTTCACCTGAGAAGAAAAATCACTGCTTTATACTGTATGGACCAAGTCAACAACAGCTCTAGTTTTTTGTTTTTTGTTTTTTTTTAATTTTTTTTGAAGCAGGATTGGCCCATTGGCATGCCACTTAAACCAGTTGGGCAGGACCAGATTGTGGCACGGTGGGTTAAGCTGCCACTTGAAACGCCTGCATTTTTACCCTGGTTCCAGTCCCAGCTGCCCCACTTCTGATCCAGCTTCCTGTGAATGCACCTGGGACAGCTGTAGATGACAGCCCGAGTCCTTGAACTCCTGCCATCCTTGTGGGAGACCAGAATGGAGCCCCAGGCTGCTGGCTTCAGCTGCTCCAGTCCTGGCTGTTGTGGTCATTTAGGGAGTGAACCAGTCAATGGAAGATTCCCCCGCCCGTCTCTCCCTCTGTGTGCGCCACTCTCCCTTTCAAATAAATAAAATACAAATAATTATTTAAAAAAAAAAAACCTCCTTGGACCCATGAGACAGACAAAGCCAACACAATCACCCACCTTGTCCATTGCATCTTAACAGTGCGAAATCCCCATCTGATTCCTATGCTGAGGCCGAATCAAACCGTGGGCACACATGCTGGCCCAGCTGTGGGCAAACCCTGCGTCTCTTCCCCAGCCTGCCCCAACAATCCCGCGGTTACAAGCCCTTGGCCCATAAGAAATTACAAAAGAATTTTGGGGCCAGCACTGTGGTGTAGCAGGTGAAGCTGCCACCTGCAGTGCCAGCATCCTAGGTGGGAAGCAGTTCAAATCCTGACTGCTCCACTTCCAATCCAGCTCCCTGCTGATGGCCTGGGAGAGCAGTGGAAGATGGCCCAAGTGCTTGGGCCCCTGCACCTGCATGGGAGATCTGGAAGAAGCTCTTGGCTCCTGGCTTCACATTGGCCCAGCTCTGGCCGTTGCGGCCATTTGGAAAGTGAACCAGCATATGGAGGACCTCTCTCTATCTCTGTCTCTGTAACTCTACCTCTCAAATTAATTAATTAATTAATTAAAAAAAAAAAAGAGTCCGGGTAAGTCTGTCCAGTGAAGTTGCTGGAAGCCACTGACCTAGAAACTCAGGAGAACTACCCAACTACCAGCCTGCAAACCACGCCTTTCAAATCTCCGCCCCAGGCTGTGACACTGACCAGCTCAAAGCCATTTTGTCTATTGAAGATTTATCTATTTATTTACTTGAAAGAGAACAGGAGAGAGAATATATTCCAACCACTGGTTTGCTCTCCAAATGCCCACACACAGCAGGAGCTAGGCTCTGCGGAAGCCAGGAGCCCAAAACTCCATCCAAGTTTCGCACATGGGTGTCAGGGACCCAAGTCCTTGGGGCCATCATCCACTCCCCTCCCAGGCACAGTAGCAGGAAGCTGGAGTGGACACACAGCAGCCAGGACTCTGATATGGGACGCAGGCCTCACAAGCAGCAGCGCCACCCACTGCACCGCACCACCCTCCCCACAAAGGGCCATTTTAAACGATAACTGCCAGTGCATTTAGTCTCAAAACTTTAAGCAGGGCAGCTGCAGATTCTTACGTGTCATTGCCCCAAGCTTTGTAATAATGAACACTTGTAATTAGGTAGGCAGGAAATTAACTGTGGAGCGTAAGTCTTCATGGGTCCACTGCTAGGTACCTTCAGAGAACTATTAAACATCACTGCTTAGGCAGCAGTGATGGGTCAAGTACTAGAGTTTCTGCCAGCCACTCCAGAGACCCGGATGGAGTTCCTGGGTCCCGGCTTGTGCATCCTAGCCCAGTCCCAGCAGTTGTGGGCGTTGGAAAAGTGAATCAATGGATGGAAGAGATATTCTCTCTCTCTCTCTCTCTCTCTCTCTGCCTTTCAGCAACATAAAAATTAATCAACCTAAAAATAAAATGCCAGCAGCTTGACCTATGCCAAGTGTACCCACAAGAGAGGCAAGGCTAGAGGAAGAGGAATTTGGACATGACCTTGGAAACTTGCAACTTACACCTTCCCTGGGTGTCTATGGGACTCGGTTCTTATTCCCTTGTGGGAGGCATCCTCGCCAGGACTCTCCTTTGGATTGAGAAGGTCTCCATTCTAAATGACCTACCCTGGGATCTGCTTCTCTCTCCTTCAAACTTTTATTTGACACTGATAACGTAGCAACCACCCCCTACCCCGAGACAACACATCCAAGACCCACAGCCCTGACTCAAGGCACATGCAGCTGATGAAATGTAACACTAGGATTTCTAGAAGCCCGAGCTCCCTCTAGCCAGAGTCTCAAATCCTTCAGTTTCCAAAAGGAATACTTTTCCCCTTTTCCCCAATTGTTTTCTGATTACACTTAGTCCTGAACTGTGTCCCAGCTAGCTCAGTCAGTAGAGCATGAGACGCTTAATCTCAGGGTCGTGGGTTCGAGCCCCACATTGGGTGCCAGATGCAGGGTCTGAGTCCACCCGTACAAGGATGGACTGGGTCCGAGGAAAGGTGAGTGCGCCGCTCGCCCGTTCCCCAGCCTCCCGATCCGGGAGACAATCAGACACAGCGGGGAGCCAAGTCTAGCAAGGACTCATTTATTCCGTGTGTAACAGAACCTTTTATAGCACAAAACTGCAGAGTCATTGGGGCAGGGCTAAGGACCAACCAATCACTTAAAAGATCACCTTATGGGGGGATTTCTATAGGACTAGCCATATGTCTATACACTTGTTACTAGTTTTGTTACCTCCCCTGATGTTGCACAGCCAATCAGTTTTAGTGGTAAACAACTTTGGATCCCGCCTACCACCTTACTTCCTTTCGGCACCATCTTTGAATTGCTTCGGGTAACTAATTTCCCCACAGGTTACACTGATACATTGTCACTGAGTGAGATCAAAGTCAAACCCAGACTCCAGTTGTCTCAGCTGCTGGGCTTTTCTCCTCTGCAGAACATCAAAGTGGCCCAGATGAAATTTTAGGTCGTGCAGACTTGGTAGAGAACAAACATCACCCAGAAGTCAGCACACTGCTTCCTCGTGCAATGCTGTCGCTTCCAGAAAAATGTGTTGGGGTCACTTTCCTGAAAGTAAAAGTACAAACCGGTGTTGTTTTTTCTTTATCATCACAAGCTAATTCTAAGGCTCTTGCTCCAGTCTCCTTCTAATCTTCCAGGTAAATATTTTGCAGTGCCATTTTGATGTATTTTTTTAGCTTTTTTTTAAATCTGGCAAGTGATTGCTAATAATAAATTGTTGCTAATTGTTGGACCCTTGCCAACACAAGTCTTGCCGGCAAAGGTCCAACCCACGGAGTCATAACACGACCGCTGTTGATCGGTTCTCGAGGAACTTTTTATTCTTAGAAGGAAAGGAGAGAGGGGGAAGCAGCCGGGAGAAAGACGGAGAAAGACTGAAGTGGCTGCTCCGGGTTCCCGCCCCTAACATGGTCTTTTATCCATCCCCAATCCCCCCAGGCTAGGGCGAGTAGTTCATCAAAGGGCACGCACAGTCTCAGGTCAAGGTGCATCTCATCTCGCCAGGTTGTCTGCAAGCCCTTCCAGGTCAAGGTGTATCCCATCTCATCAGATTGTCTGCAAGTCCCTTCAGGTCAAGGTGTGTCTCATCTCATCAGGTCAAGGTGTATCCCATCTCATTACCCTGACCTTGCTCTGCTCCGCAGGATGAGGCAGTGCAATGAGAAGGTCCCCATAGGTGGCCGGCCTGTGGTTCCCCACACTAATAATAAGCAACAGGTGCAGTGCTTTTTTTTTTTCCTGATGGTCGCAAGATTCCCGTGTTGAAAGCTAGCTCTCCACATCACATTCAGAAGTGGGGTCTTTGAGACATGATTCTCACGTGGATGGGATTAGAATCCTTAGAACATAGAGACCCAGAGTCTGTCTACCTTCCATCATGTGACGAAACAGCAAGAAAATGGCCATCCAGGGGCGGTAGTTTGGTGCAGTAGCTAAGATCCACTTTGGGGGCCGGCACTGTAGCCTAGCAGGTAAAGCCACTACCCGTGACTCTGGCATCCCACATGGGCCCCTGTTCATGTCCCAGCTGCTCCACTTCCAATCCAGCTTCCTGCTAATGGCCTGGGAAAAGCATTGGAGGATGTCTCAAGAGTTTGGGCCCCTACACCCATGTGAGAGACCTGGATGAAGCTGCTGGCTCCTGGCTTTGGCTTGACTCAAACCTGACTGTTGCAGGCATTTAAGAAACGAAACAGCAGATGCAAGATCTCTGTCTGTCTCTCTCTGTTTCTCTCTGTGTGCATCTATGTCTTTCAAATCAATAAGCGTTTATTTGAAAGGCAGAGCAACAGAGACAGACAGACACCCTCTGGTTCACTCTACAAATGCTCACAACAGCCACAGGTGGGCCAGGCTGCAGCCAGAGCCAGGAACTTTCTCTGGCTTTCCCTGCAGAACTGTGAGAAATAACTATCTGTTGTTGATCAGCCACTGGGTCCAAGCCTGAACCGACTTCCACAACCCCCAACATCCAAATCTTCCCCTTGCTGCTCCTCCAGTACCCACGGGGAGGACGCCTTTGGAAAGACACTTGCCTGGGGACTAGGAGAACTTTGGTACTTAAGATAGATTGGGCGGGTCAGGGCGGGGGCGGGGGCGGGGGTGGGGGGATACAAGATACCAAGAATTTGAAACCACAAAGAAAGGGTAGAAAAGCCATGCGCACATCCTCGTTTTTGGGGTAAGCTCATGGCCACAGAAAGCTCTTTAGAGAGAGACTGAGGGTGGCCCAGAAAGGTGACAAGGGTGTCCCACGAAAGAAGTCACCCCCTCCACTGGCCCACCCACGCATGCCTCTCCTTTCCTCCCTGAAGTCCAGGCTCCACTCTCTCATTACGGCCCCTCTGGGAGTCTGTCTCTAACTGGAGCTGAGCCTCTGAACTTTGTCATTTCCTGTGTCTTGGGAATGTGCACATGCAGCCCTGGTAGGATCCCCCGGGAGTGTCAGCGTTTCTTCTCACCCCCACGCACTCAGCAAGGGTGCCTTGCTCTGTGGCCTCCAGGAAGCCCTCTGGGAAATGAACTTGCCAGCCACCTCCTTTCCACCCTGGCCAAAGCCAAGTTCACTTTCCCTCCGCAGCCATAGACCCATGGGTGGTTTTTTTCCCCCTCCCCAAGTTCACAGTGGGTTAAGTTTCTTCTTCAGATGTGCTCAAAATGCCTGTCTGATCTCTGGGTAGGATTTGCAATTTGATGATATGTAATTTAAGTAAACACATTCCACTGTAATTTAGGGGTGAAGGGGAGACTCCGATGAGTAGAGTGTCCACAGCAGGCGTCCCTAGGCCACCCACGGGATCCACATTTCCAGCCCAGGCCCTGTGGAGGCCCCCAGTGCCTCTCTCCCGGAGCAGGACACCAGGGCCTTAATCATCCAAGATAAAATGCACCTGCACTCTAGCTGAACTGCTGGGCTACATCCCATAGTGCTTTTAGAAAGTGAGTGGACAGGACTTCGCTCACCACATTCAAAAAGTTGAATAGTTTCCCTTTGACGCCTAATCCCCAATATTCTCCATTTGGACATAAACTTACACATTCATTTCTAGTGCTTTATTTTATACACATAAATTGTAAGCCACTCTTTTTTTTAAAGATTTATTTATTTATTTGAAAGGCAGAGTTACAGGGAGGCAGAGGCAGAGAGAGAGAGAGAGAGAGAGAGAGAGAGAGGTCTTCCATCTGCTGGTTCACTCCTCAGATGGCTGCAATGGCTAGAGCTGTGCTGATCTGAAGCCATGGACCAGGAGCTTCTTTTGGGTCTCCCACAAGGGTACAGGGGCCCAAGGACTTGGGCCATCTTCTACTGCTTTCCCAGGCCATAGCAGAGAGCTGAATAGGAAATGGGGAGCTGGGACTTGTACTGGTGCCCATATGGGATGCTGGCATGACAAGTGGTGTCTTTATCCGCTATGCCACAGCACCGGCCCCTATAAGCCACTATTTAAGCCAAGGTCATAAGCAATGGGAAAGCACGGAGCTTCCAGGAAACCGCAATGCTGACTCCCTGGTGTCTTTGGGGAAGTGATATAACCAACCAGGAGGTCAGTTTACTCACCTGCAGCAGGAGGCCTTCCACGGGGTCACGGGCCAGCACCTGTGCCCTTAGCAAAGGCAACTGGCATTGCGTCAGCTGGGACATCTGCCCCTCCACGCCCCATCTCGGGTTCCGCAGCAAAGGCACCGGCACAGCCTAGGCAAGGATCCCAGCGAGTCCTCACTTAGCCCCGTCACCTCCTCTCTGCCTCCCTTCCTAACCACAGCCCCGACCCCAGAAAGAGGAGAGAGTCTAGAACATGACTCCGTGCCCAAAACCTCCCTCCCCCTCCCCGGGTGGGAAAGCCTTCCTTGGGAAACTTAAGGTAAACATCTTCTGGACTTGTAGCTGTTGACAGCGTGTTTTCAATTTGCAACGCAAATTCATCCGAAACTCTGCTGCCGGGGAACCGGATGGCCCAGGGAATCGGTAATTGGTAATGAGTCGTGCAGCCTTGGCCGTCTCGGTGGTCCTTCTAAAGGCAAAGGGAGTTACCTGATGCTGAGGGAAACCTTTGCAACCTGAGCCGGGGCCCCTGGAGGCCTTCCCTAGCCTAAAAGAGGAGTGATGGCGTTGTCGGCTGGGCACAGAGAGGTCCCTGGGTGGGGACAGAACTGCAAGACATTGGAATAAGCTAGGGAGTTAGGGATTCTGTCTGGAAGGCTGGAGGCTTTAATCCGCCCCGGGATATTCCAAGGGAAATTTCCAAGGACCGTCAGGCCTGGAGAAGTGGAGTTAACGCACACCCTGTATTCTAGAAGGGTCAGAAACTCCAGTGTTGGGATTTTTATTTCTCCTTCCTCACTCTCCCAGTCCAGGGGATCCAGCCACTTTTGCAGCCGGTTTTGCAGTGGGGCACAGCTTGCTACTTCCTCTCCATCCGAGGAGTCCACATTCTCCTCCACAAACAGAAGCAGTGCATCCCAAAGGCTGTTGAAACAAACCGAAACAACAAATCTTTTTTCCAGAGGTCCCCCATGCGGGTGTCTGGGTCTGGGTCTGATTCCAGTGCTTGCCGCCATCCTAGGAGGGCCATCTACAGAAAAAGCAGGGCTTTTACATCTCTGGCTTCGCTGGTCTATTCCAGGTCCATGTTTATATCACCGCTTCTCCTCTGCGCTCTTTGGTTTATAGTAGCAATAATTCCCCCTCGAATGTAGTGCAAGCAACAAGGAATTAACAAACGCGCAGAGCTGTGAGGTTCCTGGCTGTCTTGCCTAGTCGGTCCTTAATTTGGTGGAGGAAAGTCTAACAAACTCATAAACGGGAACTTGAATTTTAGAAGTGAGCTCAATCTGACGTTATTAAGAAGGAAAATGCAGTAAAAATAATAACAGCTTGGCCAAAAAACTCTGCAGCAAAGTCAATTAGTTCTACAAAGAGCCGGGCAGTCTGCAATACCAACTTGGATTTGGAATCACTGAGCCAATGAAACAACTCCAAGCATCATCTCTTGAAAAATCACATTGGGATGCCCACGGCTAGAAACTGCTGAGTGAAATTCTTTCCGCGTGCTGGATACCACTCAGTTTAAAGTTTTCCTGTGTCTTCAAGCTTCCGGTACACACATGTGATTTGAGGTGCATATTTTATATCGACAGGTGAGCACCTACTGTAAAAATTACACACAATAGACACAGTCATGTACAACAAACAGTAAAATAGAGCCTGCATATGTCGTGCTAGCCCACAAGTTCATGGGAAGATGCAAATGATGACACAGGATGCGTGGATTTCCATTTTGTTTGCACCCAAATGCACTTGTCTTTCAACTCCACATTTCCACAAACCTTCATAAACCTCTCAGATGGTTTTAGAAGAAAACTCATTTCAAACAGGAAAATAGCAAAGTGTGGACATTAGGAGTATGTAGCAAAAATCAATTGTTAGTATATCTGTTCATAATTTTCAGCATATTTCAAGGTGGAGAGGGTGCTGTTCCTTGGATCAAAGAACTTGGTCACTGACCCCAAGACATGGCCTCTGTTCAACATATCGCTATGGGCTGCAAAGATTTCATTTTGCTCTGACATATCCATGGGGAAAAGCTAAAATCCCAAGTGTGATTATTTTCGGAGGTAATTCTTACAAAACCGTCTTCTTAAATCGACTGTATGAATTCATGGCAGGTATTTTAGAAAGCAAAAAAAAAAAAAGTATATTCTAATTCATTTACATCTCATCCCCGAATGCTTCACATTTCTTCACTAAAAACGAAGCTGTGCTTTTTTCAAATCTGTAGTTCTCAACTCTCAGGCGCTATAAAAATCCCCAATGATTTCCATAGGTTTTTCCCAAGGAAGATTCAGCTCTAATTAACTGCGACTGTTTTTCTACTACCTTGAAAGAATAGCAGGGGGTGAGCCCTGCAGAATCAGATTATTAAAAGTCTAATAACCTGGGCCTTTGAACCTTTGCAAATTCTTTACAATTTTCTCACATTTCCAGCCCAGATTCTGTACACAGCAACAGTGCCAACCTCTTGCTGACAATTTCCATTCATCTTGGTTTTTTACCTCTTTTTGAAAAGAAAGAGAATTTTTTTTAAAAAAAAAGCTAAGAGGAACACGCCATGATTTTATAGCTCTTCAAAGCCGAGGGATGGAGTTATTCCTACAAGAAAATCTACAAGAATGAGTTGTGTCCATTTTTAAGCAAAGCATTTCCAACAGCGGCGCTGTTTCTTCCCCCGCTGTCTGAGGAAATTGTCGGACGGCTTAGCAGCAGCGTGGCCCGCTGAATCCCAGCATTCTTTTCAATCAAGCACCCAACACTGAAAAGGAAAAGTTCACTTTGGAAACGTGAACTCCCCGGACTGTTACAAAAGAAAAGACTGAAAAGGAGGCATCCTCCTAACAGAATTAGTGTCTCGCTGTTTCACTAGTGAGGAACGTTTGTATCCAACAATAGCCAATAGAATTACCTCTCTTAGAACTCAGTGTGGCCATTGTAGCCCAGCTCCAGACATTTGGAGCCCCCATGGGCCAATTATTTATTGCTCTTCTTTTAATACAAGAATGCAACTATCAAGTGAACCTGTTGCCACTTCACATTTTTTTTCTCTGCAATTAAGCTCTGGTAAATGAAATAAAAATAAACCTATCGATTAGTAGTTTCAGGAAGTCTGATTAAAGACAAAGCAGGGCTCTCTCTTCTTTCCTTCCTCTTGCTGTTAAGTGGAATTTGAGTGTGATGGCTGGAACTTGAACAGTCACCTTGGGCCATCAGAGTTCATTCCACTTCCGGATGGCATCCGCTTCAGACCGCTTCAGACTTCTTTTCCCCAAACACCTAACACAGCCCAAATCCCATAAGCCCTTTCTGCCTCCCTCGTATACAGACCGTCCGTGTTCCCTGTAGTCTGCGTTGTCTGTCGCTGCAGTCAGAAAAACCAACTCGTTCAGCTGCAGGTGCGTTCCTCCAGCTCTTTGGTTTTTTGGGCACTGATGTAGCAGGTGGGGGAACAGGCCACCACGATGGCACCTTTGGACATTAAAACCATAGATAGATAGATAGATAGATATAGATATAGATTTTTTTTTTAATTTGAGAGAGAGAGAGAACTTCCATCTGCTGATTCAAACTCCCCAAATGGTTGCAGTGGCTGGAACTGGGTCAGGCCGAAGCCAAGAGCCTAGAACTCCATCTGGGCCTCCCAGGTGGGTAGCAGGTGCCCAAGCAACTGCTTTCTGCTGATTTCCCAGGTGCGTTAGCAGCGAGCTTGATCAGAAGTGGAGCAACAGGGACTTGAACTGGCATTCCGACATGGGATGCCATCACCACAGGCAGCAGCTTAACCTGATGTGCCACAAATATTCTAGAACAACTAGTCTTCAGTGTATTTTTCTTCCTCACTCCAGATTAGCATCCATGTTAAAATCACTCTGCTATACAGTACTGAGGATAAGAACCCTAATATGCTTTGAGTCTCAAAGCTCCAGCTAAACATCTAGATCAAAAGTAGGTGGCGGGGGCTGGCGCTGTGGTGTAGCGGATAAAGCCACCGCCTGCAGGGCCAGCATCCCATAGGGGCTCTTGTTCGAGTCCTGGCTGCTCCACTTCCTATCCAGCTTCCTGCTTTTGTGTCTAGGAAAGCATCAAAAGATGGTCCAGGCACTTGGGTCCCCGAGACCCAGATGGAGCTCCTGGCTCTTGGCTTCAGCCTGGCCCAGCCCTGGCAGATCCAGCCATTTGGGGACTGAACCAGCAGATGGAAAATCAATCAATCAATCTCTCTCTCTCTCTCTCTCTCTCTCTCTGTCTCTCCTTCCCTCTCTGTAACTCTGCCTTTCAAATAAATAAATAGTTGTTTATACACTGAAGACAAAGAAGGTATGCTTCTTGTTGGGCGGAAAGTTCTGGACATGTAAGTTAGGCCTGGTTGAGATACAGTGTTGTTCAAGTCTTCTATTTCCTCAATGAGCTCTGTCTACATGTTCTACCCTATGTGCAATGTTAGGTATCAAAGTCTCCAACTTTGACTGTGAGACTATTTCCCTACTAACAATTCTGTCGATGCTTGCTTTACAGACGAGAGCTCTGTTGTTTCTTGCTTACATGTTTATAATTGTTATATATTTTTGGGACCGGCGCTGTGGCGCAGTAGGTTAATCCTCCACCTGCAGTGCCGACATCCTATATGGGTGCTGGTTCTGGTCCCAGCTGCTCCTCTACCCATCCAGCTCTCTGCTATGGCCTGGGAAAGCAGTAGAAGTAGGTTCAAGTCCTTGAACCTCTGCACCCACGTGGGAGACCCAGAAGAAGCTCCTGGCTCCTGGCTTCGGATTGGCACAGTTCTGGCCATTGTGACCGTTTGGAGAGTGGACCAGCAGATGGAGGACCTCTCTCTGTCTCTCTGTCTATAACTCTACTTCTCAAATAAATAAATAAAATTTTAATATAAATTGTTACATATTTTTGATGAATTGACTTTTTTAGCAATATATAATCTTTTGTCACTTGTAACAATTTCTTTTATTAAGTTTTATTGTGTACTTGAAAGGGAGAGAGAGAGAGAGAGAGAGAGAGAGAGCACGCTCATTTGCTAGACCACTCTCCAAGTGCCCACAATAGCTGGGGCTGAGCCAGGCTGCAGCCAGGAGCTTAGAACTCCATCCAGGTCTCCCACCTGGGTGACAGAGACTCAAGTATTGGAGCCATCACCTGCTGCTTCCCAGGCACAGTAGCAGGGAGCTGGATCAGAAGCAGAAGTGGGGCTCCATCCCAGGAACTTGGGTGGGGTGTAAGCCCCCTTTGCAGTGACTTAACTACCCCTCTTGTAACAGTTTCTACCCTAGAGTCTGTTATGTCTGATATTGGTTTTGCCACTCCTGCTCTCTGTTGGTCACTGTTTGCATGGGATATATTTTTCCAACTTTCCACTTTCAACCTGTGTATGATTTGAAACTTAAGTAAGTCTCTATCATAAACATCATATAGTTGAATCATGCTTTCTGGTGCATTCTGTCAGGATCTGACTTTTCATCAGGGAGTTTAATCAACTTACATTTAAAATGATGACTCACAAAGAAGACTTAACATCTGCATTTTACTACTTGTTTTCCATGCCAAAAATTTTGTTCATGAAATCCTCCAGTGCTGTCTTCCTTTGTGGGTTTTTTTTTCTTAGAGTACCTGTTTTATTCCACCCTCACTTCCTTTTCTGTATTTTTAAAGTTATTTTCTCAGTGGTTGCTGCTCTTGCCATCCTAAACTGATTAATTTGAATGGACACCAACTTAGCTTCAGAAGCATGAAAAAGCTCTGCTTCTGCACAGCTCTACTCTTTTCCTGTTGTTATTGTCACAGATTACGCATTTACCCCCTGCAGCTTCACTTACACAGGTTTGCTTTGTGCATCTGTCCGTCAGCTGTACATGAAACAAAAGGAGTCACAAACCAAAATGACAGTTGGCCGGTCTTTTATATTGACCTATATGTTTACCTTCCAGTAGTTCTCTATTTCTTCATGTCACTCCACGTCGCTGTCTAGTGCCCCTTTATTTCAGCTTCAAGACTCCCTAAAACATTTCTCAAGGGGCCAGCGCTGTGGTGCAGTGGGTTAATGCCCTGGCCTGAAGTGCCAGCATCCCACATGGCTGCTGGTTTGAGACCTGGCTGCTCCACTTCCGATCCAGCTCTCTGCTGTGGCCTGGGAAAGCAGTAGAAGATGGCCCAAGTCCTTGGGCCTCGGCACCCACGTGGGAGACCTGGAAGAGGCTCCTGGCTCCTGGCTTCAGATCGGTGCAGCTCCAGCCGTTGTGGCCATCTGGGGAGTGAACCAGTGGATGGAAGACCTCTCTCTCTCTCTCTCTCTGCCTCTCCTCTCTGTGTAACTCTTACTTTCAAATAAATAAATCTTTTTTAAAAAAAGTCATCCTTTCCTCTGGTCTCCATGGTTTTGATTAGAAATTATTTTTAAAGATTTTATTTATTTATTTGAGAGGTAGAGTTACAGACACTGAGAGGGAGAGACAGAGAGAAACAGAGAAAGGTCTTCCTTCCGTTGGTTCACTCCCCAAATGGCCACAACAGCTGGAGCTTGGCCCATCAGAAGCCAGGAGCCAGGAGTTTCTTCCAGGTCTCCCACGCAGGTTCAGGGGCTCAAGGACTTGGGCCATCCTCCACTGCTTTCCCAGGCCATAGCAGAGAGCTAAATTGGAAGAGGGGCAGTCAGGACTAGAACTGGCTCCCATATGGGATGCCAGTGCCGCAGGTGGAGGATTAACCTACTGCACCATGGCGCCAGTCCCTGATGAGAAATTGAGTGTTGACAAGTGTGTATGATGAGATGATTCCTCTGGCTGCTTTAAAGATGTTCTCTTTGTCTTTGGCATTGAACATTTTTGTTAAACTATATCTTGGTGTGGATCTCTGTGCGTTTATCCTACTTGGAGTTCACGGAGCTTCCTGGATGTGTAGCTTCATTATTTAATCTTCAGATGTGTGATGTTTGGGGCCATCACTTCTCCCAATATCCGTTTTCCCCATTTTCTTCCTCTCCTAGGAATTCCATATTACACACCCTGGCTCACTCGATAGTGTCCCAGAAGTCTCACCCTTTTTCCACTTTTCCCTCCTCCTTTTTTCTTTCTGCTTTTCTGACTGGATAATTTCAGTGTCCTATTTTCATGTTGCTGCTCAGATCTGCTGTTGAGTCGGTCTACTGAATTTTTCATTTCGGCTCTTGTCCTTTTCAGCCCCAGTTTTCTATCTGTTTCTGTTTTTATAATTTCAATTTTTTCTTCTTTTTTCTACTTTTCATGTGAGGGTACTTCAAAACATCCAGGGAAAGTGGAATTAAAGATTACTGAGTGAAGTAACTTTCTTGAATCAACGTCTTTACCCCCTCGAAAATATCTATTTTGTTGCAAACACAAAGCCTTGGAAATTTATGTATTTTTCCACGCTATGCATTTCCACAAGCTTTTTGAAGCACACGTGAGCAGTTTCCCTGGTTTCTTTTCATTGCCTGTGGTTTCCTTTAACAATTTTTTAAAAAACTGTTTGTTTCTTTTCATCTACTTGAAGGTCAGTGTAACAAAGACACAGAGATAGAGAAAGATCTTCTACCTGCTGGTTCTGCAGCAGCTAAGACTGGGCCAGTCCCAAGCCAGGAGCTTGGAAACTCCGTGCAGAACGCAGAACAGCTGAGACCTGAACTAGCGCTCTGATGAGGCAGGAGGGGTCCCAGGCGGTGTCCTAACCCACCTGCCACAACACCTAGCCCTCTTTCAGGAATGCTAGTTTAGGTAAGCGTATTTACAGACTTCGCACGGCCTCGCTCAGGAAGCCCAGGAGCCCGGCTTCCTTGCAAACAGTTTCTCTTCTTCTTCATGTTCATGTTCACCTTTTTGTCTGTGAATGAGATCTATTTTGCTTCTTTAAATTCGTTGAAATTTTGGTTTAGAACTGACATTTGGAGTATTACAATTAGGACCTCTGGCCATCGTGGCCACCTGGGGAGTGAACCAGTGGGTGGAATTCCTCTCTCTCTGTCTCTGTATCTCTGACTTTCAAATAAATGAATCTCTTTAAAAAGAAGATTGATTCCATCTGTTTTTACCAGCCTAAGGATTAATTCACTGAGGATCCTACTCTGCTTTTTCCCATTAGTTGATCAGTATGTGTGTATATATATATATAATATGTATTATAGATATTACATATATATATATATATATATCCCTTTTTCTTACTAGACATTGTGAAATTCCTTCACATTGTTACACATGGCCAGAAAGGAATTGAATTTCCATTGTTGCAGAATGCTCCATCGCCTAAGTGTAATGTATTCGCCAAATCTATTGTTGTGAAGCAATGGAACTGTTTCTACTGTGAAATAATTATGATGCTGTGAGAATGTCTGTACACACATGTATTTGTGTTCGCTGTACACCGAGGAGCAGAGCTCTGGATTATAGGACAAACACGTATTCAACTTTAGTAGATACCACCAAATAAATTTTCTGTGTGTTTATGCTAGTCTCTACCTCAGCCAGTGCTGAATAAGAATTTGATTTGCTATTGCCGGGTTTTCTAGTTTTACCCATTCTGAGAGATGTAAAGTGGAATCATACCTTTGATTCCCTAATGACCAAGCACCTTGTCTTCAGTATGGTACCCATTTGGCTATCATTTCTTATAGAGCACCCGTCCAAGCCTCTTACCCAGTTTTCTTCTATTGGGCTGTCTGAATTTTTCTTTAGATTTTCCAGAATGAGACATTTGCTTTCTGTGCTCTTCATAGTATATTTGGATAAACAGAAGTTCCTCATTTTAATAGAATCCAGTTTATCAGCATTTTCCATTATAGCCACTAATTCTTGAGAATTGGAGTGTATCAGAAATGGGATTTGCCATGCATTGATAATTGTAGAAAATAGATGTTGAGTGTTTGAAAACTCCTGGTGTTACTAAAGCACACTTTGTATGTTTGAGGTTTTCTATAACAAAAGGTTTCATTTAAGTCCAAACGATAATTTTTTTTATAATTTATTTACTTATTTGAAAGTCAGAGTTCCAAAGAGAGAGAAGAGGCAGAGAGAGAGGGAGGGTTTCCATCCATTGGTTCACTCCCCAATTGGCTGCAATGGAGCCAGGAGCCAGGAGCTTCTTCCAGGTCTTCACGTGGGTGCAGGGGCCCAAGGACTTGGGCCATCTTCTACTGTTTCCCCAGGCCATAGCAGAGAGCTGGATCAGAAGTGGAGCAGCCAGGACTCGAACCGGCGCCCATATAGGATGCTAGTACTGCAGGTGGTGGCTTTACCCATTATGCCACAGCACCAGCCCCCAAATGATTTATTTATTTGAAAGGCAGAGTGACAGGGGGAGAGAGAGAGAGAGAGAGAGAGAGAGAGAGAGAGAGAGAGTTCTCCCATCTGCTGGTTCACTCCCCAGATGACCGGATGACTGCAACAGCCAAGGCTGGGGCAGGTTGCAACCAGGAGTCAGGGATTCCATCCTGGTCTTCCACACGGGTGGCAGCAGGCAAAGTACTAGGGCCATCTTCCACTGCCTTCCCAGGCACATTAGCAGAGAGCTGGGTTAGAAGTGGAGCTGCCAGGACTGGAACCAACACTCGATATGGGATGCCAGCATTGCAAGTGGTGGCTTACCCCAGGGTTAAGCCATTCGTTGGATGCCAATCTAGTGGTAATTTAAGACAAGTCCATTAAGATAAGCAGAGAAGGAGACATAAGAAGGTAGGAGTGGATGCTAAAAAGAAACTTGTCAGTTTGGAAATTCAAAGAGAAACCTGTGAAACACCTATCAGACATGTTTACACTGAGCATTCTTTCTGTGTGATTCAAAGGAACTATAGCAAATGTTCAACAAAAAATACTGGTGCCAGCATTGTGTTGCAACAGGTTAAGCTGTTCCTTGCAACACCAGCAGCCCATATGGTAGAGTCATTCAAGTGCCAGCTGCTCCAGCTCCAATCCAGCTTCCTGCTAATCGCCCCAGGGAAAGCAGCCGCAGGTGGTTCCAGTACCTGGGTCCCTTCTACCCAAACCAGAGACCAAGGTGGACATTCCTGGCTCCTGGCTTGCAGCCATTTGGGCAGCAAAGCAGTGAACGGAAGATCTTTCTCAGAGTCTGTCTCTCACTCTCTCCATCACTCTGCTTTTAAAAGAAATCTTTTAAAAAAAACCCTACAGACTTTCAGGAGGAGTAAGGTTAGAAAGTGATCTAATAGTGACATGAAACAAAGACAATTAAATAATATATTTTGAGTTAAGCTAAATTATGGCCAATTCTCTTTTATGGACAAGGATTAGGAAATGACATGTCCTAGTTAAGCCAATTTCATTTGCATCAATATTACATACTTAAGAAGAATGGCTCACTAAAGTAATAAAGGAAATACTGTCCTTCTCCTGGGGCCTCCTCCTTCAGAGAACTGGACTTTCTGAGCACACATCTGCAGAATGGTTTTGGAAGAGTAATTTCTCGGGTCTCCACCATTCCCATCTTTTTTGTGCTCTTCTTCCAAATGCATGACTTTCTTTTGCAGGCAAAATAAGGATCTTCCAAAGACAGACAGCAATCTGGGTCATTTCAGATTTGCCAGCCAGGAAAGTAGCTACAGAAATGGAAAAGAAGGAAGAGGAGGAGGAGGAGAAGAGTAATGGGACATTGTTGTCAACCTTGGGAGTAAGTGATCTCATTCAAAGTCAGCTCCTGCTTCACTTTACAGCAACACAAAACTCCCTGGATAAATGAATATATACCTGTCAATCAACACGGCTGCTTTGGGAACCAAGGTGCAAGTACATACAGTACAAAATTGCAACTGACACTTAGCAAGCTTAGCCTGAACAAAGATGACAGACGGTTCAGGCTGTAGAGGGCCTGTGCAATTTATCTTGTATAACTTCCAGCCTTGTGGTCATCAACTGTGCATTCACTGGAACAAACCCATGCCTGTTTATTTATGAGACGTCAGCCTCTTGGGTATAGATGCTCATCTCCTAAAACACATCACAACCTCTCCACAGTGTGAGGACAAGGACGCCTCAGGGACACAGAAAGTGTCTGTTTGGTTGTTTAGGAAGCTGCAAAAAGAATCTATTGTCTTAAAAACGTTGACTGACAAGGTAGAGGAGCAGGAGGCACTGCCAGGGACAGAGACTCCAATAGGAAGAACTAAGGCACCAGCTCATTTCTGCCCTGAATGGACATCTCCCTTTCTGTCCTTAGCTATTTATTTTCACCCAGTTGGAATCATATGATTCAGCTGGAGGCAAGGATGGGTCAAAAATACGAAAGCGGGTTTGGTTTTCTGTTTCCCTGGGTCTGTTGTCCCAAGAGGTTTAACAAAGGAACTTCGTACTTGTCATCACACGGGAACCTCCCGTTGCCCCCACGTTACACCAGGCGCTGCTTTGCTTGGTGGTCTGGTTCCTTACGATGCTCTGCCAGCTTTCAAAGCCACCGAGACCCAACCGCAGCCACCCCGCAGTCCTGGATGAGGACAAACCCTCAAGTCCCTTATCTTTTGGACAGGAACTATTGCAATGCATGGCCCATGGTAGACAAAAGCTGTGTGCACACTAACACATCACCAACAGACTGGGAGGAATGTAACAGGATTTCCAAGAAAGGAGATCGCTTGAAGTCATGACTTGGGGCAGACACCTTGCCTTGGGCACCACACCACACCCCCTGAGCCTCACCAAAGCCTCAGCTTCGTCACACATCTTTGCACAGTGGGTTTGCTCTGTCTTATTTGTAATTTCTCTTTTCCACGTTAGGACCTGGTGGAGGGCACAACGCGCTGAAGTTCCTTCCATTAGTACGAGGGGCTGCACTTAATAAATTCTGCCTGGTTCCCAGTGGGATGACGAGCAAGGGCTACCTAGCCTGCTCAGTCTTTGCAAGTTTTAAATGATGCACCGATAAACTTGATTACTCTTCCTCAAACAGCAATCGCATCACATCATTTGCTTGAACAAGAGACAACTCCTCCCAAGCTACCCTTTCCACTTCTCCGTCTTTCCTGTTCCATTTCTACCTTTTGTTTTTTAAGATTTATTTATTTATTTGAAAGGCAGTGTTACAGAAAGAGAGAGAGAGAGAGAGAGAGAGAGAGAGAGAGAGAGAGAGGTCTTCCATCCACTGGTTCACTCCCTAAATGGCCACTACAGCCAGAACTGGGACTATTCAAAAGGCAAGAGCCAGGAGCTTCTTCCAGGTCTCCCACGCAGGTGCAGGGGTCCAAGGACTTGGGCCATCTTCTACTGCTTTCCCAGGCCACAGCAGAGAGCTGGAGTGGAAGAGGAGCAGCCAGGACTAGAACCGGCACCCATATGGGATGCTGGCACTGCAGGCAGCAGCTTTACCCTCTATGCCACAGTGCCACCCCACCCATTCTTCTTTTATTAACTGCCTCTGGGAGGCACTCCTGGTGGTCCATCTTCTGTCTCCTTCTCTGACCTTCTCCAACTATGCCCCCTCCTCTGGACCTGAGCATCCTCATGTTAGGTGGTCATTCCACCCTCAGGACTTCCCTGAGCCAACCGGACCTCCCTCTGACAGGGTCATGATGCATTCTGTCCTTGACATGACACATGGATGGAGCATGGCATGCACTTCTACCCCCATTAAATCCCCGCTACAGGCCGGCGCCACAGCTCACTTGGCTAATCCTCCGCCTGTGGAGCCGGAACCCCAGGTTCTAGTCCCGGTTGTGGCGCCGGGTTCTGTCCTGGTTGCCCCTCTTCCAGTCCAGCTCTCTGCTGTGGCCCGGGGAGTGCAGTGGAGGATGGCCCAAGTGTTTGGGCCCTGTTCCCACATGGGAGACCAGGAGAAGCACCAGGCTCCTGGCTTCAGATCAGCGCAGCACGCCAGCCAAGCGGCCATTTTGGGGGAGAACCAATGGAAGGAAGACCTTTCTCTCTGTCTCTCTCTCTCTCACTGTCTAACTCTGCCTGTAAAAAAAAAAAAAAAAAGATGCTACAGAGAAAAAAGAGACAACTGCCCAGCTGCTACTGTGCTCGAATGGGAACCTTATGTGATTTGGGAGGGAGACGTTTTTGTGGGACATGGATATCCACCCATGTGGGTGACCTGAACACAATCCCAGGCTCCCAGCTTTGGCTTGGTCCAGGGCCAGTGTTTCCAGGCATTGGGGAGTGAATGAGCAGATGGAAGATCTCTCTCTCTCTCTCTCTCTCTCTCTCTCTCTCTCTCTCCCCCCCCTCCTTTCAAGTAAAATGCAAATAAATAATAAATCACTTTTTAAAAAGGAAGAACTATTGGGACAACCTGATCATACACCCACCTTAGTTCCTCTTGGGGTCTGCTCCCCCTCGGAGCTGGGTGTTCCCTGGCATAGTATCCCTTGGAAAGCATCATGGGAAAAACTGTGAGGTGCAGCAGGTGGCCCCAAGGCCCCTCCCTGCCCACTGCCCACGCCCACCCCTCTCTTCCAGTCCCTGGGAAGGGAGAGGGGCTGGCCCGCCCTCCTTCTAATGACCTCACTGCACCTGACCATTTCTCCCCAGTCTCTTGGCAGCCCCGCCTACCAGCTCCGGCCCCGTGAGGCAAAACCAACTCAGGTGAGCAGAGTCACAGAGCCAATGCTAGACCTCCATTCCGCCGCTGGTGTTAGTAAGCTAACACTTTACAAATAAGCACACGCAGGCATTCGGGGTGCACCGTGCGATGTTCACGTGCGCTCCTGGGAGTGTTTTGATCCCCGTAAAGCTGGTGAGCAGGCTCGCCACTCCATGGAGTGATGTTTTCCTGTCTGTGGGGTGACACCTGTGCACCGACTCTGTTAGCAACGGCAAAGCGTATCGCACGTTACTGTTAACCATAGCACCTTGCTGGACCCTAGGTTGCCAGGACTCACTCATCTTATAACATCTCCCCATTCCATACACACTCCAGCCCCTGGAAACCACCGTTCTCCTCTTTGTTCTATGAGTTCCACTTCTGTCTCAAATTTCTTTATTTCAGACAGACAGATCTTCCATATACTGGTTCACTCTCCAGATGCCTGTGACAAGCCAGAGACCTCAATCAGAGTCTCCCACGTGGGCGGCAGGGACCCAAGTATGGGAGCTATCATCTGCTGCCTCCTGGGGGCACATGAGCTAGAAGCTGGAACTGATCATAGAGCCGGGACTCAAACCCAGGCCCTGCACTATGGGCTGTAGGCGTCCCAAGCAGTGTTTTAACTGCCGCCCAAAACACCTGTCCTTCAACTGTTTTAGATTCCACAGCGAGACTATGCAGTATTTGTCTTTCTGTCTGGTTTATTTCACTGCAGTTAACATTCTTCAGTTTCATCCATGTGTTGCAAATGATGGGATTTACTTCTTTTTTTTAAGGCTAAATAATATTTGTGTGTCTATGTAACATTTCCTTTATCGGTTCATTTATCTACTGATGGATGCTCGGACTTGAGCCATCCGCAGGAGCAGCAAAGAGGACCCTCTCCAAGTCTGCTGTGCTTGCTCGATGCCTCCAGGTGCTACCTCCTTGCAACCCACATTTCCAGCCTGGGGCCATCTCTGACCCTTGGAGCCCTCGGTGACGCATCGGCACAGTGGCTATGAACATGAACTCTGGAGCCAGACTGCCTGCGTCTGACTGGCTTCCCATGTCACAGCTGTCTGGCCTTGGGCAAGACACTTAAACTCCTTCTATGAGGGCATTGCATAATAACTGATGCTCATAAGACGAGGTGACTCATCAGACAGGGTTTACAATCGGTTCAGGGTGCTCCAAGAAGATAGGAAAAAAAGGACTTTTTTTTTTAGAAAAACTAAGGACGAAAATGGTTTTCAAAATGCTGGTGCTTAAAAGGCTGAGCTTTGATCGTCTTGAAAGGTAATTTGGGGGGTGGGGAGAGCCTCAGTTCCTGTCCCAGCTACACCATGAGACCTGGGATACTGAGACCCTGGGAGAGGCCTGGGAGAGTGTAGAGGTGTAGACTGGAAGACAGAGCTGACTCTGAATCATGTTTCTGTCACTTAATGTGTAGTTCATGCAAGGTACTTTACCCTCCTAAAAACCTGTGTCTGCAGGTGTAAAGGGGACTGAAAATGATGCCCTGGCAGAATCACACCAAAGCTTGAAGGGAAAAATGTAGGGTCTTCATCCTAAGTCTAGGTGCTGACCCCCTCAGATGTAAGACATTGAAACAGAAGCGTAAGGACAGTGCACGAGTGAGAGCAAGATCCACACACGAGTGTGGGTCACCCCACAGGGACACAGACCTGCCATGAGCAAGCCAGAGATGAGTGAATGTAGGAAAGGTGCTGAATGCCAGAACAAGACCATGGCCACGTGTATGGATACTTTGGGCATCAAGTAAGCTCTAGGCATTCTCCTACCCTCTCCCATTAAAAAAAAAACAAAACTATTGTTGACTTATTTATTTATTTGAGAGGCAGATACAGACAGAGACAACCCCATGCACTGATTCACCAAACACCCACAACAAGAATCTGGAGGTTGGCCTTGTGGGGTAGCAAGTTGAGTTGCTACTTGCAATCCAGCTCCCTGCTAATGAGCCTGGGAAAGTAGTAGATGATGGCCCAAGTAGGTGGCCAGTGATAAGAAAACATCACTTTTACCTTCATCTGAGGATATTCCTTTTAAATGCCGTCCAGTAGGTAAAATTCATCTAGTACATTCTAGCTTCTTCCCTTTTATCTTCGTGGGGTCTGGCACCAACTGGAACGCTGTTTCTTGCTGTCCCCTGAGATGCTGAGATACTGGACTGAATGGGTAATTCTCACCATATGTTTTCTCCATGGTAGGAGATCCCAGGCACTTGTCCACTCTAACAGACCAAGACGACTAAAGGACAAATGCATTTGTCTGTTGTTATTAACTTTGAACCATCTTTATCATCTGAGAGTAAACGCGGACCGGGTGGCCGGGAGCCGTGGAGTCATTTACGGCTTGTTGGCACTGGCCAGGTGCTGACCAGTTTTGGAAGACGCTCGGTGCAGTGTCACTGTCAGAGCTGTGACATCAGGCTAAGGAGAGAAACAAGACGCAGCCGCTGGTCTCCAGCACTCCCCAGACTTGCCGGGCCATTGCTGTCCTCTGTGACCTTGTGGAAGCTGCCACCAGCACACAAGACTTCTAACCGCACGTTTCTACCCCTGTATACATTTCTGGGCTTACGTGCTGCCAAAAACTCACTCAAATAACACACATTCCTAGGGTCGTTTCATGCTAATAATTTATCTGCCCACACCTCTCCCAATAAAGAACATTTGCATTTTTATGTATCTATTTATTTTATCTGAAAGCAAGAAAGCTATCTCTCATCTGCTGGTTCACTCCCCAAATGCCCACAACCACCAGGACTGGGCCAGGTCAAAACTGAGAGTTAGGAGTTCAAGTATCCCATAGGGGTAGCACGGACCCAACTGGAAGGGGAGGTTGAGCCAAGACTCAAATGCCATGTACCTACTGGTATCTTAACCACCACACTAAGCACCCACCCTTATGAGATATTTTAAACCCAGCAACAGAAAGGACAGAACAAGACAGATCTTAAGGAACATCTTTATGCTCTAGGGAGAGTCTTGCAACAGCAGAAACAAGACCGGGACTGGACGAGTGCGCATTGTCTGCATGTCCACAGCCTTGACCACTTGAGCCCTAGGTGTTTCCCATCTGCCTACCTGAACTCTGACCCCAGGAAGGGGAGCCAGAGGCTCTCGCTGACTGCTGCTCCCCTGCAGGGCAGCTCCCGGTGTAGACATCAGCCCCACCCCCAGCACAAAACCCATTAGCGTTCCCCAGAAGAGACACTCTTACCAGTAGAAGAAAAAGGCCCCAGGCAAGCAGCTCTGGGAGCAATTATCTCTCACACTGGTGCTTCTGGGTCTTCTCCCTCTACCTCTCCCTGCGAGTGGCGTTGGGCTGCCTAACAGGATTAAATTCTTAAGTGAAGCATTTTGTCTAATCCATCCGCTACTTGCTAATCCCCTGTGAGTCAGAATGTAAAGAAAAGTGTCTATTTTCACTCAAAAAGCACCTCCCTAGAAGGCCCCACGCCCTTGCACACACAGACACACACACATACCCAGCCTCGCCTTGCTGAATGGAGCAACCACACAACCCCTCCCCAAACCTGGGACTGTGGGGGGAGGGGCGGGACTTTCTCCAAAGCCCCCTCTCCCCCCCATCCCCTCAGCTCCTTATCTGTTACCTGGTCTTGCTCTTGGCCTCCGCTGTTAGTTTTCATGGTTCACCCCCCAAACGCTGGACCAGGGCAGGGACCCAAGAACTGAGCCATCACTACTGCCTCCAGGGCTCGCATTAACAGGAAACTGGAATCCAGAACGGAGCCAGGACTGGGACCCAGGCCCTCCAGTGTGGGAGACAGGCGCCTTCATGTTTGTGTCAAAAGCCCACCTCCTCTTTCTCTTTTGTCTAACATTCTCTAACAGAAATGTCCCTTTGTTGGGGTGAGAGAACATTCCAGACATCCTGGAAGGAACTGATGTCTTGGCACAAGGCACCTGGGGACTGGCTCAGTGTTGGGTTCTCTGATAGGGCTCTTATTTTGGAAGATTTCACCAAAGACTCTTAAAGCAGCAACGACGTATTCTAGATATTATTGATCCTTGGAAAGGTAGTAAAAATAACACTGCAGTAGGAGCTTGAACATTTTTTCAGATTTATTTGAAAGGTGGAGTTACCCTGCCAGAAGGAGTGGGTCACCTGAGTCCTGGTTCTTCCTGAACCAAGACACTGGAGCAGTCTGCCTCAGTGGGCTTTATTAATATACGGGAAAAAGACACCAGGGCTGCTGCTGGCGCCGTCTCCGCCCTCTGATCACCACGGGCGACTCCCGTTGGCTTCTGGGAGGCTGGTAAATATGCAAACCTAAGCATTATCCTGGGGAGGAAGTCCCTGCAACCTGATTCATCCCGGGCCAGACCTGGAGAGGTTTGCACTCAGGAGGTGCTGTCCTCACAGTCATGGGCACCAGGGACATGCACTGTGTGCCCGGCTGTCCCCTGCACCACGTCCTGGGCCTGCACCACGTCCTGGGTTGCTCTTCCATGTGTCCGGGAGGCAAGTTCCACTTTGGAGGTGACGCAACGTTCCTAACCTTTGCTTCTTCCAACGGCATCAGATCTGAAACCCGCAGGTTATTAACACCAGATTCTCGCCGATGGTTTCATTATTTCTAAAATCCCACAGCAAAAGGTTTTCCAAATATTTTCATGTGAGGGTGCCTCCCTGGCGGGGTGGGGGTGAGTCTGATCTGTGGCATGAGAAAACTCATTGCCCACAGAATTTGCCCCTACAATGGTGATCTACGATGCCGTCTCCAAATGCCAGGTTGCAGGTCCTCCACAGCGCGTGTCCCGGCCTTTTGTTTGCTTCACTGCTTAAAGTAGGTTTGCCTGAGCCCGTTTTTACCAGGATATGTTGTGTCCTCCAGCGAGGGAAAGCTGCAGATGCAGACGACCGTGTCTGATGACCCCGCTGATCATCAGAGCTGATGTTGTTGCATGGGTGGACAGTAAAGGAGATTGCAGAGGAGACACGTTTGTACCTCTAAAATATGCAATAAGAGATAAGAGCAGGGCCAGCGCCGCAGCTCACTAGGCTAATCTTCCACCTGCGGTGCCGGCACTCCGGGTTCTAGTCCTGGTTGGGACACCGGTTCTGTCCCGGTTGCCCCTCTTCCAGGCCAGCTCTCTGCTGTGGCCCGGGAGTGCAGTGGAGGATGGCCCAAGTGCTTGGGCCCTGCACCCCATGGGAGACCAGGAGAAGCACCTGGCTCCTGGCTTCGGATGCCAGGTGCAGCAGTGCACCGGCTGTAGTGGCCATTTGGGGGGTGAACCAACAGAAGGAAGACTTTTCTCTCTGTCTGTCTTTCTCTCTCACTGTCTAACTCTGCCTGTCAAAAAAAGTAAAAGAAAAAAGAGAGAGAGTTAAAAAGCAGCTCCCAGAAAATGGGGGAGAGTTCTCCTCCCCAGAAACTCTTTTTCTAGTTTGGGAGGCAGAGAGAGAGATTTTCAGTTGGGAAGGTAGGAGAGAGAGAGAGAGAGACACTCCCATCTGCTGATTCACTTCCCAAATGCCCACAATAGCTGGGGCTGGACCCGGATCAAATCTGGAAGGTAAAAACTCAACCCCGACCCCCTACGTGGGTGGCAGGAAGCCAGTTACCTGAGTTATCCCCTGCTGCCTCCATGGTTCGCATTGGCGGGAGGCGAGAACGTGGCCTATGGACATCATACTGGCATCCTAACCTCGAGGTCAACTGTCTGGTCCCGGAAGTGTCTTCCTTTTAATTCAAAGTCCACCAGAAAATAGGAAGAACCTGTCTCTCGCAACAGAACCAAGTGTGAAGTAGAGCCAGTAAGAGGCATTGCTGATCCCACTCGTGGGAGTCTCAAAAAGCAAATCCGAAGTTCCCAGCATAAGGTCTTAGCCTGCTTTCTTCTTTCCAAGATTCTAAAGCGTTCTTGTTTGTTGTTGTTAGTCCAGCTTTGGGGAAAGGCGGGAGGGAGGAGAGAAAGAGAAATTCATTTATGTTTCTTATGCACCTTATACATACATGTAGCCTGAGGATAAATTTTCCAATATTTTTACTATTTTTTTAAAAGATCTTATTTATTTATTTATTTGCAAGGTAGTATTACAGAGAGAAGGAGAGACAGCGAGATCTTCCATTCGCTAGTTTATTCCCCAGACGGCTGCAGCAAACAGGGCTGGGCCAAGCAGGAGCCAGGAGCTTCTTCCAGGTCTCCCACATAGACGCAGGGGCCCAAGCGCGTGGGCCATCTTCTGTTGCTTTTCCGGGCGCATTAGCAGGGAGCTGTGTTGGAAGAGCAGTAGCGGGGACTCCAACCTGTGTGCCAATATGGGATGCCAGGCTTGCAAGCTGTGTCTTGCCCCGTGTACCCCAACACTGGCCCTGTAAATAAATCTTTTCAGCATTATAAAAAAATATATTTACTTGAGAGGCAGACAGAGAGATAGAGCAAACTCTCCTCCTGTGGTTCACTCCCCAAATGGCCACCGTAGTCAGGAGTTGGCTGCGTGCCGGGAATTCAGTCCAGATCTCCCCTGCCCATGGTGGGGACCCAATACTTGAGCCATCCTCACTGCCTCCCAGGGTCTGCATTAGTAGGCACTGGAGTTGAAGCCACAGCCTAATGTTGAACCCAAGCCCTCCAATGGCCACGCTCACAAAAAAAAAAAAAAAAAAAAAAACTTTAATAACAATGAAAAAATAACACAGGAAGATGCTGTGTATGGGGAAACATTATTTCTCCTGCATCAAAGGGAAGTTCTCTCCCTGTCGCTAAGAAACAGAAAGAAATCTACCAGAGAGCCCCTCGATTAACCAGAATTCTTCAGTGCCGGCAATGAGCTTGACCTTCCTTGGGGCTGCAGCCCAGCTCTGGCCCTGTGCCCTGGAAGACAAGCGTCACCCAGTTGGGCCTGGGGGCAGCAGGTGCCGTGTTGCCCCAGCCTTTCAGGCACCCACATCCAGACCCAGAGCCGGGTGGGGAAGGGGCCTCAGGGCACAAAAGGGCTGCACAGGCTCCACTCCCAGGCATGAGCCATCCAGACGCCAGGACAAGTCTGGAGCCAGCTACATCAGTGAGGGTTCTTTTAAAACAGCCACTCCCAAAGGGAGCCGAGCCCAAGAACGGCAAACACAGCCCCAGAAGCGCTTCCTTCCAGTGGGGCCAACACTCACCCTTACGTCCATCCGTCCGTCCGTCCGTCCGGAGGCCCTGAGCCTGAGTTTGTCCAGACAGCTCCCAGCAGTGGCTCATTACAGGGAGAGCCCACCCCAAGCCCAGCACAGGCAGAATGCCCTGTTTGATTTCAGCCCAGCAAGGTGGGTTCATCTGTCGCCCTCTGCTCCTTTTTTTTTTTTTTTTTATCATTTGCACTGTAAAGTAATTACAGGGGTAGACATTCCAAAAATGCAAGAGCCCAACAGCTGAACTTCATAATTCTAATGTAAACACACAGATGATTTCGGGGCCTCCCGGGAGCCCCCAATGGCAGGTATGATTTCAATAATCAAAGCATTTTGCCTACATTTTCTAATTACCACTCTTGCTCCTGTTTTTTTTCCTTTTCTTTCTTTCTTTCTTTCTTTCTTTTTTTTTTTTTTTTTTTTGGAACTTGCAAGCTGCCAGTGCCGCAAAGAGTGAGCTGTTCTCTCACGTTGCACCCAGCGTGGGTTCTCTCTCTATCCACGTATTATAGGAACAGAGGAAAACTAGTATTTTGAGGGGGAAGAGGAGGGAGCGGTAATTATACCCTAATCACATGTCATTGAAGAGAAAATGAATATGTGAGAGAGGCTAAATAGCTGCTGACCCAGTACAGTTCCTCCGTCCAGCCACGGCCGCCCACAGTCACCTGGGTGTCTCTCAAAGCCACCCTCGGCTCAGCAGCCAAACGGTTAATTACAAGGCAGGCGGCTGAGTCAGGCTGTCATTAAACAGTACAGCTCCTCCCCCAGGGCTACCTGCGAGGGTCCCCCAGGTTCTCAGAGGGAGATGCCACCCCTCCTTCTTGCCACTTGCACTGTCCAACTCACTTCGTTGGCGTAGATCTGTGGAGGAACCCTCAAACGGAGTCCCGAGCACGTGCTCCCCTGGCCACACTCGCACACGCTGCCTGGGTCAGCTCCTCCTCCAGCACCGCTGCGAGGATTGGGCGAGATAAGGAGAAATAAAATAGGAACAGGTATTTGGGGCAGCGGCGAAGACACCCACTGGGATGCGCACACATGCCATATCAGAGTGCCTGGGTTTGAGTCCCAGCTCCACTTCCAATTCTACTCCCCGCCAATGACCTGGATGGAGTTCACGCTCCTGGCTTTGGCCAGCCTAGTCCTGGCTGTTGTAGGCAGTTCAAGAGTGAGCCCAGAGAAGGAAGATCTCTTTCTCTCCTCTTGTCTTTCTCTCTGCCTCGCAAATAAATAAAAAGAAAGAAATGTTTAAATAATAATAAAATAATAATTTGTAAAAAAAAAAACCTGAACACTACCTGGTACCATAGTGCTTACTAAATATTATGCAAAAATTTACTTTTAAAACTTTGGACCTATGAATCATGTGTCCAGCATTGATTACATAGTTCTAAGTATATTGATTATATAGTTTTAAGATTTGTTTTTTTCTGAGAGGCAGAATGATAGAGAGGGAGAGACAGAGATCTTCCATCCATTGGTTCACTCCCCTGCAATAGCCAGAGCTAGGCCGGGTCAAAGCCAGGAGCCTGGAACTCCAATCAGACCGCTCATGTCATTAGTGGGGGCCCAAGCACTCGGGCCATCTCCCGCTGCTTTCCCAGGTGCATTAGCAGGGAGCTGGATGGGAAGTGGAGCAGCCGGGACTTGAATAAGCCCCCATGTGCTTTGCAGGCAGTGGCTTAACCCTCTGTGCCACAACGCTGACTGCTACATTCATTATCTTCCGCCGTAGCTACAATGGTGTCTAGGAAGGATCTTCCTGGCTGCATCACCCAAAGGCAAGCGGGAAGCTGGATTCGTCCTTTTCCTCATATAAGGAACCTGCTGGTGGGGGGAGGGCGCTGTGGCATAGCAAGTTAAAGTCCCAGCCTGCAGCACCGGCATCCCATATGGGCGTCAGTTCGAGTCCTGGTTGCTCCACTTCCGATCCAGCTCTCTGCTATGGCCTAGGAAAGCAGTAGAACATGGCCCAAGTCCTTGGATCCCTGCATCCATGTGGGAGACTTGGAAGAATCTCCTGGCTCCTGGCTTCAGATCAGCTCCGCTCCGGCCATTGCAGTCATTTGGGAAGTGAACCAGCAGAATGGAAGACCTCTCTTTGTCTCTACCTCTCTCCCTGTAACTCATCTTTCAAATAAATAAAATAAATCTTAGGGGGAAAAACAGGAACCTACTCTGCTCCCACAATATCCTTTCTCTGGGGCTGCGCACCAGGGATCCAGACCCCAACCATGCAGTGTCTGGAGCTCTGAGGGGCACAGACAAGTCACAACGGTCTCTCTCTTCACTGAGCCTCTGTCTTCCAGTGAGAGGTGGCTCTGCTTTGTCATTTGCCTCTTCCTTAGCAGGTGCAGGTTCTTCCTCATTCATCTTCATCACTGGACAACTGTCTTCCTTCCACACCTCCCAGAGCGGGATGAACACCTTTTTATCTCAGTGGGGGGAAAAAAAAGACCTAAGTTCTTTATCAATTGTAATGGGATATGACTTTTGAAATTTGGATTTGGTCCACCCTGATGGTGTTAGGGCTGGTTTGATTTGGGTCCCACTGACGTAACTTATTGAAGATGATCCTTGGGCTACCTGCAGTGCAATAGTGATTTCCAATTTGAAAAATACCAGGGCCAGCGTTGTGGTGTAGTGAGTAAAGCTGCCGCCTGCAGTGCCAGCACCCCAGTAGAAGATGGCCCAAGTCCTTGGGCCCCTGCACCCATGTGGGAGACCCAGAAGAAGCTCCTGGTTCCTGGCTTCGGATTGGCTCAGCTCCAGCCATTGCAGCCAATTGGGGAGTGAACCAACATATGGAAGACTCTCTGCCTCTCCTCTCTGTGTGTATAACTCTAACTTTCAAATAAATAAATAAATCTTTAAAAAAAAAAAAAAAAGACCAAGACAAAAAGTGGCGATCTCAGCTCTGGTACTTAAGGAGTAAAACCCCGCAGTTCTTCCCCACTCAATCAACACAAAAACTTTGTTGTGCCTACAACTGTCCTTTGTGGGTGTCAGAAAATTACAGCCAGCATTTCCCATGCTTTATTTCACTCAAGTGCGCAACCTGTCGGAAGGCTAAAAGCACTCCCATTGTCACCTGTACTCAGAGATGTACCACAGATGGCTGGACAGAGACCTTTCCCAGCCATCCACCCAGACTTCCCTGGATATCGTCTAAGGGTTTGCTCCAAAAAATTAAAGAATGCGCTGAAAGAAAATCTTTAAATGGCTCACCCACTGATTAATCTATTTTGCAACAGGCAGTGCTGATCAACTGTCCTAGACTGAGGAAATGGGTCCTAGGGCTCCCATGCTTCCAAAAAAAAGTACTCTCTCTGTTTGCATTTAAAAGAAAAGAACAATTCTTGGGTTCTCAAAGAGGCAGTAACACCCGAGTTCACACAGCAGCTAGAAATGTGATAAAACCAGAGGGCCCCAATGATGCTTGCCTAAACTAACAATTCATTTATTGCCACAGTTCACTGCCATTGTCATCACTTTCATGCCTCTAATGACCTTCCATCTGTTTCACGTTTGAAGTGAGCGGTGCTTGCCCACTTCGGCTACACTGGTTTACATCTAACACCAAACACATGTGTGTGTTTACCACACACCAGTTATGCATTCTTGGACTTAAAATGGCATCAATTTATAATCCCATTAATGGAAAACTTATGAGAAGGATCCGGCTCCTTTAATAAAACTAGAAAGAACAACCATTTGGATGCTGTTAAGTCCGAGCCCATAGCAGAGGCTAAATGCTTCCATTAGATGCACCCTGCGCAGATAAGTGGGCTCTGTGGGACATTATCCAGGCTGCTGGGAGCACACCAGTGTCTGCAGCCGTCGGTCCAGAACTCCGGAGTCCCCATAGATAACGGATGAGACCGGAGGAAGCTGAGTGTGCTGTTCAAGATTCATCCTATCTGAATTGGCATCTTGGAACTCAGCGTTTGTTTCTAAGGTCGAGCTTACAAAGCTTTCCACTGCCGGGTGGGTGTGGTGCAGCGGGTTAAGCCGTGGCTTGGGGTTCCCACGTCTCCCCCATCAGAGAGCCTGGGAGCCAGTCGCACCTCTGATTCTCATTCAGCTGCCTGCTAATGAGCCCGAGAGTCAGCAATCACTGGCCCAAGGACCTGTGTGCCTGTCAGCCACGTGACCACCTGGGTGGATTGCTAGCTCCTGGTTTTACCTGATGCACCCCAGGCCATCGAGGGCATCTGGTAAGTGAACCAACAAATGGAAAAATTCTCTCTCTCTCTCTCTCCCCTCTATTTCCCTGTCTCCCTGTCACTCTGCCTTCCAGATTGAAAAAATAAAATAAAATAAAAACTTAGCAAACTGTTTTCAATTTCAAGAAGTGAGAGGGCTGCACTATGTGTTTGCATGTCCATTGCCTACTGCTGAGTGTTTCCCAGAGAAAACTACAGACAAGAACATTATTCGGGGGCTGTTGCTGTAGCACAGTGGGTTAAGCCGACGCCTGTAGTGCCAGCATCCCACATGGACTCCGGTTTGAGACCCAGCTGCTCCACTTCCATTCCAGCTCTCTGCTATGGCCTGAGAAAGCAGTGGAGGATGGCCCAAATCCTTGGGCCCCTGCACCTATGTGGAAGACCTAGAAGAAGCTACTGGCTCCTGGTTTCAGATCAGTGCAGCTCCAGCTGTTGCAGCCAGTTGGGGAGTGAACCAGTGGATGGAAGACTCCCCCACACTCCCCATCTCTCCTTCTCTCTCTGTGTAACTCTGACTTTCAAATAAATAAATACATTATTTGGCTTTTGAGCCATTTCTGAAGAAGTTCAGCACTGTAAAAATAAATAAATAAATAAAAAGTTTGCAGAACTGTTAAGGGAATGCATTCTGCTCCTTCAAGCTACCTTGCACGTAAAGGAGAAAGCACCCTATCCCCCGAGCCAACTCTGTCAGCTTCAAGCCTTCAGTGGGGACCAGATGGAGAGCCCAGCTCTCTTTTGGAGTCACGTTCACTCACCGGAAACTTGATGTTCCAAGCTGGTAAATACACAAGAGGTCTGATGACCTGTTGATGCTCTCTGCAAGGAGCCTTCCTTTAAACCAGAAAGCAACCTTCCAGTGGGAACAAACCGGCAGGTCATTCCCCGGCTCACAGTGTGTCTGGGTGCAGCCTGACAAGGAATAGGTTTGGCATCCTTTGTGACCCACCTCCTCACCTGGACAGGTACCTAGACAGGTGCCAGGCACATAGCAGAATCTTTTTTAAAGGTTCATTTATTTATCTGAAAAGCAGAGTTAGAGAGGGAGGGGAAGACACACAGGGGGAGAGAGAGAGAGGTCTTCCATCCACTGGTTCACACCCCAGATAGCCGCAACAGCCAGTGCTGGGCCAGGCCAAAGACAAGAGCCAGGAGTTTCATCCGGGTCTCCCACATGGTTGGCAGGGGCCCAAGCACTTGGGCCATCTCCCACTGCTTTCCCAGGCCATTAGCAGGGAGCTGGCCTGGAAGTGAGCAGCCAGGACTGAGCTGGTGCCTACACAGGATGCCCGCATTGCAGTGGTGGCTCTACCTGCAACGCCACAGTGCAATAGCTCTGATGATGGGACACCCAGCAGGTCATAGAGCTGGGGCTGCAGCTTGGATCTCTTGTCCCCAAAGGCCCCGGGCCCCAAACACAGTCCTGCTGCCGGTGGCTGTGGGGTAAGCACACCAATGCATCCTGCTAGGATGCTGCTGTCGGCTAAGAAAACCCGAGAAGCTTGGGGTTGCCGTACCCTGTTCAGGATGCTGGTGCTACATACTGCGGCTTTATCAGCTACGCCACAGTGCTGGCCTCAGTTACAAAGCTCTCTGGTCACTTTCCAAAAGGCCCCCACCTCTCAACAGCATGGCGCTGGGGACTCAGTTTCAGCCCAGAAACTGCAGGGACCCAAATATGCAGATCACAGCCGGGATCTCAGTTCTAGAATACATGTTTGTCTACTGCATTACCAATAAAGTTCAAATTGTACGAATTCCTTCTAGATCTGCTCCATTTTATACATACAGTGTGTTGGTCACTGATAGAAGCAGCTTTCTTTTTATTTATTTGAGAGGCAGACAGAGCAAGAGAGACAAAGAGAAATCGCTCAGCCAGTAGTACGGTCCCCAAATGCCCAAGAAAACCAGGGGCCAGGCCGATGCCAGGAACCAGGAACTCGGTCCAGGTCTCTGCCATGCATGGCAAGGATCCAAGTATGTGGGCTGTCACCTGCTGCCTTCCACGGGGCACATTAGCAGGAAGCTGGAATCCACAGCAGAGCAGAGACTCAAACCCAGGCACTCCCTGTGGGATGCTGGCAACCCAAGGACTGTTTTAACAATAGCACCAAATGCTCACCTTAGAAATTGCTTTCAAAACAGCATGCGTAGGGGCCAGTGTTGTGGCACAGCGGGTTAAGCTGATGCTTGTCCCTTAGCAGAATGCAAGTTCAAGTCCCGGCTGCTCTACTTATGATCCAGCTCCCTGCCAACATGCGCGGGGACAGCAGCACAAGGTGGCCCAGGTGCCTGGGTCCTTGCCGCCCACATGGGAGACCAGGATAGAGTTCCAGGCTCCTGCCCTTGGCCTGTTTCTGCTGTTGCGACCATTAGGGGAGTGAACTAGAAGATGAGTTGAAGATCTCTCTCTCTCTCTCTCTCTCTCCTCCCCTTTTCAAATAAATAAATTGATTTTTTTAAAAAAACCATTTAATAAAAGATGAAATCTTACATCCAAAAGGAAGAAAGAACAAAGATGGTCCTTTGAAACAAAGAAATGCAATTTCTTAGGAAGACTAGCTCCCTACAGCTGTGGGTTCTCTCTTTAGTTGGGAGCCACAGACGCCCCAGCTGGGAATGATCCCTAGAGTCCCTTCCAGTGGGGCGCTAGAGAAGGAAAAGTGGAAAAGAAAGCAAGTGACCCTTTCGGAAAGAGTGATTCCGCCCTTCACAGCCAAGGGGAGTCATCAGTGCTTGGGAAAAGTCCAGGGTCCCCATTTCTACAAAGGCTTTGCCACAACCGAGGACACTCGGAGGAAGGAGTTTCAAGTCCATCTGTTTGCCTTGGGGGGACTCAGAGGCATGCAGTTTCCAGCTGATGGGCTCATGATAACACCACATGCCCCCCACCAAGTGCAGAAGCACACGGGTGCACCCTGCTCTGGCCCCCACTGTCCAGACACAGCTTTTAGCAAACAAAGCCATGCCGCAGATTGAAACCTCATTCATTACATCTCATTACATCTTCCAGAGGGTTCCATCTGCAGTCCCGAATCCCATGTACAACTTGTGGGAAAATAACCCTGCTCTTTTCATTACTTCTAAAATGCGATCGCCCGATATTAAAACCCAGAGTGGTTACATTTTAAAGGTGAAGCCGCCAAGCTAAATTGAGAGCTGACTTAATCCCATTTTTATGGGCTGATTAATGTCCCAAGTAACCAGGCTGGAGACAAGTTTTTTTTTTTTTCTTTTCCTTGAATGGAATGCACCATGCTTCTTGCCTTTTACACCAGGAGCACACCGCCGCCACTGTGGCTTCCTACAGAACAGGACTCCAAGCCATTGCCGGGACACTCTGTGTGCCCTATGCATCCCAGATTATTCCTTCACCAAAACTCCTACCAGTTAGAGTTTCAGTTCTTAAGGGGGCAAAAATAAATAAGTAAATAAACCATAAGTTGCGATTTTATCACAAGCTAAAGTACAAGGGTACTTCAAAAATGTTATGGCCCCATGGAATTAAAGCATTAGTTTAAGGATAGGTGTTTAGCATTGCCCTTATGATGCCACTTGGAATACCCTGATTCCTTCTGGAATGTCTGAGTTTGAGTCAGAGGTCCATGCTTCATGCCAGCTACACCCTTGAGAGGCAACAGATGGTGGCTCAAGTACTTGTGTCCCTGCCACCTGTGTAAAGACCCGGATGGAGTTCCAGGCTCCTGACTTCAGCTGACCCAGCCTTAGTGGTGTGCATTTGAGGAGGGAACCAGTGAATGGAAAATCTCTCTGCTTTCGAATAAATAGGCAGATGATTGAGATGATAGATAGATAGATAGATAGATAGATAGATAGAATGATGCAGATAGATAATTATAGATGATGATGAAGACAGATAGATATGATAGAGATATAAGGTTTATTTGGGCACAAAAGATTCTTGAAATTCAGGCATAATTTTTCATTACAAGCATTTTCCATGAGCATGTTCCAGACCCTGTGTGTTGGTTAGCAGTGTCTTTGCAATAGCTTAAAATCTGGATTATGTGGAAGTGCTGTGTAATCTCTTCTACAATATTAACAGTCATCATTACCCATTGAATAGCTACTCTGTGCAGAGAATTGTGCAGGGTACTTTGCCCATTTGTTCTCCTTTCACCCTCATAGCTAGCTCATCTTAGCCTCAAAGGAAGTCACTGACTGGTCCAAGGAGTAGACATAGGTGTAGCTGTAATGTCTGCCTCCCATCTTCACATAAGCTTCCCACATACCTCGGCCAGGTGTAGCAGGTGAGAGATATCCCTGGGAGACCAGCATCGTGGCACAGTGTCTTATTCCCCTGCCCATCCCATAGGGGCACCTGTTCAAGTCCCATCTGCTCTACTTCCAATCCAGTTCCCTGTTAGTGAGCTAAGAGAAGCTCCTATCTTAAGAGGCCAGAAAAGAAAAATAATATCCAAAGCAAGCAGAAGGAAGGAAATAATAAGTATAAATGAATTCATGAAATAAAAAATAGAAAAGCAGTAGAGAAAGTTGATGAAGGCAAAGCTTTTTCAGTCAATACAATTGGAGATTTCTAGTCAGATTGAATGAAAGAAAAAGCCAGGGAAGGCACAGCACAAATAAATAAAAATGACATGGGGCCAACAGTCTGGGTTAGGAGGGACAGGGTCTGATTGACTCAGCTCAGGGCAAACTCTGCAAGCCCTGTTTGAAGACCTGCAGTATTTTCTGATTTTGCTTTCTCTCTCTCTCTCTCTCTCTCTCTCTCTCTCTCTCTCTCTCTCTCTCCCTCCCTCCCTCCCTCCTTCCTTCCTTCCTTTCTGGATTAATTATTTGAGAGGCCGAGTTACAGAGAGAGAGGGAAGTGGTGGAGATAGAGGTCTTCCATCCGCTGGTTCACTCCCCATGTGGCTGCAATGGCCAGGGTTGGTCCAAGCTGAAGCCAGGAGCCAGGAGCTTCTTCCGGGTTTCCCATGTGGGTGCAGGAGCCCAGGCACTTGGTCATCTTCTACTGCTTTCCCAGGCGCATTTGCTGGGAGCTGGATCAGAAGAGGAACAGCTGGGATTTGAATCAGTGATGCCAGCTTTGCAGGAGATGGCTCTACTTGCTATGTCATCGCCCAGGTCCTGACCTGGAGTATTTTCTACACCTTGATCTGAGCACTCAGGGCTCCAAGGACCACACTTAGCTGCCACCAGGATGCTGGCCTGGGGCCCTGGGCCTGATCTCATTCACTGTTCATCTGTCCCATTCGTTTCCTTTGTCCACGCCCAAGAAAAAATTTAATCTTCTCCTACTCATCCAATATTGCCTTCTGTTTACTTTGTGCTCTGCCTCATTCTTTTTGTTTATTTTCATCCTCTCTTCCCCATCCTCCCTCCCTGGCTGTTTTTCATCCATGTCATTTCGGCCTTGACCTTCTATATGCTCATCATCCTAGTGACCTTCTATGTGCTAGGCTCAAGAAGGGCGTTCTGTGGAAGCTAATGGCTTTGGTTTCTGCTTCTGGCATTTTTACCAGCAGTTGACAAGTCTCCAACTACTGCTCGCATTAGTTCTGAAATTCCCAGCATTCACCAGTTCAGGGAGGAGGTTGGTGTCTCTGGGCTGCCTGATGATTCTAGATGGTTCTAGAACCAGAACGCGACTCTTCCTCAAACTCAATCCTGTGCAAAATCCACCTAGACACTCCTTGTCTGGACGTAGCAATTCTTTGTGAGTGCCAGGGAGGTTCTAGAAAGACGAATTTGCCGAATGTAGATGTCTTAGGATTTCACAAAGACACAGTCTGATGCCAGGCACAGAATCTCCAGTTCTTGGCTAAGATTTGAAAACCAAGACCACACCAAGAGTGAGTTCCATGGATCACTGTTTTTTCCAACAGGGGGTTCTATGTGCTCCCAAGGGGGAAATTACCCAGTAAGTCTTCCAGAAGGGTTCATCAATGCCACGGAAGTTCAGCAGGACCCACAGGTGTGTGCTCCCTGGGTTTGAGGGTAGTTTGGAAAGCAGCACGAGGCCAGAAGTTAAGGGCAGAAGGAGACTATGTCCACCCTCTTCCAACTCCCTGCCCTTCCAGAGACAAAACAGGGCAAGTTAGCAGAGGCCTGCGCTTGTCCCCAGAGTAGTGGAGTCACTGGGGAAGAACAGAAATCCACTCTCAGGCACATGTTCGGCCACTGCTTAGAACGCCATCTCCCCTCCTGTAGTTCCTGGGTTTGGGTCCTGGCTCCACTCTGTCCCGGAAGGCAGCAGGGACTTGGGTCCCTGCCACCCATGTGGGAGACCCAGATGGAGTTCCACCAGGCTCCTGGCTTCAGCCTAGCCCAGCCCCTGGCAACAGCATTTGGGAGTGAACCAATGAATGGGAGATCTCCGCCAATATGTCTATCTCTTTCTGCCTTTCTAAAACATCTTTTTTTTTTTTTTTTTTTTTTGACAGGCAGAGTGGACAGTGAGAGAGAGACAGAGAGAAAGGTCTTCCTTTGCCGTTGGTTCACCCTCCAATGGCCGCCGTGGCCGGTGCGCTGTGGCTGGCTCACCGCGCTGATCCGAAGGCAGGAGCCAGGTGCTTCTCCTGGTCTCCCATGGGGTGCAGGGCCCAAGCACTTGATCCATCCTCCACTGCCCTCCCGGGCCACAGCAGAGCGCTGGCCTGGAAGAGGAGCAACCGGAACAGAATCTGGCGCCCCAACCGGGACTAGAACCCAGTGTGCCGGCGCCACAAGGCGGAGGATTAGCCTATTGAGCCACAGTGTCGGCCTCTAATACATCTTAAAAATTAAGCCTCTGTGCATAGTTGGCAGAACAACATGTATACAGGCCAGTGCCACGGCTCAATAGGCTAATCCTCCGCCTTGTGGCGCCGGCACACTGGGTTCTAGTCC
>CM027403.1:7187639-7205413 GCA_015711505.1 Sylvilagus bachmani | reverse complement strand
GGGACTAGAACCCAGTGTGCCGGCGCCACAAGGCGGAGGATTAGCCTATTGAGCCACAGTGTCGGCCTCTAATACATCTTAAAAATTAAGCCTCTGTGCATAGTTGGCAGAACAACATGTATACAGGCCAGTGCCACGGCTCAATAGGCTAATCCTCCGCCTTGTGGCGCCGGCACACTGGGTTCTAGTCCCGGTTGGGGCGCCAGATTCTGTCCCGGTTGCCCCTCTTCCAGGCCAGCTCTCTGCTGTGGCCCGGGTGTGCAGTGGAGGATGGCCCAAGTGCTTGGGCGCTGCACCCCATGGGAGACCAGGAGAAGCACCTGGCTCCTGCCATCGGATCAGCGTGGTGAGCCGGCCACAGCGCACCAGCCGCGGCGGCCATTGGAGTGTGAACCAATGGCAAAAGGAAGACCTTTCTCTCTGTCGCTCTCTCTCTCACTGTCCACTCTGCCTGTCAAATAAAAAAGAAAAAAAAAAAGAACAACATGTATACAGCACAGAACGTTCCCTTGAGGAGATGTTTGTGCCCATCTCCCAGTCCTCATCCCAGAAATGAGCTGGGTAGAGAAGTCCTCCCCACTTCAAGGGCAGGATGGCTGAGCCGGAAGTACCTTCAAGTCATAAGCCCCACCCCGGTGTCACTCGAACCTGCAACTTGTCAATCAAAATGCCCCCTTTCCCAGGACGCATCTGTTTCATCCAGGACTCGGGGTAGGGGGAAGACACCCTGGAAATATGTCTGTTAAGATCGACGTGGAATTTCGTGGCGGTGTCTCAGAACTCCCAGGTGCCCAATCCAACCGCATAAAAGAGGCCAACAATTTGGGGGACCTCTGTCTCCTACCACCGGAGACCACGACAGGAGGAGGTACTGGGGTGCTCCCTAACCTTCCTCTCCCCCACCCCTTTTCTCCCTTCGGCCCACTGCCCACTTGTACCTCTCTGTATGGGGCAACCCATGCTCACAAACCTGTGTGTATGTGTATGTGTGTTTGCTTCATCACCTTTTAAATACAGCTTTTTTCACTCTGTGCATATATGTGCCTGGACTTAGAAGGCTTCTCTACCTACAGTAGCCTGGAATAAAATTTCAGTAGTCCCCTCCCCTTAAGGTTTAGCACATCTTTGCCTTCCTGGTGGGTACCAACTGCAACCTGCCATGGCAACACTTCCATTCAGAAATAAAACATGGTGAACTTGATTTTGCTTTTCAAGACCAATGGAGGAGAACGCAGTACAGCAATGGGTCTTGGGCAGAAGTCCCAGGTCTGAGTTCCTATTCACCGGCATCTAGGCCATGTTCTCCAAACCATCCATACTGGCAACATTTCATAGCGATGAAGTTTGAAACACTGTACGTGAGTTACAAGCATACATTTTCCTTACAAGACAAAGTTCGCTGCTCTGAACATTTCTGTTCCTTCTAGAAATGTTTCAAGAACAAAAGACAGGGCGGGCACTGGGCACAGTGGTTAAGACACTGAATAGGATGCCCACATCCCACATCGGAGTACCTAGGATCCAGTCCTGGCTCTGTGCCTGTTCTAGCTGATGCATACTCTCAGAGGCTTCATGTAATGGCTCCACTACCCACGTGGGAGACCTACATTGAGTGCCCAGCCCTGGCGGTTTGCATGCCTTTGGAGCACTAAAGCAACAGATGGAAGATCTGTTTCCTTGCCTGTCTCTGTCTCTTACATAAATAACAGCTAAAAACAAACAAAAAAAAAAACAGAAAACAAAAAAAAAGCAGACAGTCTCGTTATTATATGTGTCCTTGCGTAGGGAAAACAGTACAAAGATTAAAGTTATTTTTAGGCAGAATTGTTTCTAAGGTTCTTTGTGTGGGTTTGTTTGTTTTGGGTTTTTGGTGGAACTTTATGTTTGGTTTTGCATGGTTTTTATTCAGGAGGCTCTTAAGAAAAAGTGGCAAGCTTGTTTCCAACCGTGGACAACAATGTTGCTGCCACTTTTGTTAATTGCAGTGTTTGGGCTGCTTGCTCTGCAGCAGACCCATCCCAGCCCCAATTCTGAGTCTGAGGTTTATTTTCAATGTAAACTCCGGCTAAACAGGCAGGACTTTTATTGGCTGAAAAGGGACAGATGGCCTCAAGCCCTTCAGGGACACCATTTTTCCATCTTCTTAAAGCAAACCTTACTGGTTTCATTAACAACATATGGAGGCAGGATTCAAACCCTGTGTTGAAAGAATCAGGAGAACTAAAAGCAACGAAGAGGGGCGGGAGCTGTGGTGCAGTGAGTCAAGCTGGTGCTTGGGACACCGCCTCCCATACTGAAGAGCCTGGTTCAAGTCCCACCTCTGCTTCCAATCCCAGCTTCCTGCTGATGCACCTGTGAAGCAAGCACTGGGTGATGGCTCACATGCTTGGGTTCTGCCACACACAGAGAATACCCAGATGGAGTTCTGGCTTCAGCCTGGTCCAGTCCCAGCTTTGCAGGTCTTTGGGGGAGCCAGCCAGTGGATAGAAGATTCTCTCTCCCTCCCTCCCACTCCCTTCTTCCCTCTCCCTCTCTCTCCCTCCCTCTCTCTCCCTCCTTCTCTCTCTCTCTCTTTCTCTTTCTCTCTTGCACTGACACCCTGCCTTTCAAATAAATAAAAATAAATATGGAAGCATATGATAAAATGCTTATCTTTTAAAAACAGTGTTTTAATCATCATTCCTGTTTTTTTAACTTCTTTCCCAAGGGGATTCGTGGGCCTTGATAGCACTGGAGAATTTTCACCATAGCACACGTTTGCAGTGGGATGAAAACACTGTGGTCCCTTGACTCTCATTTTCCCAATGAGAAAGCTGAAGCTGGAAGGAGGCGTGGTTTCTGAACCTGCAACAGGAGCCGGCATTGTGGTGCAGTGGGTTAAGACATCGTCTGCAATGCCAACATCCTATATGGAAATCAGTTCGAGTCCTGGCTGCTCCACTTCTGGTCCAGCTCCCTGCTAATGTGTTTGGTAAAGCAGCAGAAGATGGCCCAAGTGTTTGGGCCCCTGCCACTCACCTGGGCAACCCAGACAGACCCAAGTCCAGGGTGCGGAGGGCATGGGAGGTCTAATACTATCATCAGCAATGAAGTTTATGAGTTAGAACCACCATGAGGATAAGTTCGTTCAAGAGCTGGTCAGCTAGGGAGAAGTGTGTGGGAGCTGCCGTCTAGTCTCACCCAAGTGCCCCCGCCCCCCCCGAAGTGGCTGAGGACTGACTGCTTGAAGACATTGGACAAGATGTAGAACACACAGACCACGCCCCGCCCCAAGTCTTGAGAAAGTCCCACTGGTTTGCTGGAGAATCTTTTATTTTTAAATTTATTTCTATTTTATTTGAAAATGATGGCAGGGGTGAGGGGCGGGGAAATTTTCCACCTGCTGGTTCACTACCCAGATGCCCACAACAGCCAGGACTGAAGCCATGGGCCCAGAACTCAATCTGGGTCTCCCACATAGGTGGCAGCGACCCAAGCACTTGAGCCATCACCTGCTGCCTCAAAGGTGTGCGTGGCAGGCAGCTGGATTGGAAGCAGAGCCAGGACTTGAAGAAGGTACTCTGGTAAGGGATGTGGGAATCCCAAGTGAAATTTTAGGCATAGATGCAAACACTTGTTAAAACGTTTCTCCAGGCAGCAAAGGATCCCTGCCAGTATCTTACGCAACACATGCCCGAGGCTGCTTTACAGCAACACTAGAATGCGCAGAGGCGTGGGTGTCATGACCTCTTCACTCAGCAACAATAGGCTCCTGCCTGCTAGATTTCTGATGCCTATGCCTGTCGTTACAGCTCTGCTGCACCTGTGGCTCAGTGGGCTCTGAGCAGCACAGATCCTTGTGAGGGCAGTCCACACGTGGTCTGTGGAGCGTGGGTGTGGTCTGGTCAAGGTTGCAATTTGCCCCTTAATTATTCACCCAATAAGTCCTTCCCAGGGACTTCCAAGAAGTAAGACAGTAGGCAAGTGCGTACCACCTGCACCCATCACAGTGGCCAGTGGCATGGTGGCCTGTCTCAGCTGAGCAGTAGCAAATGAAATACTTGACACCCATATGTTCATTTACAGGATGTGCAAAAATGGATCTGTCTTATCAGAGGGCAGGTAACAGGCCCCTCCCCCTGGCTTTGTTCTTTTGTTTGTTTTTTTAGAGAGGCTTTTTAAAAAGATTTATTTATTTACTTATTTGAAAGACAGAATTGCAGCGTGCATGAGAGAGAGAGAGAGAGAGAGAGAGAGAGAGAATCTATGTGTTGGTTCACTCCCCAAATGGCAGCAATGGCTGGGGCTGGGCCAGGCCAAAGCCAGGAGCCAGGAGCTTCATCCCTGGGACTCCCACATGAGTGGCAAGGACCAAAGCACATGGGCCATCTTCAGCTGCTTCCCCAGGCACATTAGCGAGGAGCTGTGCTGGAAGCAGAGCAGCCAGGACTCAAACCAGCAGTCATATGGGATGCTGGCATCACAGGTGGTGGCTTAACCTGCTGCTCCACAACACCTACCCCCCTTTTAATTAAAAAGACTTGTTACTTTTATTTGAATGCCAAAAAGAGAGACAGAGGCAGACAGAAAGAACTCCTCTATTCGTCTAGCTCACAACAGCTAGGGCTGGGTCAGAGCCTAGAGTTCCATCTAGGTCTCCCATGGGGGTGCCAGGGATCCAAGTACCTGAGCCATCAGCTGCTACCTCCAGGAGCGTGCATTTTCAGGAAGGCATAATCGGGAAAAGGGCTGGGAGGCTGGGCTTGGAACCCCGGAACTCTGATATGGGATGCAGGCTTTGCAAAGGGCATCCTGACAGCTACACCAAATGCTGGCCCCTGCCCCCAATGTTGAAGCCTGTTAACTGTTTTGTGCTCTCACATCATCGTGGTTCCTTGCGTTCTGCAAGGCACAGGGCAGAGCAGTAGTTTTAAATAAAAATGCCGAACTTCTCTTCTCTCTTGAGCGAAATATAAACATAGAAAGTTCGGCTGAGCAAGTTAAAGACACACAGAAAAATGTCTAAATAGGACTGGATTTGGGAATCTAAAGTCTAGCTCGCGCAGCTGTTAAGTCAGCGTGGTAACCCTCTACCTGTGCATCACACAGGAATGGCTCCAGAGGGAACAGTACTCAGTAGGAAGTCACAACTTTGCTAAGGAACCCCCTTATTTGCATTATCTTCATTTCATTCCAACACTCCAGTGCCCCGTGTATTGCTAGTCCCCTGTTATGTAAGTGAAGAAGAGTTCCCGGGCCTAGGGGCATGCCACTAGCAACAGGCCAAGTCTGAACTTGAACTCAAGGCCTGGGAGGCCAAAGTCATGCATGCATATCCCTAGGATGAGCTCTTGAGGGGAAAAAAATGTCTTAATGGAAACAAGCTCCTAGGAGACCCAGCAAGCACCTCGTGGGAAATCCTTGTGCAGGCTAAGGTGGGAGTGCATCATCCCTGAACAGAAATTAACAGGAGCCACAGGGAATGGCCAGGAGAGATGTACGTATGGGATGCTGTTCTGCAGACAGGGATTTCTCCTATTTTCAGGAGCGAGTTGTGGTGATGGCTCAGCAGGAGTCAGGAGCCACAGAGGAGCTCACCCTCTACCCCCACTCCAGCTCTGTGCAAGGAACCCCCAGCGCTCTCCCGCCTGTTGAAACCCCAGTGGACTGAATGCAGACGCGGAGGGGCGGGGGGGGGGGGGGGGAATACTACCAAACCTAATTTGTGGCTGACAGCCGTGAAAACTTAGTCCCATCAATCTTCTCCGCCCTGGAAGGAAAGCTGGGGAGACTTTCCAGGTTGGGACAAACAAATTGAGCATTTCAAAGCCACCTGTTAGCTGCTCGCCCCAATTTGCATATGAATGCCAAGGAATAACCTCCCGTCGTTAAACGTGCTGGTTGAAGAGTTTAGGTTTTATTGTCCAACTGGAGTGCCTGTCACAGTCCAGGCCCTCAGGAGGTTTTCCTACCTCGCAGGCAAGTGTCAGAACTGGGAAACCGGAAGAGAATCCCCCATTGGGCGCCTCCTACCGCCCCCACCCTGTCGCCGCCCCACGCCATCTCCTTGCTCTGTCCAGCCTGGGAAATTGGTGGCCAGATGGGAAAAGTCCACACTGCCAATCAAGCACCATAAATGCCACAGCTGCTTTCCAAGGAGAAGGTGTTTTCCGATCCCCAGCAATTGTACATTTTGAAATGCTGGCAACAGCTCTTAAGTGAGTAACGTGTCTGTGTTCCGTACTCATCATCATCTTAAGAATTCATTTTTAATTATCTGAAAGGCAGGAAGACAGACAGAGTAAGAAGTCTGCCATCCGCCAGTTTACTCCCCCAAATGCCCACAACTACCACGGCTGGGCCAGGCCACAATCAGGAAGCCAGAACCCAATCCAGGTCTCTCATATGGGCACCAGGGACCCAAGTACTTCAGCTGTCACCTGCTGCCTTCCAGGGTGCACATTTGCAGGGAGCTGGATGGTATATCCAAGTGTATCCAAGACTGGAACCCAAGCACTCTGGTATGGGACTTGGGCATCCTGACCAGTGTCTTAAACCATCATTCACCACACTTACACACGTTTTTAACAAACGCTATAGTTTGACATCAGTTTGAACCAGGGATCCTAGAAAATCTCTCCCTATACATATATGTATATACACAATATTTTAAAACATGTAAATAAAAGGAACAAAGGAAAGTAGAAACAATACAAGAATTGAGAAATCATGACCCATCAGTCATATATATGTGTGTGTGTGTGTGCATACAGTAGTATTTTTAATTTACTTTTTGGTATTTTATGCTATGTATGAAATAAGTAAATTTTCTAAAGAGAACATATACACAGAAGGGGCTGGCATTCGCAGTACAGTGGGTAGAGCCACTGCCTGTGATGCTGGCATCCCATATCAGAGTGCCAGTTTGAGTCTCTGCTGCTCCACTAATGCACCTGGGAAAGAAGTGGAGGAGGCACCAAGGGCTTGGGTCTCTGAACCCACGTGGGAGACCCTGGTCCACCCAGCCCCACCTGTTGCAGTCATGGGGGGGGGGGGCGGTGAACCAGTTGATGGAAAATCCATCTCTGATCTCTCTCTCTCTCATCACTCTGCCTTTCAAAGAAATAAATCTTGAAAAGAAGGGAGGGAGGGAGGGAGGGAGGGAGGGAGGAGTGACTGAGTTTAAAGTTGAGAAGCTAGGTTCTCCAGGGTGAGATGAGTCCCCTGAAACGGTGTGGAGACTGCTCCAGTTAGAAGATAAGGCCCTCAGGGATGCTTCATTAATTCTCAGGCCCATTTGAATGCCCCCCTTCCTTTTTCCTGCTTTCCTGTAAGCCTCCTGGGGAAATGATACATCAGTAAAACAATTGGGGGAGGAAGAAACAAAAGATAAAGGCAACATTTGTCTGTGTACTTAAGATTCTGGAAATGTACAAAAGCCACAGGTCACAGCTGCTCCCCCTACATCCAAGGCAGCCTGTCAGCTAAAGTGTGGTCTATTCCTGTTAGCACAAAAACAGGCCAGTGTGGACTTTTACCACTTAAAAACGAAGGAACCTTGGCCCGCACTGTGGCATAGCAGGTGAAGCCGCTGCTTGGCATGCCGGCATCCCATATGGGTGCTGGTTCAAGTCCGGGCTGTTGCAGTTCTGATCCAGCTCCCTGCTAATACACCTGGGAAAAGCAGCAGGGGATGGCCCAAGTGTTTGGGCCCCTGCACCCACGTAGGAGACCCTGATGAAGCCCCTGGCTTTGGTCTGGCCCAGCCCTGGTCATTGCAGCCAGCAGGAGAGTGCACCAGCGGATGGAAGACCTCTCCCTTTCTCTCTGTAATTGGGCCTTTCAAATAAATAAATCTTAAAAAAAAAAAAAAAAAAGGGGAAGCAACCACCTTTACAAGTGCAGTGTTTTTCCACTGTCTTCGTCTGCTCCCTGGGGAAATTCCAAGGGGAAGGGACCAGGGATAAAGAGCTTTTTGTGTTTCTCTTGGTTTTAACTGCTAAAACAATTTTTGTTCCATTAGGTTTGTAACACGAGCTCTTTCGGACTGACCTGACACAACAGCCTGTGTGCCGATTAATTCATCACCACTTACTCAGCCTTCACATGTCTTAAAAACAAAACTGATGACTTCTAACAGGGGCCAGCATCCACTTAGGCACCCCCTTGAAAGTTGTTCAATGTACGGCTATTCCAGGATGACACAATGGAATTGAAGAGCAGCGCACGCACTCACACACACACACACACACACACACACAAAATGCAATAAATAGTTACCAGCCTATCTTTCCTGAGCCGTGCCCAGTTCAGGCTTATCTGCCAGAGACAGGGAGCTTAAGGCCATCTGCCAGAGCCCCCCAGAGGCTGTGTCACCATTGGCTACCTGATGGAAGCTATCTCCTAAAAGTCTGGAGGAATGACAAATGCCTTGAGATATTATCTGACTTGGCTTGTCCAAAGATGCCTTATCAGGGCCTTTCCTGTTACACCGCCAGAGAATGGGGGACGTTTGCAGAAGTGTAGCTGCCCTGCCTAGCAATAAATGCTTGGAAACCCAGAAAAGCAGACCCCCTGGGAAATCTCCCGCCTTGCCCCAGGAGGTAAGCCTCTATCTGGTTAAGCTGGGCTCTGCTACCTTTGATCCTATCTCTACATTTCTGGAATAGCAGACAAGTTGACGACACACTGTAAAACCATGGGGTGCTGGCAAACTAACAAGGACACGTGCAGAGTGCAAACTGCTCCCCAAATCAAGAGCTGGCAAGGGTTTCATTTATTTCACAGAATCTCACATTCTCGCCTTTTAAAAATCAACAGGTTGAGACCAACAGGGACAGAAAGAATTGGGTAGAAGGAAGGAGAGTGAGTTGATGTCTGGAAGTTAATTTTTTCCACTCCAAACATGACGCTAACTAGTTAGTTAGTAACTAAATTCACTTCATCCATTAAAATGATTTTTCCTTCACAAGATCCCCTCCCATTTCCTAAATTTACAAAGTTCCAGAAACCAGTAGTGGAAAGACTGGTATTCTTTGCAGGGGGCCACCTGGGCAGCAGGTGTCCTAGAGAGGAGCACTGGTTGCAAATGCATCCACGGGACACTGAACACTGAAAGATTTTCACCGTGGGCGAGAGCCATCCTGAGCAGCAAGGCTGTTAAGGTGCCTGGATTAAAATGTTCTTATCAGTAGCCCTGTAGATCATTCCAAAAGGAAATGATTGAAAACCCGACATAGTTAGTAGGCTAAAGGATTATTCTAGAAGCTAGGTCCTAGACCAGAGGACCTGCAATCATGTTGGCAAGGAGCTGATTAAAAAAAAAAAGAAAAGAAAGAAAGTCAAGTAAAATCTCCACTGTATAAGTAAAGGGTCCACGTTCACAAATTTCATGGAATATTGCTGGGCTACACCAGTTCACCCGAGTACTAGCTGCTAGTAGAAACAGCTATAGGGCCTTCCAGAATAATCCTATCGTGTCTTCCAGAATAATCCTATCATGTCATTTCCCCCATCTCGCAGGCCACAAAACTGAGGCTTCAGACAGCTTACAGAATTTGCCTGAGTTCACACAGCTATGCAGGTTGAAAGTTATTTGAGCTAAGAGGCGGAGAAGGACGGCCAATTAGAGGTAAGGGGAAAAAGCTGGCCTGGCCAGCCACCAGGGTCCCCAGCACTGGAAGCTGCTGCTTTCAAGCGCTCGGCCTGTAATCAAGCCATATTGAAACCAGATTTACGAGCGAGCGTTTCAGAGGAGAGCTTTGTGATTTTCTAAAGCAGACATGTTTGGTATTTTAGAAGGTCAAACCCCCTGTGGTGCAGTGTTTTTAATAAAATCAGTACAGCAGAAATTAGAGGCACACTAGCCAACTTCCAGGAAGCTCCTGAGCTATTCAAAGGAAGAGGAGAAATCACTTAAAAAGTCAGAACCACGCACACGCCAATTTTTTTTTGCAAACGGGCAGGTATAGAAACAGCCTGGCTATTAGTCCCATTTGTCTCTGGTTTGGGCAAATTTCCACTTACAAAGGAGAATTCCTTTTGGGAGTTGTAAGTTCCTGGGAAGCCCACCTGGTACTGACAGGGCAGAACAAGCAAATGCAAACCCCTCACATAGCTCTCAGTAACGTTCAAAGTGGAGAAACCCGCGGTGTGTCCTTGGACCAACCAAGTTACATGCACGTCTGATGTTCAGGTTGGTTGGTGAGGATGGGTGTGAACAGTAAATGAAAGCTATGAGGGGCCGGCGCCTTGGCTCACTTGGCTAATCCTCTGCCTGCGGCGCTGGCACCCCAGGTTCTATTCCTGGTTGCCCCTCTTCCAGTCCAGCTCTCTGCTGTGGCCTGGGAAGGCAGTGGAGGATGGCCCAAGTGCTCGGGCCCTGCACCCGCATGGGAGACCAGAAGGAAGTACCTGGCTCCTGGTTTCAGATCGGCACAGTGCCGGTCGCAGCGGCCATTAGGGGAGTGAACCAACGGAAGGAAAACCTTTCTCTCTGTCTCTCTGTTTATAACTCTCCGTCTAACTCTGCCTGGCCAAAAATAAAAAATAAAAAGAAAGCTGTAAGAAGACAGCACTCGTTTTTAGGAGACCAGCTGATCTATGATGTGGCTAGAACCTGAGCCCCAGAACCCTAGGGGCCATCAACATGGCGCCAGGACCCCAGGGCACAAGAGCTGTGAACAGCCGGCCAGTGCAAATCCGCAGCTGGAAGGGAGGCAGGTCAGGGCACACAGAACCAGGAAGACACTCGGCACTGATCTCTGTTACAGTTCTGGAACTCCCTGAGCCAGCCCCAGGCCTCTCCTGAAGGGTGGAATACATTTCCGAGTGGATTCCTAGTGTCTAACTTTAAATGCTGCGCACCTAGTCAACCAGTGTTTGAAGGAAGCGTCCCCACACAACTCACCCAAAGGCTGATGCTGTAGCCGTATGGAGAGTCTGAGGGCCAAGCAGGCTTCCCCCCACTTTGTGCCACAAGATGACCCTCCTATGATGGATCAGAGCCGGAGTGTAGCAAACGGTGGGAACTTCACCAACCACCAACTCTCTGATCAATTCTCTTCTCTATGCAGTTTGAATGGTTATGTGCAAGGTCTTGTCTCCCTTAAGAACAGCCACACGTTAAGACTTATCATCTTTTAGACTTCATAGGCAAGAGTGGTTGATCTCAAAAAGCACAATACAAACTTCATCATTTAGGAAAATTGGCATTTATTCCATTGCCTGATTTGTTGGGGGGGGGGGCAGTGATCTATTGCTTGTTAAATAATCTAGGTACTCATTTTTATACTAGATTCTTCCATGAATGTGCTTATACCTGTTGTCTGAAGGGACTATGAAATATTCTGGTAAAAAATATGCCAAAAAAAATTCTTCCTTAAATAAAACGCCATACTCAAATATGCAGGCCATAAGCAAAGGTCTCAATTATACAGAACTGAGGAAAAAAAAACACCTTCGACAGCAAATTATTCTCATGGTTAACATAACCAAGATCCACTTGATGGCCAAGCACACAACATGGCACAGGTTTAAGTTCAGGCTGGCCAATTATTACCACACAGGAACGTCTCATTGCTCCTTAACTGCATTACTGGGTAGAGCCAACATCCCACTGGGTTCTATTAACAAAAGGATCATTTGGGGGGTAAGAAAACAAGTTACTTAAATCTCAATCAGCTTAACGTTCATTGAAAGAAGTTTGAAGGTTGGAAAACTAGGAGCATTATACAATAAAATTTGGCTTATCTGAGGGCCAAACATATTTAATTTGGTTTGAGATAAAATACATCAATTCATCTAATTTCGAATTACAAAAAATTGCATTTCGCTGGTTTTTTATCCCCCCCTCTTCTGAATGGAGCTAGCACATTTTCTAGGGTTTTCCAACACACGCAAATCAAGTTGATAAGCATGATAAACCTTTGCGAAGGCAACTTCAGCAGCTGAGTTCTCTTCAATGAAAACCAGCAGCCAGAATTTTGCTTACAAAAAGGTGGCGAAGATACCAAACGGTCAGCACACAGAAGCCTCCTCACTGCTAACGATGTGTGTGCGTGCCCACGCGAGATCTTGGCCTCATTAAATAACGGCAATCAAACGTTCGCATTTGTGTAGGAACATGTACCTTCTCACACGTTCCACTTGAGTTTTTAGTTTATGAAGACACCGCTACATTTCAGACAAAATATATATATATTTGAAATCTTCACAATAAATCACGATGTCTGAGCGTCCACAGAGCACAGGTTAGTTTATTGAAGGACTCTGTTCCCGCTCCCGGGAATGCAAATAACCCTGGTAACAGTGTGTACACAGTCTCCTCTGCCTTTTTTTTTTTTTAATCATTTTAAAGCAAATAATACATTTGACTGTAGGTCAGTCTGTGCAAATAATCCTTTGGAAGGAAATCCCCCAGACCCAGTTGGCGGAGGGCGGTACTGTGTCTGAGATGTCGCCGCGGGTTCCGATTCTTCAGATAAAGTGCTCTTGGCCCTGTCCAGCAGAACCCAGAGGCCTGAGAGGCCGGCGAGCGCTGGGGCCACGCCCCCGGCCTCCGTCATACGAACTCCAGCTTCCCGTGCCCACTGTACATGCCCCAGTGCACCAGGGACAGGACTTTGTCGTGGCTGAGGTCGGCGTGCCGGAGTTTGTCGCAGGCCGCGCAGCAGCTCTCGTGCCCGCTGACCGGCACCACGCACTCCAGGTCCAGCTTGGCCACCTGGCCCTTTTTGGAGTGATGTCCGTGGAAGCTGTAGTGCAGCCGGGACAGCATCTGCTGCCTCTGGTCCTGCAGTCTCTTGTTCTCACTCCGCAGCATCCTCAAGGCCAGCATGATCAGCAGCACGAGGATCAGCCCCCCAGCGATCGGCACGGCGATCACCGCCGCCCGGAACCACAGCTCCTTGGAAGACGTCAGCTCCTGCACCTTGGTGATGAGGTTTCTGTTCCCGTCATGCTGGTACCTGCTCCCTTGTCCTACAGGAGTACACACAAGGACACGATCAGACGCTGGGGTGAACTCCTTCCGTACAGTCGCTGTCGTCTTCACCACCATCACCATCACCACCATCACCATCACCACCATCACCATCATCATCACCATCACCACCATCACCATCATCATCACCACCATCACCACCACCATCATCACCGTCACCATCATCACCGTCACCATCATCATCACCGTCTACCCATGTTAAACAAGGACACAGCCTCCGATGCCATCCAGCACGTTTAGAAAATAAATACAGCAAAAACCATCCAGGGCAGCTCACAGCCACATTTGTTTATGGACTGACAAGTAACAGTCTCTGAATGTCTTCCACATGTTGAAAAAACAGGCAAAAACCTATCAGGCATATAGACAGCTAAGGCTCAGGCAGACATGAAAGGCCCGCGTGAGCAAGAGAGAGAGAGAGAGAGAGAGAGAGAGAGAGAGAGAGAGAGAAGTCCCTCCAGCGACTCTAATCGCATTAGCAACAGAAACAAGGGCAGACACACGCACACACACACAGCCGCCTGGACAGCTGTCGCCAGCATACAGGTGGGACAGGCAGGCACTGGGGGGAGGGGGCCCGGCTGCTTCCACCTACCTGGGGCCTCTCCCCTGGGCGCAGGGAGAAGGTCGTGCAGCCCTCTGTAATTGCACATGTCCTCATGACAGCATTCCAATGTGGGCACGCCGGTGCCGGAGTGGTTGTGTGTCTGTTTGGCTTGGCACACGTCTGCTGAGCTTGCGACAGACTCCAGGCAGCCGTGGGTGAGTGGGGAGTTTGTGTTCTGAGGATCCAGCAGTCTGGAGAAGCAGGCGCTGAGCTCCGACTTGCACATGTACCCAGTCGCCACGCAGTGGGCAGCATCACAGTAGCACCGGATTTCACCTGGAAGCCAACGAGAGCCGGTGTCAGCCTTGGCTGCAGACACAAGCCACTACACCTTGAGCCATTGTGAAATCGCATATCCGGAGACTAGCAGCCCGTCTAAGACTGGAAAAGCCCTTGGAGCAGCTGGGGCTGAAGCGCCAAGTTGCTAAAATGCCATTTTACAAATGTGTTAATCCCAACAGATTTCTGATGAGTTCGTGTCATTAAAGTTTTCAGGGGTTGGTGCTGTGGCGTAGAGCATTCCCCACCGCCTGCAATACCGGCATCCCATATGGGTACCAGTGAGAGTCCCGGCTGCTCCACTTCCCATCCACCTCCGTGACAAGGTGCCTGGGAAAGCAGCGGAAGACGGCCCAAGTGCTTGGGCCCCTGCCACCCACATGGGAGTCCCAGATGGAGATCCTGGCTGTGGTTTCAGCCTGGCCCAGCCCTGGCTGTTGTAAGCCATTTGAGGAGTGAACTAGTGGATAGAAGATTCTCTCTCACTCTGTAACTCTGCCTTTCCAATAAATAAATAAATAAACCTTGGGAAAAAGAAATACATTGGGGGCCGGTGCTGTGGCACAGTGGGTAAAGCCACCACCTGCAGTGCCGGCATCCCATATGGGCACCAGTTCTAGTCCTGACTGCTCTTCTTCCAATCCAGCTCTCTGCTATGGCCTGGGAAAACAGTAGAAGATGGCCCAAGTCCCTGGACCCCCGCACCGGTGTGGAAGACCTGGAGGACTCCTGGCTTTGGATCGGCACAACTCCAGCCATTGTGGCCATTTGGGGAGTGAACCAGTGGATGGAAGACCGACCTCTCTCTCTCTCTCTCTCTCTCTCTAACTCTTTCAAATAAATAAATCAAGCTTAAAAAATATGTTGGTCCTTTCCATAAGGCAAATGAGATTATGTTTTCATTCTAATCCTATACAACAGAAAAATGCTAGGCTTTTTTATTTTGTCAGTATAAATATTTGATCGGAACTACTGAATTGTTTACTATCCCGAAAGTCTGTGCCAAGATTTAAGAGCTTTAGCTAACACCTTATAAAGTTATTAACTAGAAACACAACTATCTAGAAATCGCTGAGGTCAGGCTAAAACCCATGAAACGGGCAGCCATTTGCAACCTCTCTGAAAAGGCAAACTCTGCCTATAAAGATCTTTCCCCGCAGAGGAGCTTTTAGTCAGTATATTGTAAAACAGGAACCAGGCAGTTTACAATTAGTGGTTTGCTTGCCAAAGTCAATTTCTTTCAGCCCAAATGGAAAGTCATAAAAAGGGGGCAGGGTGTGTGTGTGTGTGTGTGTGTGTGTGCGCGTGCAAAGCTGTAAGGCTAACTTCTCCCCCCAGGCTCCCACCCCAGCCTCGCATGTCATTCAACATGTGATCCGACAGGGGAAACGCTAAAGCCGAGCAACCCTCGCGGCTTGAATGAAAAACCCGTAAGGAAACCTCGGCTGCTGCTACAGGAAGTGATTACAAGTTTCCTTTATAAAACCGATTTTGTGAGCTGCACGCCTGCATTAGCATCCTCTCCCCATGCACGACGACTTCCAGCCCACATAACCTGGGCTCTCCCAATCACCGCCCCATCCCACACCCACGCCGCTGGTCACCGCCAAGAGATGCCCCAGCCCGGCTACTGCCAATGAAGCCGCCCGTGCACAGCCCCTTCCTGGCTGCCAGGGGCCAGGAACCTCCATTCTGAGACTCCCAGAGCCCGCCCACCTCCACCCTGCAGTCTCCTCTCCATCAAAGCCTGATTAAGGTGTCTCATTTAATTATCCGTCCAAATTCCAGGCCAGCGCTCGGAACCCTTGGTTTTCACCAGCTGCAGATATGGGAGAAAACAGCCACACACAGACACACACACACACACATACACAAACACACACACCCCTCTGGTGATGCCTAACAGTGCAGAGGTAGAGTCGTGGCTCTGCCATCGGCACTGAGTGTCCCGGGTTTGGGCCCCAGCTGCCTGTCTGTAGCCTCTGCTTGCTCCCAATCGCGTCTGCACAGCGCTCCAGGGTCTCGGGCGGGTCAGCACACCTCCCTACCCTGATAAACTCCCCAGAGGCCGGAAGAATCGCACAGAACAGCTTCAAACTCCATCCAGGCCACCAGACTCGGACCCAGTGCCGAAAGAGACCTGGCCTGCCTACTTCAGGCTGTTTTCAATGGCCTGAAACACTCTGAATAGAAGTTGGGACAGGTTAACTGGGAAAGGTCTAACAACTTTTTTAAAAAAGAAAAACCGAAGCCACATTGAAGCCGGGAGAATGGACTTTTGTGTAACTGTATGAAAACTGCATTTCTGCAGTTTCATAAAGTTTCTTCCTGGGGCACGATGAAGGCCGGGGTGTGGGGTGGGGGGGACTGGGGTTCTGAAGCCGAGAACAATGCCCCTGTGTGCCCCCTTTTCCTGGTTACTGTACGTGGTGATTACAGAAAAATGCCTGCTTTCGTCAAGATGGCTACAGGAGACACTGCAGGCTTTTGAAGTTCGCAGCAGTCAGAAATGTCTGATCCCCTAATTATATCATTATCAGGCACATAGTTTCGGTATCTGTGACTTCACGTCGGCCCCTCCGCAGGCTGCAGGGCTGTTATTTAGGGTTAATTACACCCTTCCTTCCAAAATAAATAAATACTGTAGCACATCACCCAGCCGATCCTTTAACCTCCTGCCTGCTCTACGTAGCAATTAGAGAAAAGTGGGGGGTGCAGAGGCTGAATAATGCTTCCTATTTAGAAAGAAATAGCCCCTTCCCGCGAGGCTAGGGGAGTTCAGGGCCGGGAGCCGAGTGTGGGCTGTTCCACTCCAGAGGGGGCTGCTGCGGGAATGGGGAGCGGGCCCACGGCTCTCTCCTCCAAATCCGAGGCGGATGGGAACCGGCAGTGGGGGCACAAGCACACGCCCCGGCCCGACGCTCCCAGGAGATCTGGGCAGTCACAAAGACACACGTGTGCTCACAGGGACTTCTAGACGGAGACCCACTCCCGCGCGCGGTACAGAGATGCAGTCTCAAAGACTGACACGCTCACAGCACACACACCCCCACTCACAGAACCTAGACACACCTAGAGACACACACACCCCTACACACTCAAGGAAACACTCATACAACCGAGACACACACTGAGACACACTCAAGGACATGCACCTGGAGACACTCAAGTGCATACACACCTAGACACTGAAACATACATGAAAACACATGTGCACCTGGAGGCACACTTAGACCCTGGGACACACACACACTCACACGTGGAGACAAACTGACCCAGGGACAGGCACACTAGACTCACACACGCGTAGACACACACCTAGAGGCACGCTCAGACCCCGGGAACATCCACGCTCAGGACCACACTCAGACCCCAGTACACACACACACACACACACACGTAGACACACAAGAAACAAACTGACCCAGGGACACACACTACTCACATACACACATAGACACACACCTAGAGGCACACTCAGACCCCAGGACACACACAGGCAGGCACACTCACATGTGGAGACACACAAGAGACAAACTGACTCAGGTACAGGCACACTAGACTCACACACACGGAGACACACACACCTAGAGGCATGCTCAGAATCTGGGACCTGCAGGCTCAGAGCCACACTCAGACCCCAGGACACGCGGACACGCACACACGCACTCACACGTGGAGACAAACTGACCCAGGGACAAGCACAATAGACTCACACACACACACACAAACTTAAAGGCACAAACCTAGAGGCACACTCAGAGCCCGGGACACACATACCGGGAGCCACGTTCAGTCCCCGGGACACGCACACCCGGAGCCACACTCAGACCGCGGGACCCGCACAGCCAGAGCCACGCTCAGACCCCGGGACCCGCACACCCAGAGCCACGCTCAGACCGCGGG
>CM027403.1:7100265-7187539 GCA_015711505.1 Sylvilagus bachmani | reverse complement strand
CCGCATACCCAGAGCCACGCTCAGACCGCGGGACCCGCATATCCAGAGCCACGCTCAGACCCGGGACCCGCACACCCAGAGCCACGCTCAGACCCGGGACCCGCATACCCAGAGCCACGCTCAGACCCCGGGACCCGCACACCCAGAGCCACATTCAGACCGCGGGACCCGCACAGCCAGAGCCACGCTCAGACTCCGGGACCCGCATACCCAGAGCCACGCTCAGACCCGGGACCCGCACACCCAGAGCCACGCTCAGACCCGGGACCCGCATACCCAGAGCCACGCTCAGACCCGGGACCCGCACACCCAGAGCCACGCTCAGACCCCGGGACCCGCACACCGCGACGCGCCAGCCGGGGTCGGGCAGGGGGCGGCCGCCGGGTCCCCGGAGCGGCCGCGACCTCCGGGAGCCGAGCAACGTGTCGCGACTTGCGGCTCCGGCGCGGGAGGGCACGACGCCCGCCGCCGACAAAGCCTCGGCAGCCGGCTTCGGAGCCCCGCGGCGGGCACCCACCTCTGGTGAGCAGCACGGCCATGGCGCAGAGCTCGAGCTGCAGCCACACGAAGATGTAGCTGGAGTGGCGATCCATGGACGCCGCCCCTCGGGGCGCGCCGTCAGCGCCGGGGCCAGGGGCCGGGCCGCGGCCGCAGCATGGAGAGCGGCCGCCGGCTCCTCCGGCCTCGCGCGCTGCCCGCGCCGTGGGCTCCCGGCCGCGCTGCGCCCCCACCCCGAGCGCCCACCCTCTCGCCGCCACCCGGCCGGAGCTCCAGGAACGCCGCCGCCGCCAGCCCCGCCGCGCGCCGTAAATAGCGCCGGGCGCCCCGCCCCGGCCCGAGGCGCCCCGCCCCGGCCACGCCCCGGCCGTGCCAGCGCCCTCCGATTGGCCGCAGGGCTGCTGTCAGTCAGCCCCAGAGTCGAAGTGGGAGGGGAGGGAGGCGGGCCGGACGCGGCGCCGGCGGCTGAGGTGGCGGCGCCGGCGGCGGAGGCCGTGTCCCGCGCTCCCCCTTGCGGAGGCCCGCGCGCCCCGAGACCCCGCGTTTCCTCGCCCCCGGGGAGCGCCCCGGGGAATGGGTGGCGGCCCCCGGTCGCGGTGCGCGCGCGGGGGGGTTTCGGGGGTGGCGGTCTGCTTCCCGCCTTCTCCCCGCACCCGCCGGCCGCGTCCGTCTCCAGCCGGCCGGCGCTGGGATCGATAAAAGCGCAGACAGACGGCCGCGGAGGGCCGGGAGCCGCGGGCCTGCTCCCGGGGAGCCGGCTGCAGACGCCTCACGAAAATGAGCAGATGCGAGCGCGCCCGGCGCCAGCGAGACGACGCGGCCGGCCCGGGCCTCGGGGAGCCGCCCCCGCGCGGCCGCCGGGAGCCCCGGGCATTTCGGAGGGGCTTCGCGGGGCTGCTCGGGGGTTCGCTGTGGGGTGGGTGGGTGTGTTTGCACGGCGAAATTCAGCCGGAAACGGCCCCAGTCTGTCTGAGGGCTTGCTCTTTTTTTCTCCTCTCCCATCGCTTAGCACAAATTCCCTTTTTCGGGTCAGTGATTTCCCTACCTGAGAGGCTGGCAGGGAAGAGAGGGGCGCAGTTGTTCGATGATTAGAAAGTTCAAGTTGTTAGGCTTGCAGGAAGTGCACACCTGACCGTGGAGTGGAGCGCCCGCAGCCCCGCAGCGTGGAATGAGTGCACCTGCTAGTGAGAAAGCGTTTTCTAAAGTCAGAAAGACTGAAGTTTTTTTTAATGACTTATTTATTTGAAAGGTAGAGTTAGGGGAAGGGAGGCAGACAGAGAATCTGTTTCACTTCCTCAAATGGCCACGGTGGCCAGGCAAAGTCTAGGAGCCAGGAGCTTCCTTCGGGTCTCCCCCGTGGGTGCAGGGCCCCAAGCACTTGCGCCATCTTTGAATGCTTGCCAGATGCATTAGCAGGGAGCTGGATCAGAAGTGGAGCAGCCGGGACTTGAACTGGCGCCCCCGTGGGATGCCGGCATCACAGGTGGTGGCTTAACTTGCTATGCCACAACCTCGGCCCCGCATATTTAAGTTTTAGAAGTGGGTGTTCTATGTTTGAGTTAAATCAGAAATGCACCTCAAAGGAGAGACAGGCACCAGAAGTTTTCTGGGGAAAAAAAAAAACCAAAAGGGTGCTTCTCAGGGGAGGGGCTGCCAGCCGGTTCTGAGCACTTTGATTGGAACTCTCCAGAGGGAGGTAGACAAGCTAATGATCAGACAGTACTCACTCCACATCATGACACACTTTGTCTCGCGAGAGTCAGTTATTAGCTAAAAGGAATCTTCTGGGGTCTTTCCGCTCTGCTGGAGGCCAGGCTCACGGTGTCTGGGGGTTACACAGTTCTGGGGAGTCAGAGACTGTGGCCTTGGTGATGGGGACTTGGGTAAACTAACCCAGGAACAGGAGGAGTCCGGGAGGCTCTGGTGGAAGCCAGGGAGCGAGAGGATTGTCCCGTGGGAAGCAGACAGCACTGGGTGTTTGCAGAGTGAAATGAGGAGGGGGTGGGCAGATGGGACTACAAGAGATTCTTTGTAGCTGGAGCCTAAGTGTGAAACAAGGAATGGAAGAGGCACCTGGAAGTAAAGGCCACTTAGCTTTGGTGCAGATAAGTGCTAGCCGGATGAGTCTACGGGAGCTGTGTGGTAGCAGGCACTGAGCATCTTCCCAGCCTGTTTCAGGAAACACCCCTTCTCACTGGAGTGGCCCTAGCAATCAGCCTAGAAGGTTCTGCCCTGTGGCCATAGCTCCTCATGTGACCCAAGCTATTAGATTCTGCCCTCTGGGTGGTCCTTTCACCAAAAGCAAGTTCGAGCTACAGGGCCACTGTATCCTGCTTGCAAAGAGACAGTGATGGAGATGCACAAATTGTAAACTCAAGTGATTTATATTCTCCTGGCTCTGCTGTTTGAAAAAGATTGATTTATTTCCAAGGCAGAATGACAGAGAGAAAGGGAGAGGTCTTCCATCTGCTGATTCACTCCCCAGAAGCCTACAACAGCTGGGGTTGGGCCAAAGCCAGGGGCCAGGAACTTCCTCCGGGTCTCCCACCTGGGTGTCAGGAGTCCGAATACTTGGACTATCCACCTGCTGCCTTCCAAGCATTCACATGAGCTGGGAGCTGAGTCACACGTGGAGTGGGACTTGAACCAGGCTCTCTGATGTGGAATGAGGGTACCTCAAAATGCAGCTGAACCCTCTGCCCCAAGTGCCCATCTAGGCTTCACTTCCGGTCCTTGGGTTCGTGCTGCGGTCAATGCAGGAAACTTAAAAAGTCCCTCCTTTTACTAAAAGCTCTTTTACTAGCATCCCAAATGACCCAGGCTAAACTTGATATTTTATAAACTCACACTGATTTTTATCACTCCATGTCACTTTTTTGTTGTTGTTGTTTTAAATACAATTCGGTCAGACAGTGATTTCAACTCTTTCGTTTTTATTATTAATGGGCAAATGTTCCAAATGGCTACAAATTAGTTTTAAGAGAAACAAGTCTGCACTTTATCTAATGGTTTTGGAGCAGACATAGCCTTTTCAACTAAGTGAATGAGAGTGTTTGAATCAATGTGGAAAATCAAAATTAGTTTAGGGATAATATGTGAATTATGAGGCCATATCAATAGTTGAGTGAATAGGCAACAATTTTAATTCAATTTAAGACTCTTAAGGCAAATTGCTTCTCTACAGAATTTTACTTATGCTCTGGACATAATTCAGTTATGATTTTCCTATGTGAAGGTTGGTAACTAGAGGGAAAGTTAGTAAAATCTAGTGTCCTTTGAAGTTTAAAACAGGAAGTCAATAACCACCACCCCAGTTTCCGCATATAAAGAGAATTCTGAAAAATGTGCCTGGGAACAAGCTATCTGTGCCCCCAGAACAGAAAGGATTTCTGACAGACGTAACTGAAATCATTACGCATTATAATAGGTTGGTTTTGTTGCCACCAGCTTCTAGATGTCATTTCTCTGTGGTCACAGGTATTATATAATCACAGCATCCCACTAGGATACATTCTTAGGTTACCCTGTACCCATGAGATCCTTTTGCCAACAAAACTGTACATATGCCACCCATCTCTGCTTACTTGGATCCCGCCATTGTCCTCCAATGATCCTCTCCTCAGCTATGATCTCTCTCTCCACAATACCAGAGAAAAAGAGCTGTTGGTCTATTTTATTCCAAGGAAGGGCAGTGGTGTTTGCGTTCCTGGCTAGCAGACAAACAACCCTTGCAGTCTAGTGATAGAATCTAAAAATTCTACCTATGGCACAAATTCACCAACTAATATTCCACAGAGCCTGGGTCACACTTTGAATCCCCACTAGCAGATTCTTTTTAAAGTCATTTGTTCTCAGTAGAAGTTAGGAGTTCAAATCTAGACTTTACTTGCAGCGAATAAGCTACAAATGTGAGAGGTTAGCCCAGCTGAAAGGAATGGCTGTCCCTTCAGGGTTTGGGGGGAGGATTGTTTTGTTGTTTTGGGTGGGGAGTTGTTTGTTTCATTGCCAGGTTTTTCACTTTTCCTGCAAAGTGAAAAATGACAGAAGTCTCTGACAGCCAGGTCTGGAAGATGTGGCAAGAAAGGACAGAACTGAAATTCGTATTCTCCAAAGCCCAGCCTCCCACCAACTAGCAAAGACTGTTAGGACCCTGTAAATGAATCACAGAAGAGCTAGCCATTGTCTTGAGCTTTCCCTAAGCCTGCACCTCTGTGAGAGACCGAAAGAAGTTCCTGGCTCCAGGCTTCAGCCTGGCCCAGTCTTGACTGTCTGGGGAGTGAACCAGCCAATGGAAGATCTCTCTTCCTCTTTCTCTCTCTCTCTCTCTCTCTCTCTCTCTCTCTCTTCCTCTCTCTCTCTCTCTTTGTAACTTTGCCTTTCAAATAAATAAACCTTTAAGAAATAAAAGTCATCAATTGCATTTTGCAAGAATACAATCATCATTAAATATAGTCACTAACTCCCCATACAGGACCTCTGTCCTCAATGAGTTGTATCGAGAGTTAACTGTAAAACCGATTCGCAGTTTTGTGAGTGTGTGTGTGTGAATTGTTGAAATCTTTACTTAGTATAAGGTTGGTCTTTTGTGTACAATGTTAATTGCAATTGAATCTTAATGGAGAATGGGACTGGGAAGGGGAGAGGGAGGAGGAGGAGGGGAGGGAGTGTGGGTGGGAGGGTAGGTATGGTGGCAAGAATAACTATGTTCCTAAAGTTGTACTTATGAAACTTGTATTCCTTAAAAAATAAATAAAAAAGAACATGTTTTCAAAATAAATAAATATAGTCGATATGCTGTACCATGGATTTCTTGAATTTCTAAGAATTTTTAAAGTTCATTTATTTTTATTTATTTGAAAGGCAGAGTGACAGAGAGACAGATACAGAGAGATCTCCCATGGCTGGGTCACTACCTAAATGCCCACAACAGCCAGATTGGAGCCAGGAGCCAGGAATTCAATCCAGGTCTCACACCTGGGTGACAGGGACCCAACTACTTGTGCCATCCTCTGGAGTCTCTCAGGAAGCTGGATAGGAAACAGAGCTGAGAGTCCGATCCACCCTTTCCTTATTTCTAGCTTCTGCTCTCTCCACACCCTGCGTACCTGGAGGCCACACTCCAGAGCGCACTTTGCCTTCTGCCTGTGTCGCAAACCACCCCAGCCGGACGGGTTCCCCCTTCCTAAGGTACGTCTGACACTCGGGCTGCACTGTTCTGTTCAGTTTATGGAGCTGCCATCCCCAAATGTCCCACTTGTGGTCCACTCGGCTGCTTCAGAGTCCTGGCTGATGTGAACCGTGGCTGCTGCCCACCCCCCGGCCCCCCAGAGTGAGGGCTGTGAGCTAGAAAGACCGTGTAGAAGGAGGCGTTGGAAGGCCGGCTCTGCAGAGCGTGCCATCTATCCACACAGCTAACACGCCTACAGAGAAAAACACTAAGGAGTGCAATTGAGGTTATCATTCCAAATTATTATTTCTGGGTGAGTCCATCACGTAAGTGTTTGCTATCATCTGAAATAAATGTAGAGGCAGGCAGGGGTTCGACCTGGCAGTTAAGACACAGGTTAGCAGCCCAGATTCTACAAAGAGTACTGAGGCTTGAATCCCAGCTCTGGCTCCAGCTTCCTGCTGGTGCATACTGGGAGGCAGTGAGATGGCTCCAGTAGTTGGGTTCCTGCCACGCACGTGGGAGACCTGGGTTGCAGTCCTGGCTTCTGGACTTTGTGAGCATTTGGAGAGTAGCCCAGCAGATGGCATCTCTCTGTCTCTCTCTCTATCTCAAAACATTTTTTAAAATAATCTTCATGTGGTTCTGTGAAGAAACAGCATCTTTTTAAAATATATATATTTACTTACTTATTCGAAAGGCAGAGATAGAAAAATCTTCCATTCTTTGGTTCATTCCCTAAATAGCCGCAAATAGCCCTGCCTGGGCCAGGGTAAGCCTGGAACACCATCGGGGTCTCCCACATGGGTAGCAGGGGACTGTGTACTCAGGCGATCCTCTGCTGCCTGCCCAGGCACATTAGCAGGGAGATGGGTCAGAAGCTGAGGGTCCCCACATGGGATGCCAGCACCGCAGATGGAGGCTTAACCCGCTACAGTGCCAGCCCCCAAGAGCCAGCATTGTTCACGGGATTCGTTAATGTCCCATTTCTATCCAGTTCCTCAGGGAGATTACACACCCCTTCAAGACAAGAGAGCGCTTCTCTCCTACTCTGTGTTCCCTTGGGTGCCTCTTGCAAGGTCTGCCTGGCTGAATTTCAGATTCTGAATAAAAAATGTGTAAGTTCTGCAGGAGAAGAAATGGCTCCACCAGAGTAGAATAGGAACCTGGATACCTCAATCTGTATCCACGTTCCACACTCAGTTTTTATTATTATTATTTTATTTATTTATGAAGCAGAGTTACACAGAGAGGGAGAGACAGATTGATCTTCCATCTGCTGGTTCACCCCCCAAATGGCTGCAATGGCCAGAGCTGAGCTGATCTGAAGCCAGGAACCAGGAGCCAGGAGCTTTCTCTGGGTCTCCCACATGGGTGCAGGGGTCCAAGCACCTGGGCCACGTTCCACTGCTTTCTCAGGCCATAAGCAGGGAGCTGGATCGGAAGAGGAACAGCCGGGACTCGAACTGGCATTCATATGGGATGCCGGCACTGCAAGCGGAGGCTTAGCTCACTAGGCCCCTCCTCAGTGTGTTTGTATTATGAGGACAGGTGTGGTGGGTAGCCCAGCTGCCTCACAGAGTGTCACGGGGTCAGCAGAAGGGTGCATTTTCCACGCAACCCTGCAGACGTGTTGCCAACACCAGAGGTGGCACCCCTGGGTGACGGTGGCTCAGGACTTCCCAGGTGATTTCAGGGTTTTCTTTCCCCGCAGCTGAGGATTCCAGGTGCTGGTAGGGCTACTGCCAACCTGTCTCCAACTCGGCCAGGGTGATGCACTCACTCGCTCTCTTCTCTCTGTCCCTCTCAACACAGCATGGATCTTGCCAATAATGGTTTGTGCCCAGGGCTGGAGATAGTCCAAAAACCAGCAGAGACAAATTGGTCAGGCGGCCTTATCGTTTTGCAAGGAGAGATGGTCAAGCTTCTCTCTCTGAAAACACCCAGCACATAGAAAACCCCGGAGCGTGCCTGGACTGTGGCACATAAAGCCACCACCTGCAGTGCCAGCATCCCATATGGGAGCTGGTTTGAGTCCCTGCTACTCCTCTCCCAATCCAGCTCCCTGCTGATGTGCCTGGGAGAGCAGTGGAAGATGGCCCAAGTGCTTGGGCCCCTGCACCCACGTCGGAGACCCGGAGGAAGCTCCTGGTCCAGCCCTGACCATTACAGCCATCTGGGGAGTGAACCAGTGGATGGAAGATCTTTCTCTGTCTCTCCCTCTCTGTGGTTCATTTAAATTAATTAATTTTAAAAGACCCTGGAGGGATCACCATCTCCAAATTCAACAGCATTTTCCAAAGAAGTCCAGCGTTGCTGATTGGACTATCAGATGGACACATTCCCCAGTAAGATCTTCATTAACTGGGGCAGGCATCAAGCCACAGCCTGCAGTGCCGGCATCCCATATGGTTGCTGGTTCAGTTCCAGGCTGCTCCACTTCCCATCCAATGTGCCTGGGAGAGCAGCGGGAGATGGCCCAAGTGGTTGAGCCTCTGCACCAACATGGGAGACCCGGAGGAAGCTCCTGGCTTTTGCCTGGCCCAGCCCTGGCTGCTGCAGCCATTCGGCAGATGGAAGATTCTCTGTCTCTGTTTCCCTGTCTGTAACTGTGCCTTTCAAATACATTAACCTTTAAAGAAAGAAAAATCCTCATACTTAGCGCTATAGTCGTCTTGAATCAGTGGAATCACGGATGTCCCAGCCCTCAGAATGCTTACAACCCAGCGTCTTCCTTTAGGTGATCCACTCTTTGTGATAAAGGTGTGCAGGTGCGACTGGGGGGAGGGGAGGGAGCAGGTCATTCCCGAAGACTTGCACAGCTTAGCTGCTGGCGGTGCACAGGAAACGAGGCTCAGCGTAGGAGCACCCGGTGCAGTCTAAAGGCACAGCCTTTCCAGGTTGGAAACCTTTTGGTTTCCATCGCCCCCTGCCCATCCCCACCCCCGCAGGTAAAAGGAGAGGTGCAACAAGGGAGTGGCAGACCCCGGGAGCTTGGGGCATTCACTGCAGGCCCGGCGCAGGTGCACCCGGCCTGTACGCCGCGCCCGCGTCCGCCCCGTCTCCCCAGCACAGATGCGGGCCTCGTCCCTCCGTGCGGACCACCCCCTACCCCCATCCCGGCACAGGTGCGGCTCCATCTGTCGGTGCGGGCCGCCCTCGCGCGGCGGCGGAGCGTCCGCACGGGCTGCTGGGGGCGGAGAGGCCAGGGCCGGGCCCGGAGCGCGCTCGGAAGCCGGGAGAGCCAGCGGAGCAGGAAGGAGAGGCCGCGAGAGGGCCCCCGGGGGGAAGCGGAGGCCGAGAGAGGCACCAATTACTGTAATTGGAGGGAATGGCGCCCGGGCGCCGGGGAGCTCCGCGCGGCTCTGCGTCGCCAGCCTGGACAGACGCGCCCAGCGCGGCCCCGCCCCTGGGCCGGCCTGCGCCCTTCTCTCTCTCTCTCTCCACCCCCAACCCCTACCCTGCCCCGGCTGCCCCTCTGTCTCCCCACCCCCCACCCCTGGGGCCTCTGTCTCTGCTCCCTGTCCCAATCCTGGTCATCACCGCCTCCCTGCAGGCTTTGGTACTCAGTCCCACCCCCACCACAACCCTTTCCCTGTCTCCCCTTAACTGGGGGAGAATTTAAATGATGAAATGAGGTCTTGGGTTAAGTAGCCTGCGTCCCACAGAGCCTGGTGCACACCCTGGGAGGCAGCAGCTGGTGATGGCTCAAGTGCTTGGGCCCCGACACCTAAGGGGAGACCTGGATGGAGCTCCTGGCTCCCACTATGCCCAGTCCCTGTGGTGGGTGGTTGGGGTGTGAACCAGTGGATGGAAGTCAGTCTCTCTCTCTCTCTCTCTCTCTGAGTTTTCCCCAAATGGCCGCAACAGCTGTGAGCCAGGAGCCTGGAACTCCATCCAGGCCTCCCACGTGGGTGCAGGGGCCCAAGCACTTGGTCCATCTCCCACCTCTTCCCCAGGTGCATTAACAGGGAGCTGGATGGGAGACGGAGCAGCTGAGACTCCAACTGGTCCCCATATGGGATGCTGGCATCACAGGTGGCGGCTTTACCTGCTGCACCACAATGCAGGCCCCATGATGCATTTCTGATTACAAGAGTAATGAGTCGTCCTAGCAAACGTGGACAGATAAAGGGGAGTGGAGGCCATTGACTGTCACTGCTGCAGGGGGGTCTCCAAGGACTGTGCTCAGCAGCGCCCTCCGCAGGAGAGAAGTGGGAGTGCAGGGCCCTGAGCAGTGCATGGCTTGGGCCAGGCATTAGGCTGCCTCTGCAGACTTTGGCTCTGTACTCATGTCTGTGGAGTTGCAGAGTGACTTCTATGGCCCCTCCCGGCCCTCCTAACCTGGCAGGACCGGCTCATGGGTGATTACGGCTTGGGCTGCAGAGAGCAGAGGGCCCACGTGAAGACAGCTGTGTAGCCGGCTACGGATTTCTCCCAGACCTGCGCTGGACCAGGGGCAGTTCCTGTCTCTCCCTCCTGACAGCTGCTGAAATAATGCCTCTTGTCCATTGTCTTGCCATCAGAAGCTGGACAATTTTCACTTCCTCTCTTTTAAAATAACATTGTTTATTTTATTAGAGAGAGAGAGAGAGAACTCTTCATTTGCCAGTTCATTTCCCAAATGCCTGCGCAGCCAGAGCTGAGTCAAAGCCAAAGCCAGGAACCAGGAGCTCAACCTGTGTCTCCCACGTGAGTGGCAGAGACCTAAGCACCTGGGCCATCAGCTGCTGCCTCGCAGGTGCATTGCAGGGATCAGGGATTCAAACCCATGCTCTTGCAATGCAGGAGGTAGCTGCCCCAAACACTTGCCCCAGATTTATCTAAGGGAATAAAGGAAATTCTCTCTACCAATGTGCCTCCTAAGCCAATTCACAGCATAAGATTCCAGACTAAAAAAAAAAAAAAGGAAAGAAAGAAAAAGAAAAAAAGAAAGAGGGAGGAAAGAGGAGGGAGAGAATGGGAGGAAGACCCCAGGGAGGTCGAGTGTCTTTCTCCATGGTAGTCATTTTTGCTGGTTTTTGTTGCACTTCTCTCTACTGTCAATAGGTGCTCCAGAACCAGGGACAAAATCACACCAGCACAGTCCTCCCAGTCTCCTAGGGCTCTAGGGCAAGGGAGGCCACCCTGGGAAGGAGACTTTGTCCCTGAAATCGTCACACCTCCTTGCTACACGTACATCAGTCCATAGAAAAAATTCATTGTTCCAGGTTCTGAAAGCTTGTGGGAAAAGCAAACCAACCCCAAAACGAAAACAAAAACCCCCACCAGAGTAACCTTAGAGCACCCCTGGGACTTTGGTATCTGCTATCACTGTTTATTTTCCAGAGAATAATATGCATTGGCCAATGCAGCCCCTCAATTGTCTCCTCATGTTGTCTGGCATTGCAGGTGCACAGGGAGCTGTCCGGTCGCATGTCTGTATCGCCCTCTGGTGGCGAGAGAGGGAAGCACGACCAGCAGGGACGGTGGAGCCGCTGGCTGTTTGCTGTTGATACAAGCAGCAAGACGGTGAAAAATGTGCCATCCACTGGTTCCCTTCCTGAATGTGGGGCCAGTGCTGTGGCATAGTAAAGCCACCGCCTGTACTGCCAGCATCCCATATGGGCGCTGGTTCGAGTCCCGGCTGCTCCTCTTCCAATCCAGCTCCCTGCTAATGCACCTGGGAAAGCAGTGGAAGATGGCCCAAGTGCTTGGACACCTGAACCATGTGGGAGACCTGGAAGAAGCTCCTGGCTCCTGGCTTCAGTTTGACCCAGTTCTGGCCATTGTGGCAACTTGGGGAGTGAACCAGCAGATGGATGATTCCTCTCTCTCTCTCTCTCTCTAACTTTGCCTTTCAAATAAAATAAATAAGTCTTTCTTTAAAAAGATCTAAATGTGTGGGTTCTTTCTACAAATCTGTAGTTCTGACCCACTTGGTTAAGAAGCCAAGAGTAGGCCCCCAAGCCAGTGATTTAGGCCAAGACACGCCCCTTTCCTGACCCATGTGACACCACTGGATGGGCCCCTTCGTTTCTCCCTGACTGAGCCTGGCAGCATTGCAATGGATGTGCAAATCCCTCTCGGAGACTCACAGGGAAGTTCAGCCTCCAGCTCATGCCAGTCATCCGCCTGTACAGTCAGCTCGACCCCATAGCTCAAGTGTACACCAGAGCTGTGTGCGACCACGTCCGCCACTGTTTAAGTCAATGCTGGGACCATCACTGCAACCGTGGGAACAGTGATGTTGCAGCCTGCAGCGTAACAGCTCTGAGGGCCCACCACAGCTGCCCACTATGTCCTCTGCCTCCCAGAACGAACAGCACCATGCACCTGCTTCTCAGACGGAGGAGAGAGCTAGGAGGACAGAGGGCAGGTGGAGATGTTGGTGGTTGATAACCTACTTACCGCCAACCATCCTGGCTGGGGAGAACTCCGTGTTTTCTACCTGTTCGTGGTTAGGCACCCCATGAGGTCTGAGGCTTCCCAGAGAGCATTTCCCCCATGAGAGAGGGCCCAGGTGTGAAGAGAAAATGGCTGCAGGTAAAATCTAGCATCCAGGGAGGGAGAGGGAGGGAGAGAGATGTTCCACCTGCTGGTTCACCCAAATGCTTGCAACAGCCAGGACTGGGCCAGGCTGAAACCAGGAGCCAGGAACTCCATCTAAGTCGCCCACATGACCCAAGTACTGGAGTCATTGGCGCTGCCTCCTAGGGTGAACATTAGCAGAAACCGGGAACCAGGAGCAGAGCTGGGACTTGAACCCAGACACTCCAGTATGGGATGTGGGCATCCCAAGTGGTGTCTTAATTGCAGTGCCAATGCCCCCCCCCATAGAAGCAGCATTTTTAATGTAATTTTTTTACAGGCAGAGTTAGAAAGTGAAAGAGAGAGAGAGAGAGACAGAAAGGTCTTCCTTCCATTGGTTCACCCCCCAAAATGGCTGCTACAGCTGGCGCGCTGCTCAGATCCGAAGCCAGGAGCCAGGTGCTTCCTCCTGGTCTCCCATGCGGGTGCAGGGCCCAAGAACTTGGGCCATCCTCCACTGCCTTCCCGGGCCACAGCAGAGAGCTGGACTGGAAGAGGAGCAATTGGGACTAGAACCCAGAGTACAGGCACCGCAGGTGGAGGATTAGCCTAGTGAGCTGCGGCGCCAGCCTAATATTATTTACTGTTTAAATTCACATGTTCCTGTCTCCCTGCTCATGGTCCCTGGGTTGCTGACAAACACAGATGATGCCGAATGCTACCAGAATTTGGGCTGCAGGATCACTAAGGCCCAGGGTACCCCTAACCCTGGCCATGGGCACTGGAGAGATGAGATGGAGAATGGGGGGGGGGGGGCAGCAGTGGCCCCAAAGGCACGCCTGTTCCACCTGGATCAGGCCCGGCAGCAAACAGCCAATTTGGCACAACACACAGATGTTTGCCATCCTACCCAGAACGGAACATAAGACACACAAGAAAAGGAATCCACCCATTAGGACAGGTTAGCGCCAGGTTCATTTTCTTTGAAAGCAACAAAAGTCTGACACCCTTTCTGCTCCTCTGGCCTGACTCCATGAGCTCAGGCTGGAATGTGAACTTGAACTTTCAAATGTGTGGCACCACCGACTATAACTCAGTGTAAGCGTACTTTTTATTTTTTTAATTTGATTGAGTGTTCCAATTTATGACGCCCTTCCTGAGGCCATTGGGTTAAAACAACATGATCTAATGCCATAAAAACCAGCCAAAAAAATGCATAATTTACTCCCAGTAGCGTGAGACCCACTGGATCTGCTGGAAGGACACTTAAACCGTGTTCATCAGCCCAAAGACAAGATTTTTTTTTCTCTCCTCCTTGGCGTCCACATAGCCGATGAAAAGGCTGCTCAGTGTTCCAATGGTGTCTGGAAATACAGGCTTTCAGGACCAAGCAAGCATGAGTGAGAGCTGAAAAGTAGAGCCTAAGGAGGTTACAATGTCTATCATGAGCACCTAAGGAGGTTACTGAGTAAGCTGGAGGCAGATTAGGCCAAGAAGGAACCGAAGCTTAGCCTTTAATAATTAATTCTAATTCCGCAACTCCTGCCAGGAATGTGGGGCGTAAGAACCGTATAATACCCTTGAGAACTTAAAGCCAGGAAAGGGGCCAGGGGAAGTGGGGGCTCTACTTGATCCCAAAGGACAGGACCTGGTGGATAGAAAGGAGAAGCAAAGATACCCTTCAGGGAGAGGCAGGGAGCTGTAGTTAAGTGTGGCTACTCAACAATACAGATAGATATCGTACTGGGGTGCCAGGGCCTAGACCAGAGGCTGGGATCTGCCCGTGAACTTGAAATCTCCTGGGAGGAGCAGACAATCAAGCATGTAGGGGCTCCACAGCTACTGAAGCACCGTTGGGAAGAACTGAGTGGAGGGAGGAAGTTAGGGTCCCAGGAAGTGAAAACACACCGCCTCTGGGGCTGGTGTTCCGGCACAGCACATGGGGCCATTCGTGATGCGGACATCCCACAGCAATATCCTGCATCATCTAGCCACCTACGAACGGGCTTGGGAAGCAGTGGGTGATGGCTCAGGGGCTTGGGCCCCTGCCACCCATGCGGGACACCAGGATGGCGGCCACATTTACACAAAACAAAATAGACTTTCAGGCAAAAGCTGTCACAGGACACAAAGAATCATAAAGGCAATGATAGAAGGGTTAAAATACTCCAAGAAGATGGAACAGTCACAAATATGTATGTACTCAACATCAAAGCACCAGGGGCCCACCCCAGAGAAGCAGCATTTTTAATGTTAATATTGTTTGAGTACATCCGATCCAGCTCTCTGCTGTGGCCTGGGAAAGCAGTGGAGGATGGCCCAAGTCCTTGGGTCCTGCACCTGCATGGGAGACCTGGAAGAAGCTCCTGGCTCCTGGCTTCGGATTGGTGCAGCTCCAGCTGTTGTGGCCAATTGGGGAGTGAACCAGCAGATGGAAGACCTGTCTCTCTCTCTCTCTCTCTCTCTCTCTCTCTCTCTCTCTCTGTGTGTGTGTGTGTGTGTGTGTGTGTAACTCTCAGTTTCAAATAAATAAATAAATCTTTTTTAAAACAAAGAACAAATCATACCACATATGTTTTCCAACTACAATGGAATAAAACCTGAAATAAATAGCAAAAACTTGGACATTGACAATATGTGGAAGTTAAACAGCACACTCTGGAACTCAGACTTTCAAATTTCAAAAATAAACAAATCTTTAAAAGAGAAGACAAAGATTCCATGGAGTGGGGAACTATTAGAAATAATCAAGGAATTTGGCTACATTGAAGGGTAACAAAATCAGGTACAAATATCAGTTGCATTTCTTTTCTTTTTAAAGATTTATTTATTTGTAGAGTTAGAGAGAGAGAGAGAGAGAGAGAGAGAGAGATCTTCCATCTGTTGGTTCACTCCCCAGATGGCCACAACAGCCAGGGCTGGGCCAGATCGAAGAACTTCACCCAAGTCTCCCGCATTGGTGACAGGGGCCCAAGCACTTGGGCCATCTTCCACTGCTTTCCCAGGTGCATTGGTAGGGAGCTGGGTCGGAAGTGGAGCAGCCGGGACATGAACCAGCGACAGTATGGGATTCGGGCACTGCAGGAAGCAGCTTAACGCACCACACCACAGCGCTGGCTCCTCAGTTGCATTTCTGTACATGAAAAACAAATAATCTGAAAAGGAAATCAACAAAAACATCCCACTTACAATAGCATCAAAAAGAATAAAATACTTAGGAATACACTTCAAGGAGGGAAAGATGTGTATGCTGAAAGCAACGTAGCTTTGCCAAAAGAAATTGAAGATGACAGATATTAACAGAAAGTCTGTGGTTATGGATTAGAGGGCTTTATTGTTAAGATATGCAAATACTTGGGGCCAATGCTGTGTAGCAACAGGTTAAAGCCCTGGCTTGAAGTGCCAGCATCGCATATGGGTACCAGTTCTAGTCCCAGCTGCTCCATTTGTGATCCAGCTCTCTGCGGTGGCCTGGGAAAGCAGTAGAAGATGGCCCAAGTCCTTGGGCCCCTGCACCCGCATGGGAGACCTGGAAGAAGCTTCTGGCTCCTGGGTTTGGATTGTTGCAGCTCCTGCCATTGCAGCCAACTGGGGAGTGAATCATTGGATGGAAGACCTCGCTCTCTCTCTGCCTCTCTGCTCTCTGTGTAATTCTGACTTTCAAATAAATTAATTAAAAAAAAAGAAAGAGAAAAACCAGAATTCATTTGAAATTGCAGGACTTAGGATAGAGCAGTCTTGAGGAAAGAGAATAGGGCTGGAGCCCTCACACATCCTGACTTCCAAACAGGCTACCAAGCTGCAGTCACTAAAGCAGTGTGCTACAAGCTTGAAGACTGACATACATAGGCCAGCGCTGTGGCGCAGTAGGTTAAGCCATCGCCTGTGCGGCCAGCATCCCATATGGTTGCTGGTTCGAGTCCCAGCTGCTCCACCTCTGATCCAGCTCCCTGCGAATGCACCTGGGAAGGCAGTGGAGGATGGCCGAAGTGTTTGGGCCCCTGCACCCACATGGGAGACCTGAAAGAAGCTCCGGACTTTGGCCTGGCCCATCGCAGTCACTGCAGCCATTTGGGGAGTGAATCAGTGCATGGAAGCTTCTTTTCCCACTTTCCTTCTCTCTCTCTCTGAGTCTGCCTTTCAAATAATCTTAAAACACACACACACACACACACACACACCCCTGACATATAGACCAGAAATAACGCCATGAATGTCCACTCAAATCATCTTCGACAAAGCTGCCACAATGCGAGCCTCTCTCATTTGAAAGACAGATACACACACACACAACGCTTTCCTCTATCCACTGGCTTACCACTGCAAATGTCCTCAACAGTCAGAGTTGAAACCAGGGGCCAAGGACACAGTCCAGGTCGTCCACATGGGTGACAGGGACCCATGCAGTTGAGCCATCACCTCCGCCTACCAGGGTGCACACTGGCAGGAAGCCAGAACTGAACCCGGGCGCTCCAATACGCAATACCCATGTCTTCAGTGACGCCTTACCCGCTCACCGACACCTGCTGTGCACGTGATGGACTCCAAGGCGGCCTGCTCTGGCTCTGCCCGTGGTGGGACGTGTGTGAATTAGGATAGGTTCCCTGTCGCTTTGCCCCTTTTCAGGGTCTCCCCGAAGCTCTGCCTTTCCTCTCCCAGTGTGACCCCCGCCTCCCTCCCCGCTTTCCGGGAACAGTGCTGAATGCATCCCAATGCTGCCACCTGGTGTCGGCAGCGGGACCACGCAGGCAGGTGCCGCACACCCCTCCATGCCGAGGCGATGGCAGGAACGGCTTTGAAAGGTTTGCATTTCTCTTGTGACTGCAAAAGGACACACTCTCTGTACAATGTTGAAGTGTGTTTGTAAAGAATCGACTCCAGGGGTCGGCGTTGTGGCACAGTGGGTAAAGCCGCTGCCTGCAGTGCCGGCATCCCATATGGGCGCTGGTTTGAGACCCGGCTGCTCAACTTCCGACCCAGCTCTCTGCTGTGGCCTGGGAAAGCAGAAGAAGATGGCTCAAGTTCTTGGGCCCCTGCACCACGTGGGAGACCTGGAAGAAGCTCCTGGCTCCTGGCTTCGGACCAGCGCAACTCTGACCATTGTCATCTGGGGAGTGAACCAGCAGATGGAAGACCACTCTCTCTCTCCACCTCTCCTTCTCTCTGTAATCTCTTAAAAAAAAATCTGAAAGCCTGCTTACACAGTGGAAAGCCCAGTTTACCCTGCTTTGACCTTCATGCAGCTACTTCTTAGTGGTTCTTATGCTCAAATCCCATCAGATTGCATGTGCTCTTTAAAAAATTACTCATTTGAGGCCAGCGCCGCGGCTCAATAGGCTAATCCTCCACCTGCAGCGCCGGCACACCGGGTTCTAGTCCCGGTCGGGGTGCCGGATTCTGTCCCGGTTGCTCCTCTTCCAGGCCAGATCTCTGCTGTGGCCAGGGAGTGCGGTGGAGGATGGCCCAAGTGCTTGGGCCCTGCACCCCATGGGAGACCAGGAGAAGCACCTGGCTCCTGCCTTTGGATCAGCGCGGTGCGCCGGCCACAGCGGCCATTGGAGGTGAACCAACAGAAAAAGGAAGACCTTTCTCTCTGTCTCTCTCTCTCTCTCTCTCTCTCACTGTCCATTCTGCCTGTCAAAAAAATTTTTTAAAATTATTCATTTGAAAGTCAGAGTTACAGAGAGAGAGAGAGGTCTTCCATCTGTTGGTTCACTCCCCAATTGGCCGCAATGGCCAGCGCTGCGCCAATCTGAAGCCAGGAGCCAGGAGCTTCTTCCCGTTCTCCCATGCGGGTGCAGGGACCCAAAGACCTGGACCTCTTCTACTGCTTTCCCAGGCCACAGCAGAGAGCTGGATTGGAAGTGGAGCAGCCGGGACTCGAACCTGCGCCCATATGGGATGCAGGCACTGGAGGTGGTGCTACGCCACAGCGCCGGCCCCTGTACGTGCTCTTGTGAGAACGGGATGGCGCTATGGTGGGATGATGTCCACCTCAGGCCCGTTTGCTTTTTTGGAGTAGTGCCTCAGTGTTGGAAATTGGTTTGCAACCATCACTTTTTCATTTTCTGCATCTAATAGTTGGTCTGCATTTGACACTGGTTCCCAAAACCCTGTGTGCCACGCCCTCTGATGGACTGCCAGACTTTGGCCCCACAAACGGCACAATGAACCATGTTCTCAACTCCCGACTCAGCTCCCCTCCTCCTGAGGTCTGTGCTTTCCCTAAGAGCTTGCCTTGTTTTTCAAGTATCGCAATCTTCCCCTAATTTTTTTTTGTTATGTTGAATTTGATTTTATACTTTTATTTTCCTCCATAGAGATGTTTTTAGATTCTTTAAAATGTTTTGTTCATTTATTTTCATTTTTACTTGGAAGGCACAGACCAAGAGAGCTATCTTCCATCTGGGGGCTGGTAAAGCCCCCAGTAAAGCCACTGCCTTGCAGTGTTAGCATCCCAATATGGATGCTCGTTCAAGTCCTGGCTGCTCCACTTCCAAGCCAGCTCTCTGCTGTGGCCTGGGAAAGCAGTAGAAGATGGCCCAATTCATTGGGCCCCTGCACCCGCGTGGAAAACCTGGAAGAAGCTCCTGGCTCCTGCTCGGTCCAGTTCCGGCCATTAAGCCCATTTCAGGAGTGAACCAGCAGCTGGAAGACCTCTGTGTGCCTCTGCCTCTAACACTACCTTTCAAAAAAAAAAAAATTCTTCCATCTGCTGGTCACTCCTCAAATGCCAGCCAGGGATGGGCCAGGCTAAACCTGGAAGCCTAGGACTCCATAGGGTGTCCCACATGAGTGGCAGACTCAAGCCACCATCTGCTGCCTCCCAGGGTGCACACTGTCAAGAGTCTGGACCTCAGGTGCGGGAGCTGGGACTCAAGCCAGGCACTGTGATACGGGATGCAGACGTCCTAAGCGGCCACTTAACTGCCTGCTAGGTTTTAGTCTCTACGCAGCAAAAATTCATCCTTGCACTGCATGGCACCCAGCTTCCGTATCTTTGATTAGGAGCAAACACACCCATTTCCTCTATTTTTTATAAAACTTGAACATTTATTGTCTGACTCCAGGACTCACTGTGACAAGACAGAGATCTAGGTTTGTGACTCCCCTCGTCTTGGATATGTCTTCTTTCCACAACAATCGGAAATGTTACCTTCGCCACACTCTCAATTTCACGTTCTATTTTCAGTCTGTCCTGGACTACTGCATTCTCACACTTTGTCTACTGATTACATGATTTGTACATTTTAAGTATTAAGATGTATACTACATAGCATGTGGTTTTACTTAAATACGTGCCCATCAGCCTTTCAATCAAGAATTTCCTAATAATCTGTGCATTTGCCTAAACATAGGTATCATCCTGTGTTTTACTTGAAATACATTGAACATATTGAGATTTTATCAAAGACGCATGTTTTCTTTCAGGTGTTTTCTACTTCCCCAATGGAAAAACTTCGCTGTTTTTTCACATGGACTGCATCCATGCCTTAAGTTTACTGCCATCATCTAAATTTTTACTTCCATTTTATTTTTTAAAACTTTGAGACGCAGAGATGGGGGAAGGAACCAAAGGAGGGGAGAGAAAGAGATCGCTACTCAAATGTTCACAAAGCTGGGAAGGGGCCAGGTTGCAGGTAGCAGCCACACAGGTGGCAGGGGCTCAGCCATGTGTCGCTGCTGCCGCCCAGGGTCTATGTCCCTCCGCAGGCAGTGGAATCAGGGGCTTGAGCCCAGGCACTTTGAATCAGGACACAGGTGTGCCAGGCGGCGTACTGATCCCCTGCCCAGAGCTACTGATTTCTGGTTGCTAAACGTGTAACTAGAGGCCCTGCTGGGTTCCCTTTTAATCGTTCTGCTTCCTAACAGTTACGGCCGACTGCAGTCTCTTTCCTTCCTCCGTGCCCAGGTTCACAGCTCGTTTTTTTCCTGTTTGGTCGCTTTGGCTGCTGCTGCTCAACACTGGCTCTGGGGTGCTCTGTCCAGCCTCTCTCACCCTCGCGTGTCAGCCCAGGGTCCCGTCGTCAGGCCTCTTCCAGGCTGCATGACCTACAACACTCGTGTCAGTGTCTGTTTTCCTCTTGGCAGTGTCTACTGTACATTACTTATCGAATCCCTGTTTTATTTTCTATGTTTACAGTTCAGCTTCTGCCTTCACTTAAATGTAAGCTTAACTAGCACCAAGAACTTGGTCTGCCTAGAGACAGCACCCAACTTTCCTCCCTTCTACATTCTTCCAGCAGGTGCCATGAACCTATCTGAAACACTGAGGAGAGAGAGGGCGAGACGGGGGGATGCCTCATCTCTGCTTCACTCCCTCAAATGTCTCCAACAGTCCCGGCTGGCCCAGGTCCAGGGCAGGAGCCAGGAAGTGAACCTGGATCTCCCAGTGGGCAGTCAGGAACCTGAAGAGTTGAACCATCACCTGCTGCTTCCCAGAGCACACATCAGCCCAAAGCTGGGATCACGAGTGAATGGGCCTGGACGAGATCATGCACGCAGAATGCACTGACGGACACCCCCAAAATTCAGGGGTCAGGGAGAGGATGGCACGAATCCCAAGTAGAAATCAGCACTTTCAGAGGACTGAGAAGCCGTAGGACTGAAATGTTCCAACTGCCACTAAACCTCCAGCAGTAATCTGGTTACTTAATGTCCTTACTCAGTGGCAAAGCATGCATTTCTAAGGTTGTTTCAAAAGCAGTTCTGAAGCGACTACACCAAACAGGTGTCACTTCCCATTGTCACGCCGTACACCCCTGTACACATCACAACAGAAACCTGTGCATCCAATCCAACGGCCAACCACAGCGGCTTCAAACCCTAGACTCCTGGGGACGCGGTTTCTCCCTGCCCTGCCCTCTTGACTTCACAGCCGACCTTAAAACAGGGAAACTGGTTCGGAAATGCTAACAATTCATTCTTTGCAAGGCTCCAAGCACCTCATTCCCAAGATTTTACAAGTGCAAGACATTTACATGACTGGGGGGGGGGGGGGGACTGGTTTATTGTAAGTATACTGTTTCAAAAACCATGGTGCTTTCTCATTGTGCTTAAAATCTAGAATTTAGTCCAAATTTTACAGCTAAAATGGAAAAAAGGAAAGGAAGGTGGCTCTCCAGGGAGGACACAATATATTTTGTTACAACAGCAACTTTTAAAGTCTGCATATAGACTAAGCCTTAAACAAGAAAAAATAAAAACACAAATCCTAAGATTCCCTGAGTGGCTAGCTGATATTTCTATTAAATTATGTAGGATGTGGAGCTGTTGCTGTGGCGCAGTGGGTTAACACCCTGGCCTGAAGTGCCGGCACCCCATGTGGGTGCCGGTTCCAGTCCCACCTGCTCCACTTCTGATCCAGCTCTCTGCTATGGCCTGAGAAAGCAGAAGATGGCCCAAGTCCTTGGGCCCCTGCACCCACACGGGAGACCCAGAAGAAACTTTTGGCTCCTGGCTTCAGATCGGCACGGCTCCAGCTGTTGCAGCCAACTGGGAAGTGAACCATTGGATAGAAGACTGCTCTTTGACTCTCCTGTATGTAACTCTTTCAAATATATACATCTTAAAAAAAAAATTATGTAGGGTATGTGTTTGAATCCATAGCAACAGACCAACTACGTAAAGAACATTCTAGAACATTATGTCTGTATTAAGATACTTCACAGCTTACCTCAACCAAAAGTGGATCAAAAAACATTTCCACATAAAATTGTTTCAAAAATTCACCACTAATAATAAATTTCAAATTCTAAGTATACATGACTAACTCATTTAGGGATGTTAAACATTTTTAAAACAAAGGAGTAACAGTGATACAGATTAATAAACTAATAAAATCAAGTTCAGGGTTACCTAAACCACCAGTCAAGCTGCCATTCCACCGGGACACACCTGCTGGTGACATCATCTGCTCACTTCTTTCCAGGAAAGGCCGAGAAGGGCTCTACTTCAACAGCTTTCAGGGTCTCATTTACACACACTATACACATCCCCCACAGGGATGGCCCTTTCATGATGAGCTAATCCCTATTTGCCTTTTATCTATTAGTATTAGGTTGCAAGGAAAAAGTTTTCAGCGAAAAGTCCTCTTAACTACACAAGAACATTTTTTTGATAAAATACCCAAAGCACTACTGCTTAGTTTTCCAAAATTTATTGAGAAACCTGCACATGAGCCCATCTTAAACATCGGAGCACAAGAGCGGCTTCTGACATCAAAGGCGAGCTGCTGGAGCTGGCAGTCGAGAGCAGATTATCTGTCCCAACAGGAAACCAGAGCCTCCAGGTTAGACGCTAAGAGTTTCAAGTTGGAAAGACTCCGGGCTGGTGTTGTGCCCAAGTGGGTAAAGCTGCCACCTGTGTTGCCAGCCTCCGGTCTGGGTGTCGGATACTGTCCTGGCTGCTCCATTTTCAATCCAGCTTCCTGCTGGTGGCCTGAGAAAGCAGTGGGAGAGAGCTGAAGTGCTTGGTCCCTGCTCCCCATGTGGGAGACCCGGATGAAGCTCCTGGCTCCAGCCTGGCTCAGCCCGTGGCACTGCAGCCATCTGGGGAGTGAACCAGCAGATGGAAGATTCTGTCACACACTCTTTCAGTACATAAATCTTAAAATCTGCATACAGAAACCCTTGTGATTTGACACGACACTGGCAGTGTCAGCCTAAGGCCACATAACTAACACTTTAGCAAAGAAAAAAAGAAAGCCAAGGTAATTTTATAGTAGCAATAGTTTCTTTTTTATTTTAATATACTTTAGGAAACAATATACAAAGCTGAGCTTTCCCACCATTTTCCGATAACAGCAGGAAGCTCCAATTACACAAATTTAGCATTTTGTGATGGCTAAGAACAGCAGTCAGCACCAGACTTGAACAGTCAGCTACAGCACAAACATCCTTCAACAGGAAATGTCAGAGGAGCGAGACAGGCAAACCAGGGCTTAACGAATGACAACCACTTGGGAAGGGACTTCCTCATTCTTGTTGAATTCTGTATCGCATTAAATATCTCATACACAACTTCCCGTAAATATGCTTTAAACAAAACCTCCCTTTAGGAACTGCTTCAATTAACTATAAATATTCAACAAGAATAGTTTCTGATAAAGAATCCCCAGGTAGTTCAAATTCTAATATGCACTGACCGAAGGAAAAGAAAAATAACAATTTTGTTTGTTTTAACATGTTTATTACAACAGATACAATTCACATCTGACGAGCGGTGTTTCCTGCTTCCCCTCCCACAACCACGTTCATGGGCCATTTCCTCACAGTGGAGCCATCACTGTCCTTCCAGCACACATGCCCAGCAGTACTTTCAAGTCCATTCTTACAGGGTGCAAATGGATTTCAATAATTTACACAAACAAGTGGGTTATGCTCAATCACTGCAATTGTAAGCTACTGTACACAGGAATGAAAAGGTCATAGAAAAGTGCCATAGCAACAGTGCCTTAAGAAAGGAGGAAAAGAGGAGCCTTACAAAATGGGTAAAATCAGATCAGGATTTCAGAGGGAAATGGAACACACGGGAATGAAAACATTTCTCTGCAAACAAATGGAGAAGCACTGCTCTCGCTCAGGTGCAGGTGTGGAGACGGTTGTCGGATGGCATTTGTACACGGCCTGTATGGTTCAAAGTCGTATCCTTAGACACAGATCGCCTGGCGCTTGCACTCAATTTTTGAAAATGCAAGATTTCTGAATGATAAATTAACCCCCCCGATTTTTTTTTAAAAAAAGCTAATTTTGCAGACAGGTTTCCATGTAAAAGGCTAGGTATTTAGCCACCTCAGCATTGATTAGTTTTGGATGTCTAAGCTCTGTTACACATGGCTTCCCATGGCTTCACTCTACAAAACATATTTACAACGTGAAGAATACATCTACAAGAAATCTACACTTCAAGGGTTTTACAAATCAATCTTGTATCTTCCCCCTGAATCGACTCTCACAGACCCCGACCCCTTGTCATTTCCTTTGCCCAGCTTAACGGTCCAAAGTCTACTTAAATGCAGCTCAAAAATGTTAAGATTGGGCAATAGATTTACAGTTCCTGTACTCAAAAACCATGTGCAATTGTTCACATCTTCACACCATGAAGGAATTTTGATTTTTTAGCTTTTCGAGTTCCTTAATTTGTTGTCTCAAAAATAGTATCCTGAAAAAGAAAAGCAGACATCAGACCCTGTGTGTACATACACTTGTACAGAAGAAACCAACTTTCTCACCATACTAGGAGCTTATAAATGAGTCGTTAAAGCAATGTAATTCAAAAGTTAATAGGTAAGGCAAAGTAACTATTGACACATGCTACATACTAAAGTGTGGGGATGACAAGAACTAGAATATTTCTTAGTTTTGTAACAATTTCTCAATTATTGCTTTAAATATAAAAAATGATTTATGCGGCTGGCATTGAGGCACAGCAGGTTAAGCCACCACTTGCAACAACCACATCCTGCATCTGAATGCCAGTTCAAGACCTGGCTGCTCTGTTTCCAACCCAGTTACCTGCTAAGGCACACACAGGACGGCGGTGGATGATGGTCCGCAAGTGCTTGAACCCCTGCTACCCACGTGGGGAACCAGGATGGAGTTGGGATTCCTGGCTTCGACCTGGCCCAGACCTGGCTGTTATAGTCATTTGGGGAGTGAATCAGTGGATGAAAACCAACCCCCACCTGCCTCTGTCTGTCACTACGGAGTTGCTTTGCATACCAAATTAATGAATAAATGAATGCTCTTTAAAGAATTGTTTTAAAACATATTGCTTTATACACTATTAGCACTTCTTAAATTTTTAAAAAAATTTCATTTGAGAGAATAACGAGAGAGAGGGAGAGACAGAGAGAAAGGTCCTTCATCTCCTGTTTTACTACCCAAATGGCTGAACAGCCGGATCCGATGCCGGGAGCTTCCTGTGGGTCTCACATGCCAGTGCAGGCCCCAAGCACTCTGGGCCGTCCTCTACCGCTTTCCTAGACCATAGCAGAGAGCTGGATTCAAAGAGGAGCAGCTGGGACACAAACCAGTATCCACATGGAATGGCAGTGCCACAGGCTGAGGCCTAACCTACTGCGACAAGCGCCGGCCCCTATTATCACATTTAAAAAAGGCAATATATCTTAAACATAAGAGAACAGGAGATGAACCTGGGTCATACATGTGTTCTGGCCCACAATATTTTAAGACTAGAATTAACTAGGTTCAAGAAGCTAATTTTTTAAAAATATCTACTGTTTATTTGAAAGGCAGAGCTGGGGGTGAGGGGTGGGGGAAGATATCTCCAATCTACTGGTTCACTTCCCAAATAGCCAGGGCAAGCAGAAGCCAGCAGCCTGCAAGTCCATCCTAGTCTCCAACACATGTGTAAGGACCCAAGCACCTGGGCCATCTTCTGCTGCTTTCCCAGTGCATTAGTGGGTAGCTGGGATCAGAACTGGAGCAGCCAGGGCTCAAATGGGACGCTAGCATCACAGGTGCGGGCTTAAGCCCCCATGTCACAATGCAGCTTCCAAGAGGCTAATCCTTTGCAAGAACAATCTCAACAGGAACATGAACATTTTGAAGACTTTAAAGTACAGATCCCACAGCTTAGTGACCTGGATTTGCAGGGGCTCCAACATTTCTCCTCTCCTGTGACCTACAATGCTTATCACCTACATGGGCGAGTCAGATACTGGCTTCATACGTGGTTGTGTACACCTTTTTCCTTAGATGCACTAATAAATAGAATGATTTCCTCAAAGTCAAATGATCTGCCTAGCAAGGCAAAATGAAGCTTCTCTTCGTCTGTCAGAACTCCTCTCAGAACGCTAAGGTAACAGAATCCCAACTGATGGTCATAAAAGCAATTCCAGATAGTTCAGTCATTGAAAATACTAAAAACTCACTTTCCAAGTTTAATATATCCCAACTTTGTTATCTGGCAAATATTTTGTTTTCATGACAAGATTAACCCTATGACCCGGTGGCATATACAACATTTGTACTCAATCTTTAAACAGACATTAAAAATGCTTGTGTTATTTATTGGGACTTACAAGTTCTGGTTAGGGGGAATAACTAAAGAAATTGAAGAACTGAGCAAGCAGATCTGGCACGCCACGAAGTGCCAGCCATCACCAACAGGTCCCTTGGAAACCATCATCTAGCTAGGAATCTGAAATTTCAGCACTAGAGTGCTCATCTTGAGAGAGACAACTACTGCTGTCAACATTCTCCTTTTTCAATGATCTAGTGCTGGGGCCTACAGAGTTGTAAGAGAAAAAGACTAAGAAAGCACTTACATGGTTAAGAGATAAAATTTCATGATTATTTACCAGGAATGTTAAATTATGAAGTTACGGAACGATGATAAAAGAGGTTTTCTACATAAAATTTAATTACTTCAATTTAAAATACAGCAGTCCCCCATTTATCTATGGTTTCACTTTCCCCAAAGCTTCAGGGCCGCTTGAGGTTAAAAAATATTCCCTGGAAAATTTCAGAAACAAGGTGCTCCTAAGGTTTGCAATGGCCACGGTTCCAAGTGCCTGGATGAAGTGCATCCTCATCTGCTCTTGGGGTGTGAAGCACCTCCCGCCACCCCGCACACCACGGTGCCCGCTCCTGCCAGCAGACCAGCGTGGTGCCTAAAGTAACCCTTTACTTCACTGCACATGTCGCAAAGCACACGAGCAGTGATGAGGCCAGTTCCGGCAATGCAGAAAACAGAATTCATCTTCGGGGCCAGTGCTGTGGCATGGTAGGTAAAGCTGCCGCCTCTAGTGCTGGGATTCCATGCGGGGGCCAGTTCAAGTCCTAGTTGCTCTTCTGATCCAGCTCTCTGCTATGGCCTGGGAAAGCTGCAGAAGATGGCGCAATTCCTTGGGCCCCTGCACTCTCACGGGAAACTTGGAAGAAGCTCCCAGCTTTGGACTGGCTCAGCTCTGGCCATTTCAGCCATTTGGGGAGTGAACAGTGAATGAAGACCTCTCTCTCTCTCTGCCTCTCTGTAACTCTGCCTTTCAAATAAATAAATAAATCTTAAAAAAAAAAAAAGGAAGCAATCCACCCTAGCTTCACTGACACACCTCAAACCACAGAAGTCAGTGGTGAGCGCTGAGGACGGAAGAGGGTCGCTTTCTATGATCACAACCACTGACCGGGGTCTACCAGAACGGACCCAAGCGGGTCAAGGGCGTGGGGGTGGAGAAACTGTACAGAACTCTAAGAAACATAAAAATGTCAACAGAAAACCTACCTTTGCTCTCGCAAAGTTGCTTGAATTTCACAGACTCGAACTAAAGATCTTAAGTTTTTTAATTCAGTACAGATTTCTGACATATGAACACTTCCCATATTGTGGGCTTCTTCACGCAATCTTGATGCCTGTAATAAAACACGAAGTACATTATAAAAGACGTCTGCATACAGAAACACTGTTTCTAAGTGAAACTTATTACAGAATAATGCTCCTTAAAATCTGCAAAAATGCTGGTCAAGAAGTTGGAGGCGAGGTGTATGGGATTGCAGATTTCTCTTAAGAAACTATGACTAATCATGGAAAACAGTAATTTTAAATTCCCTCTTCAGGTCTTTTAGGAAAACAGGCTTTCCAGTACCAGGATGAGGGGCTCAGTAACGTGTGGTTAATACAATGTCGGCTCAGGTAAGGACGATCATCATCCCAAGTTCAGGTGTAATGCTGACAGCAGACCACTGCTACATTTGTTTCAGGAGACACAATACATCCTCTGTGAGCTTTCAGAACACCCCAGATGGTCAGTTATAAAAAAGGCAAATGGCAGTGCCGGAGCTGTGGTGCAGTAGGCTGAGCCTCAGCCTGTGGCACCGGCATCCCATGTGGGTGCCATTTTGTGTCCCAGCTGCTCCTCTTCCAGTCCAGCTCCCTGCTATGGCCTGGGAAAGCAGCGGAAGATGGCCCAAGTGCATGGGCCCCTGCACCTGTGTGGGAAGAAGCTCCTGATCAGCTCAGCTCCGGCCACTGTGGCTATTTGGGGAGTGAACCAGCAGATGGAAGACTTTTCTGTCTTTAACTCTGCCTCTCAAATAAATTAACAATAATAAGTTAAAAAAGGGCAAATGGCAGTAACTGCAATGTCCTTAGCTGCTGGTGGGAGTCATGGGATGAATATTCTTTACAGATTCCAGAGCCACCAGAGCGGCAGAGTGGAAAAGCACACTGGCTCTGAGCCACATCCCTGGATCAGGTTACCATCCTGGGGTAGCTTACTAAGTGGCAGGGGCCTCAACAGCAACACAGGCAAACTCACCAGGTGCGCTGCTCAGCAGTTTCACGCAATGGAGAAAATAAACGTTAAGCCACTTAGCATAGACCTAAAGGCTGAGGACTTGATGGTGGTGGCTACAAAACTATTAAAATATTTGTCAGTTTTTTCATCAATTACTCTGTAAGTAGAATACATCAAATTAATCAGAAACTAGCTATGAGCATCTTCAAAAAGTTTACGAGCAGTGCGCATTCATTTAATTTCACTTTGCGAAGTCCTACTGTTTAGCTTAAATTCTGTGGTCCAGATGAGAACAGAGCTATGCCAGGCACCCACGGCCGTACCTGCTTCTCTGCGTGGTCTGCAGGCCAGCCCTGGACGTGTTTGATGAGACTCTCGTTGAAGTGTGCTGCTAGTGTGGGTGTTAACGAACAAGCAGGGCGGGCAGATGAATTCTGGGGTACGACTGCTGCATTTGATGCGTTACTACTAGAAGTGTGGTTTGGACCAGGCGACGGACTTCTCTGGCTACTAGAAGAGAAAAGAGAACTGAGTGTGTGGTATGTTCAAAAGGAGTTTCTAGGTATCCTAGAAATTGCCTGTTAATCTTCCATTAATTTAAAGATATCCAAATTGCTAAGAAAAATGTTGTTTTAATGTCAAATAAAATTAACAACCCAAAGAATACTTTTATCATGTATTCCTCAACACATCTGGGGGCCACTAGGGGGAGGGGGGCTAACACTACTGTCAGCAGCTCTCCAAGGATGAGCGCACAGCCCGCCGACTTAGCTCACCACACAACTATCGAGACGGTGACTAAGAAATGGCCATCTGATAGCAAGACACAGCTGAGGGTTGTGCGCCGTATCTGTTGGGATAGGGAGGAAAAAATACATGTCTTTGTCCAACATCGGAACAAAGTACTGAATCAGGGAGAGAAATAATGTGAAGCAGAAAACAGGCATTTTGACAGGGCACCACTGAATGGGTACAGTAGCAAAACAAGACCAAAAATGAACCCTCCGAGATTGGTTATCTTCTTTAAATCTGAATGGTTTGGGCCAGGGTTTGGGGATATGGTGATGCGAACCAAAACTTTAATCACCCAAGTTGATTTCCTACCTGCTTCACCAGACTTGGCTCTGAGTGAATTTCAGTAATTTTCCAAAAACTAAATCTCCCAAAGGATGAAGAGTTTTCATCACTGAGGATATTTAAAATAATACTGCAGCCTCTAAAGACCGTTTAAAAGAAGAAATTCTCAAAACTGTTCTGAGCAATGGCAACATTGCTGGAGTAAGCAGACAGCTTCCCAAGGTGGTTATTTTGAAGGGAACAACTCTCATTTGGAGGTATAAGTTCTGAAACGCTTGTTTAGAAAACAACAATAAAAACAACAGTTGAATTATTCTGCTACCTCATAGCATAAAATAAAAATAGGAAAATCAATCAACTGAAAATCATTCATTCAACAAGTTTCATTTCAAGTTGATTACTAATGAACGCATGAAGTGAAAACACATACAGTGGCAAATAGCAGATCTGAAAATCAATCTGTTTAGGGTCAAGAACAAGCTATCAGGAAAGCCTGCCACACACCGGTTGCGAAACACTGGCCCAAGTTTGAGGTGTGTGCGATCATAGCTTCAACACATGCAATGAAAACTGCTATGAGGTCAAAAGTGATCTAATTCCAACAAATAAAGGAAAATCTATGTCTTTTGTGCAAGTATGACATAATCCCACCTGCTGTAAATTCTGAAGACAAGGGCCACTGGCTTCAAAATAACCCAGGTCGCTCTGCAGGAGACAACATCCCTTCCCTTTGTTGTATGGAAGATCTGTCTTTGTACACTGCTAAGCCAGGCTGTCCGTGACCTCTCCCAAGACCAGGTTCTAGTCTCCATAATCACAGCTGAACAATGCACTCTGTCATTTTAAAGAAAACCACGAGGCAGTTTCAACACACATCAACTTACCTTGAGCGCTGAAGACTCCGAGGAGAGACGGGTTCATGAGCTTGCTGCTTGTCAGCAGTCACAGGCTGCTGCGGGGCTGGCTGGGACACTGGTCCTTGCTTCACTACTGCAGTACTAACCTGAAACAGCGAAACCTGGTGAGGGAGGCTTCGGGCACACAGCCAGCAGCGAAATTAGAGCAAAGTCAGAGTGTTACTGTCAGGGAAACTTCCTATCATTTCTACTCTCCAGTGATTTTAACAGTTGTCTTAATTCTGTTTCACAATAAAATTGCTACTACTGGATACAAGCATATTTAATTGTAAAAATTAAAGTTAGGTTCTCAATCCAATCCATATCTTGCCCCTGGCAAACCTAGCTAACAATCTTAAAGACTCTTAAATCCAGAATTTTAAAAGAAGTTATCAAATGCCACATAGCTAGAAGACAGTCTAAGTTTTGAAACTTAAATTATAAACTAGTTCAAGGTCAAAACCATAAAATCACACCACAACAGCCCAAGAAACTACTTTTGACTTTTCACTATGGCTTTCCTTCCAATCTACTCTAATCTCGCTTCATTTACTGCTACTTCCGTAATCAAAACAAAAGCAATAAAACCATCTATGTTCATACAAACATGCACACTCAGATTTCAGTAACTTCTTGAGAAAATATAGAGTGGTCCAACCACAGAATGAGCTACAGCCCATCTCTGATTAAGAGATGTTTATCACCCCATACAGGTTTATGGCTGCCTATGGGACACATATGTTATTTTTAATCAGGAGCCAGAGAGGGAAGAAAAAAAAAAGTAGTTTAAAATAAAAGCCCCAAATTACAGCAACAAGGCAAAAACAGAGGGAGCTGTTTTGATCAAGTCATATCCTAAAGCAGCAGGGTTTTTGATTTCTCAGAATTCGCCCAAATCTGGATAGTCCTGACGCTTCAGAATATTAATAACCTGTCATTTCCATCAAAAAGTCTTTTCATAAAGAACTTATTATTTAGGAAGTTCCACATAAGTTCAGATATCCAAGTATTCTTAAAACCAAGTTGAAAAGGAATTTTGAAAGTGAAGAACTGACCGCCACTGCTTAAGGGGTCTGATGCAGTGATTTTCTCGGGGCCTATAAAACTAGTATTACCATGCATTTCACTTTTAGGCACTATTTTTAAACAGACTGAAGATAACTTCTAAGCTCTAGAAATAAGATCTGTTTGCTGAAACTCACATTTTGGTTGCTCCCTCATCAAAATGCAGACAAATAATAAGGTTACTAAAAAGTTAACAGTTGTTAACGTGGAACTCTAGCGACTTTCCCTCCGAGTGACATACCTTTGGCTGTGATGAAACAGGAGGAGCACTAATCAAAGGTTTCACAGGGACTGTGTTCGTCTGAGGTGTGCTTATTCTTGGAGACACATATGATCTTGGGGACGACGCATCAGACGTTAAAGACATTGGAGACTGATTAGATGGCTGGGCTGTGAAAGAGCGAAGTAACCGATGTTCAATAAACCGAGAACTTCGGTAGTATGTGGTAAAGTTCTCTGCATCACTCTACATACCCCCCACAATCCTAAGTCCCCCAAAGAGCACTTACCCAACCAAGTCAGAAACCGACATCCCACGTGGACTCACTGGCTAAACGAGCTCTGGGTCAGAGCTCAGCACACCCAGCACAGTACTCCAAGGCCACAGCAAGGGGTTGAGCCTGAGCCTAACCTCACACAGCAGCCCCTCTTTGCTGAGGCTCAGGCACTGTCCTGTGCTCAGCCTCCTGCCGCACAGCCTAGTCAAAGGACTTCAAGAGCCTTCGCGCCACTCTACTTGAAGAGGGACCACTAGCTCAAGGCAAGAACTGGGTTGTTTCCATATCACGTAGCCAAAAGTCACTTGACATCGGGACAGGCATTATGCAAATCGTTACTTGAGACACCAGATCCCAGCTGGGCAAGCCTGGTTCAGCTCCTAGCTCCTATGCTTCTGATACACCTCCCTGCAACGTCCTGGGAGGCGGCAGAAGATGGCCCAAACACCAGGGTCCTGACCCCCACATCTGAGCCCTGGATGGAGTTCTGGGCTCCTGGCTCTGGCCTGGCCCAGTCCCAGCTGTTGCAGCCAGTCAGAGAATAAACCACTGGACAGAAGATCTCTTTGTATCTTCCTCTCAAATATAATATATATATAATATATGTGTGTGTATGTATATGTGTGTGTGTATATATATATCTATATATTTAGAATCATCTAACATCAACCTGCCCAAACTTCAGCTCTTCAAATATATAACAATGCTTCCTGAAGATTGAGGGCATATCACAGTTTACCTTCAGCTTTGGAGTAAAACACTATTATTAGCAACTTAAATCACACTATATTACAGATTTAAGGTAATATCTTAAGATAAATTCCAAAGCATCATCTAAAAACATTAAAAAAGGGAAATACATATACTACTATAATGCTAGTGTTACCAAAACCAGCTAAAATAAAGATAGCTAATCTTTAAAAAACTTTTTAAGAAGTGCTGATAAAATTCTAGACAATTGCAGACATTTCTAAGAATACGGATACCTTGTGTTGAGAGCTGTGCAGCTTGAGAGATCAGAGAGGTTATGTTGAAAGCAGACGGTCCAGCAGTAAGAAACTTATGAATTATGGACTGCAGTGAAGCCTGGGTCACAGCTGCTGTAAGAACTAAAAACATTATTTCCTAAATTCAAATAGAAGCACAGAGGCCTACAAAGTATTAGTAACAACCTGGAAACTTGAACAGGACTGGGAAAACAGCTGAAGCATTTACAACTGGAACTCTTGAAATAAAACCTAGAAAATGGGTGATGGTGTGCACTGTGGTACAGCGGGTCAGGCCATTGCCTGCAATGCCAGTATCCTATACAGGTGCTGATTCCAGTCCCAGCTGTTCTACTTCTAACCAGTTGCCTGCTAATGGGCCTGGGAAAGTAGCAGAAGACAGTCTAAGTGTTGGGGCCTGTGGGAGACACAGATTGAGTTCCAAGTTCCTAGAGCAGCTTGGCCCAACCTCAGATACTGTGGTCACTCGGGAGTGGAAGATCTTTCTTGGTTAACTGTACCTTTCAAATAAATGAATCTTTAAAACAAGAGAAACAGGGGCCAGCGCCATGGCTCACTTGGTTAATCCTCCGCCTTGTGGCGCCGGCATCCCATATGGGTGCTGGGTTCTAGTTCCGGTTGCTCCTCTTCCAGTCCAGCTCTCTGCTGTGGCCCAGGAGGGCAGTGGAGGATGGCCCAAGTGCTTGGGCCCCTGCACCCGCATGGGAGACCAGGAGGAAGCACCTGGCTCCTGGCTTCGGATCGGCGCAGCACCGGCCATAGTGGCCATTTGGAGAATGAACCAACGGAAGGAAGACCTTTCTCTCTGTCTCTCTCTCCGTCTATAACTCTACCTGTCAAATAAATAAGTAAAAAATAATAAAAAAGAACCAAGATAAACAACAAAAAACAAAAACCTAGAAGATGGAATATAACAGGTGTAAAGATTTAAGATGGGGGCTGGTGCTGTGGCATAGCGAGTAAAGCCACTGCTTCCAGTGACGGTATCCCATATGGGCACCGGTTCATGTCTCGGCTGCTCCACTTCCCATCCAGCTCTCTGCTATGGCCTGGGAAAGCAGTGGAAGATGGCCCAAGTCCTTGGGGCCCTGCACCCACACGGGAGACCCGGAAGACGCTCCTGGCTTCAGATCGTTGCAGCTCCGACTGTTGTGGCCAATTGGGGAGTGAACTAGCAGATGGATGACCTCTCTGCATCCCCTTCTCTCTTTGCAGACTCTTTCAAATAAATAAATAAGTCTTAAAAAAAAAATGCTGCCTGTTCCACTTCTGATCCGGCTCCCTGCTAATGTGCCCAGGAAGGCAGCAGTGACAGCTCAAGTAGTTGAGCCCCTGCCCTCCATGTGGGATACTAGGATAGAGTTTGTGGCTCCTAGCATCAGCCTGGCTCAGGCATTGCTTACCTACCATGGCCGCATAGGAAGTAAATCAGAGAATGGATGATCCCTCTCTTTCTGTGTCACTATGCCTTTCAAATAACTAAATCTCTTAAAAAATATTGAAAAAGATTAAAAATAATCTGAGGTAGATAGAAACTGAGTGACTTTACAATAACATAAATTAAGATCTACCATTAAAACTCCTCTGTGTGAGACTTTTTAGAAAACACTACAGCGTGTTCTCAGAACTGTGGGTTATCCCAGAAACCTAACCAATTTTATGGGAAGTGCACAGGGCAGTATTTAAGAGTAACCAGATAAATGTCTGTTATTTCATATGATTTTTTTTTTAAGAAAAGTAGCCACTCAAACCCTTCAGCTATACCTATTCCAACAACCTTTTAAGAGTGAATAGAAAAAAGATGGTACTTAGGAAACCATGTACTTTTGATACTTAAGAGGCCAGAATTAAACATTGTAATTAATCAGGAAAAATGGCAAAATTTTATCTAGTACCTACCCCTTCCTCAGAAAATGTTTCAAGTATTTTATATAACTACCTGAACTCCTCATTTCCTCCTACTTAGCACTTACAAAAGTGATTCATCTCTAGTAACTACCAGATACATAGCAAGTCTTGAATGTAAGCATCACTATCCCAATTATATGCCATGGCTTTAAATTATGTGGAACATAAATTCTAAATTTTGAGAAGTTCAAATATGAATTTGGAAAGGGAAAAAAGACTAGTACTAAAGCAGAGACTTACTAATTTAATACAACACAAATACATTTTACGAATTTTTTTTTTAATTTGACAGAGTTAGACAGTGAGACAGACAAAGGTCTTCCTTCCGTTGCTTCACTCCCCAAATGGCTGCTACGGCCGGAGCTATGACGATCCCGAAACCAGGAGCCAGGTGTTTCTTTCTGCAGGGGCTCAAGCACCTGGGCCATCCTCCGCTGCCTTCCTGGGCCACAGCAGAGAGCTGGACTGGAAGAGGAGCAACCAGGACTAGAACCCGGTGCCCATATGGGATACCAGCACTGTAGGTGGAGGATTAACCAAGTGAGCCACGGTGCCGGCCCCCATAAATACATTTTAAATACCTTTTCACTATGGGGGCAGGCTTTTAGTCTAGCGGTTAAGAATGCCTGGGTTTTGAATCTCAGCTCTGTTCCAAATTCCAGCTTCCTGCTAATGCACACGCTGGAAGGCAGCAGGAGACAGCTCAAGGACTTGGGTCCTGCTGCCTACACGGAGACCTGGACTTCGTTCCTGGCTCCTACTCCTGCCTTGCCAACAGAGTCACGGCAGGTCATTTGGTGAGTGAAACAGCTGGATGGAAGCTCACTGTTGGTTTGTCTCTCAAATTTTTGGGGGGGAAAAACATGATAACCATTGTTACTATGAAAATTTACCTTCATTTATTTTGGATATGTCCACATTAGAATTATTAAGCTGCAGTGTAGCTTGCAAAGCAGGAAGCAACTGTCTAAGAAGATTTGGGTCCTGGAGTAATGGAGGTATCGGTGACTGCGGAACAGGAGAAGCGGGGACTGCTGAAGCGGATGTCGGGGGCGCAGACGTGGGATTCAGTCCAGAGGCGGAAGACGTGGAAGGAGTTGTGCAAGAATGTGGTGCTGCCTTGTCTCCTGGTGCAGATTCTGAATCAATAAGACAATACGGCTGAAAAAAGTTACCTGAATTTGGCAAAGCAGAACAAGCAAACGTACGAGAGCTGGCATCTGAAACACCTAACTCCACTTAGTCCATGCAATGGAGCGCACAAAGTGCTCAGGAAGTACCTGACAAGGTGACATAAATGCAAGCCACAAAACCTGATACCACACTCCTATGTGCGACATACAAAGCGCTGGGCTCTGCCTACTGGGAATGCCATCCAGAACAGCTATTTTAACCGCATATTGAAACAGCTTCCATGATGATAAAGGAACAATTCCATGTGACTAGATTTAGATACTGAGTAAAATAAGGTGGAAAAAACGTTATGACCATGGCAGCAACCTACCTATGTAAGACAATGGCCTTACTCTACAAGTCAGGACAGACATCACAGCAGTCACCTCCCACACAGACTCAGGATGTCATGTACTAGAGCTCTGTATTAGCTGAGTTTCAGAACTACAAAGTTCCCTGCTGTAATATTACATGAGGCCATGATTTATCTGTTTGTGTCATTTAAAGATTATCAGCACTAAAATGAACTCTTCTACTGGTAAAACGTTTAGTATTTAGAAATTAAAAAACATAAAACACGCATGGAAAATCATGACTATTTGGAAGTTTCTATTTCAAACTCGTTATTTATGGAGACTGGATGCAACAACAACCAAAGCCCTAACAGTGCTTCTGAAACATCTGACAAGCTGGCAATGTAAATTCTAAATGCTCTACCGATTCCGGGGTGGCTGAAGAACACATTAAGCAAGACAAGTTCTGTCAGATAAAATCAATTTAAGGTGGACTCAACTTTTTATTTAATTCTTTAAAAGATTTTTAAAACTACAAGAAGGTTTTTATACTTACAAAAAGCTTAACAATTATATCCAAAGTATTAGCAGTCATAATATTCTTAAAAACTTCTATAAATCAAGACTATTCAATAGGAAAGCATTTTTAAAACAAGACAAAAAAAGATTTTAGCAAAAACTTGAAGGGCTACAAAATGCAAAAAAAAAAAAAAAGATGCTCAACTTCATTAATGAACACAAAAACATAAAACAGAGGAAGATATTCATTTATGTCACCACAGTAGCAAAAATGTAAAGCCTAACAATGCCAACTGTTGGCAAGAAGCAAAGTAGGCTTACTTCACGTTTCTAATGGAGAACACCCACATCAGAGCCACTTGGCATTTCGAGAAAAGCTGTCCATAAACACACTTTCAGGTTCACTCTCTGTGCCTAGGTGTGTACCCTCAGAAGAACTCAGAGATGTAAGGCAGACTGTAAGAAAGAGCACCACACCTGCTTTATTTCAGCACAACACCGGAAGCACATGGATGCCCGGACAAGACAAAGAGCACAAAATGCCATCTTCATGCCACGAAACTGTCAACACAGAGGGGCTCTAAAGCAAGAACACAGACCCTCAGGCAGCAACACACACTCCACACTCTGACAAGGCTGGTCTGAAGACCAAAGAAGGACATTTGTCAAAGCATTTTTTTGTAGACAGTTAAGATAGCACATACAACATATGACCTATGCAGGTTTCAGGAGTATCATAGTCGAGCAGTAACTTTAAATCTTCATTTTCAACTCTCAGAACTAAACATTCACCATCTTTGACATTCCTGGACAGGTGCCAAATTACTAGCAAGTTTACGGAAAAGGGCCTCCCCATCAGTCTGTATACAACACTATTACAATGGTCATCAGAATTAGGGACAACAGCTCTCTACAAATGACACATCTCAGAGCTGCTTTCCATGCATTTCTTTTCTTTCTTTCTTCTTCTTCTTCTTCTTTTTTTTTTTTTTTTTTTGGACAGGCAGAGTGGACAGTGAGAGAAAGAGAGAGAGAGACAGAGACAGAGAAGAAAGGTCTTCCTTTGCCGTTGGTTCACCCTCCAATGGCCGCCATGGCCAGCACAGCCGGTGCACCGCGCTGATCCGATGGCAGGAGCCAGGTGCTTCTCCTGGTCTCCCATGGGGTGCAGGGCCCAAGCACTTGGGCCATCTTCCACTGCACTCCCAGGCCACAGCAGAGAGCTGGCCTGGAAGAAGAGCAACCGGGACAGAATCCGGTGTGCCGGCACTGCAAGGCGGAGGATTAGCCTATTGAGCCGCAGTACCAGCTTGCTTTCCATGCATTTCAAAGATGTGCTGCTACCCAAGCTCCACTAGGTAGGGCTAAGACGCTCTTCTCTTCTAAGGCATGCATCTTAAAAAGCCTGGTCCTAGATCCAGCAGACTTTGTGCTTGGCTTTTGCTGGTCTGGACTGATAGACAAATATAAATGAACCCGAATGAAATGATAAAACATGTATGTTGTATCAGCACATTTCTCCAGATCATATCCCTTAAAGGTTCTTCCACACACAGCTTACGGACATGTTGACTGACGTTCACAATGAAGTTCAGTTCTGTGTTTTTACTTACTGCACGAGCAGTTAAATTAGTATTTACAGCCTCTGAAACTATCCTCCCTCTGTCACCTTGCACGTTTTCTTCTTTTTAACAGAGCAAAGAAGGTAGAAGGAGATGCAAGGTGTTTTCAATTTTGCCTGGGTGTCGTCCAATCTTTTCACACACTTGCAAAGTTATACAGGACCGTCCAGCCCATGGGCCACAAAATTAAATCTATAGCAGGCCAATTTTTAAGTTGATAATCCTGTATGACCTGCACATGATGCTAGAAATATCCAAATGGTCCTCAGTAGATAAAAGGGTCCCTATCCCTTAAAAATTTGTCAGCTGGCCCCTCACGTCAAGCAAAGGAAATACTCCAAATCAGAAAGCCAATATGCATCACTTCAAAGGGACAAAAGTAACAAAAACTTCAACACTCCTAATTTCCAATTACAACAGGGTTATTTATCCTGACTTTTTCAATTTTGTGAGAAAATACAAACAAACGCGAAAATCAGTGTGGAAATGAGAGGAGTCTTCTTCAGACGTGGGCGACCACTGGGGAAAGGACATCTCTGGAAGTCAGTAGTTCTCTGCTAAAAGGTTTGGTTTTACATGTAAGTTCTCAATAAACAGGAACAGAATCACCTCGGAAGGTTAGGACCCTCGCCTCTATCTGATAAACCTAGGGACCCGTGAGAAGTTCAACTTGAGACTCTGAAGAAATGGAGTAAACCTCCAAAAAAACTGTAAACGACGACACAAGGCAAGGCGGAGTGCAGAGTGGAGTAAGAACAAACTAGAGAGAGCTGGGCCTGTGCAGACAGGGTCTCAGAATGCCACGCTCACAGCCTCCAGGCCTCCCACATGACACACCACATAAACACCCCTTCAGAGAGCTGCAGCTCATTCAAAGTTTGTTCTATCAGATGCTTCAAAGTACACATGTACCTGAATGTGACACAAATGTAACAATGCGAGGCCAGCTCCATGGCTCAATAGGCTAATCCTCCACCTTGCGGCGCCGGCACACCGGGTTCTAGTCCCGATCGGGGCACCAGTCTTGTCCCGGTTGCCCCTCTTCCAGGCCAGCTCTCTGCTGTGGCCCGGGAGTGCAGTGGAGGATGGCCCAAGTGCTTGGGCCCTGCACCCCATGGGAGACCAGGAAAAAGCACCTAGCACCTGGCTCCTGCCATCAGATCACCGCGGTGCGCCGGCCGCAGCGTGCCGGCCACAGAGGCCATTGGAGGGTGAACCAATGGCAAAAGGAAGACCTTTCTCTCTCTCATTGTCCACTCTGCCTGTCAAAAATAAATTAAAAAAAAAAAATAGCAATGCGAGTCCAAGTTTCACATTGAAGGTGCTGGCTGGGTAGCACTCCCTGTGCCCAGAGAGCCCTCAGATCCACCACACTGCCCAGCACCTTTTTACGGTGTAACAACAGTAATTTTCCCTCCCTTCTACTTCAACATAGCTCCTGCAGGAACGGAATCTTGCTTTATTTGCCTCAGTCAGCTCTAGTGCAAGAATTGGAACTGGCACCAGAATGACACCAACATAGATTCCTTGACTGGATGCCTGGTTCTGCTACACAGGCATGGGTACCTACCTATGCATGCTCCATTTCTTAATCTCCTTTGAACACATTTTAAACTTACTTTTCCAATTGACATCTCTATGACTTTAGGCCTCTAACCAATTCTGCAACACACACAACTGTGTCATGCACTGTATATACTGTCTGGATAGGTAAAACTGCTTTCTCTCCTTTTATGCTTGTAATTATGAACTGATGTGTACTTCCAATTACTGCCAGAAGGGGGAGGAAACTGCCAAAAGTACTTGTTACTACAACCTATTAAAGACTGAACCTAGAATAGCATCGCAACTGTTCTAAGGATCTTTTAAAATACCCCAAAGAACATAAACCAAAGTTTCTTTGTGAGCTATTTTTCTTTGTGATACACAATACAATCTAAAAAGATATTGATAAAAACAGCACTTTTATCATTCACTTCCTGTGGTTTGACAGTGTGTAACAGTGAACAGGACACTGAAGCTTTCTACCCTCTGCAGTAGTGCTCCACAAGAGACGAGGAACGCGTTTTGGCAACACAGTAAACATAGCAGAGAAAACAAGGCAGCTAGGCCCAGTCTGCTCCCCTCTTCCTATGATTTGCATTTCAAGTTACTTTGCATGCACATAATGAGTATCTTTAGGCATGTATCCTTCCAGAACCTTTTCCATGTATTTATAAATGTACATAAATCTGCTTTACAATAAAGATATTAACTTTCACAACTCATCTCATTAAGCTGAAAAAAATATTCGCACTATACAAACAAAACATTAGTGCATTTTTAAACCCTTGACAGATTTTGAAAAACGGACCTCCACATGAACATTACCACCTTCCACGTTCCCGCCAACTGTTTCTCCACATCCAACAGTAACTGTCACTAACCATGAGGCAAAACAGCAGCTCACGTTTTAACCTTAATTTCCATTATGTATTGGCAATCTTACCCTTGCAATGCTTTTACGCTAATGTTCCACTCTAAGTGTACAATGCAGGGACGTTAAGTACATGTCAGTCTTGTGCACTGACCACCACCATACATCTCCAGAACCTGTCCATCTTCCCAAACACTGCCCACTACGTGGTTAACTCCTCACTCACACTCCCCGCCAGCTCCTGTACCCACTATTCTGTCTCTACAGGAATTTACCCACTCGAGGCGTGGCATCTACACGCAATCACACCCATATTTATCCTTGTGTTCCTGCCTTGCTCCTCAAGGCTCATCCATGCTGTGGCATGGTATCAGAGCTCCATTCCTTTTGCGGTGGCTAAGGCTGCACATACACAGCATCACACCGTTCACCTTCTCATATCCGATGGCGATGGACGCTGGGATTGCTTCTATCTAGTATCTGTTGTCAATAACTGCTACCAACAGTGGTGTCTCTGCCTTTATCCAGGAGTGAAACTGTTGGATGCCACAGTTAATCCTCTTTTAATTCTTTGAGGAACTGCCAAACTGTGTTCCATAGCACCATAAGCAATGCACGGGGTTCCAATTTCTCTACATCCTAAAACAAATAAAATGCTCTTTATTTCTACTTTAAAAAACCATAATTACTCATACTAATGGGCATGACAGGCACGGAATTGTGGTTCTGATTTGCATTTCCCTGGTGATTAACGATGCTGACCGTCTTCTCACGTGTCCACTGGCCGCTAGAATATGTTTTCTGGAGAAGTATCACTTAGGTAAAGCCTACCCACATTTGAATTGGGCTTTCTGTTGTTACTGTTGGACTCCTTTATATATTCTAGATATTAACCCTGTATCACATTCATGATTTATAAATATTTTCTCACTTTAGGGTTGCCTCTTCTTGACTGTATCCCTTGACACACAGAGGTTAATACTGGTGAATTCAAATTTATCTTTCCTTTAGTTGCCTATGCTTTTGGTGTCATATTCAAGAAATCACTGATAAAAAGTAGCATCACGAAGATAAGCCTCCTATAGTTTTTTCTATTTTCTTTGACCCAATGTTCTGTGTAAATTCTTAACGTATCTTATCAAAATACTACAAGTATTTCCTCTCAAAAGTTGTCTCAGTTTACTGTACCTCTGTTATAAAGAAACCTTACATGCCTTACCTGGTCAAATTTCTCAACTTTTAAAAGGCATGTTAAGTCTTAAGGTCTCCCTGGGGCCGGCTCTGCGGCACAGGGGTAAAGCCTGCCCCCTGTGCTGGCATCCCAATTAGGTGCCAGTTCAAGTCCCGACTACTCCATTTCTGATCCAGCTCTCTGCTATGGCCTGGGACAGCACAGCAGATGGCCCCTAGTGCTTGGGCCCCTGCACCCACTTGGGAGACCTGGAGGAAGCTCCAGGCTCCTGGCTTCACATCAGCCAGCTCCAGTCAGTGTGGCCCACTGGGGAGTGAACCAGAAGACTTTTCTCTCTTTCAAGTAAATAAATCTTTAAATTTAAAAAAACAAAAGGTTTTCTTTAATTAGCATCAAATAATACCCAATGTTTTCTACAGTTTTTTTGTGTCATAGTTGTTTCTCTTGCGTGCCTGTTCAAAATGTCACCTCTAAGAAGTCGATCAAATACTATTTAGTTTAACTTATCAAGATTAAATTCCTCCACAAATATATACTCAGTTATTTAACAAATATTGGAGTAATTTTATGGCCAGTCTAATTTTTATGATATTCCGTATTCCTAAAAATCATTTTAAAGCAAAGCATCTGAGGACTGAATGGGATCCACTACAGCCAATTAATGAACTTCTATGGCTAATAACTTCACACATAATGACGACTTCAGTTCATTCAAATTTCATGTAGTTGCCATGTACCATAAACACACACGAGAACTTTATTCTAAGTGACTTACACATCAAATTACTGCATGACACAAAATCTCCACCCCACCATGAGGAAATGAGCCATGCTGTTTAGACAGGCTAATCCTCTGAGACCTAAACCTCATGTCTGCTTCGGTGGCTATTTTGTTTCACTTTCAAACTTATGTAGGCCATTAAATCCTAACTCTAAAATACTAAATGAGGAAACTGCTTTTTATGTTCATTAAGTTCTTGCAGGGCAGGCATTTGGCACAGCAGTTAAGACACTACCTGGGACAACTTCAGCCCACACTGGAGTGCTAGGTTTGGGTCCTGGCTCTAAGCTCCAGTCCAGCTTCCTGCTGATGTGCACCCTGGGAGGTGGCAGGTGATGGCTCACGTAGTTGGGTTCCTGCCACTCACATGAGAGAACTGCATGGAGTTCTCGGCACCTAGTTTTGACCTGGCACAGTTCCGGCTGTTGTAGGCTTTTCAAATAAATAAAGCATATTTTTTTTAAAAATTTATAATTCTGACACTTATTTGGCCATAGCAAGAAAGAAGGACCCACACATCCCCTGCTTACTGTCATTTCACAAATCCAGAAGGGTCGAGAGTTAAGCCACTTAGAAGGGTCATGAAGGCAGCTGATGCTAAGGTAACAACTTCTCTATTACTTTGGTATATGGTTGTCAAACAAAGTGATCTCTCGTACCCCTAGATGCTCAAATGTTAACCCTCACAAACAGGCCTAAATGGGGACAACCTGAACCCTTTTTTTTTTTTTTGTGACAGGCAGAGTGGACAGTGAGAGAGAGAGACAGAGAGAAAGGTCTTCCTTTGCCGTTGGTTTACCCTCCAATGGCCGCCGCGGATGGCCGCGGCCAGCGCACCGCGCTCATCCGATGGCAGGAGCCAGGTGCTAGGTGCTTTTTCCTGGTCTCCCATAGGGTGCAGGGCCCAAGCACTTGGGCCATCCTCCACTGCACTCCTGGGCCACAGCAGAGGGCTGGCCTGGAAGAGGGGCAACCGGGACAGAATCCGGCGCCCCGACCGGGACTAGAACCAGGTATGCCGGCGCCGCAAGGCGGAGGATTAGCCTGTTGAGCCACGGCCGCCCTGAACCCTTCTTTTTACCCTAACACCAGGACTGTTCTCTACATTAAGCTGATGTAAGTGCCCAGCTGAGATGTTTTAGATACAACACATATATATTCATTCTTTTTTCTCCAAATATACCTTTTAAAAAGATTTATTTATTTATTTGAAAGTCAGAGTTACACATGGAGAGGAGAGAGGAGGGGAGGGAAGGGGAGGGAAAAGGAGGGGAGAGAGACTGACTCCCATCCACTGGTTCACTCCCCAACTGGCTGCAACAGCTGGAGCTGAGCTGAAGTGGGTGCAGGAGCCCAAGGACTTGGACCATCTTCCACTGCTTTCCCAGGCTATTATAGCAGAGAGCTGGATCAGAAGTGGAGCAGCTGGGACTTGAACCGGTGCCCATATGGGATGCCGGCACTGCAGGTGGCAGCTTTAACTGCAACACCACAGTGCCTGCCCCCCAAATACATTTTTAAAACCATGACTTATGCAGGAACTTCTCCAATCCTCCTCAATACATCCAGTACTACTCACACAGATATTTATCCATCCACAACAAACAGATGCCACCTATTATCAGTCAAGTACTAGGGACAGAGCTATGGCTAAGACAGATTCCACTCTTGTGTTATTTAATAAAACATAATTATCAATCAATAAAACATTATTTAATAAAACATGCTACCACTAGATACAGCTTAACTACACTTAAAGTCAAGTGACCAATCTGATCTGAATCATCTCCTTTAACATGAATTATTTGTGGGGGAAAACCCCTGTGAAGATGAGAAGTCAGGGCTGGTGCTGTGGCACAGCAGGTAAAGCTAGTGCCTGTGATGCTAGCATCCCAAATGGGCAGCAGCTGGTGTCCCAGCTGCTCCATTTCTGATCCAGTTCCCTGCTGATGGGAAAAGCAGAAGATGGCCCAAGCGCCTGGGCCCCTGGCCCCCATTTGGGAGACCAGGAGTTCTTAGCTCCGGCCATTGCAGCCATCTGGGGAGTGAATCATGGGATGGAAGCTCTCTCTCTCTTTAACTCTTTCAAATAAACAAATCTTAAAAAACAAACAAACAAACAAACAAACAGGCTGGCACTACAGCTCAATAGGCTAATCCTCCGCCCGCAGCACTGGCACCCCGGGTTCTAGTCCTGGTCGGGGTGCTGGATTCTGTCCTGGTTGCCCCTCCTCCAGGCCAGCTCTCTGCTGTGGCCAGGGAGTGCAGTGGAGGATGGCCCAAGTGCTTGGGCCCTGCACCCCATGGGAGACCAGGAGAAGCACCTGGCTCCTGCCTTTGGATCAGCGCGGTGCACCGGCCGCAGAAGCCATTGGAGGGTGAACCAATGGCAAAAGGAAGACCTTTCTCTCGGTCTCTCTCTCACTGTCCACTCTGCCTGTCCAAAAACAAAAACAAAACAAAAAACCCAGAAAACAGGAAGCTTAACATGAGTAACATGGATATCTTCACTGAGGAAAAAAATTTTTAGCGTAATGAACATTTCATAAATTTAGAGTAACTAGAACAATCAAAGTATCGAAACTGTTAAGACATCTTAAGGAAGTAAAATTGTCTGATTTACATACAAGGAAAGTACTTGGAAAGACTATACAATTTCCCCTATAAAACAGACAATTCCAAGTTTATCAAATTTCTTCCTCTAAGTTTAAAAGTACCATACATAAAATTCTGTATATAGTACCTGTGATTAGCAAATACACTTTGTACAATTTACACTTGAGTCACCTCCAATTTGTTTGCAATTTTAAATTACCAAAGTCTTAACTGATAATTTGTTATCTTTCATTACATATGGTTTTGGGGAAAGAACATGGATTTTGGAGAAGCCACCTGAAATACTCTAACATGTGTCTGAACTGTTCAGGCCTCTCATTTCTACTCTAAGAGACAGTCTCTTCCCTTCTTGTGTTGTTTCAAGGAACACATTAAGTATATGAAAAATAATTAGCACCAACTCTGGTTCACAGTCATTTTTAACTAGGGTTGTCGGAAACGGTGACTGAAGCATAAGGAATGAGGGGAGAGAAGGTGAGCACAGTACAAAATGCAGTAAAACACAATGCTAAACATAACTGCCTGAAAAAACTAAAATAGTATGATAAGCACTAAAATAGACAAAGGGCCAAGTGCTTGGGAAACGGACTGGGAGAGGTTAACTGATAGTTAAGAACCTGAAGGATGTGAGATTTGGACTTTCAAGAAAGAATACTGAGTTCAGCAGGACAGGAACAGACATGTCCTTCCATCTAGCAAACACAAGGAACGTCCAGAAACACACACGCCTGCAACAGAGCAATTGTAGGGAATGTGGAGTGGAATGCCTGGAGATCAAACTAGGGAGACACACGGCTTACTTAAGAGTCTAGACTTTATCCTCTGCATAATGGCAAACCAGTACAAGCCTTTAAGCAAGAAAGCAAGAGTCCAATCTCACTTTAGGATGGTGGTGCTGCAGTGGGTTAGCGGGCCAGGCAGGAAGCACAGGGAGATCATCAGAAGCCTGCTTCAAGAGATGACCTGAGTTTAAAAATGGCAGTAGCAGTAACAGTAGAAAGGGTACACACAAAAGAAATACAGCAAAGAGTGCAAAGATTGTCAAAAGGTGGCAGAAATGTGCCTGGCCTTGAGAATAAATACCACAGAACAAGTTGACAGTTAATTCTGTCAGTTACTGAGAATCTAATACATTGTGGGGAAGGGAGAAATTTGGGACACTCTGTATCCGAGGAAATTTAACAAATACAGCATACAGAAGGGAATAAAACCAAAGATAATGATAAAAAGAGGACACGTTAAGCAAGACAAAGTATGGTGCTGCCATTTAAGGAGAAGAGACTAGAACAAGGAACTTGCAGGACAGTACTATCACAAAAGCCCAGGAGAGCTGTGAAGTGTTAGGTGAACAAATGGAAACCTGAATAAAGACTTCAGAAGGTCTCAAGGTTTTTAACTTTAGGGTTTTTCTAAATAAAGTAAGTTTTTCTGTGATCAAATTATAGGAACTGAAAAAAAATCAAACCATCCTTTGGAAAAAAAATACATTAACTGTTGCAGGAATTCAGATTTCATCAAGAATTTTCTCTGCATATGGATTTGTGCCACAGGGTAAATCTGATGAGAACCTATCAATTTTTGTACAAAGGACTTTAGCATTTGAAACAAGCATTAATCTCTTTAACTGTATACTGTATAGTAAAAATATTAGTTTAGTACTCTGAAATACACTGTAGTACAAAGGAAGATCAAACAGAACACAAGAGAAAACCAGAGGCAAAAGTAAAGCAATGTGAATCCTTCGTCAACAGTCCAAAACAACTCGTCAAGCAATTGACTGGGCTTAAAAACTCAAACTCTTTATCTCCTAAACTCACGGGACATTTCAAAAATTCCTCAACACTTACTAATGGCCTGCCAACTGGTCTAACCATGAAAATTTATCTTTTAACTTCCTTAGTTAAAAAAATATATATGGTGAGGTAAAAGTCAGAGAGTCAATGGTTCATGCAAATATAGTTCTTATCGCACAGCTTCCACCTCCCAAGTAGTTGTTGCCACACTTCTTTTTTGAATATGCTATGGTTAATACGGAGTTGGCTAAACATAATTTGTATTGCAATGTTTCACTTCAGACTTAAAATCAAATTCAGACATTAGTTAACTTGAGACTCATGACTCAGTTTTCTAACTCACAAAATGAAACCAATGAGTTCATGTTGTACAAAAACAAGTTTTGTCTCTGTTCATATTAAATTTTAATTAAGAGAATCAATTTCTGGACTATCGAGACAACTACCACAAGAGTATTGACAAGTTACTTAAACCACTTTTGTTATAAATTAAGCACTTGATGTCAGTGTCAAAGGAAAAAACGGTTCTGAGGCTTGATAATAAATTACAAGAAAAGGCAACGTACTGCTAACTCTAGACCTAAATTTATGCAGTAACAGTCTAGAAAACTTAAAAAAAAAAACTTATCGATAAGAGTCTTAAGCCAAAGGAAATGTACTACAGCAGCAACTCCAGTTCACGCGCAGCATCTAGTAGTAACGGCATACCTTTTCTTTCTGTTTTCTGTGCAGGGACAGAAGATGTGGGTGTAGGCAGTTTTGATAAAGTAGATGCTCCATTAGCATCAAATGATTTCTTTGGCTGGTGATCAGACTGCAGCGTAAATGGACTAGAAGGAAGAGCGCCTGGGGCAGCAGCTGGATGAACCACTGGCTTGATGGGGTGCTGTACTGGCGCAGAACTACTGTGAGTGTCTGCTCTTGGCAGTCTGTAGTCTCTGTCATTGTGTCTGCTTGTCTGAGACAGAATATTCTGTGGGAGCAAACTACTGGCATCACTGGAATGCTTGTCTTCCACTTTAGTTCACAGTTCGAAAAAAGATGTTGGAATGACAGAAGGGGGAAGAAAAAAGATTACGTTAGAATCCTGTCTTTAACATCAGCTGATTCAGCAACATTCTTGTTCTTATGTATCTTTCAATAAAACTGCAAGCCCGGTTAGTTTTTGCAGTTTTACCATGGGTATATAAATATCCAAATAGTAAAAGAAGAGTTTTTACTCAACTATAAATATCTAAACTCAAATTTCCGCTGGGCTATTCATTCTTAGGATTCTTCAGAACCACACTGTTGTTCAAACAAAACATTAAAAAAAAAATCAGTATTTAGAGTTACATTTCACTCAAAAAATTTTTAATGTTATAAAACAGAAAAAGTGTTTTTCTGTAACATATGGACCATAAATTCAAATTAAATTATCCACAGTGGTTCAACTGCAAAGAAATATCAGCTTTATTAGCCTGATTCCTCTAAATACTATGGTACTAAACAGTGGCTCTAAAGTAGCTTATGCCAGAATGGAAATGGCCTCATGTAAGATGACTGAGCAAACCATCTAGTATGTAAACCAATTCAGCTTTCTTAATACTAACAAACACCAGAGTAACAAAATCATGTTACTTTCAGATAATGCTATCTGAAAAATAGAAATCCTACAAACTGATATCACCGATTATATTAAAACAGATCCTCTCTCAATCTAAAAACGAAAGAAATTTTAAATTCCAAAATAGGAACTGACAAGTCTAAGCTCTATCCATAAATTGATGAGGAACACTGTTTCCACAAAACAACAGGACAGAAGGAAAATCTGGACAATCACGTTCACTAAGTTTTTATTTACCAAAAAAGTCTCTACCCTGAACTCCAAAATGCCAATCAGTAACTGGACTTAAATTAACCAAGGAAACACTAACGTTCCAGTATATGATGCTCCACCACTCCCATTCACTACTGCTTTTTCCAATTCAAAGACCAATACAGCAAAGAAAGCCACACACTCAAACTGCAAGTCAATTTTAATTTTAAATCTGTCAGTACACAACCACTGTGTCATAACACAATAAAAGGCACTGGGATAGTCAAAAACGCCAATCACATCAAAACCCAAGATATTTTGACAGTGGCAATATATGAAATGAGTAGACTCAAGTATCCCAGCCTGTAACGCCATTGCATCGTAAACTATCTACCTCCATGGACATAAAATACTCAAAGTTTTATTCCAGAGTTTTTATTACAATAGAAACCTTCTGTTTGAATAGGAATAATATCACCCTCAGTCCTACCACTTTACTACCTAGAACTTTTCATTTTCGACTAAGAAAATTACATTTCCAGTTCATATGCTATAGTCAAATGTATTCAATATACTCAAGATGAACATTAAAAATCATACTTGTACTATTTCTAAGTGTTTAAAAGTAGTGTGTGTGTGTGGGGGGGCATTACAGGATCCAAGGAAGCCACTGCCACACAACATGCTATCACAACTCTAAACAGAAGGCACTGAGTTAACTGTGTGTCAGCAGCCCGCTGGGAATACGCTGCTAGCACCTAGCAAGTACACACAGGGTGTTGGGTGTCGTGTTCAACAACCTACACCAAGACAGCTTCCCACAACCAAGACCTGCCAGACTTAAAAATGCCACTAATGCTAAGAGAAACCCCAACAAGGTTTCTCGAAACACACAGCATTCACTCTAACAAGCCACAGTTTAGAGCTGGAAACGTTCTCTTCATAAACTTTTCAATGTCAAGCTGTACTAACATACCCTTCAAAACTTAATATATCTGCCAAGCCTCCCCCTCTTAGCCATCACACTTCTGTGGGTAGTCACCAACAGGTTTTCAGCCTCACCCTATGGACTGGACATACAGGAAAACCACCAACATTTTTTGATAGGCAAACAATTAAATGGTTTACTGACCATTACTACCACAGCAACTACAGCTCATTTGATCACTAAAAAGGAAAAAGCAATGATACAAAGTGAAGTCCCTTCTCACCCATTTTAAAATGCCAAGGAAAAAAGGTGTTAGAGCAGCAGTTCATTTCAACAGAGCCACAGACCCACTAAATCCGCATTTGCTTAGCAATCAGGTTAAGTGTGCAGGTAAGAACCACAATGTCATTTATAGCAGACAAGGATGAAAACTATCCACATGTCCACGGATAAAGAAGGTACGTCAAAACAATGCAGTACTGGGCAGACAAGAGAGTGAATATGCAATTACAAACGCACAATAAAAACACAGCCCTGAAATATTACTGGGCTAAAAACAGCTCAAAGCCAGTAACATGCAATCCCATTTTTGGTATAAAAGATACATACGTAATTTCAACACAAATTTATATGCACAAACAAAAAAGGGATAATTCCCAAAATGTTACTGTGTCTTAGGGTTAAAAAAAAAAACCTTACCTGTCCTCTAATTTTTATTAAATAAAAATGCCTTTCTTTGCAATCATGAAGGGGCTGGTGTTGTGGCACAGCAGGTTAAACCACTGCCTGTGACACCAGTATCTCAGATCAGAGAGCCAACTCCAATCCTGGCTCCTCCACTTCCCATTCAGCTCTCTCCTAATGCACCTGGGAAAGCAGTGGTATACAAATGCTTGGGCCCCTGCCACCCTCATGAGACCTGGATGAAGCTCCTGGCTTTGGCCTGGCCCAGACACTGCAGCCATTTGGGAATGAATCAGTGGATGGAAGCTCTCTCTCTTGCTATAACTCTGCCTTTCAAATCTTTTTTAAAAGGTCATAAAGAAAAAAGCAATAAAACTACTGAGTCTAAGAAACAGATGCATATAGATAAACAATTTAAAAACATAAAAATAGTTATTTTAACTTTGTCAGATCTTGATAATTTCTCCCTTCATTTATTATACCCAAAGGGAAAGAGGTTATTTTCAAAAAAAGATATTGGGCTCTGCTCCTTCTCCTCTTTGGGAATCCTCACCCACTAAATAAAGAAGCTTGGCCCAATCCAGTGCTGCACAACCTCAGGATCTAGTCAGCCAGGACAAGACACCTGCTGTGCCAACACATCTTTACTTGCTAAAAAAAAAAAAAAGGGGGGGGGGGGAGTGCTTTTCATCTCTCAGTAATGCTCTATGTATGTACCCCCTCAGTTTGATCAGAATGCCCAGAAGCTGGGTGCTACTTATTTACTTCAAAAGGAAAGCCTCCTGTGCAGATCCCGATGATCCTGTGCAGAGAGATGAAGATTTCAGTGCGTGGGCCTCTGTCACTCAATTTGGGAGCGCTGACTCAGAGTTCCTAGCCCCAGGCTTTGGCAATGCTCAGTGCAGGTTGAGGACATTCAGGGAGAAACCAGCAGATGGAATTCTCTGTCTCTCAAACAAGGGGGTGTGAGGAGGTGTGCTGTCTTGCTTTTGTTTGCCAAAAGTCAATTACTTAATATGAAACCCAAGTCTTCTGTCACAAAATAGTGTTCTTTAATTTCCAGTTACTTTAAATGAATGTTTTCTAAAAACTGAGTATAATTTCATTAATAAATTTAAAATTTCAATGTTCCTAGGAAAACATTTTAAACAGTCATCCAGAACTATGTTTTATCTTAAGTAATTTTCCCCCAAATAATCAGCATTCCTTCCTAAAAATCAAAACACACCCCTAGTTTTTGTTAAGTTACAGAAGTAGGATTCAAATGCTCAAGTCTAAGAATTTCCAGAACCCATCATTTTAAAATTCTTTTCAAACCCAAAGCTTAGTAAAGAACCCAAGAATTCTACATGAAATTTAAATTTCATTCTGGGCAGAAGACAACACTTCAAGTGAAACTTCAAATTTAGAAAACAAATCAAAAAACAAATGTATAATTTTTGCTAAAAACCATTCTATTTGCATTAAATTTGCTTTTCAAAGAACAGTAGGACATGCCTACAATTTGATTTATAGAAGAATACCTTAGGACAAAGGGCTCTACAAAAGTTTTTTAGGAAGCATTTTTATTACTGTTGTACAAGCTCTACATAGAGATGTCAGACAGACCTGCACATATTTTCCACTTACAAAGGGGTTACACCCTGACAAACCTGTTAAGTTGAAAAGATCATTAAATTGAAAATGCATTTAATAACACCCAAAAAAATCACAGCTTTGCCTAGCCCACCTCAAACATGCTCAGAACACTTAAAAGTGCCCTATGGCCTATGGCAAGGGGCAGGGAGGGGACAGAAGAGCACCATCTAGCACAAAGCCTATTTTATAATAAAGCACCACCTCATGTAATTTATTGAACTGTACTGAAAATGAAACAAAAATGATTGTATGGGTATACATTTAGGCCATTGTAAGTAAAAAATCCTGAGTTAAACTATCTACATCCGAACAGACAAGTTTCTCATTGATAACAGTCATTATGTCACTATGCCTGTACCCATGATTCAATTACTGGACTGAAATCCACTCAGTTTTGTATCTGGATAGAAAAGCCAATCCCAAACATAAGATTATCAGCTACCATCCTGATCACATTGTAGCCACTATGGGTATGAGATAGGCACACATGTCCTATTCCACTGTGTACCCTTCACTTCTCAAGAAACAAGCTGGGGGAGGCTGGGTAGGAAAGACTAAGCAGAGTGCTGGTTCTATTTACTTTAATTAACGCATAGCAATGCACAGATCTGTGATGTATGAATGACAGGAATAACCCAACATTACAGTGGTTAGAGACAAAATTAATACTTACTTCCACTGGCAAACCCACTAGTAGCTGTCGCCTGCATCACCTCTCTTCTGTAATCTCTATCTTTCGGGAAGCTATTAACTGCCATCTTGTTTGCTTCTTTTTGTCTCTGTTCTCTAAAAATAGAAAATAGATAAGCCCATAAAAATCACATCAAGGACATGGGTACCCATAATAGCTCCTGCCAAATATTCAAACAATATATAGAAAATCAAAGAACTGAATATGGTCTATAATTTTTCTGGTATGGAGGTAAGCACACAGAACACTAATGTTTCTTCATGATGGCAAAAGTATACCAATTACTTAAACCACTAATGCCACAGACAACTTCACAGTATTAATTCTACATATGTAAAAGACATGAGCATGATTGTCCCATAAGATCTACAAACCTGTATTATAAATTATTACAGAAATGCACAAATGGAGATTAACAATGTAAGCATTTTATTAAATATACTAACTGCTCATAAGAACCTTATGGGCAGCTGCTCTCCAACATTTTAAGACAAATTATAGAAAACACAGTAAACAGGTCAACAACTGCAATTAAAAGAGGGAGTGATGATGTCTCGATAAAGAATCTAAAATTCAAATGCTTAACACCATAAAATATTAACTTGTAGAATCAAGAATGGTAACTATAGCTCAACTAGATTAAAAGCAAATACCTTTCAAGCCACTCTTTTGGTTTTTCCCATTGTGAAACTTCTGTTCGGCAGTTGTAGTAGTACTTTTTCCCAGAAGAGCTAATATGCTCAGACCAGTCATCTGCAGAATCATAAGGCTTAAAAATAATTTTAAACATGAGAAAATGTTATTACTTAATAACTTGATAGCATCAATGATTTCCAAAGCATATACATGGAAACAAAAGCATACATGAGACCAAAGCGCCTTACTCTGTACTGATTATCTGAGTACATGTAACACAGTAGACTGGAAATCTTCATAAATCACAAGAAAACCTTAAAAAAAATCAAAAAAGGAAAAACACAGAAGCCCTCAATCACCACGGCTAAAATACAACGGCATGGTGACGAGGAGGAGAAATCACTGCCAAGTGACTAATAAAGCACAAGACCCTCAGTTCTAACTGCAGCACGCTGGGGTCGCACACAGTGCAACAGAGAAGAGTCTGCCTGTAGGTACTGCAACACAGTGCAAAAGGGAACCAACATTTCAAAACAGACAAAAAGTCAGCTCAAAGTTCTCTGTAGAACCCATGAGATGAGTCGACATCAAGTAAGACCCCTGGTCTCATGTGATCATGACCAGCAGCATCACTCATTTTCCCACAACCAGAGCTAGTCTTCTGGATATTCTCACATATAGTTTCTTGCAGGTTTCTCAGAGCAAAGGTAACGATCACAATGACAGTAGAAAAATCTAAGAAGTCTAAGCTAAGTGTCTGCACTGAGCACAGGGAATGCAGTAAAATGTCAAGTATTCTTCTAGTTGAGAGCCTTAACTATTTTTTTTAAAAAGATTTATTTGAAAGGCAGAGTTACAGAGAGGCAGAGGCAGAGGCAGAGAGAGGAGACAGAGGTTTTCCATTCTCTGGTTCACTTCCCAGATGGCCACAATGGCCGGAGCTGCACCAATCTGAATGCAGAAGCCAGGAGCTTCTTCCTGGTCGCCCATGCAGGTGCAGGGGCCCAAGGACTTGGGCCATCTTCTACTGCTTTCCCAGGCCATAGCAGAGAGCTGGATCAGAACCGGCACTACAGGTGGTGGCTTTACTCACTATGTGACAGCATCGGTCCCAACCTTAACTAATTTTTCCAAGAGGTATAAGATTAAAATGAATAATGTTATACTATGGTAGCCTAACCTTCTGGGTTTGCCAAAGTGTATAATGACACAATTTTATTTATTTTGAAATTTTTACTTGAGAGACATAGAGACTGCAAGAGACAGATTTTGTCCATCTGCAGGTTCACTTCTCAAATGCCTGCATGAGCTCTGCCCAGGGACAAAGCTGTGAGCCAGGAACTCAATCCAGGTCTCCCACATGGGCGGCAGGATCTCACCAACTTGAGCTATCACTGTTGCTGCCCAGGTCTGTATCCGCAGGAAAAAGTCAGGAGCCAGAGACAGGTGTTAAACCCTTGGACTTTGCACATGGGATGCAGCAATGTGGCTGCCAAGCTACACGCCCACTCAGTGACACAATTTTGAAGCTTGAGAAATCAACTTTTACTCAATGCCTTGCCCTACCCAGTTTAATATTACCAGTCAGGAAACATGCTGAGAGAACTTAATGAGTTGTGCATAGGTCAGAAAACTAATTAGTGGTATATAAAAGGATCAAAATTCTGATTTCTGAATGCCAATTATTTCCATTAAATAGACATCAATTCTGGAAATGCTTTAAAAATTTTGAGAACAGTTGAAGAAATGCTGCAGACTCTGCCATATGTTTATATTCTGCAGTTTACATCTCAAAATAAGGAAAATATTGGACTTCAGCTCTGTGCTTCCAAGTCTCTAAAAGCAGTGGGGAGTTAATTTTCAATCATGAGCAGCTAGAAATAAGCTATGACCAATGTTAGCAGGCCAGTCACAGATGCCAAATTCATAAAGTTCTCCATCACTCACTTCTCCCTGTAGGTAAATTACACAAAATCACCCTCCTCCTATAGATGTTATCAACAGATTTGCTCTGCTTGGTTACATGGGGTTCCCGGATACGCCAACGGGGTGGAAAGTGGGATCTGAAGCTAGCAGACAGAAGATATGGGTAGCAGAGGGGAGACCAGCGTGATCTAGAGCAGCGCTCTGCAAACTGCCCAAGCACAGTCCTGCACCTTTCCTAGGGGAGACAGCACCACCCCACACACACACACACACACACACACACACACACAAGCGCGCGCGCCTCTCTTACCAGGAATCTCCTTAAGATTCTGCTGCAACCTCCTGACAGTTACTAACTCACAGACCAGAGCCTGCAGAACCCTGGACTGTGACACTATGTGGACTTGCCCATCAAATCTTAAGTCAGCGCGTACTAATGTCTTAAAGCATGTTCCAAGGTATAGCATTACAGCCAAATACCAGTAACTTCTGCCTATCTTCTCCCAACTTTCATCCTCAAGGAGTTAGGAAAGAAAATCAAGTAATGGAATAATTTTTAAGATACTAATGTGCAACAGATGTCAATTTTTTTTTTAACTAAAAGAATCAAATTGAAAATCAAACACAAGGCCTATAGCCATTTCAAGTATTCTAAATTAGGCTTGAGATGATTGCCAGCACAAGTGCGAAGTAAGTTCCAAGTGTTATCCAAGACCCCTTAGGGAACTTGGAGGTCTGTTCACAAGATCGAGACTGTTCCCACAGAAGACCAAGATGACTTTGTCTTCGTCATGAACCACAAGCATACAGGGAGTTTATTAAGAGCTGTCCAGGCCATCTGCTTTCACAAAAGATTGGATACAGAAGCGGATAGGAAATTCTAAATGTCGTCTACTAAGTCAGACACTAAAGACATGCTTGGTGTCTTTTTGTTCTAAAATTTGTTCATACAGATACGCCCATATCAATGTCTAACAGTTTTATGATTGCCATTTTAAATAAATGATTTTAATCTCTAAAGTTTATGTTTTTAAAGATTTTACTCTGACAGGACCCAGAGCACGCGCCAAGCAGCTGGTTCACTCCACAAAGGCCTGCAGCAGATGGGAACTCCACCTAAATCTCCCATGCAGGGTGGCAGGAGACCAACCATTCGAGCCATCGACTGATACCTTCAAAGCATGCAGCAGTGGGAAGCTTCAATGTAGAGTGGAGCCAAGACTTGAACCCATGGGATTTAGCAAGAAACTACATGTTCCTATCTTAATCTAATGCTAGGGGGAGGGAAAAGTTCCCAATATGTGATACAGGCATTCTGATCAGCATCTTAAGTCAAATCAACTATCGCTCAGTTTTAATTTTTTTAAAAAGACTGATTTATTTAAGAGGTAGAGTTACAGATAGACAGGGAGAAACAGAAAGGTCTTCCATCTGCTGGTTCATTCCCAAATGGAAGCCAGGAGCTTCTCCCAGGTCTCTCAGGTGCAGGGGACCAAACACTTGGGCCATCTTCTACTGCTATCCCAGGCCACAGCAGAGAGTTGGACAGGAAGAGGAGCAGCCGGGACATGAACGCGTGCCCATGTGGGATGTCAACATTGCAGGAGGAGGCTTAGCCCCGTATGCCACAGCACCTGCTCAGTTTTAATTTCTAATATAACTGTTGATGACAGATCACATATAAACAACAGCTCTCAATTTTTCCAGAAGAAAATGGCTCCTGATTTTGGTTTGGTTCAGCACCAGCTGCTGCTGCAGCAATCTAGGGGAGTGAACCAGCAGGTGAAAATCTGTCTCCCTCTTTCAAACCAATCAATCAATCCTTTATTTATGTAAATTAACAGACTGTTTTCCACGAATAAGGAAGATTCACACAGTTTGCTGGTAGCACCTGCCAAAGTCCCTCAGCTTCAATCCCATCTCAAGTCTGCTCTGCAATGCTGATGTTAGTCCAAGTGCTGGAACAATGCAAATCACTTCCTCCCAGTAACACCAGAAGATGAAGCCACTGTGGGTTCTGGTCTCCAGCTTACCAGTGCAGTCTACCACATGAACTAGCTTCAGAGGCACTGTCTCCAGCTCTGTGGGGCCTCCTCACCATCAGGTTCCGAAAATCTAAACTTCCTGCTATTGTACCATAGCCCTCTTGGTTTCCTCCTCTTTTATCCCCTGCTCCCAACTTTTTTTTTGATAGGCAGAGTGGACAGTGAGAGAGAGAGAAAGAGAGAGACAGAGACAGAAAGGTCTTTTTGCCATTGGTTCACCCTCCAATGGCCGCCGCAGCCGGCGCACTGCACTGATCCGAAGGCAGGAGCCAGGTGCTTCTCCTGGTCTCCCATGGGGTGCAGGGCCCAAGGACCTGGGCCATCCTCTACTGCACTCCCGGGCCACAGCAGAGAGCTGGCCTGGAAGAGGGGCAACCGGGACAGAATCCGGCGCCCCGACTGGGACTAGAACCCGGTGTGCCGGTGCCGCTAGGCGGAGGATTAGCCTGTTGAGCTGCAGCGCTGCCCCCCCCCAACTTTTAATACCTATCATATCTGCTTACCAGTATGTTAAGTTCTGTGTTAAAATACCCTACTGTAATTACTTTTCCTAACTGACCCCAGACTAACACTCAAAACTATTCTAGATTTATGTGTACCTTAATATCCTTTTCTATCCACACTACTTCAGTGAGAGAGAAAAAAAAAAACAAAACCTGAAAGGTCTTGCCATGCCAATTAAGGTATAAAAATCACTCAAACACCCAAGCAAAACCTGCACCTTCGATGCCTTTCTAATTGTTGCTTCTTTCCTATACCTTCCCACATTGCTACCTCAGACGACCTTCTGATTACAATTATGATACTGCTTTACTGATTAGATCCTTCAATAACTTTCTACTGCCTTTGTACATAATTTGTATTCCTTGCCAAGACAGACATTTTACCATCTAAACTACACTTATCCCTAATCTTAGGCTCCTGCCATTTTTCCACATCATCAAATCCTCCCAGTTCTTCAAACATGCTGTGCCATCTCATACTTGCATGTTATTCTTATTCCTCTGTATGCTACACAATGTTCACACCTATTCTACTGGCTAACCCATATTTAAACCTGTTAAGAAGTGTTACAATTTCTGTCTTCTTCATCTAAGCTGTGGGTCTTTATCCTGAGTGACCTCCAGAGCAACTTTAACAAACACTATGTTTTTTACTTTTCTATCTCCCCAAGTCTAAAAGGTCCTTGAAATGTGGTACTTCCCAGTGTTGTGGCTCAGCGGTTTAAGCCACTGCTTGCAGCGTCAGCATCCTATACGAGTGCCAGTTAGAGTCCCCACTGTTCCATTTCTGATCCAGCTTCCTAATAAAGTAGGTGGGAAAGCAGTGGAAGATACCTCGCAAGTACTTGGGACCCCACCACCCACGAAGGAAACCTGGACGGAATCCCAGGCTCTTGGTCTCAGTCTGGCCCAGCCTCAGCTGTGACAGCCATTTGGGGGAGTGAATCAGTGGATGGAAGATCTCTCCACCCCTTTCTGTAACTCTGCGTTTCAAATAAACAAGCTTTTGTATTAAACATTTCTTAAAATTAGATGGGTCACATTATCTTGATTCTGTAGGCTTACATTTTAGCATATACCTAGTAAAATGAAATTTTAAATTATTTCTGGTTAAATGAATACATTAGAAATCTGTGTTTAATCTGGACACTGAATAGAAAAATCCAAACTGAGTAATAGTTACTTCAGTCTTAAAACACTTTAACCATGAAAGTTTCATCTGAAGTTCTTTAAAACTCACATATTGCAAAGACAAAACTCTGCTTAAGGTAATGCCAAGATGGTATTTCCTGACTATCCTCAATTCTACTAACACCTATAAAGTTTACTCACTACTTTAAAAGAGTGTCATTATTGTAGCAAATAAATACATTAAGAAAACGTCAATTTTGGTTAGAACATAACAGACTGGATATAAGGCGCTTTGCCATCAGATTTTTGTAATGAATTCCAAAAAATAAAATTGGGCATGTGTATTAATACTTACTGCATCTGAAGTTTTGCTTGGATTATTGCTTGGATTAGAAGAATGTGAATTTGAACTATGAAGAGCACTGTGGTTGTGTGAATTTTCTTGTGGAGAGTAACTGGTCCCTTTAAAAAATAAAGAGGAAAGTGAATTAAAGGCAAATTGTATTCCATCTGATTTTTATCATACTACAGACCATTATTACACTTCAGTATCAGGAATACAGTTTTATAATACACAAAAAATCTGAGTCTACTATAGATGCAGCTTATTATACTACATAGCTGATAACCTATGGAACAACAAAGTTTAATTAGATGAGCAGGATAAAGTCCTGTGTAATTTCTAGAAAAACTTTTTAGAGAGAAGTTTCACTGGAAAAAAAACAATGCACAGAGTTTAAAAGTTCCAATGACCCAATACTGAAAGTCACTACTAGGAGTATGTTTTCCAACTATATACTTCCATCTCTTCAGTTTCTGCACCTCATTTTTTAATAGTCTAGTCAATTTTTCACTGAAACAGCACCAAGCTTTCAAAAAGGCTCACAAAGAAAAGTCTTGAAGTCCAATCTTGAAAAAATACTTTGGTTAATGATATATATAATGTTAGTATTTCAATGTCACTCCACATACCTAGGGGCCTTCAGCAACAACTCAACTGGTAGTTGGAAGGAAGGAGAGGAAGGAAGGAAAGCTGGCAATGGTATGGAGGTTGGTCACACTTATCAACAAAACTGAAAGCAGCAGAGTAAATTAAATGGCCTAGTCATTTAGGAATTAGCAGTCAGAACCAGGTAAGACCAGAAACTAGTATGAATTATTTCAATTAACAGGAAAAACTAAACGGTAAAGGGAATGTATACTTAGAGATTATGGCTATAAAAGTTTCAGATTATCCAAGTGGAAATGGTCAACAGATCTATGTAAAACTAGGAATCCAAGAGAAAGGTAGCACACAGTTGTAAATTTGGAAGTATTTTCCCATTAGACATCAATGATATTAGACTGACTTTGGCATGCATACAATACACATTCGTGGATGAAATAATAGGATAACAATGGTCAAGGTTTAAGACATCGGCCGTAGCGGCCATTTGGGAAGTGAACCAACGGAAGACCTTTCTAACTCTGTCAAAAAAGACTGCAAGGGAAGCTATATGCAGACTCCAAGACCCAAAAGCCTACTGATGTCATTAACATGGTTACTTAACAGGTAATGCAAATATTACAAAAAATAAAGTCCCCAAGATGCTTGATGCTAGGAGACACCCAATGTTTCTTCTTGTTTCTTCTTGTTAGATCGTATTAACTTACTTTATAAAAAAGTAATACTTTTAACACAACAGGAAATAAGTAAATCCTTCAATAAATGCCAGTAAGAATGAACACGATCAAGAAGAAATCAGTTAAAGACGAGTAGCTCAGGGGTTAAGAAGTCGGTTGGAATGCAATCATCTCATAGTCAAGTGCCTGGATTTCAGTCCTAGCTAGTCCAGCTTCCAGCTAACACACAGAGTACAAGACTGGGTCCCTGGCACCCACATGAGGGACTGGGACTGGGTTCCCGCCTCTTTTGTGGCTCAGCTCCAGTAACCGCAGACATTTAGGGAAGTACACCAGCAGGTGGCTGCTGCTTCTCTCGTCGCCTCCAAAGTTAACTGATTTTTTGATAAGCACCATCAGTCAAAAATAAGTTCAGTGTGCAGGAAAGCTAACAGAGCAGACCTCACATTGCGACCTCACCAGGGCCGGCTTGTGTGGCGTGGCCTCAGCAGGCGTGGAATTTCAGAAGAGTTCTCAGATCTCTAACTGTTTGCTGTTCCTATGCTGGCTGAACACCTGATATCCAATTCTACATTTGGAATTGTGGTACATGTTAAGCAGAGTATACTTATCTAAGTGGCCAAATCCAAATCTTGGGAACTCACTCTAATGAGATTTTCCAGTATACAACATTTCGTAAGAGTTGTCACTATTTGTCTGAAGAAGAATCAAGTCAAACAAAGTTGGTTTCAGTCCAGTGGGGAGGGGGGGGGAGTACTGCACCCTGATTCTTCCACTTTGTCTCATCCCTTTTGTTTTGCATCCTCATTCACAGCAGTTAAGTCACAGCCGTGACAAGTGACTATATACACCGCCTCAGACCGAGTCTTTGAGAATCACTAAACCTGGGGGTAGACTTAGGACCCTCAAATGATAACGAAGAAAAATAACCCAATTTTTAAAGAAAATCTTAGACCTATGATACAATTTCTACTTCTCAGGCATAAAAAATATTTTACAGATTCACAGCTAAATTATAGATAAGAAAAAACTAGCAATATGACCACTAGAAGATGAATTTATGTGCAACTCAAAGCAATGAGATAAATTTCAGTATGCTGACAATAAGAAAAAGCCAATTTTATTGAAGGACATGAACCCCATTAAGCAGCTCAAATGGGGCCAGCACTGTGGCATAGCAGGTACAGCTACTTCCTGCAGCGCAAGCATCCCACATGGACACCAGTTTGAGTCCTGGCTGCTCCATTTTTGATAAAACTCTCTACTATGGCCTGGGAAAGCAATAGAAGATGGCCCAAGTCCTCGGGCCCCTGCACCTGTGTGGGAAAGCCAGAAGAAGCTCCTGGCTCCTCATGGGCCTAGCTCCAGCCATTGTGGCCACTGTGGAGTGAAACAGCAGATGGAAGATCCCCTCCTTCCGCCTCTATTGGTAACTCTACCTTTCAAATCATAAATGAATCTTTTAAAAAACAAAACAAAACTCAAAAACTCAAGTGACAGGTTGGTTATGCACATACAATACATTATACACAAGGTCTACTGATTTCTCATAAGGTTAAAATCTAGGAATTCACGCTATTTTAGTGGTTAGTCTTAATCAGTGAAAACCTGCACTGTGGTGCAGCGGGTTAAATGTAATTCAACTCAAAGAAAAAAAAAAGATGAAGGTATTCTGGTAAAACTAGAATAAACTAACATTCTTCTGGGCATCAAATCTGGGCAGTTGTTTTATAGGAAGCATGGTGTAAGGGAGGCAGGCAGCAGATCTTCAGACTCCAGCCAGCAGCAAAGGCACAGTCCCCTGAATGACATGACAATACTAAGCTAAAGGAAAAATCAGGCCAACTTTTTGAACTAAAATGACAACCTCTATTTGGCAAAACAATTTTTGAGGTACCACACCTGAACCTTTCAGTAAAGGTTCGAAGTCAACCTACCAAATTGATGTGATTATACAAACAGAAGGGCAAAGTGATTATTCCCCCTGACCGTAAGGGCAGAGTAACGTGGCAGCAGTGACAATTTCCCAGAGCAGCACCTAGAGAAGCGCTACAACACAATGCTCCTTTGAAACTTCCCATTTTTTCTTTGAATCTCATGTGAATTTATTAGAATCCATGAAGGACTTGTTTTAGAAACAAAAGCAAAGGTTTCATATTCTATTAAAATGTAGAATCTAAGTGATTTTTGGATAGTAGCAAAGAAAAATAGAACACAAAACTTGAATTCAGAATTTCAGTCCCAAACCAAGGGCACAAAGGAAGACAAAATATACAAGCTGGTGAGAGCTACCTTTGACCCAAAGAAACAATGGAAGCAATGCTGATTATACAGTCCTGTGCTGTTCTTTCTGTATACTACTAAGAAACTCACAGGGGTTTTATGTATCTTTCCCCTGATTTGTGGTAATTAATATACAGAGCACAACAATTGACTTTGAGATTTCATTATTGTTTACAGCCCTTGCCTACACTCTTGAGGAACAGTAGTTTTTCTACTTACTACTTGTTGAATTCTTCATTTGGTGGAGGGGTAAAAAAAAAAAAAGATGTAGGTAGAGAGGATAGGGTGAGAATTTATCATTATGCTCTTCAATTTGCATATGAAAAACTTGAAATTTGTTCACCTTGTATAAGGAAATCTAAAAAAGTTTAATACAGAAGTAAGCAAAATACATTAATATTTGTCACACTAATTTTGACAAAACATTTCAGATATATTTAAGTAGTATATATAATTAAAACTAATTCCAGGCAAACATTTGGTACAGTGGTTAGACACCTGTTAGGATACTAGCATCCCATATCCAAGTGCCTGGTTCAAACCCCAGTTACTCCATTTCTGATCCAGTTTCCTGCTAACATGTATCCTGTGAGGTAGCAGATGATGTGGGAAAGAACGGACTGAGTTCCAGGTTCCTGGCTTCAGCCTGGCCCAGCTCCAATTTCTGCAGGATTTAGGGAATGAACCAGCAGATGGAAGAGCTCTCCCTCTGTCTGCTTCTCAAATAGAACTAATTTTAAAAAAACAAAAACACGCAGACATTAGTCCCTAGCAAATTTACAGTCGCATTCCTGACTCCATGAAGACACTGCTCCAGATGAACAAGCCCACTGACACTGAGGGGAAAAGAGCTAGAGATGCCAACACTTCCCAAAGAACAGTCAGTCCCATGTCGGGAACAAAGTTCCTAATTACCAGAATCTAGAACGTAATTCTGTTTAGCACAGTGGACTCGATTCTCCAGGAAAATAACAGCAGAAATAGCAGCCGAACATGGCCTAAGTGCCTGTGCCCCTGCTACCCACATGGGAGGTTCAGATGAAGTTCCTGGCCACTCCTCTTCCAATCCAGCTCTCTGCTGTGGCCTGGGAAAACAGTGGAAGATGGCCCAAGTCCTTGGGCCCCTGTACTCGCATGGGAGACCCAGAAGAAGCTCCTGGCTTTGGGTTGGTGCAGCTCCGCCTAACTGGGGAGTGAACCAGCGGACAGAAGACCCCCCCACACACACACCTTTCAAATAAATAAATCTTTTTAAAAAACTGTAAAGTATAGCCATGCAAAATATTTTAGGTCTACCCAGGTTGAGAACTGTTTACTGTGAACACTATCAGATTATGCCTCTATCTTACTAAATTAAAACGTGAAGGCCATACAATCCGAGGTCATCTTCAATTGTCAAGTAAGATTCTTGGCGTGGACTAAACTTAGCCCAGTGATGATGATGTCAGCTGCAACACAGCATTCCTGAGCTCAGGTCTCAGCTCTGCTCCTGACTCCAACTTCCTGCTTGAGTAGACCCGGGAAGCAGCTGGTGAGAATCAAATGGCTGGGTTACTACACCCCACGTGAGACCAGGACTGAGTTACTGACTCCCAGCTTTGGCCTAGATCCAGCCCCAGCTGTGGTGGGCACTGGGCAAGTAAACTAATAGATCGGAGTCCTCTCTGTATGTCTGCCTCTCAAAAGTATAAAAGTTTGAAAATGTTTAATGACAGTCCTTAACTTGCAGGATTGCAAAGTCACAATAAAGTCTGAAATGCTGTACTTAACAGTGTTATTAATCTCTTCTGATCCCTGCCTTCTGGTTTGCATTAAGGGATAGTTAATACTTCAGGATAAAAATGCTAGCTCCTTCATACAGTCTATCTCTTCCACTCTGCTTCCCTTTCTGCCTCTCTACTTCTCAACCACAGATCTCACTAGGATGTAAATGTCCCATCTTCAAAAAAGCCATTCTTGATCACCCAATTCAAAGCGAGCCCCACAGCACCCATCTTCCCTCAACAGCAATTTTTATGTATTGGAATTGAGACTACATGCCACACGACTCCTTATTTTAAATTAGCTAAGTGGCTGGTCTTAGAAAAAAAGCATTCCTAGAAAACAATGTGTTATAGTATGGAAAGTAAATTCAGTTCTATGAACTTACCAAGTTACTGTAAGATCCTAAAAAGGGTGAATACCAATGAAGCTGAAACCTGCTCTTCTTTCCCAAGCAGATACCTCTAGAGTTCTGACAGCAGAGGTGGGCAATGTCAAACTGTGTGAGGCCTGCAAAATCATCTGGTCTGGATGCCAAGGCAACTACAGGCAGGACTCGAAGTTTCGTAAATGTATAATGGACTAATTTTAAAACTGATACGGCTGGCGCTGCGGCTCAATAGGCTAATCCTCCGCCTTGCGGCGCCGGCACACCAGGTTCTAGTCCCAGTCGGGGCACCGGATTCTGTCCCGGTTGCCCCTCTTCCAGGCCAACTCTCTGCTGTGGCCCAGGAGTGCAGTGGAGGATGGTCCAAGTGCTTGGGCCCTGCACCCCATGGGAGACCAGGAGAAGCACCTGGCTCCTGCCTTCGGATCAGTGCGGTGCACCGGCTGCAACGGCCATTGGAGGGTGAACCAATGGCAAAGAAAGACCTTTCTCTCTCTCTCTGTCCACTCTGCCTGTCAAAAAAAAAAAAACCCTGATACTTTTCTGTATGCTCTCAATGAGTTCATTGGTGAAGCGGTGTATCTGAAAGGAAAGTGGACCAAGCCCATGTGTGGATGGTGGTTTGAGAAAGCCATGGCCAAGACAGCTGTGGCAGGCTTTCCACGTTGGGGCTGAGTTTTTAAGAAGGAATGCGCTTGGAGGCCTTCCCCAAGAATGGACTTTCCTTGTGTCCGGTGCTTGCTGACCACAGCAGTTAACCACCATGGGGCATTCTGGGAAGAGGCCGTGGTGTTGACTAGTGCCCCCGCCTGAGGGATGGCTCCTGTAGCGTGAACACTGTGCAGATGGCTCCTGTGCCCAGCCCAGAGTCCTACAACATATCAGGATTTCTCAATGCCAAGTGCTACTGACCCCAGCTTCAATTATTCCGCTCTACCTGAGCAGGTCTCCGGCCTCTCATTGAAGGGCTCGTTCTGCAGGAACCAGAGTTATGTACAAGTGACCTAAACAAGAGGGTTTTCCATATGGGATTGGATTAAATTCCTTTCAACTTTATTCAGGTTAGAACTTTTCTTTCTGGTGGATCACAGTTGCCCAGATGTTGTGACTGATTTTTAGGCTTCTGTAGAGAAGTATTTTTCTTTCCTCTTTGGGATTTTTGCACCAAAAGAAAACATCAGAACTCGGTGTCCCCCTCGATTGTGGCCTAACCAGTGTTGACAGTTGAGTCCTTAGTGTCGTAGGTCCCAGCCCACCAATACTATATCAAACATTGCTATGCACATAACAGCACTGTGATCTAATGTACATAACACAGCATTGCGATCTAATTTAAATACTTTATTATTTATACTACTACACATAATATACATCAACACTTTTTGCTATATAACCTAAGTGATAACCCTCTTTTAATTATCTGCCAAACTCTGGACTTTGGTTTCTTATTGCAGTTAACACAGTTACGCAGTTGTAATGGTGTCTTTCCCTCCCTTTGTGACGGGATGTGTAAATCAAAGTACATACACTGTGTGGTGTTCTTGTTTCTGGAGACTCCTGAGGATATACACACGACATTTGGCGTTCTGTAGAGATCGGCCCACCTTTGTGAATTCATCTCTTAAGCCCACTTTCTCTGAGAGAGCACCAGCAATGGTGGTTAACTCCCATTCTCTCTCTCTCTCATGCTGGTTATTCTTGAATTAAGCACAGACTCATCAGCTCAGTTGCTTTATCATAAATAATGTGTGTGACCCTGCAATTCTTCCACAGTTCAAACAAGTGCTAGCTTCACTGACCAAAAATTATGGAAGAAAAACACAATTTTTTAAAACAGTCCATCTTTTAATGGCTGAAACCGATGTGTCTACGGTGCTCCTTCTTGCTGTGGGATTTCTGAAATCACACCCATTTCTAACTTCGTGTGAGATGCTCACAAGCACCCTTCCTGTTATTCTGTTAGCACTGAAATCTATTTATTTGGAATCTATACAACAGTGTGGTTCCACTGTATTTCATTTGCAAAAGCGGGAACAGCCATCTTCACCTTTTGCAAATAATTGATACTCCACATTGGATTCTCAAAGACTTCAATATGGCGAACCTATCAAACCTAGAAGCCCTATTCCATCCTCTCATGACTGTGGCCTGAGCTCCCCAGTCCCTTCCCCCACTCGACAGATGAACCTAAGCACCCTTTCATTTATTTCGCATTCAGCATTTCTGGAGTATGTGTCGTTGAGACCATCTGAGCTCATGGCTGATGCAGTAACCAGTTTCCTGCTGTGTCATCACACTCACTACTTACACTGCCATGGTGAACATGTGGAGGAACAGTCTGTGTGTCTGGGAAGCATATACACTTGTACATTTTTTTATACTCTGATTCTGTAACATTTCTTGAGTTTTGTTTTTGTTTTACAGAAAAACAAACAGTGATAAACCAATCAGAAGACCAAGAGGTTTACTGTCGATGCTTGGGGTCATCTGACCTTTCCTGGTCAACAGATCTATATGGCCAAATTAATTTACAGGAATATTAATTTTTCAAAAACCAAATGTTTTTATGTATGAAACTGCCAATATCATGCAAAGAAAGGGAGAACCATAAAGGAGAAAGAACGTGACGTTCATTTGTGTTTGTATTAACCTAAAGAAGCAGTGTGGAGACAGACGCCATCAGCTGAACCTAGGGACTTGGTGGCACTGCTTTGGAGGCATCCATACTTGCATCTTGCATTCTTCATGTGTAATCATATTGCCAAAGACAAACTATTTCATCATGTACTGTAAATAACACTTTCCCCCAGACCTACCATAAAGTTTCTGTGATATATTCCAGTTGCAATAAAAATTACTGAGTTGCATCAATTGAAAACAACAACAACAACAACAACAATGACGATTTTGTATGGCCCACAAATGATGTTATTAATAATCAATAGCCCTTGGCAGAAAAAAGCCCTACATAGCACAGCAAACAAAGGAGAAACAGAGAGAGGCAAGAGCTGGTGTGCCTGTAGGTGTCTCCAAGGAGGTTTACCATTTGGCTTTACAACAGAGCAAGGAGTAACAGATTTCCACTTTGAAGCCATATGGATTCCAAATTCAATTCAGACTTGCAACAAAGCATTAAGCAACTAACTACAAGAATAACAGAATATTTCCTTAATGTGAAAGATTTAACTTCCCAAAGGCATGATTTTTACATAATGATCATTTTCCATCAGGCATACCTTTTAGTATCAAGAACAATATTCCAAGTTGATTTTTGTTACGATTATTTAATTTCAATATCATTTTATATGGTTCTCTAAAATAAGATTATACAGAAAATAGAAGGTTTTTTTTTTCCTTAAATTTGAAAAGTAGAGAGAGAGGAAACTCACACACACACACTCACACATTCACACTTCTCCTTCATTTGCTGGTTTACTCCTCAATTGCCTGCAACAGCCAATGCTGGGCCAGGCTGAAGCCAGGAACTCAGAACTCAATCTAAGTCCCCCACATGGGTAGAAGGGACCCAAGTACTTGAGCCCTCTGGGGTATACCAGGAAGGTGGTATCAGAAGTGGAGCTGAGACTCAAATCCAGGCACTCCAATACTTATGCAAGCAGGAGCCTCAAGTGGCCTCAATCTCTATGCCAAATGCCAGTCCCTGGGCCAACCTAATTCTAACCTTATGAGCTTTTTATCTACATGCATATATAATATACCAAAACAAAAATCATACTACCTTATATATGAATTTTCCTACTTAATATCCAAGAACACCTTCCTTTATCAGTAAACAGTGCCTCTACATCATCTTTTTTTTTTTTTTTTTTTTGACAGGCAGAGTTAGAGAGAGAGAGAGAAAGGTCTTCCTTTTCCATTGGTTCACCCCCAAAATGGCCGCTATGGCCAGCGCTGAGTCGATCTGAAGCCAGGAGCCACGTGCTTCCTCCTGGTCCTCCCATGTAGGTGCAGGGCCCAAGCACTTGGGCCATCCTCCACTGCCCCCCACCCCGGGCCACACAGAGAGCTGGACTGGAAGAGGAGCTACCGGAACAGAATCCGGCACCCCGACCGGGACTAGAATCCGGGGTGCTGGAGCTGCAGGCGGAGGATTAACCAAGTGAGCCGCGGCGCAGGCCTACATCATCCTTTCTAACAATTCTACATGTATGTATATGTCATAGTGTGCAATCAGAAATTTGTGCTGTCTACCATTTATCTGGGTGTTGCAATTCACAATTCTTTTTTTTATTTTTACTTTTTGACAGGCAGAATTAGACAGTGAGAGAGAGAGAGAGAGACAGACAGACAGACAGACAGACAGAAAGGTCTTCCTTTTTCTGTTGGTTCACCCCCTCAAGTGGCCTCTACAGCCGGTATGTTGGGGCTGGCCAATCCAAAGCCAGGACCCAGGTGCTTCCTCCTGGTCTACCATGTGGTTGCAGGGCCCAAGGACTTGGGCCATTCTCCACTGCACTCCCGGGCCACAACAGAGAGCTGGACTGGCAGAGGGGAAACTGGGACAGAATCCAGCGCCCCAACCGGGACTAGAACCCGGGGTGCCAGTGCTGCAGGTGGAGGATTAGCCTAGTGAGCCGCAGCGCCGGCCCCATAATTCTTTATATAAAACTAGCAAAATTTGATAGTAAGAATTACATAAAGTTATCTTAAGAGATTATTTCTAAATCGACTTTAAAAAGCCGTTAATTCAATCGCTGAAATGAATGTTTGAACATTTTAATAACTGATATTAATATTTTAACAACTCACAGAAAGCTGACAGCACAAGTGCATCTTTTCTTTGCCCTCTATAGCATCTATCAAAACCAAGAACTGGAAAAAAATTGTAACCAAATCCAACAAGGGAGAAGTCAAGGCACTGACAAGAGTTTCAAGAAAAATTAAGATCCACACTAAGTACAGGAAAGTACTAAATTCCAATTCCTGTCAAGTCTACATATTTTGAACACTTAAGCCAGACGCAAGAGAGAGGAAAGATCACTTGCCCAATCAAATTGACTTTTTGGCCCACTAAGCTAGAGAACTTAAACCTTTGCCCAGACTCCTACATGTGATCCATGGAAAGAGAATTTAGAATATAGTCAAAGTTTAAAGAAAGGCTAACCTCTGTACTTTATCACTCTTTTCCAAGTACATGCTTTTCACAACTCTTTCTCTAGCGTCCGGGGGACAGACATTAGAATCATCGAAGGCTGGCCAGTGCCGAGGCTCACTAGGCTAATCCTCCGCCTGCAGCACCAGCACACCAGGTTCTAGTCCTGGTCGGGGCGCCAGATTCTGTCCCAGTTGCTCCTCTTCCAGGCCAGCTCTCTGCTGTGGCCGGGAGTACAGTGGAGGATGGCCCAAGTCCTTGGGCCCTGCACCCGCATGGGAGACCAGGAGAAGCACCTGGCTCCTGGCTTCGGATCAGCGTGGTGTGCTGGCCGCAGCAGCCATTGGAGGGTGAACCAATGGCAAAAGGAAGACCTTTCTCTCTCTCTGTCCACTCTGCCTGTCAAATTAAAAAAAAAATCATCAAAGGCAAAGTATTCACGCCAGTCACTCAACTCTACGTCTACCATACGTATACCCGAGTGAATGACACTTAGACAAGCACCAGGAAGCTTCCCACACACAGCAGGCACACACCCAAGTGGGGGTATACAGCACAAACAGGTGAAGAAAGAATCTCAGGAACTCAACTTTTTAAACAAATTCAGAGAACACAGACTGCATGAAATGAAACAAAAAGGTAAGACAACACAAAAAGTGCGTGAGTGTGGCTACAATAAGGGGAATTTAAAAGATGACGTTAAATTAAAAATTACATTAAAAGTAATAAAACGTGGGGGGGTTGGCACTATGGCATAGTAGGTAAAGCCACTGCCCGCAGTGCTGACATCCCACATGGGCACCAGTTCGAGTCTCAGCTGCTCCTGGCTTCGGATAGGCCCAGCTCTGGCCACTGCCATTTGGGGAGTGAACCAGTAGATGGGAGACCTGTCTCTGCTTCTGTCTCTTTGAAACTCTGCCTTTCAAATAAATATTTTTTAAAAAGGTATTAAAATATTAACCACAAGGGACAGAAAATAGAAGTATCACAAAGCAAATAAGCAAAAAAGACAAAGAGGAAAAGCCCTTGGAGAGAAGATGCTACATGTGAATGATGAGGCCAACATACACAAAACTAGACGTCCTGAAAGAGAAAGCAGAGAGGAATCTCAAGAGTATAATAACGTAAAACTTCCCTGAAACACAGGAAGATCTGAATCTACACACCGAAGGAAGCTCCCCATATACCAGGAAATAGTAATACCCAGTAAAATTGTACTTATTCTTATACGCTAGTGAAGTTGATGGATTTTATACAAAAATTCTAAAAACATCCGGGCAGAAGTATGCTGGAGAACAAGGAATAATATCCTTTCTATGTGAAGAGAGGAAAAGGAGTAGTACTCAATTACCCTTCCAGTCAGTATGTCCTATTCCTAAGTAATAAGGTAAAGGGAAGACATTCTCAAATACAAAATAATTCAAAGATTAAAGCACTTATGACTTAGGAAAGAGGGAGCTACCAATCACATAAATACCAAATAAAAAATAAAAACGAATCTGCAGATAGAGTAGTTGTACTTTGAGCAATGGCAGTATGCATATAATCTAGCCAAACTTGTTTGCTTAGTTATCTGGATCAACAGCCACTCTTGTAATCAAGTTCCCATTTTGACAACTGTTACTTTGTTTGATCTAAACAACTGAAAGTATACAGTACATGTTAACTAGACTCTTTAAGCTTTTCATTTATTTTATAAAAACAGTCAAAAGCAATCTCACCATCCCACACCCAACACCCACACATTGCATACACTTAACATTTAATTTATTGAGTATTGACTACATGCCAAAGTTGATGTAAGGCATCAATAGAATCACTCTTTCCTGGAGTTCTAGTTTTCTAAACTTAGTATTTATCAAATGAAAATTAAGTTTGGTTTTGACACTTAATAATCCAGAGTTTTTCAGATTTGTTTTAACTTCTCAGGTGATTCTGAAAGACAGCCAGGCTTACGAACTGCATGCCTTCTAGAGTACAACATATACTACAACTTCTTGAGTCTTCTAAAGCCTCAGAGGCGGATTAAGTAGCATCCAGTAATGTACTTTACTCTAAATCGTTTTTTATTTTTACAATGGCAGTTTAATAGGTATAGAACTCTGCTATAAATGTCAGATTCTGAAAATACATATTTTAAAGTAACTAAATATACTTAATAAATATCTTATTTGTTCTACAATATGTACTAAAAAGTCTTGCTTATGTTATTTTATGAAAAGAAAGGCAAATCTATATTTTTTCATTCAACATCGGACATAAATATTAAAACATCCAAATAGCACACAGTTTATTTCCTTAACAAAATTCAGGTATTTGTGTAACAGCTTACAGAAGAATGTATTTAGAGAGAAGACAATGGAAAAGGAAAGTTCTGGCAGCCAATAATCTTTAATAACACATTTTGATCCTTGACAACAAAGTGAAGACTTCTGTGCTTCTGTCATTAAAACATTTCATGTTTGGCAAAGCAGTTAAGACACCACTGGGCACCACTGTGACACAGCAAGTAAAGCCACTGCCTGCAGTGCCGGCATCCCATATGGGTGCCGGTTCGAGACCCAGTTGTTCTACTTCCTATCCAGTTCTCTGCTATTGCCTGAAAAAGCACAAGATGGCTCAAAGTCCTTGGGCCCTGCACCTGCATCAGAGACCCGGAGAAGCTTTTGGCTCCTGGATTCAGATCACAGCTCCAGCTGTTGTGGCCAATGGGGGAGTGAACCAGCGGATGGAAGAACTCTCTCTCTGCCTCTCCTCTCTTTGTAACTCTTTCAAATAAATAAATTAAAAAAAAAATACACTACTCAGGATGCCCACATCCTGTATCAGAGTACCCAGGTTTGAGTCCTGGAACGGCTCTTAATTTCAGCTTCCTTCTACTACACTCTGGGAAGCACCAGGTGATGCCTCAAGGAATGAAATCCCTACCACCCAGGTGGGAGACCCAGAGTGAGTTCTCAGCTCCAAGCTTTAGCCCAACCCCACCCAGGATGGTGCAGGCATTTGGGAAAGGGGCCAGACGATAGATTTCTCTGTAAAAGTAAAAAATAAAGTTTTTTAAAAAATATTATTTTTAGGCCGGCGCCACGGCTCACTAGGCTAATCCTCCGCCTTGCGGCGTCGGCACACCGGTTCTAGGCCCAGTCAGGGAGCTGGATTCTGTCCCGGTTGCCCCTCTTCCAGGCCAGCTCTCTGCTGTGGCCCAGGAGTGCAGTGGAGGATGGCCCAAGTGCTTGGGCCCTGCACCCCATGGGAGACCAGGAGAAGCACCTGGCTCCTGCCTTCGGGTCAGCGCGGTGCGCCAGCCGCAGCGGCCATTGGAGGGTGAACCAATGGCAAAGGAAGACCTTTCTCTCTGTCTCTCTCTCTCACTGTCCACTCTGCCTGTCAAAAAAAAAATGTAGAGCAGCCAGGACATGAACCAGCACTTACATGGGATGCCGATGTCACAGGTGGTGACTTTATCCACTACACCACAACACCATCCACTTAAATATGTAAGTGCAGCCTACCATGTGATTCAACAAATACTATCTTGGGAATTTAATCAGTGAGAAGTGAAAAGCTGTTTTCACACAAAAAGCTGTAATAAATGTTCTAGCACTTGTATTGTTAACAGTCCAAACCAGAAATAATACAAATGTCTTCCACTGGCATACTGTTAAATAATTACAGTATGTTATACCATGGAATACTACACAGCAATAAAACTGAAACTTGGATGGTTCTCAAGATTACGCCTGAGAGTGTCAATCTCAATGAAGGACCCTTACGGGGGGAGGGACAAGAAATTAGGCCTGGGCAAATACCAGGGGTTTCTTAAAAAGCTAGATGTTCCCCAGAGATTAGCGGGCAGAACATTCTCTGGGAAGGAAAAAAACAACCCCCAAGCAGAGCTACCCCTCCCCTTCAGAAAGTCCCTAGGTGCACACTTATGATGTCACTGCGACCGGCCAATCCTGTAACACCTCAGCATCTTCCATCAGCATTCTCCCTCAGCACTCTTCGTCAGCATTCTCCCATATGCTAATTGCCCCTCCGAACCAGCCAATCCCGTGCCACCTCAGCATTCTCCCATATGCTAATTGCCCCTCCGAACCAGCCAATCCTGTAACGCTTCTGCATTCTCGGCCTGCATGTTACGCATGTGCATTAGCAATATGCTAATTCATTGCCTATATTAACTGGTGTGTAACTGCTCCTCACCGCCTGAGGTGGGGGCCTGTTTGCGCAAACATTCAATAAAATCCTTGTGCTTTTGCATCAACTTGTCTGGAGTCTGGATCTTTGGGCGTCCTCAGCAATTGGGAGGTCCAACATCAAAAGGTTAAAGTTGGGGCCAGTGCTGTGGCACAGCAGGTTAAGCAGCAGCCTGCAGTGCCAGCATGAGTTTCATTCCTGCTCCACTTCCAATCCAGGCCCCTGGTAAAGCAGCAAAAGGTGGCCCAAGTCCCTAGGCCCCTGTACCGATGTAAGGGACCCAGAAGAAACTCCTGACTCCTGGCATTAGCCTGGCATAGCCCTAGCTGTTGTGGCCACTGGGGGGTGAACCAGCAGATACAAGATCTGTCTCTCCTATAACTATATTTTTCAAATAAATAAATGTTTGAAAAATGTTAATGCTGAGTATCATACACATACACCCAGACACAAATATAAACATTCTTGAAATGACAGAATTACAGAGACTGAGAACAGATCAGTGTTTGCTAGAGACTAAGGAAGAGTGAAGACAGATCACGGCTATGGCTGGGAAGCACAGATTCTTGTGATGAACCCGTTCTCTATCGTGACTGCTGCAGTGGTCACATTAACTTAAATGGACAAAGGGTATATTGGATTTCTATACATTAGTTTATACAATTTCAGGGAAATCTACAATCATCTCAAAATTCAACAAAATTTTTTGTTTAAACTTAATTAGCACAACAAACAGCTACCATTTTCACCCAAGTTTGGCAGCTCTGTCTACAGCCCTGCCTCCAAGAGAGCATCACTGTGGTTTTTGTCCTGTTTCCCCCATCAGAGAGTCCTGCCACAATTCCCACTACCACTCCCCAGCCCCTTCCCAAGCATTTATGTTTAGGAACTCCTACCAGCTCTCCTAACTCCAGAGCTCTGCAGCTAGACTTACCCTGAATCCCATCTCCCTGACTTCAGTCAGCCTCTGCCCTTTCCCAGTCACCTTGCCTCCTAGTTACAACACTGACAGCTCATGTCAATGAACCTCACAGGGCACTTCTCCACTGCTCTTCCTTAGTTTTTCTTCTTTCCTTCTGGATTTGATGTCATTCCAGAAAGTAAGCTTCTAGTTCAAAGGGTTTACTCAGATTCTCCTTGAAAATACAGGATACTGAGTGTTACAGTCATTAAACTGCCATCAATTTGAAGAAAGATAAAGAACTAAAAAACTGGAGATAAGTTTACATCAGGACATGACAAGTACAAAATTCCCAAATTAACCAGTGTTGCAGAACTCATCATTTTAAGGATTAAATTTTATATTTTTAGAAGCAAGTTTTTAGGCAATAAATGGCTTTGCTTTAGCCAATAAGCAATGGACATTTACACTTCTCCTATTTTCTACTTTTATTCCAAAATCCTACTTGTTCTACCTCCTACACCATTAACCTTGGTATAAGCCAAAATTAAGACATGATTATTAGGTATCATACTAGTAAGCACCCCAAGTAAAGGGATAAGAACCCAATTACTTGAAAAGAGCAACACCAAAAGAGTAATAAGATTCTTTGTGCCCAAATCCAAATATATTTCTTTATTCAAACACAGCCATCATAAAATAAATTACAAGTTTTGGCTTCCCTTGTATCTAATAAAAATTGTTAGATTTTAGACACATTATTTACTACCAAAACAAATCTTAGAAATGTGAGCAAAATACTTATTCTACTGTTCAAAAACGAGGAACTCCTTTTTACAATGAGCCCAAGACCACAGAGTCAAGTGGGAAATAGCAGCTAGAGTCCTTGCCCTAACTATTATTTTCACTGCATCACAAGGCCATCAATGTACTAGCAGTTACGCAACATCTAGTATTTGGCTATAGGACAGCTACAGAATAGTTATTTAACCTCTTTCAAAAAGGCATAGGGAGTCAGCCACAGCCTGCCAGATGAGACCTCTGCATCCCACACTGGAGTGTTTCACGATGAGTCCCAATTCCCAACTCCAACTTCCTAGGAGGCAGCAGTGATGGACGGCTCAGGCGACCGGGGTCCTGCCACCCAAGGTGAAGACCTGGAGCACATTCCAAGCTGCTGTTCAACATTTTCCCAGTCCTGGCCACTGGTGAGCACTTGTGGAGTCAACCAGCATATGGATGCTGTCCCCATGCCACAGAATGAAAAGCCTAAGTTAACACCACTTTTTGCTATCTTTCTTATCTCTCAAAGGTATATTAACACTTTTTAAAAGCTTGATTTTTCAAAAAAAATTTCAGAAACTATTTACTAATTACTGTATTTTTCCAAATGGATTACGTGCATTAAGAACCTGACCAAAGACCACGCTGTCAAATGATCAAACCATTTGACAAAAATCAAAATTTCTGTTACTGCCACTGCCCTTAAGGAACTAAGAAAAAACGTCTGGAAGCTGTGCTCTTAACTTATCTCGTCTGTCCACAGCACAGCACATCCCTGCCCCCTACCCTCACCACCCAGAACCCGAGGAACCTACACTGCTTCTACCATCTCAGCCAGAAAAACTTCAAAAAGTTTAGTAAACCTTGTTTCTCTGCGTGAAATCCCACTACACTTTATACTCACCTCCTAAAGTAAAATGTTTTAGACCATTAAAAGAAATTTAAAGGTAAATGTTTCATTTTTGGTTAAATCTTTAACAAAGACAAGTCAGTTACAATGAATTTTCAGTAAGTACAAAGTAAAAACAAAATATCAAATTTAAAGGAGTGACAAACAAAATCAGGACAATTCTGGGAAAGGAAGCATCAGAAGGCAATGAGGTTAAGAAAGTAATACAAAAGGGCCAGCACTGTAGCACAGCACGTGACGCCACTGCCTGCAGCGCCAGCATCCCATATGGGTGCCAGTTCAAGTCCTGGCTGCTCCATTTCCAATCCAGCTTCCTGCTAATGTGCCTTGGAGAGCAGCAAAAGATGGCCCAAGTCCATGTGCCCCTGAACCTACTTGGGAGACCCAGAGGAAGCTCCTGGCTCCTAACTACAAATCGGCCCAGCATCGGCCATTGCTGGTATTTAGGGAGTGAACCAGCAGATCAAAGAGCTCTAACTCTGCCTCTCAAATCTTTTAAAAAATAAATACAACAGAAAGTGGTACACCTTATCTGTAATGTTTAATTTCTTAAACTGGATGGGGACCAATACCTATTTCTGGAGAGCTACGGTTGGTCATCACCTTGCAATACTGTTAACTGTGGCATTCACTGTTTCATGTCGTGGGAGAATATAAACTAAAAAAGAAAAAGCAATCCTTCCAAAACGAAATATTGGGGGCCAGCATTTTGACACAGTGGGTTGGGTGGGCTGTCTGCTACCTGTGATGCCAGCATCCCGTATGAAAACCAGTTCAAGTCCCAGCTCCTCTACTTCCAATCCAGCTCTCTGCTAAGGCATCTGAGAAGATGACCCAAGTACATAGGCCTTTACCATCCACATAGGATACCTGTATGGAGTTCCAGGTTCCTGGCTTTGGCCTGACCCAGCTCTGGCTATAGGAGCCATTTGGGGAGTGAACCAGCAGATGGAAGATCCCTCTCTCTTTCCTTCTAAATTTGCCTTGCAAATAAATCTTTAAAACCACAATTTTAAACTGGTATTTTCCCTCCTGCTCCTAACAGTGACCCACAAGGCCTTTCTGCAGCACACCCATGGCACCAAAGGCAACACTAGGAAACACCAAGGACACAGGCATTTACCAACTATAACCTTTTTTTGGTTTGTTTTTTACGGGCAGAGTAGACAATGAGAGAGAGATAGAGACAGAGAGAAAGGTCTTCCTTTTCCGTTGGTTCACCCTCCAATGGCTGCTGCGGCTGGCGCACCGTGCTGATCCGAAGGCAGGAGCCAGGTGCTTTTCCTGGTTTCCCATGGGGTGCAGGGCCCAAGGACTTGGGCCATCCTCCACTGTCCTCCCGGGCCACAGCAGAGAGCTGGCCTGGAAGAGGAGCAACCGGGACAGAATCCGGCGCCCTGACCGGGACTAGAACCCGGTGTGCCCATCCTAGAGATTAGCCTAGTGAGCCATGGCGCCGGCCCCAACTATAACCTTGAATAAGCTTTCCCACGTGTAACTTTAAAGTGGTGCTTATCTTTAATGGAGTTGAGTTCTCCAGCTATAATTAAGTAAATGGTAAATAATTGTCAGCATATACACTATAACAGTAAACAGCCGCCTTCTTATGAACAAACTGTTAATGCTCCAATCTAAGGCCAACCCTTTAATCGTGTACTAAGTCTCAGTGACATTTCTCCAGCAACTGCGCCCCCTCCTGCCAACCCAGCAACTTCTCTTCCGGATCTGCTCCATCAGCACATGAGTATGCTGCCGGCAGTTGCCATAAAAAAGAAAAACAAAAGGAACGCTTTCTTTAATCCACATACCACTGCAGCCATAGCATTATTCTCCATTCCCCTTTTGAAACAAACTTCAACAGTTTACGACGTCCATAGGTACTGCTCCCATCCTAGTCACCTGGCCACAACTCAGTCTCTTGCTAGTCTCTCTTCACAGCCCTAACCTTGAACATCTGAAGTAACACAGGGATGATTAATCCCCAGCTCACTCTCTTTTCTCTCTACGGAAGAGGTAGACAAGCTTTACACTAGCCAATCCTGGTCATCATTTACATACTACCCAAGGCTGCTTTTGGACTAAACTGGCTGAGTGGTCCTGATGGTATGAAAACAGTAAGCGTGGCCAGTGTTGTGGCATAGCAGGTTAATTCTCCACCAGCATCCCAAATGGGCAATGGTTCGAGTCCCAGCTGCTCCAATTCCAATCCAGCTCCCTGCTAACATGCATGGGAAAGCAGAAGTACGTGGGTCCCTGCACCCACTTGGGAGGTCCAGAAGTTCCTGGCTCCTGGCTTTGGATTGGCCCAGCTCCAGCCGATGCAGCCATTTGAGGAATGAACCAGTGGATGGAAGACCTTTCTCTCGGTCTCTCTCACTGTATGTCAAATAAATATATATATTAAAAAAATGACATTGTGTACTTCATAAATACATACAATTAAGGTTAATTTTATTTGCTGGTTTCCTCCTCAAATGCATGCAACAGCCAGGGCTGGGCCAGGTCAAAGCTGGAAACTCAATCTAGAACTTTCAAATGAGTAGCAGGAGCACAACTTGAACCACAGCCTGCTGTCTGCTATTATCCTCATTAGCAGGAATTTAGAATTGAGAGACAGCTGAGAACTGAACCCAGGTATTCCAATATTGGATACCGGTATCTCAACCACTAGGCAAAATGCCCACCCGTAAGAAATATTTTCCTCACATGTGTCAAAAAAATCTATCCAAAGAAACTTTTCTGAATTCAAGGGCCACTTTAAAACTGTTTTCATTTCTGATTACAGTTGTTTTTTAAAAGAAAATCTCCTTTATACATCCAATGAGGACACTACACAACGTTAATAGTTTTAACTTTACTACACTGCCTCACTAGTGGATTTCTACTGGTACAGAAAATGCATGAAATTATGTCTAACAGTTTATTAGTGAACTAAACAAGGTACTCAGGTTCATTTCAGAAACCCTGACATAAGAACCCAAGTCAGAGTATAAGCACCTATAGTACCTGTTTTCATCAGAAAAAAACGTTTGGGGCCAGCACTATGGCACAGTGGGTTAGAGCCCTGGCCTCTAGGGCCAGCATCTTATATGGGCATCAGTTTGAATCCTGGCTGTTCCACTTCCGATCCAGCTCCCTGCTAACGCACCTAGGAAAGCAGTGGAGGATGGCTCAAGTGTTTGGACCCCTGCACCCATGTGAGAGACCCAGAAGAAGCTCCTAGCACCTGGCTTTGGATCAGCCCAGCCCTGTCTGTTGCGGCCATAGGGGAGTGAATCAGAATGAAAGACCTCCAACTCTTTCAAATAAGTAAATAAGCCTTTAACAATTAAAAAAAAAATTCAAATTAAGCAATTCTGACATAACCATCAATCTTCCAATGGTTTTTTTCCTCCAAAGTAGAAAGCAATGCCAAATTCTACATAGAACCTTAACAGACCCCAAATATGCAAAGTGATTTCTTGAGAAAGAACAAAGGTACAGGAGTCATACTCAATGATTTAAAATTCTATTGGAAGGGGCTGGTGCTGTGGTGTAGTGGGTAAAGCCAATGCCTGTGCTGCCGCCTTGAGAACCAGCTGCCCCACTTCGATCCAGCTCTCCGCTGTGGCCTAGGAAAGCAGTACAGAATGACCCAAGTGCTTGGGCCACTGAAGCCACGTGGGAAACCCAGATGAATCTCCTGCTTTGGCCTGGCCCGGCCCAGGCCCAGCTGTAGCAGCCACTGAGGAGTGAAACAGCGGATGGAAGACCTCTCTGTTTCTATCTCTTTCAAGTAAATAAAATAAATCTTTAAGAAAAAAAAATTCAAAGTAAGCCATCTTGACATAATCATAAGCTTCCAATGGTATCTTCCCCACAAAACAGAAAGCAATACTAAGTGGGAGTCGCGGCTCACTAGGCTAATCCTCCGCCTTGCGGTGCCGGCACACTGGATTCTAGTCCCGGTCGGGGCGCCAGATTCTGTCCCGGTTGCCCCTCTTCCAGGCCAGCTCTCTGCTGTGGCCCGGGAGTGCGGTGGAGGATGGCCCAAGTGCTTGGGCCCTGCACCCCATGGGAGACCAGGAGAAGCACCTGGCTCCTGCCATTGGATCAGCACGGTGCGCCGGCCACAGCGTGCCGGCTGCGGCGGCCATTGGAGGGTGAACCAACGGCAAAGGAAGACCTTTCTCTCTCACTGTCCACTCTGCCTGTCCAAAAAAAAAAAAAAAAAGAAAGAAAGAAATACTAAATTCTGCATAGAACCTTGAAAGATTCCAAATAACGAAAGCAATTTTGAGAAAGGAATCATACTCTGGTTTGAAATTCTATTAAGAGGAACAAACTCTGGGGTATACCCACCACTTGCAGTGCTGGCATCCCATAGGGGTGCGGGTTTGAATCCCAGCTGCTTCACTTCCAATCTAGCTCCCTACTAATGGCCTGGGAAAAGCAGCAGAGGATGGCCGAAGTCTTTGGGCCCCTATACCCACGTGGGAGGCCTAGAAGAAGCTCCAGGCTCCTGGCCTCAGACTGGCTGGCTCTGGCCATTGAGGCCATTTAGGGAGAGGAGTGAACTGGTGGATGGAATACCTCTTTTTCTGCCTCTGCCTCTCTGTAACTCTTCAAGTAAAAAAGAAAAAAAAAATCTTAAAAAAAATTCTATTAGAGGGATGGGCGCATGGTGCTCCAGATGGTTAGATGAATGGTTGCCACTTGGGATATCTGAATCCTACATCAGACAATCAGAGAGCCCGTTTCAAGTACTGGCTACTTAGCAGTGTCAACCCAGTTTCCCACTATTGGACACCTTGGGAGGCAGCAGATGGCGGCTCAAGTACTTTGCTTCCTGCAACTTAAGTGAGAAACCTGGACTAAGGTCTGGGGTCCTGGCCCAGCCTGGCTGTTTTGGGCATTTATGGAGTGAACCAGCAGATGGATGTTATCTTGATCTCTCCGCTTTTCAAATATAATAGAATTTAAAACTAAAACTATGTGATAAAGTTATAGTAATTAAAAACAGTATAGTGGGGCCAGCGCTGTGGCACAGTGGGTTAAAGCCCTGGCCTGAAGCACCGGCATCCCATATGGGTGCCGATTCTAGTTCTGGCTGCCCCTCTTCCATTCCAGCTCTCTGCTATGGCCTGGGAAAGCAGTAGAAGATGGCCCAAGGGCTTGGGCCCCTGCACCCATGTGGCAGACCCAGAGGCGGCTCCCGGCTACTGGCACTGGATGGGCTCAGCTCCGGCCATTGACGCCACTTGGGGGAGTGGACCAGCAGAAGGAAGACGTTTCTTTCTCTCTCTCTCTCTCTCTCTCTCTTCCTCTGTTGTTAACTCTACCTCTCAAATAAATAAAATCTTAAAAAAAAAAAAAAAAACAATATGGTATTATAGAAATAAGATACACAGAATAAAGGAACAGGAAAGTCTAGAAATTAACCCATGAATATATGGTCACCTAACCCTTGCCAAGAATATGAAGCATATACAGTTGGGAAAGGAAATGTTCAATAAAGTTATGGGAAAACTGGATACCCACATGCAGGGTGTTTTACACCATAATAAAAAGTAATTCAAGGCTGGCACCGCGGCTTACTAGGCTAATCCATCACCTGCGGTGCTGTCACCCCAGTCGGGGCGCCAGATTCTGTCCCAGTCGCTCCTCTTCCAGGCCAGCTCTCTGCTGTGGACCAGGAAGGCAGTGGAGGATGGCCCAAGAGCTTGGGCCCTGTACCCGCATGGGAGACCAGGAGCAAGCACCTGGCTTCTGGCTTCGGATTGGCACAGTGCACCAGCTGCAGCGCACCGGCCGCAGTGACCATTGTAGGGTGAACCAACGGAAAGAAGACCTTTCTCTCTGTCTCTCTCTAACTCTGCCTGTCGGGGGAAAAAAAAAAAAAATAGTTCAAAATGGATTAAAACTTGAAGTTTAAGGTCTGAAATTGCAAAGCACCTAGAAGACTACCCGAGGATAAAGCTCCCTGGCACTGGTATCAGCAGTAATTTTGTACACCTGTACACCTGACATCAAAAACACAGGCAGGACCAGTATTGTGGTGTGCCAGGCAAAGCCACGACCTGTGATGTAGGCATCCCATGAGGGTGTGGGTTCCTGTGCCGGCTCCTCCACTTCCGACCCAGCTCCCTGCTAATGGCCTGGGGAAAGCAGTGGAGGATGCACCAAGTGCTTGGGCCTCTGCACCCACATGAGAGTCCTGGAACAATCTCCCGGCTTTGGCCTTGCCTAGCCCAGGCCATTGTAGCCACCTGGGGAGTGAACCAGCAGATTGAAGATGTCTACTCTTTGTCTCTCCTGCTGTCTGTATGACTCTTTCAAATAAACAAATCTTAAAAAAAAAAAAAAAAGGCAGCTCAGGCAACAGGAACAAAAATCTGTATCAAACTATAAAAAGCTTTTGTGCAGCAAAGGAAACAAAAAACGGCAAGCTACAAAACAAAGAATCATCTGTAAGCCATGTGTCTGACAAAGTTTTGATATCCAGAACACGTAAGGTACCTGATAGCTTCACAAGGGAAAGAAAAGTAAGTCCATTAAAAATTCGGCAAGACAACCCAATACATTGTCCAAGAAGACATACAAGTGAACAACAGATATGAGAAAGACCACAGCATCCATAATCACTAAAGAAAAAAACCAATACCACAATAATCTACTACCTCACAGCTGTTAGGATGGCTGAAATGAAAATAAGACAAGTGTGGGAAAGGCAGGGGGAAAGGCAGCCCTTGTAAGCTGCAGGTGGAAATGTAAACTGGTATGGCTATTATGGAAATCAGTATTCAAGTTTTCCAAAAAATTAAAAACACAACTACAATGTGATCCAGTAATCTCATTGATATGCATATATAAAAGGAAGTAAGCCTAAGAGATGTCTACGCTCCCATTGCTCATTGCAATTCATAACTATTCAGAACAACCAAGATACAGAAACAAACCAAGTATTAAAGAACAAAAAAATGTACACACACAGAACATTAAGTCACACAGAGAGAGAGCCTGTCATCTGCAACACTGATCAGCCCAGAGGGCATTATTACGCTAAGTGTTGAGTAAGACAGAAACGTCAAACACTGTATGATCTCATATGTGGAATCTGAAGAGATGAATTCACAAAACTACACAAAACAAAGGTGGCTGCCAGGTGTTGAGGAAGATACAGGAGGATGCTGGTCAAAGAATACAAACGTTCAGTTGTAAGAAGAACAAGTTCTGGTGGGGCAGAATGCCTGACTCCAGTTCCAGCTACTCTGCTCTTCAGATCTGGCTTCCTTCTAATGCACTTGAAAGGCAATGTATATGGGTCCAAATATCTGGGTTCCTGGTCCCCATGTGGTAGACCTGTCAGTCAGCCTGGCCTAGCCCTGGTTGTTGCCGGCATTTGGGGAGTGAAGCAGCAGATAGAAGATTCATCTCTTTCCCACAATGTTCATGTATTTCAAGTCATCACAATGTGCATCTCAAATACATTCCATCTCGAAATTTTTAAAAAGGGAACTATAGCTACTATTACAAACAAGGTAGAAAAAAATGTGATCTTAGTAACAAAACCAAGTAGTTCCCAGCCCCCCAAAATTTGAGTTAGCAGCCATTTCAGGAATATAATCAGCATGCCATTACCAATCTCAAATGTTTAAGACAAATCTCCACTTACTACTGGTATACACTGAATGGACTAAAAGGACAAACTTCCCATTTATCAAAAGGACTACTAGCAGGAAAGACACAGCATTCCTAAACACGAAATAGTCCATTCATAGCCAAGCTAATGTACAACAGTTCACCATTACTGTGACAGAGGAGTTGTGATGGCCAAGCCCCCAGCAGAAAAAGAGACACTTCTCTAGAAAGCAGGGGTTTATAGAAGTATTTAGAATTTTGTATAAATGTTCTGGTGGTTTTAATCCAACAAGGTTCTCCAGTTTTAACTCCCATGTGTTAAAAGGTCTACCTACTGTCGGACCCTTGCCAATGCAAGTCTTACCGGCAAAGGCCCAACCCACGGAGTCATGACACGACCGCTGCTGATCGGTTCTCGAGGAACTTTTTATTCTTAGAGGGAAAGGAGAGAGGCGGGAAGCAGCCGGGAGAAAGGCGGAGACGGACTGAAATGGCTGCTCCGCGTTCCCGCCCCTAGCACGGTCTTTTATCCATCCCAAATCCCCCCGGGCTAGGGCGAGCAGTTTATCAAAGGGCATGCGCAGTCCCAGGTCCAGGTGCCTCTCATCTCGCCAGGTTGTCTGTAAGTCCTTCCAAGTCAAGGTGTGTCCCATCTCATCAGATTGTCTGTAAGTCCTTCCAGGTCAAGGTGTGTCTTATCTCATCAGATCAAGGTGTTTCCCGTCTTATTACCCTGACCTTGCTCTGTTCTACAGGATGAGGCAGTGCAATGAAAAGGTCCCCACAGGTGGCCGGCCTGTGGTTCCCCACACCTACTGGGAACTCCAAGTGAGTTTTATTCAGTCCCCAAATGTTACATTTGCTTTAAGAAAAAAAAGATGCAGCCAGCCCTCCATATCCATGAATTCCTACAACCAAAGATCAAACCAACCAAGAATCAAAAATACTTAAAGGGAGGGGTCAGTGCTGTGGCACAGCAGGTAGAGCTGTCGCCTGCAGAGCTGGTATCCCATAATGGGCGCTGGTTCAAGTCCCAGATGTTCCACTCGCAAACCAGCTTCTGCTCATGTACCTGGAACAGCAGAAGATGGCCTAACGCTTGGGCCCCCGCACCCATGTGGGAGACCCAGATGAGGCTCCTGGCTTCAGACAGGCTCAGTTCCAGCCACTGGGGAGCGAACCAGTGGATGGAAGACCCTCCTTCCCTTCTCTTTCTCTGCCTTCTGCGAAACTCCTTCGAGTAAATAAATACATCTAAAAAAACTTGGAGGAAAATAGTGCACCTGTACAGAACATGCAGTTTTTTCCCCTTCATTATTCCTTAATACAAACTATTTACACAATATTTAGCTCTGAGGCAGGATGCCCCTGGAGCTCATGGAAATCCCAGACAAAAGGTCAGGGAGCCAACCCCAGGAACATCTGAGTGCTGCTTAAAGAAAAGGTAGGAAAGCAGAAAGACTGGTCAGGAAGGAGCTGAAGATGACTGGCATCAGCAATGGGGAGGCTTTAACAAATTATACAAGGGTGTGAGAAAGTTCAGTCTGGGAGAAGAAAATAGGCAATTCAATTTGAGATGTTACAATAACCATAAGATGGTACCTGAGATAGTCAAAGTGCTAAATAATCCAGCCTGGGGATGCCGGGTTAGAGCAACTAATTCCCAACTGAAGCCAGTAAAACAGGAAATGAACTACCTGGACAGGAAAGAAATGTTACCATCTTCAAAGAGCTGAAGCACACAGGAGAGTTGGTCAAGCGGAAATGGATGCAGCTGGCTCTTGCTCGGGATGTCTGTACCTAGTCTTAGAGGTAATGGGGAAGCACAGAAGACTGTTCCACAAGAGAGCATACGTGCTTTTTCACAAGCGATTTAGCTGGATAACTAAGTGAGAGCCTCGTTTGTAACCAAGATAGAACTCACAGTATGTTGTTAGGTTCACACTTAAGGAAATTCACTCCTTATTGAAGCTGTTTATTGAGCCAATAGGGCTGGTGAGCACTTTACTCAGAAAGTAGCCCAGTACAGGCAAGACTCCCACAACGCTAGCAGGAACCCCTTGCAGACAGGCACTGCACAAACCACACTGAAGCCCCTGTTCCCATCTCACGTGCAGAGCACCCCAATTTCATCTGGGATACCCTCTTCCTTTCTGTACTACAATTGTCAAGCATGACACAAGGTATCCTGTTAACTGGCTTAACTAATCTTCAAGTTGATCAGAAAAACTCTGTTTAAAAAACAAGGAAAAAGGTGGCAAGTTATGTCATCCAGGCAGCTCATCCCAGCAGCTCCCAGAACAGGCAGGATGCAGGGTTGGGGAACAGGTGGCTGTCCTCTAGGAGAGAACTGCAGGAGGTGGGCAGCTAGCCTGTGGCAGGCCCAGGCCTGGAGGCGGCTGCAGTGGGACTGTGTGAGTG
>CM027403.1:7033412-7099765 GCA_015711505.1 Sylvilagus bachmani | reverse complement strand
AGAAAGACAGAACTCCATGCAGGTCTCCCAGAGGTGGCAGAGACCCAGTTCTTGGGCCATCACCTACTGCCTTCCCAGGCACACTTGCGGGAAGCTGGATCAAAAGCAGAGCACCCAAGACCCAAAGCTGCACTGCAACATGGGAAGCCAGCAGCATCACAAGCAGCGGCTTAACTTGCTTTGCCACAGTACTGGCTTCCAAACATGTTTGCTTAAGACAGCACTGTAAACTATAAAATCGCACTGCGTGCATTTTGTTCTATGGCACCATTAAACACCTGTGAGGTGAAAACCAGGAAGCACACACTTAAAAATACTCTGGAGGGGGCTGGCGCTTTGGAACAGTGGGTAAAGCTGCTGCCTGCAGTGCCGGCATCCCAAATGGATGCCGGTTCAAGCCCCAGCTGCTCCACTTCTGATCTGGTCTCTGGGAAAGCAGTACAAGATGGTCCAAGTCCTTGGGCCCGTGCACACCTATGTGGGAGACCCAGAAGAAGCTCCTGGCTCCTGCCTTTGGATCAGCTTAGCTCTGGCCACTGCAGCCAATTGGGGAATGAACCAACGGATGGAAGTCCTCTCTTTCTCTCTGCCTCTACTCCCCTCTCTGTGTAACTCTTTCAAATAAAGAAATCTTAAAAAAAAATTCTGGAACGTGAAATTAGTGTTTTCATTTTTAATAAGTAAATCCATCACAAGCAGAAATTAGTACGTGTTCAGCAGTTTAACTTAAATGCTTCCCATACCCAGCACTGAGAGCTATTTCCTAGAACCTGCACTGGCACAGGCACGGCAGGTGAAGTCTCTACCTGTGGCGCCGGCATCCCATATGGGCACCAGCTAGAGTCCTGGCTGCTCCAGCTCCCTCTGCTGTGGCCTGAGAAAGCAGTGAAACATGGTCCAAGTGCTTGGGCCCCTGCACCCATATGGGCGATCTTCTTAGATCATGGCTCCTGGCTTCAAATCGGCCCAGCTCCGGATGTTGCAGCCATTGGAGGAGTGAAGCAGCACACGGAAGATCTCCATCTTTCCCTCTCAAATAAAATATTCCTAACCTGATGCAGAAGACAAATACTGTAACTGGTAGACAACTTGAGAATAAATTGGAAGCTTTAATAACTAGGTGACAAACCACACTACTTTGTACATCAACAAAACCGATTTAAAAAAAAAACACAGCACAACTAAAAAGGACTTCTGTTTATCATAGTTTTGAAAATACTTCAATTTCTACTCAACAAACACAGAGACAATTATTTTTCCCATTTACTCTTTATAAACTGATAATAATACTCAACGAACCCTGGTGGGAAGTATCCCAAAAGGCCGCACACAAACAAGAGCCGCCACACTTTACTACTCCTCTGGCAGGACAGAGTCTTAAGTTACCACAAGTCAGAACACACAGGAAGTATTTGAAAGCAAAAATTAAATATAGAAAGTAGGAGATCCTCCTATTCAGGTCTCAACCAAATTATTTGGAAAGGACTTGAGACGATCAAATTCAATGTCATTCTTTAGCAAAAAAACAAGCAGAAAGCAGCAAATGACTGTATGATTTGCTCACACTGAGATCACTAATAATCAGCAAAACCACAACACCCACATGGAGACCAATCTACTGCTCCCACTTCATTTCCTCACTTTGATTCTTCTACCAAAAAATCAATGAAATACATACATCCAGACTAAGAAAGCATACTTTAGCAGACACTGAATCTAGTCAGTACTGAGTATTCAAAGAATTCTGGCTATACGATTCAACTGTAGAGGAAATAAGACCACAGCCAGAGACAAAGGAAGGAAAGGCGACACCAACACTCACCCTGGAAAGTGGCTGCTCCCAAATATCTGCTGAAGCAGCTGTGTGCCACACCTTGTCTAGGGAGGGAAATGTCCTAAGCTCAGCTTCTGTAACTCCTGTCCTGCCCCAGGTATCTTTTATAAACATACCGGACCCAAATGATTCAAAGTGTGGTCCTAAGTCACGTAAGACTACAACTTAAACCCACCAATGCTCTAATGGTTAAGGTACGATGCTGATGAGCCTATAAATATTTTAAGAAACCTGGGTTAGATGCTCAGTTCTCAGAAAATGATTCCCACCGAGCTTGCTGGTGTTAATAAACTTTACATCTTTCACTGTCTCTGGTGTCTGTATGAATGGAGTTTTCTTATCAAGGTTTCTGTAACAATTCGGTGCACTGGCCTGGAACCCGTGCTGTACCCATTAACAAGCACCGGGAGATACACATCCCCACTGTGTTCATACAAGGCTGGCCCTTTGAGCCTTGACCGGCAGGACTCAACTGGAGCCCTGGGGCCCTGGAAAAGCCCATGGCATGCCTCCAGACTCACTCAGGGATCCTAACTCCCCGAGCCACGGCCTGCTCCCCAAGATTAACTCTCCATGGCCAACTGAACAGGACAAATGGACAGATCCTCCTGGACTTCAGGACATGGTTGAATGCCCCGGAGTGCCCAGTACTCAGACCTGCCTTTGTGTGGAAGCAGGAGACTGATCACCTCCCAGCAATCCTTGTGATTGCTCATGCTGGGCCCTCACAAGGAGGTACCTGTCGGTGTTTGTAAGGGAGAAGTGGGGGGGGGGATGAATGTGACTCCACCACCCAGTGGCTACCTAATGAGTCCTCACAGGAAGGTACCTGTCTGGTGTCTGCAAGGGAAAGTGTGTGTGTTGTGAATGTTTGTGACTCCACCGTCCTACGGCTACCTGGTCTGAGCCCTAAGCTGCCCTGCTCTCGGCAGACAGCGACCAGGTGGGTGAAGCGATTAACAGTCAAGAGCAGTGCCTTTTCAGAGTTCTCTGTCTCTTGCTTTTCGACCCCAACCAAGGGTGGCACATTATGGGAGAATCCTATTCAAAACCAACTGTCTTAGACTGTATGATCAAAAACCTCAAGGTCACAGCATAAAAATATGTTCCAAGTTGGGGTGGGAGAGAGAAAGGCAGTTTAGACTTTTTTCCTCTTTGGTTTGTGGTATGTTAACTCCATCCCTTTGCTGGGAGTGGGGTGGGAGAGGGGAAGAGAAAGGTCAGCTGCCTGTCAGCATGAGGCAGTGCTACTTGGAAGTCTCCTAAATCAAGTTAACAACCCCCAATGGGCCTCTGGCCCACAGTCACCTTTGGGACCTGCCTCAACACATGTGTTGTGGAAATAGTCCCAGATATCCGACTGTTGAATGGGTGTCATCATGGGGGCGCTTGTTTGGCGAAAGACTAGGCTCAAATTCAATTTAAAACCTAGGGAGACAGCACTGATTGATAATCTCGTGCATAAAATTGCCAGAGTAATGACTTCTGTGCTAATTCTGTTCAAATGTAACTGGACATTGAGTATGCAGAAATGTCTCTTAAATCTAAAAAGATCACTGCTTTAAAAGAAAAAAGTTTTGCTTTGCTACCAGTGGAACTTGTTTTTTTACTGGGTTTAACAGATCCAGCAAAACACCAATGGGTATGGGTAATCAGGACTACTGTTATGGGCTGTAAGGTAAATCCTGACAAGGTAAAAATTGTTCATTTAACTTTTTAAAAAAAATATGTGAAGTGGAAAGGCTGACTTAAAATGGAAGAGGTGCCAGAGGCCACGCCCCATCCAAGGTAAGGGCGGAGCCACCAGTGCCACAGCTGCAAGCCTGGGCTCTTCAGGGAAACCTGTGTGGGGTGTGGAGGAGGGCGTGGCCAAAGGCTGTGCAGGCTCAGGAGCCCCAGTGGGCGCCAAGCCAGGCACTGTGGAGGGAGGAGCAGGCCCAGGAGCCTGTGACCACTAGGGAGCCTGAGGTGCCTGCCTGTCAGGCAGTGTGGAGATGTGTGCGTCCATGATGTCGCTGCTGTCTGCTGGGATGCCACACTGCGGGAGCTCAAGAGGTCACAATGAAGGTGCACCTGGTGATAACCAGACAGGCAGACCACCCAAACTAGTTCCCCTGTATAAACTCCTGGTTACAAACTGCTTTCGTTTAGCATCCCCTGGACAGAGTTCTGCGCTGGCAGGCAGGGACAAAGCAAAATCCCTGTAGCCAGGACTCAGTCCCAGCCAAGAGACCAAAGAACATCCAAGACCCTCGCGGTGTCTCTGGAGAAGCCCCCACTGCCACCACCTCCCTCTGCTAAGGCCAGAAGCCCCACCCCTACCAGACAATCCACCACCATCTGTTTCACTCCTGCCATAACCTGAGAAACTGGAAACCTGAACAGACAGGGATGCGTCTCCGTTCAGCTCCGAGCCAGCGCCTGCCTCAGTTCTCTGTTCCCAGACGGGGCGAGAGGCAGGGCCGCTGCCTAGGGTGGTGGCAGTGGCAGTGGCAGCAACAGCGTCAGCTGCAGCTGTGCTGGCAGCAGCATTTCCAGAGCACAGGCATTCCGAATGCCCCTGCGAGATCAGAGGGCCCCTGCAGGCTGACCACGACAGCACTACAGAAGCAGACAACCGATTTTTCATTTCCAACCATTCTCTACCACTGATTTACTCAATGGGAAGCAATCCAAGCCCTCCCAACTCCGAAAACCCAGCGGCAGGTCTGAGAGTTTCTAGGGGCAGCCAGCCTCTGTTGCATTTGGATCCCCAACTACTCACTGGTAGGCCCCTCTGTGAAGCTACAAAGAGGGGAGAAAGAACCATCTGCATGGGGGCAACAGCAACAAGAGGTCTTTCTTACTCTTAAAAAGGCTCTACTAGAGGCACCTGCTTTAGGTCTTCCTGATGTGACCTGCGGATTCAATTTGTTCATGAGAAAAAGAGAATGGCCCTGAGTGTCCCAGCCCAAAATCCAGGATCCTGGCAGTGACCTGGGGCCTATCCCAACAATTCAGACACAGGGCAGCTGGAGGCCGGCTTGCCTCAGAGCTGTAGCTGCTACTGCTCTCCTGGCAGAAGAGGCAGACAAACTCTGGGAGAGACCGAATGTGAAAGTCCCACAGGCAGTCACAGCCCCGATGGATCACCAAGGACACTGCTGGCTCACCAACTCGTGTATGACCACTGCCAGGGCCTTCCCTGTGAGAAGCCCCGAGGATGTCTGGAAACCGTCCAAACCAGAGCCAGCCACCTTTCCTCCTGCTGGGCCGGAGCCTGCAGAGCATGACTGCCTGAGACAACCTGTGGTAGGGCTCAGAGCTCAGGGACCAGCCTCCGCCTTCTCCAGACCGCACCCTCTACCCTGAGGAAAGCAGCTTCCTGCTGGAGGGTAAGCGCCTGGCAGGGTCATGGGCTGGTACAAACAGAGTCAGGGCCCTCCCGGTGGGCTGGTCCACCAACGGGCAGAGCCCTGGAAATTGAGCAAGGGATGAAAGGTAAACATCTACATGGACTCGAGTGAGGCTGTCACACATGGAGCTCTGTACTGGGAAAGAGACTTCTCAGTGCAGGAGAGGAGGCCGTTAAAAACTGAGCTGAGGTCCTGCGGCTCCTGGAAGCGGTCTGGGAGCCTGCAGCTGTTTCTCAGAGGCAACAGGCAGCCATGACGATGACACGAAGTGTGGCCCAGAGGAAGAGAACTGGGAAAGAGGAGAAAAGGGTATCAAGAGTTCAGACTGATGGTGGCTTCTTCCTGACAAGACGCCTTTCTGTCCCAGGTCACTTGGCCCACACCCTGGCTCGTCAGCTTCATGAAAACTCACATGGGAAAAACAGCGTTAGAAGCTCTGGGAAACTGGTACTATTATGTGGCTAAGCTCCCCATGCTTTGCAGAAGTGTAACCCAGAGATGCTAAACTTATGCCTGCAACTAGGCCGAACAGAAGCCTCCCAGCCGCTAAGAACACAGAGAACCGGACAAAACCTGGAGACAGACTTTGCTGAACTACCGCCCAGCACAGGCTACAGACCCTGTTGGTTAGTCTGTACTATCCAGGCTGGGTGCAGGCATTCCTCACCATACAGAGATAGCAGAGAAGTCGCCAGGGCTTTACTGAGATTTTACCTCGGTATGCGAGGCCTACCTCTACTGGCTCACACAATGTGCCTGCCTTGGCGGCTGAGGTCGCACAAGGAATGGCGAAGGTTCTATCAATTACATAGAAGTGTCTGAGTTCAGGGAAAGCTGAGTGCACAAATCAGGCCCTAAAACAAGCCCTGAGTAAGCTCTGTCAGGAGACTCAATTACTTTGGACTTCAGTACTGCTTCTAGTTCTCCTGAATGAGATACTCACCCTGAACAGGGATCAAGCTCTCACCCTATGAGACACCTTCCTCCACGGACACCAAAATTATCTGGAAGGATTAGAGAGGGGTAACCTCTAACACGAAGAAACATGGCTGACAAACCAAAACTAGAGGAGTACCCTGACCAAAACTGAGTATCTCCACCTGATCTTGATCAATTCCAAGCCTAAGCAGAGGGGAAGAAACCAAAATGACACAGAATCCTAGCGTCTATAAAATTTCATGCGTTGTTAAATCGAAGGATGGCTTTTTAAAAACCACACACATTCTTAAGAATAAGCAGTACTAGGAAAAAATTAGTAACAATTTAAAAAAAGTAAACATTGTAATATTCACTCAAGACAAATTCATCTTAAAGAATCCAAAATTCCAAATTTTTCAAAACACTGGTAAAGAAACAATTTCAGAGCCTATAATTTATTCATTCAAATATCTTCACTTCATTCTTTAGTCACTGAGAGTAAGTTTTAATTATTACAAGCAATGAATAACCAGAAAATACAGGAAAATAAGACAGAAATCAAGTGGCTTATATTGTTTCAGATCAAAAATAAGATGGTATTAAAGAGTTGGGTCTGATCTGCTAAGCAGCCTATGGCTTTTCAGCAAGATGAGAATTTGACCGAGCGACTGTCTGGACTGGAACAGATAGCTCACATGGTTTCACAGCTTTGGTTTCAACACTCCTAGGTTCAAAGGTAAAGTCTGCTCACATAATGGCTGCATTCTCCCCCTCCACCCCTACAAAATGACCTTCAGCTAACAGTCACTTATTAAAACAGCGATTCTGAAGGACAAAGGAAATGGAGACCTACACATGAGAACTCTAGGGATGCACAAGTGGCTTGCACTGGGCTATACCTGGAAAAGGCCACCACTCACCACCACAAAATCCCCTATTATTCTATCTAATATACTATGGAAACGAAAACATTTAAGGAAAGTACAGTAAAAGATTAGAAAAGTTTGAGATGCAGGATTTTAAATGATATCATTCTTCAAGTATATACAGATCTTACAGGATTATAATAAAGCAACTGACACAAGTCTAACAAGTAAGGCTACTTAAGGAATTAGTCATAATAGTTTGCAATTAACACACCAACCATGTACACAATTTGTCAAGTTTATAAGCTAATTGATCATACATTTTCTTAGAAAGTCCGAATAAATTATGCACTTTGTAAGTTGTACAAAAATACTAAAACAATTAGCTAGAATTCATATAAAGATTTGCTCACTTATTTGAAACAAAGAACATCAAAGAAGCACAGAAAGAGAGATCTTTGATTTGCTAGTTCGCTCTTCTAAACGACTGTAATATCCAGGGATACACCAGACCAATCCAGGAGCAAACTCCTCTGCCATACAGGGGGCAGGGTTCCAAGCACTTGCACCAACCCCCACTGCCTTCCCAGTCACAGAAGCAGAAGTTCAATCACAAATGAGCAGCCAGAACTCTGATATGGAATGCAAGCATATTGCAAGTGGTGGCTTAACCTGCTGCACCACAATCCCAGCCAAATAAGAGTTAATCTTGTAATTTCACTCTAATCTTAAATGCAAATGGAAAAAAAACCTGACATCAACTCTCTGAAGGTTACTGCCCCTCATTTCTGAGTATATCAAGTGGCATATAAAACAGGAATTTATTAACCACCTACATGTATAGGCCAGACTGATAATAAAATCACTACCTACCCTGCAAACCACCTATGTAAATAACTACAAAGTAGAAAAGAGATAGGTTCCAAGAATGCTTCATAAAATCAGCTGTTATTCTGAAGGAGAGAGAAAGGTAGGTAGGAGTGAACAAAAGATCATTTTGTGACTTTGAACAGCCCTTGTCTCAACTGCTGAGGAACAGTTTTTTTTTTTCCTGTGCAAACTGTTGAACTCTTCATAGTATAGAGTTGGTCTTCTGTGTATAAAGTTAATTGAAAATGGATCTTAGTGGAGACTGGCAGAGGGAGAAGGAGAAGGGGTGGGAGTGTGGATGGGAGGGTGGGTATATTGGTACTTATGAAACACATGAAGCTTGAATTCTTTAAACAAAAGGTTTCTTTGAGGGGAGACCATTATGGCTTGAAAATCCACACAAAGCGACCATAGCACAGAGATGTTCAGGGTTCGGAGCTTCACACTGGGGCAAGTGGTGGATTTAACAACATCGGAGACTTGAAAGAATGAGAACTTCAGACTTTCAGTAATGGTGATTCAGAGTATTTTAACTCCTCAAATCTTCAAGATGCATACAAAAGCAGAGAATCTGGCCTGAGAGGCCAACTTCCATGCATCAGAGAACAACACTTTCATTGCCGTGTCCTCCAAATACACTGGATGGGATGATTACCCCCATAAGGATGTGAGGAAAACATATCCATCTGGACAATTTTGTTGCCAGTGCAACATAATCAAGACCTGAAACTTCAGGCTTAAAATAAAGGACATGTATTTAACTTTGTAGTCGAACATTTTCACTCAGGCAGAAAGGGATAAGGAAGATGACGTGCAGAAGGCAAGGCCAAGTGAGGCTGAGGCTCCCAAAAACCCAGGAGAAGGAATCAAGGAGAGTGTCCCCAACATTAGGCAAAGACAGGAACGCTCAAGTCGGGAACAGGCTTAGGAGTGTCCACTGAACACACAAGTGGTGGCTGCTCAACGAACAGACATATTTGGGCTTGAAATCAAAGGAGTGACAGAAGCTTTGGATACCTACCTACCTACCCCCCCCCAAAAAAAAGCAGCCATCTAATAGTTTAAAAGGAGTGAAGCCAAAAACGATTACAAAAGCAGAAGGGATGGGATGACTGTAAGGGCTATCTTCAGACAAAAAACATACCTAAGCAAAAGTTAAGAGAACACAATTAACAGTTACAAAGAGACTGAGGAAATTTCAGATCTAAGCCCAAAGAGAAAAATATCCTAGGAAAGCAGAGTAAGCCACTGCCCACACAGGCAGGCCAGTGCAGATTCCAGGCTCGGCGGTTCCAGCCGCTAATGCGCCTGGGAAGCAGCAGATGCCAGCTCACATACTTGAGCCCCCGCCACCGTGTGGGAGACCACAACTGGGCTCCTGGCTCTGGGCTTGGCCTGGCCCAGTCCTGGCTGCTGCAGTCAGGAGAGTGAACCAGCAGACGGAGAACTATCTGTCACTCTGCCTTTCAAAGAAACCCACCTTTTCTAAAAATAGGGACACCACTTAAAAAAAATCCTAAAGGCTCTCAAGCCGGGAGGGGAGTGCAAAGCAGAAAACAGACCTCCTACTGGATCTCTACCTATAAACAGAACTGGGCAAACAATGAACGATAGTGAAAAGTACCTTCAGGGAAAAAATGCCCAAGAATAAATGTTTTTATCTACCTGAAAAACCATTCTTCAGACATGTCCCCTCATACAGTCTCAGAAAATCATCCACAAAAATAGTTACACATCTTTTTGCAAACATGAAGACAGGACACATAAAGCAAACAGCACTTTACAAGTGAGAAATAAAATCAACTATATTAGAAATTAATTCCACCTGTCAGAGAAAGGCAGCTCAACTAAAGTTGATATAAAAGCTTTGTATTACAAATTTGTTATTATTAAGACCCTGGCCTATGAACAGACATCTCCATAACATCTGAAGACTTGAATATCCAAAGATTTTCACAACTAACAAAGTATCCAGATGAGGAGAAAATCTTAATTCCAAAACCCATAAAAATTAGATTTAACAAAAGAAGGACAAACAGTAAGAGTTGGCAGATTTAAAACACCCTTCTGAACAGATATGAGCTAAACAGGAGTCAAATCAAAACTGAAATCACATTTAGAATTTTTAAAAAAATGACATCACTCTTCAAGCCTGCCTCAAAATCTATGCAGCATGAAGAAAGCAGCAAAGCTTAAAAACACTTACATGCTAACAAATAAAACTGGTCTGGGTAAAACTGAACAGGAAACTGAGGGCCTGGGGATTTTATTCCACTTTTCAAAAACAGTCAATACTGGTAGTTCTATGAAAGTTGTATTTTAAAATCACACAAAAATATAAAATTATTAATCCTAGAGTTCCAAAAAGTACAGTTTTACAAGTAAACCCTTAGTACTAGTCGCTTCTATCCTGTAAGTGCCTCCTAACAGCAGTTTCAGATGTGTGTGTACTGGTACATAGGATTTACCAGGAACAGCAATCTGCACAAACCCCAGAGGGAGGGCAGAGGGCGACAGACCCTCACTCTGCAGCCTATCGCACCTCCAGAGGCATCCCCACCACAATGCAGACGCTTCCATGCAAAACAGCTCTTCGCAAGCCAACCATAAAGACATTTTATTCATCACTCTTCCTACCCAAAATCCTCCAGGACATGTTTTACTAGTTTTTTTTTTTTTTTTTTTTTTTTGGTTACCAGCAGATAGGTGCTCTATGTCCATCTGTCTTTCACATAAATAATCAACTCCCAAGCAAACTTGGCAGAGGACCAGTCTAATACCCATATTCTTAGTGATAAAGCACATTCTTCACCATCCAGTTCAGAGTTCCTCCATTCTCTGGTGCTCTCCCTGTATCTGCAGTGTATGAGTATTTAAGTCACACTTGTACATCTATCCCAAAACTCCTTGAACTACAAACTGCTAGATGTGGGTAAGTGTCCCCAGTGTGTTCTAACAGCTCTCATTGCCAACTGCCCAGCATTTCCCCGCCAACTCTACAGGAAGAAGCCCTAGTTGACACCTAGGGCTGCTGATCTCAAAATAGTAGCTTTTATTTGAAAGTCAGAAAGACAGCTTGACGGGTGAGATCTTTCATCCGCTGACTCACTACCCAAAATGCCTGTAACATCCAGGGCCAGGCCAGGGCAAAGCCAGGAGTCAGGAACTCAAGCCAGGTCTACCACATGAGTGGCAGGGACCCAACCTCTTGAGCCATCACCTGTTGCATCCCCCAGGGGGTGGGAAGGAAGCCAGAAGCTGAACACAGGCCCTCCAATACAGATGTGGGTATCCCATGCTCTGCTGAACTGCTACACCAAATGACTATTCCCCGACACTTTATGATCAGAAGAATAAGGGTAAACCTAATCATTTGTTGCATTACAGTTCAGGACCTTAACTAAGTGCTTTAAAATTGTTGAATACATCTAATTACATTTAGCCTCAGGACATTCATATGGGGTAGACACAAAAACTCAGGAATGTGCCTACTGTCGTCTAACTCTAGGCACCTGGACTTCAGCTAACTGGAAGAACACTTCTCTCCCAAATTACGACTACAGGCAGGTATCACTACTGCCTGAGCACTAGAAGTACGCAGTCACTCCTCTCACACTCACACTGTCTGCAACGAGTACCTGCTGAATCCACTGTGCAAATATTAAGTACAAGCATATCAGACTTTTACCAAACACTCGGGACAATCCTAGTTATTCTATGCATAAAAAACCCTTCCCTTAAGGATACTATGATTGACTGACTCTAGATGACAGGATGTGCAGGGAGATTTCATTTTTCCTCCATTCTGTTTCCTTTGTTTTCTATAATGAATGTGCACCAACAAAGAAAAACTTCAGTACAGACAGCACCATGTGGCCCACAGACTCATCCAGTCAAACCTGGCTTTGCATAAACACGGTACTGCAGAAATCGGACATGTAAAATTTTCTTTCGAGAAATACGGGGATATGTCAAACAAAGCTAGACAGTATTCTTCAGAACTGTACTGTCCCATCCAGGGGTCAGCACCAATGTGGCTAAGCAAAGTTGTAACATGCTGTAAATGCAAAATACACACTGCATTTTAAAGATTCTGCACAAAAAAAGAAATGTAGAACTCCTTATCAATTACATGTTGAAATGATAATACTTTGGACAGGTCAGGCTGAAAACCACTAAAATTCACTGTTTAAATGAAGCTACTAGAAAAGCGCACAGTTTGCACTAATGGCTAACACTATTTCACTGGACAGTGCTGCTCCAGGACCAAACGCTTCAGATGAGGCCAGCAGCAGGGCCACCATCTGGCCATCTCAGTAAACAACAGATCCCAGAAGCACTGAAGCAGACTGCATTTTCACAAGCCTCCCAGAGGGTCAACATACACCTTTAGGACTGAGGGGACTGTGACAGAATCCCAGGACTTCCCTGAATCACGACAATCTTGTAACATACCTATTTACTGAAATGCTACGAGGTGTCAGGGCCTTCCTAGACATCAGAAAACAAGGTGGATAAAGTAGATACAAAAATAAATTCACTACCTGTTTTAGTGGAGCTTGCATTCTACAGAAGACAGACAAAAACAGAAAGAAAACGTTTTCTAACACTTGTTTAAATCTGTTCAAATACAACTGATGTATCATGGAAGAGTAACACTTCTGTGCAATTTCACAAGCTACACAGGAATTTACAGCAGTCAATACACTTCTCAAACATCTGCCAGCTATCTTATTAGCTCATGCCGAGTTACCAGTCACATCCATGGTGACAACTTCCTGTAAGATTTTAGATAAGTATCTATCCATCATTTCATAATAACTTACACTGTTTCAACCCTTCCAATGGACACCCTCTTCCACAAGAAGAGTGCAGGTCATTGTCAGGGTAAAGTACCACTTATTGCAGTGCTAAAGTATTCCTTAACCATCTATTATGTACAAGAGCACTTTAAGAAGATGCTGAAAAAGGGGCTGGTGTCATGGCGCAGGTTAATCCTCCACCTGTGGTGCCAGCATCTCCAATGGGTGCAGGTTCTAGTCCCAGCTGCTCTTCTTCTGATCCAGCTCTCTGCTGTGGCCTGGGAAGGCAGTAGAGGATGGCCCAAGTCCTTGGGCCCCTGCACCCACGTGGGAGACCCAGAGGAAACTCCTGGCTCCTGATCTGGTGTAGCTCCAGCCGTTGTGGCCATTTGGGGAGTGAAGCAATAGAAGGAAGACCTTTCTGTCTCTCCCTCTCACCGTTTGTAACTCCACCTCTCAAATAAATAAAATCTTAAAAAAAAAAAAAAGAGACCCTGGAAAAATAAACAACAGAACTGACAACACAGGACAGGGATTTGGCCTTGCAGTTGAGACGCCCATATTCCACAGCCACATCAGAGTATCTGGGTTCAAGTGCAGACCCTGGGAGGCAGCAGTAATGACTCAAGTAACTGGGTCCTTACCGCCTATGTGGAGACCCGAGTGGAGTTCCTGGCTCCTGACTTCATCCAGTGCAGCCCTAGCTGCTGCGCCTGAGGAGAGACGCAGTGGATGGGCGCTACCTAGCTAAGACTACCTGAGTCTTTAGAAAACCCACACAGCACATCGTCCACAAACTTTCTGAAGACCTCCTCATAGAAATCTATGCTGCACAGGTAAAGCTGCCGCCAACAATGCAGCACCCATACAGGCACTGGTTCTCCTGGCTGCTCCACTTCCAGTACAGTTCACTGCCCGGGAAAAGCAGCAGAGAATGGCCCAATTACTTGGGCCTCTGCTATCCACGTGGGAGACCTGGAAGAAGCTCCTGGCTTCGGCCTGGCCCAGTCCCAGCCATCACAGCCAGCTGGAGAGTAAACCAGCAGGTGGAAGATGCCTCTGTTTCAAATCTTTCAAATAAATAAAGCTTAAGAAAAACCTATGCTACTTTTTAAAAATCATGTCCTTGTCTTTTCCTAATGAGTCACTGACAATTTTGAGTACCGCAGCTCTAAACTCTGCTTCTCACAGAGCAGTGGTGCAGTTTGCACAGCGTGGTGACTTTTGCATCATAGCAGACGTAACTGTCAACAAAAGCAACAGAAGAGAGGACAGTGATGGATGCTGCAGAGTGGTCAGGAAGTACAGTGAGGGGCAACATTCAAGCAGACACACGCAGGAAGTGAGACGCAGCACCAGAACATAAAGAAGCTCGAGGAAGCAGCATAGCACACAGAACCCTAAGAGAACAAACTTGCTGGCAGGGTCAGGACAGACAGGGCAACACAAACAAGAAGGAACAAGAGGCTGAAGACCCAGACCCTGGGTTACACAGGGCCCTTGGGCTTGGTAAGTAACGGTCACCAGAAGGCTGTGTGGGGATGTGAGCCAATGGGTAGTTTACCTGCAGCACTCTGATTGACACCTGGGGAAATTCAAAGGCACTTTAAAAACTTTGTGGGAAATTAAACTAAAAGACAGGTTTCATTTGGTGCAACAAATTTTTGAAATCCATGCAGTTTTTCTCAGAGTATAAATTTTTCATGAGTATTCAAAGATTCCTCATACTCATGATTTCAAAAATTTCTGCAGGGCTGGTGTGGTGGCACAGCAGGTTAAAGTCCTGGCCCGAATGGCCAGTATCCCATATGGGCGCCAGTTCTAGTCCCGGCTGCTCCTCTTCTGTTCCAGCTCTCTGCTATGGCCTGGGATAGCAGTGGAAGATGGCCCAACCACGTGAGAGACCCGGAAGAAGCTCCTGGCTCCGGATCAGCGCAGTTGCAGCTGTTGCGGCCAATTGCGGAGTGAACCACAGGATGGAATACCTCCCTCCCTCTCTCTGCCTCTCCTTAACCCTCTGTGCAACTCTGATTTTCAAATAAAAAAGTAAATGTATGTATGTCCGAAGGGGCTGGCACTGTGACACAATGGGTTAAGCCACCACTTCCAACAACAGCATCCCATACTGGAGCCTGGGAAAGCCGATGACTAAAGTGCTGGGGTCTTCACCACATGTGCAAGACCCAGATGGTGTTACAGGTTACTGGCGTTAGCTTGTATCAGCCCTTGCCATTGCTGCCATCTGGGGAGTGAACCAAAGGATGAAAAGACCTCATTCTCCGTCATTCCAAAAACCAATAAAGTCTTTAAAAGAGAAACAGGATTTCCTGTAGGGTCAAAGTAAACCACTTCAAAAAGCATTTATGACTATAAAATAAATACCATTAAATTGGGGCTGGCACTGTGGCGTAGCCACAGTCACCACCTGAAGTGCTGGCATCCCATATGGGCACCGGTTGGAGTCCCGGCTGTTCCACTTCCAATCCAGCTCTCTGCTATGGCCTGGGAAAGCAGTAGAAGACGGCCCAAGTCATTGGGCCTTGCACCCACATGGGAGACCCGGAAGATGCTCCTGGCTCTAGATCAGCACAGCTCTGGCCGTTGTGGCCAATTAGGGAATGAACCAGCAGATAGAAGACCTCTCTGTCTCTCCTTCTCTCTCTGTGGAACTCTTTCAAATAAATAAATAAATCTTTAAAAAAAAAAAAAAAACCATTAAATCACAAATAATAACTATCCATCGATAAGTAGCAAAATGGGGCCCAACATCGCGGCATGGCTGGTTAAGCAGTCACTTGGTGTAAACATCCCACCACAGTGGAGTGCCAATTTGAATGCAGCTTCCTGCTAATACCCTGAAAGGCAGTGGACAACAGCCCAAGCACTTGGGCCCCTGCCACCCGTGTGGGAGACCAGGATGGAGTTTTGGGCTCCAAAGGCTGTGGCTCTGACCAACCCTGACTGCTGCAGCCATTTGGGGAGTGAAGCAGCAGATGAAAGAGCTGTCTCTTGCCCTCTCTGCTGCTCTGCCCTGCAAGTAAATATTTTAAAAATGTTAAGGAAAATGATGAGAGGAGAAGCCATTCGACAACCTGACACAATGTTTAAATATCACAGTTTACATGCACAGAGCACAGATTCTTAGCTCATATTTATGAAAACTTCAAAAAAGTTTGTAGAAGACTGGAGCTGAAAGATAAATTTTGATGCCAAAAATATTTGAAATCCATGCAGAATTCTTCGTGCCATTTTCCATTAACTTTAGGAAGATTTCTTGTATCATTTTCTAAAATTATGGAAAAAATACTAAGTTGAAACATGAAAACTGCTTATCATTCAACTTCATTCTATTTTCCTTAGAATCAAGTTTCCTTTTTAAATTGGCCAACAGAAATCCAATGCAAACATTTCTGTCTAGTTTTCCACTTAGTACACATCACAAATCAATTTTTTAAAAGATTGTATTTCCTCTTATCATTAGGCCCAATTTAAAATGAGCCAATGGTTGTTATATACATGCAAACATAGTACATCAGATTGTTGAAAATTTCCAAGTTTCTTTTTAAATTTATGAGCTTATTCCAAAGAAAACTGGCTTCTTCCCAAGGAAATTTCTGAAATGCTCAAAACTTTAAAAAAAAAAAAAACATGTTAACAACTTGACCTAGAATACACACATCCATTTGTACCAACAATGTCCCTGTCCTGGCTTTGATTTTTATAGTGAAATCTGTAAGATGTAAGTACTGAAGGAAGCTGGGTGAAGTTATTAAGATAAAAGCAACAACACCTTCACACTGATTCCTACCATAGTCAAAAATACCAGTTAAGGGGCAGGCGATTTTCCACAGCGGCTTGTTAAAGCCCTGGCAGCCCACCTCTCTTGAAAACTTTCAGTGTATAAATCTTTAGGAAAGAAAAAATAACACCAAGTAAGTTTAACACATCTGTTTCATCCCTGACAGTGAAGTCAATTCTGTCTACTCTCAGATAAACTTATGTTTGCAGTCAAATGTCATTGTTTTGCTCATTTTTTTTTCCTTTCTGACAGGCAGAGTTAGACAGTGAGAGAGAGACAGAGAGAAAGGTCTTCCTTCCGTTGGTCACTATGGATGGCCTGCTGTGCAGATCTGAAGGCAGGAGCCAGGTGCTTTTCCTGGTCTCCCATGGGGTGCAGGGCCCAAGCACTTGGACCATCCTCCACTGCACTCCCGGGCCACAGCAGAGAGCTGGCCTGGAAGAGGGGCACCTGGACAGAATCTGGAGCCCTGACCGGGACTAGAACCCGGGGTGCCGGCGCCGCAGGCAGAGGATTAGCCTGCTGAGCCGTGGCGCCGGCCTGTTTTGCTCATTTTTATACAAGTAAAATTTCTCACTTGTAAAATAGGAATACTATGTGTTCTATCTTCCAATGTCAGTATGTGGATTTAATAAGACTTTTCATTTTTAAAGTACTTCCTCACATTACTAATGTTAAGCACATTTCATTTTACTCAAAACATAAAAATTACACTAAATTATATTTAAAAGAATTTTAAGACCAAAGGGCTGGCGCTGTGGTACGGCGGGTAAAGCCATTGCCTGCAATGCTGGCAACCCATATGGATGCCAGTTTGAGTCCTGGTTGATCCACTTCTGATCCAGTTCTCTGCCATGCCTGGAGAAGCAGTGGAAGATGGCTCAAGTGCTTGGACCCTTGCACCACCCTGGGACACCAGGAAGAAGTTCCAGGCTCCTGGCTTCAGATCAGCCCCGCTCCAGCTGTTGTGGCCATTTGGGGAGTGAACCAGCAAATGGAAGACCTCTCTCTGTAACTCTGCCTTTCAAATAACAAACCAATCTTCAGAAAAAACAAAATTATACAACCAATTATCCCCAAATGGCATCCCTACTAAATATTCTTCCAAAATGTTAATATAAGTTGAGTATCCCTTAAGCAAGATGCTCAGAACGTGACACCCTTCAGAGTTGTTAGGCTTTCAGAACACATGCACAGACTTATCAGTACAGCATCCCTCATCCTAACATCCACAAGCAAGCACACAGTGCTCAGCAAGCTCCAGATTCTGGAGCACTTACGATTCCAGATGGAGATGCTCAACTGTAGACCTCTTTGGACAAAAACCAGAGATGGGTCGGGTGTCAGGTCCAGAGGTTCAGACACCCATGACCCCCATCACATCCTACACTGAAGTACCAAGGTTCAACACCCACTGCCAACCCAATCCTAGAAAGGCTGGAAGGCGGGGTGACAGCTCAAAGAACTGGGCAGCTACCACCAAGTCAAAGCCCTGGACTGGGCTCCTGGCTTTTGTAGGCAACTGGGTATGGAGACTGTGGATGGCAGCACGTTCTGTCTCTCTGCCCATCTGCTGCTGATTTTTTTTAAATTAGGCAATGAAAATACATTTTCCAAACTTCTCCAAAGATGTGACTGACAAACACTTCACTATGCGGTCCTAAGTTTTCAATCTTTAAAAAACAGTGCTTACCTACCTTATAAAGGCAGCTTTACTTAGCAATGCTAAGTTAAAAACCATTGCAAATCTACTATAAGCTTCACTATAAGAACCGATATTATTTCACTAACCAACTGACCCATGGCCTCAGAAAATAACATTTCTAACAAGTATTCCAAGCATATTTATAAGTTTCTATACCAATTCTAGGAGGGAAGATGGGGGGGGGGAAGCCCTCCAAGACAAAGTTCTATAGAATATTAACACCTATAAAGATATCCTTCAGGGCCTGGTGCTGTGGCGTAGCGGGTAAAGCCCCAGTCAACAGTGCCGGTATCCCATATGGGTGCCAGTTCGAGCCCTGGTTGCTCCACTTTTGATCCAGCTCTCTGCTATGGCCTGGGAAGCAGAAGAAGATAGCCCAAGTCCTTGGGACCCTGTACCCACATGGGGGACCCAGAAGCAGCTTCTGGCTTCAGATCGGTGCAGCTCTGGCCGTTGCAGCCAACTGGGAGTGAACCATCAGATGGAAGACCTCTCTATCTCTCTGCTTTTCCTCTCTCTCTGTAACTCTGGCTTTCAAACAAATAAATAAATCTTTAAAAAAAAAAGTCTAAGATGTAAAAATCTAACAATTGCTTTTTGGTTACTTTTAATGGTTTATTTTGCTATTGCTGTTGTTTTTAATTTCTGAAGCAAGCAGACAGCAAGCTCCCATCCACTGGTTCACTCTCCAAATGTCATCAAGGTTGGGACTGGGCCAGGCAACAACTCTGAGTCAGCACTCACCAAGGTCTTCCATATGGGAGGGTAACAGGGACCAAAACACTTGGGTCATCACCACTGATCCCAGGGTCTGTGTGATCAAAAAAGCTAAAAATTGAACCCAGGTATTCCAATATGAAATGTGGGTATCTTTTTTAAAAGATGCATTTATTTCAAAGTCAGAGACAGACACACTTCACATACACACAGAGATAGGTAACTTCACCCCTCAGTGGCTGCAATGGCCAGGGACAGCCCAGGCCAAAGCCAAGGGCTTTACCCGCATTCCCACGGGGCACAGGGGCCGTCCTCCCCGCTTCCCGGCACATTAGCAGGGAACTGGACCAGAAGCGGAGCAGCTGGGACTCCAACCCATGACCACATTAAATGCTGGATTGCACACTGTGGCTTAACACAACACTGGCCTCAGGAGGTGAGTATCTTAACCAGCGTGTTTTTATTATGTGAAGTGTGTCTTTTATTTTTGGGACAGGAGAGGAGAGGCTGTTAGAGAGAGAGATATGTTGTACCCAACTGGTTACTCCCGAATGCCTTCAACAGCCAGGGCTGGGCCAGGCCAAAGCTAGGAGACAGGAACTCCATCCAGGTCTCCTACATGGTAGCAAGCACTCGAGTACTTAAGTCATCACCTGCTGTTTCCCAGGGAATCAAGAATCAGAAGCAGAGTCAAGACTGGAACCTAGGTACTCTGATCCAGGATGTGAGGGTCCTAAGCACCAGACAGTTCCAGGTACAGAGTAACATTTATACTGGCTCTCAGCAATAATGTTTGTAATTGCTACTAGAACAAAATGTTGTAAATAAAAATACGCAACAATACAGATCGGGTTAAATTAAATTATGGTTAATGTAAAGACTGTTAGGAGTAAAAAACAATCCTCCTCAATGCCTGCTCTCTTACAGCACATCTTAAAAAGTCCTCTTAGACAAGACTTCTGAACAGGCATTTTTAAAAGAATACCCAAGATGCCAAGAAAGAATCTATGAAAAAAGCATGCTCTGACACCAGTGAAGCCCAATCCTGAAGAAAGCATTTTCTCCAATTTACACTTCAGTTTAGCTTGCTTTGTAAAATGCACGCTACAAATCAGAACACCAAGGCTTTTCAGTTTAGGTATTTACCAAGTTCTCAAATTTAAAACACCCTAAAATAAAACGATCTAAGTAGCTCAGTGAATACAGTAATTGCTCTTATGTTACACTGTTACATACACATGTAAGAAGAAAGAAATCTAATTCACTTGCATTTTGGGCTTTTGATAGTGTTCAATTTATATATATATAACTGATTAAAAAAACCTAAAGAAATTTATGTCTGTAATAAATTCATATACTTTTAAAAACTCAGGATTTCCTTTTCTGTCTTCTCTTTAAACAAAGGAAAAACAGCAAAGTAAAAATTCACAAAGTCCGGCCGGCGCCGTGGCTCAACAGGCTAATCCTCCGCCTTGCGGCGCCGGCACACCGGGTTCTAGTCCCGGTCAGGGCACCGGATTCTGTCCCGGTTGCCCCTCTTCCAGGCCAGCCCTCTGCTGTGGCCCAGGAGTGCAGTGGAGGATGGCCCAGGTGCTTGGGCCCTGCACCCAATGGGGAGACCAGGAAAAGCACCGGGCTCCTGGCATCGGATGAGCGCGGTGCGCCGGCTGCAGCGCGCCGACCGCGGCGGCCATTGGAGGGTGAACCAACGGCAAAGGAAGACCTTTCTCTCTGTCTCTCTCTCTCACTGTCCACTCTGCCTGTCAAAGAAAAAAAAAATTCACAAAGTCCAACTGTACTGTGTGTTCATATTTTTGGTTTGACTGACAGCTACATTTTAAAAATGTCTCAGCCATAAAAATCCAACACCTATTAACAATAAAAAAATTGTATATACCTGAAGCAAACTATTAAGTATTAGATGAGGGAAGAAGCATCATTTTATATCTTAAAAGGTAAAATTAACATCAAAGATGGATCTGGACTGCAGACTAGAGATCTCCTACTTTACAGTACTGTTATCCTTCCCCAGTGTAGAAGACAGTGGCCACACCTATTAGAGACAGGACAGACAGGAACAGAGTAGGAGGCCCCAGAGGAGCAGCTGGAAAGCAAATTACAAGTGAGGTCTGACTTGGCAAATGGCTAGTTCAGAAAAATAAGTAACAAGTTTCTTACAAATGGAGCTGATGGAACACCAGCAAAGACAAACATGCCAAGAAGTACCTGGAGTTCACACGGAAGAATGAAAACCAAAGAAAACAGGGGTACAGTAAAAATAAGCAGCTGTAACACCACTAGTTCAAGAATCAAAGCCCATAAGAACAGCTTCAAGGCCAAGGTCTCATCTTGACTTCCAGGAGTGTGACAACTGTTGGCACACAGTGGATGCCCAACGTTTGTTCAATGAATACACCACGGCTGTTCTTGGGATTATTTCACCTGTAAAAGAATTGACTTGGGACAGTTTATTGTACATGGATGAAAGGATTCATAGAAGTTTCCTCACTCCCTGAGTTGAGCGCCCACACGGAGTTCTTCCTGGACATGGGTTATAGACAGATAACCTGGAGCAGTCACTGAAGTTAAGAACCTGAGAGCCTACCTACAAGGAAACGAGGTGTCATGTCCTGTTTTGCCACAATTACCAAAATTTTCAGAAGGAAGCACAGTATAGGACAACTAGTACGTGTCCTCCAGGAGCTAACATTTCAGATGAATTCACTATAGAAAAGTGGCGGACAGCATCTCATGCTACAGCTAACACTGAGAAATTTACGCACAAAAACCAAAAACACTAGGTCTGATTTCACCTAAGAACTCCTAACACATTATCAAATCCACCTGCTACTATTACTTCTGAACTAAAATGTGATTTCTGTGAATAAGCAGCACAAAGCGATAGCTATAGTTACAGAAAACTACCTCTTCCCATCTGACCATCCAAACTGCTCTATCCCAATGCTAACTGCTGACCATTATTAACTTCCTCAACCTGGTGATTACATACTGAGAAACATGGCATCCTCTAAATAATCACACTGAATAAAACGGATTTCTATCCTAGCAAGAAAAAAAAAAAGTAAAAGCGAAGACCAGCAGATACAGGGTATTTTAAAAAGTTAAGCAATTACTGAGAAGCTAGCTGTCAATGGGCACACTCTAACGTGACACAATATTTTCTTGGAAGCTTTCGATTAATATTGTACAGGTTCTCTCAAATATGGTGTTTCTACCTCAGCTATGAGACCTCGCAGTGGGAGAAAGTATCTCTTAATCACCTTAGTGAAATCTGTTTGATTCTTAATGTACACTTTAGACATGAAATAAATCGCCCAAAATTTACCAGAGCAATATAAGTCTCAATTATTAAGAGCCGTTTTATTTATTCCCTCAGTCTCCCAACCATCAATAAAAACCTTGAGGCATACCAGCAATGTGCAAGATGAATGAAGCTAACTTGTGAAAAGTTCAATGTTTCAATGAACACACTGCAGAATACTAGCAACGCTATAACATGGAAATTTTTCAATGTTTACAACAGAAAAAACAAAACTGCATTTTCTCAGGCACAATTTTTTTTTAAATCTCTGAAGGGTCTTGAAAAGCCCAAGTTTTTAAGCTCATAATTTTCACATCTGAACTTCTTAAAACTCAGCTGAAGCAGCAACAGGGGTCTCAAAGTAAGGCAAACACAAATCTCTACTTGAAAAAGTGAAAGTTCCCTCCCCAGAAAACGCCCTGCGTTTCTCCCACCATTAGCAAGGCACGTGCTGCCTCGCCGTCCGACGCTGGGGACCACTTTTTACCTGCTACGCCAGCACCGTCCGTCTACAGCAGTCTGCTTATTGAAACGCAACTGACAGAAATAAAATACTCTTACAACACAAGCAGAGTAACCCGTTCAGTTGGAAGTTATGTGTTCCATACAAAGCTAGCATTGTTAAAACAGAGACAAAACAGGTGGTTCGACAAGAAAGCTACTCACCGCCTTCCCTCTCTCTGACCCTGTGAGTATGCACGCTTCTGGCCTTGCTGTGGCCTGTGCTGTCACTGTATTTGTTCTCAGGACTGTCAGACCTCCGCAGCATCTTATTTGGTGGTGAAGGGTCTGTGGCGTCTCGCATCTTTTCATGTCTGTGATCACCACTACTGGGGTGACTCTTCGATGAATACTTAAGTGCCTGGAAAACATCACCCCCCAAACAAGACAGAGAAAAAATTGAAACTTCAACTCTCCAGACTAACTTAATAATCACTGACACATCATTAGCTCTATTCACTGTTTTGAATTTCCAAAGTTAAAGCTCTTATTTTCAACTGTGCCTTCATACTATGAAGACAGAAACCTGCAAGTCGCTGTAAGGCTCCCGATACTACCTATTCCACCACAGTTTAGCCAAAAAAAAAAAAAAATCACTATCACCCTGTAAATAAAATAATTAACCACCGAGGCATACTGATACCTCAAAAAACTTCCCATGGAATAGCTAAAGGTCTTTTCTCCAGGATTAATCAAAAAGAGACCAGAAACTCAGTTCACTGCTACACATGCACAACTCACACGCACAGTCGCGTATGTACGCGTGCATATGTTCCTGCAAACTTCCAAACCATGACTTCTGCAATTCCTGGACTCACATAAAAACTTCTCAGACCTCATTACCTACTCCTGCAGGTGTGGGAACTATTGGTCAAAGTAAACTGATTTAAATCGCCAATACTTGGAGAAAGCAAAACGGAACGTAGCGAGAACACTTAAAACTTGGGTTTAATCCCAACTCCTCTGAGGAGGCCATGTTCTACTCATCTTCAGGAGCGGGCAGACTCAGCGAGACTGGGGGCACGGTGTGTTTCCTGGTGCGCGGCAGTGAGCCCTCGGGCCAGCAGCCGGCCCTTCTATCTTCCCGCGACCAGACGCGGCCCTCCAGCCCTGGGAGCCAGCCTAACAGACACACCCCTGCGTCCGAGGCAGCCAGGGATCTCAACTCCTGAACAAGAACAGGACAGCCTCTCACGGGGCAGCCGCCTGGGCCAAAACGGCCGCCCCTCTCCCCCTCCCCAAAAAAACCCACCCGGGCAGGGGCTGGCTATGGCAGCCGAGCGAGGCGTGACCCACAGGCCGCTCGGCCCCTTCCCTGCAACTTTCCGGGCCCCGTGCGCCCAGCAAGCACGCAGGCCTCCCCCGTGGCACCCATCACCTCCTCCCAGCCATCCCTCCACACCCAAATCCCCCGAGCCTGGGGTGCCTGGCTGCCAATCACCCCCCACCTCCCCCACTCCCCCCAAAAAGCACCCCTGCGCGCTCTCGAGGCCCTGAGCCCCGCGGCGGAGCGCGCCGGGCACCCGGCCCCACACTCCCCGGGGCCCCGCGGGGCTCGCGTCGGCCGAGGGGCCTGCAGCGACTTCTGAAGCCTGCGCTCGAGTAGCCGTCCCTTCCCCTTCCCCCGGGCCGGCCCCGGCAGTCCCCGCGCCCCGGCCTCGGCTGGTACCTGGTAAGGCTGCGAGTCCCCCCTCCGGTCGTGACAGCTGAAACACAGGAAGAGACGCGGCGACATGAGCACCCCCTGCCCGCCCGCCCGCCCGCCCGCCGGCGCCGCGGCACAGCCGGGCCGCAGGCCGCCCCTCCCCGCGCGCTCCCCGCGGGGCCGCACGCCCGGGGCTGCCCCTCGCACGCGGCGGCGCGGGCCCCGCACACCCGCCGAGCCGGGCCCCGCGGCCCCCGCACGCGCCGCCGCCGCCGCCGCCGCCGCGGCCCGAGCCGGAGCGGGGCTAGCAACAAAAATGGCGGCGCGGCCAGCTCCCGAGGAGGAGGAACCCCCGCGCCGCCCCCGCCCCGCCGGGCCCGAGAAGCAGAAAGGCGATTTACCCATCACTGAGTCTCTGCTGTTTCCTCGCATACATTACCATCAATGCCCGGCCTGTGAGCGGGTGTCGGGGAGGGGGAGAGCGGCCGCGGGAGGCGGCGGGCGGGCGCGCGGGCGCGCGGGCGGGCGGGCGGCGGCGGCGGCGCGCCCTCGGCGGCTCTCAGCACCTCCCCGTTACTGGCGCCGGCGCTCCCGGGCCATCTCCTCCCGCGACGCCACGCTCACTTCCAGCCCGGGGCAGCGGCGCCAACTACACGGCGGCAGCGCGAACCGGGGAGGGGGCGGGGGGAGGGGAGGGGAGGGGCAAGAAGCCGCGTCCGGTTCAGCCCCGCGGAGAGCCGCCGCCTCCTCCGCCTCTCCTCCTCCTGCTCCGCCGCCTCCTCCCCTCCTCCTCCCCCCCGCCGCCGCCGCCGCCGCCGCCTGGTCCTCCTTCTCCTCCTCCTCCTCCTCCTCCCGCCGCCGCCGCCGCCGCCGGTGCCGCCGCTGCCGCTCCACCAACTACATCCGGGCAACTCGGACGCCGCCGCCTTCGGCAAACCTCGGCAGTTTCCGCCGCGCCCACCCTCGGCCCGGCGGCTCCCGAATCGCCGCCTTTCGGCAAACCTCGGCTCGCTCCGGCCTTCCTCTTCCTCTGAGGCCCGGCTCGCCTCCCTCTCGCGACCTGTCAGCCCTTTCCGGTCGCCGCTGCTTTTCCTCACACGCAAGTCCGGCCGCCGCCTTTCCAGTTTAGGGGTAGTCCTGCTCGGGGACCCGCTCGAGGCTGGTCCCGGGGGCTCTGGGCTGCGCTGGGAGGGAGCCGCCTTCGGGAGGAGGCCGGTGCGGCGCGAGCGGAGCCATCGCAGACTAAATACGGGCGGCGGCGGCGGCGGCTGCGCGTGCGCCCGGCGGTGCCGCGGGCGGGGGCGCCCCTCGGCGAGCGCTCCGGCCCCCGCCCCTTCGGGCAGCGGGCGCCGGGGGTCGGCAGCCCCCAGCGCGCGCGGACGGGCGGTTCCTCGCGGGGCGAGGTCGCCTCGGGCCGGCGCGGGAGCGCGGAGCCTGCGCGCCCCCGGGCCCGGGCCCCGGACGCCGAGCGCGGGAGCGGCCCTCGCGGAGGTGCGGGCGCCGCGAGCCGGGGCTGGGGGCGGGCGCGGGGGCGGGAGGCCGCGGTGGGGCAGGGGCCTAGGGCCGGGGGCCCGGCCGCCCGGTCCCCTCCTCCGGAGGGGGCTGGGTGTGAACGAGGCGACGCGAGGGCTCCGCAGGTCGGGGGGAGCAACGCCAGGTGCACCCGAACAGGTCGGCGTTGCCGACGCGGATGCTGTCCGGGCGCCCTGAGCTTCCCCAACTCCCTGCGCCCTAAATTCTTCGTGCGGAAACAGTGATGTCCTGCCGAGGGCTGCGGTAAGCATAGTAGGCGGCTGTTTCCCATAGATGGAAAGACAGGGCACAGATCACAACAAGACCCGCCCCCCCCCAAAAAAAAAAGATAAAAAAAAGTGGGGTCTGGTAAGTTATCGCTAGGCCTACTGGAATGATGGGGTGGGGTAGGGGGCGGCCCTGAAGTCACTGAGTGAGAAGTCATTGGGCAGCCTTCTTTGTGGCACCCACCTGCCGGTTGTTAGAGTATTGCTACTGTTTGTGAGAACCAATGAAAGCTTACTTAATACCGCTTTAAAAAAAGTTAGGCACAAAAATTCATTAGTATAGTCTTATATGCAGTCTCTTTCATAGCAGGTAGATAGGAGACATCAGATTGTCAGATTGGAAAGTGTATAGTAATAGACAAGTGTTGGCCCGCGAAAACTGACTTGAGAACCAGATGTCTGCTGATTGCTTCTTAGCATTTGGTCAGAAGTGGTAAAGATCCACGCACAATACAGTGGATCCTCATTGTTTTGGCTATTATATGTGTGATTGACCTCACCAAAATATAACTGGAACCCCCAAATCGACATGTACTCCTGGTTTTCCTGAACCCAGTGATGGGAATTGGGGGGGCTGGCACTGTGGCATAGCAGGTAAGCCCATTGCCTGCAATGCTGGCATCCCATATGAGTGCTGTTCGTGTCCCGACTGCTCCATTTCCAATTCAGCTCCTTGCTCATGTCATGGGGAAGCAGTGGAAGAAGTATTTGGGCCTCTGCATTCAAGTGAGAAACCCAGAAGAAGTTCCTGGCTTAGGTCTGGCCCAGCCCCGGCCTTTGCTGACATTTGGGGCGTGAACCAGCCCGTGGGAAGAACCTCGTTCTGTAACTCTGCCTGTCAGATAAATAAAAGGAATTTGAACCTGCCTGTTCCCAGCTAGAGTTGAACAAGACTCTCCACCTTACTTCAGCTGTCCTCTGCTCTTCACAGTATATTTAGTGTTGCTTTTTGCTGTCTCTATTGGTGATTTTGCTATTGTAAATGCCAGTCTTCCCTCCCTCCAAGTGCTCACGTGCTTTTTTTTTTTCTTTTTAATTGGAGAGTGCAGGCCGGCACTTTGGTACAGGGTGTTAAAGCCCCTACCTGCGGTGCTGGCATCCCACACGGTCACTGGTTCAAGTCCTGGCTATTTCACTTCTGATCCAGCTCTCTGCTAATGGCCTGGGAAAGCAGTGGAGGGTGTCCCAAGTCCTTGGACCCCTGCACCCACGTGGGAGACCCAGAAGCAGCTCTGGCTGTTGCGGCCATTTGGGGAGTGAACCAGTGGATGGAAGAACTCTGTCTCTACTTCTTGTAACTGTCTTTCAAATCTTTTAAAAAAATAAGTTGCAGAGCCACAGCTCTTACCTACTGGTTTTCTGCCTAGGTGTTCTGAGCCAGGCTGAAGCCTGGAGCCAAAAATTCAATCCAGGTCTCCTATGTGGGTAGCAGGAACCTAAAAACTTGGGCCATCTGTTGCTACCTCCCACGGTCTGCATTATCAGAGTCAGGTATGGAAACCAGGCACTCCAATGTGGAGGGCATTTTAACTGCTAGGTGAAATGCCCACCCCAACTATTGCTCCTATGCACGAGAGTGCTGTGAAAAGCCTTGTGGAGAAAACACGTGCTGGTTAAGTTCCACTCAGGCTTATCATTGGTGCTTTGGACCATGAGTTCCATATTAATAAATCATCGTGTGTTAGGTGTCATTAAACAGAAAACACCTAAAACAATGTGTTGATCTGTTGACTGATTATGACCAGGAAGCTTACAGGAACTTAAACGCTATTGTTTATCAATTCAGGGTTCATGACAGTTTTATTGAGCAGAAGGACCACAACTAACAAAAATTAACTGCTTGCTAAAGGGCACGCCTAAATCGTCTGCCCATTATTTTCAGCTCGTTACCTAGCTAACAAAACTCCTTTGCAAATAACTCTCTTTTCCATTTTACCTGCCTGAACCACAACCCTAGTCAGTTCTCTGCAGCATGGGTACCTGCACAGAGCAGGTGAACTTGACTGGGAGAAAACACAAGAATACTCTCTGAAGTGAGCTCCTTGGGTTCCTCATCCCTCCAGGCTTTATTGCACAAATCCATTTACCTTGCCCTCCTAACCAGCTGTTTCTCGTCTTTTAAACCTGCCAAAACCTCATTCCTCACTTGTAGTTGGTTATCTTGCTTCTTATATCTCCAGGAAGACAGAAGAAATCAGTAACTACCTGTACCAGCCTTGCGACATGGTTACAGTAACTGGGTAAGATTAAGACCAGTCTGGCCACTTTGTTGCATTTGACTCTTAGAATCATCTACTTTTCTTAGGGATTTCTTTTCCTCTCAATTGGATACCTTCCACTCCCTTCTAAACGTTTTCTACTAAGACCACCTTTAAAAAAACATTTTTGAACCGTAACTCCCACCAAATATCAGCACATGGCTCTGCGACCTTCTCTACTGAAATACTCATCTCCACTTTTACTCTGTCCGGCCCACACGATGTGGCTTTGTTCCCACATTCCTGAACCTGCTGAAGATCTTCAGTATCTTCCTTGTTCTCAGATCCGATTTCTGTTTCCAGGCTTCCTCTCACTTCACTTGCGTGCAGCATTGGACACAACTGCTAACTTTCCTTGTGAAGCCCTTATGCTGCCTGCCAAGATCCCGTTCTCTCTCTCTCTCTCTCTCTGGCTCCTCTTCCTTCCTAAGGGGCTGTTTTTAGTGTCCTTGCTGGTTCTTCCTCATTTCCCAGCCTGTAAGTGCCAGAGTCCCAGGATCCAAGTCTCACAGCTTGCACTGTGTGTCTTCTAGTTCTCTCTCCAGGCTAGGGGAAACCCACGCTGACTGCAGCCCACAACCAGGCCCCTGAACACTAGGTTCACACTTAACTGCCTACATGCAGCACTGCCTGAATGTCTAACACGCCTTACAAACGTAATGGATCCAAAACAAGTTTTCATCAGGTCTTCCCTACCCACCATGAAATGGCAGCTTTGTTCTTTTGAGGCTAACAACCCAGGAGCCATCTGATTGACATCTCCAGTCAACCCCACCAGCAGATCCTGCTGGAATTACCTTGATAATGTCTCCAGAATCTGATTTCTCTTGACCATCGCCTTCACATTCACTCCTGCCCAAGCTCCTGTCATCTTACACCTGGACCGTGGCAAAGGCTCCTGCTTCTACCCTTGCTTCTAAGTGGTCAGCTCCATCACACTGAGGTCACCGTGATCACTTTCAAAGGCAAATAATGCGTGTTACAGGGCCAGCATTGTAGCATAGCAGGTAGAGCTATTGACTGTGATATCCCATATGGGCACTGATTCGTGTCCCAGCTGGTGCTCCACTTCTGATCCAGCTCCCTGCTGATAACCTGGGAAAGCAACAAAAGATGGTCCAAGTGTTTGGGCCCCTGCCACCCGTGTGGGAGACCTGGATGAAGCTCCTGGCTCCTGGCTTCATCCTGGCCCTTGGTGACCATCTGGAGATAGTCCCAGCAGATGGAAGATCTCTCTGACTCCCAAAATAGTAAAATTTTTTAAAGTATCCTTGCTATCTTAAAATCTACCAGTAGCTTCCCATCTCTTCCAGAATGAAAAGCAAAGTTCTGGTGATGCCCCATAAGGCTTTTTGTAAACTTCCCAAGCCTTGTTAGCTTTGATTCCTTACCTGCAGGCTTTTATTTGGTCATTCTTTTCCTTGTTTCTCCAGTGTACCAAGCAGTCCTCTTCTTGGGTTCTTTGCACGTCCATCCCTCTGTCTGCAATGCTCTTCCTGTTGGTAACTCCTTGGCTCACATGGTTACCCCAGGTATCTGTTGAAATCTCACCTTGTCAGAAAGGTCTTTGTTGAGACTATCTAATGGCTCCCCACCACCTTTGCTCCCTCACCCTGCTGTGTTTTTCTTATACCATTTACCACATGACATGTTACATATTTCATTTGTCTCCCACTGCCATGGACACTCCATTCAACACCAGATAAATATTTGTTGAATGAGAGGACATTTGCTTATTAAAAGGAAAAGTAAAGTATTAGAGTTCCTAAGAGGAAAAGGCATATGGTCTGTTTATGCTTGCTTTATAAAAGACCAAAATCCAGTCCTGGCCTCATAAATAGGATGAGGAAAAGCTGGGTTGTGTGTAAGCAAAATATGGCATTGCAACATAATATTTGAAAACTTACATAAATTCGCATATGTACCAAATTGTAAGCAGGATAGTGGATAGCTTATCTAATGAGAGGTACCAAGTTTGCAAGTGAGCACAAACCTGTATTTCAGCCAGTAGATTAACATCTTCCTGGAGAGGGGAAGAGGCACATGTTTGCTGCAGGTGACCAAGATTCTAGTGTGATCCTACTGGGGGGAGAAGCAGGCCTCCAGTTGTGAAAGGGACTTGCTACCAAATTTTGCTGCAGTTGCCAAAGGGCCACAAAATGAGGATGCATTTTCGGAAATTTCCACCTACTTCTTTCTCATTTCTCTTTTTGTCTCCATCCTTACCTTCCTATCAAACGCAGCATAACATATTGATTAAAAACGTGGGTTTTAGTATCAGAATTGAGCTCTGGCTTCGTTCTGACTCACCAGCAGTGTGACTTTGGGCAACGTGTTGCGTTCTCAGAGGCTGTTCCTCCTCCTGTCTGAACTTGACAGGATATAACATTGCAGATGAAAAAGAAGTGAAATTGCATAAGTAACAGTACTGAGAAAATACATGCCCTGCTGCTGGTGGTTAATCATTCACTCATAAAAATTGTATTTTAAAAGCACAGTCATCAGGTCTTAGAAATAAAACGTTAAATTAAGTCACTTGGTCTCTGCTCTTAGTGAGTTTATATTTTGACTAAACAATATTCATACGTAACTAAAAGAAGAGGCTTTGGGTTCACAGGTCTGTAGTGTGAGGTGTCCTAAGGAGAAAGACTAAGACAATGGCAACAAAAGTTCCCATTTAGAAAAGAGGTTTACACTCGGGTAAACCTGAGAACAGCACCCCCATCCGTGTATGGTGAACCCACACAGGCAGGGATAACGTAAATAATAACAGATGCTGCGAGACTTACTGACTCATGTATTGGCCATAATGATCACAGTTGGGTTTACCAAACTGGCCATTTTTTTTTAACTTTTTCTAGGTGATACTAAAGATTAGCCAGGATTAAGAGCCAAGCTCTAGGGCCTGCGGCGCTGGCACCCCGGGTTCTAGTCCCAGTTGCTCCCTTCCAGTCCAGCTCTCTGCTGTGGCCCAGGAAGGCAGTGGAGGATGGCTGGCATGGGAGACCAGGAGGAAGTACCCGGCTCCTGGCTCCGGATCGGCGTAGCGCCAGCCGTAGCAGCCATTAGGGGAGTGAACCAACGGAAGGAAGACCTTTCTCTCTGTCTCTCTCACTGTTTATAACACACACACTCTCTCTCTCACTGTCTAACTCTGCCTGGCAAAGAAAAAAAAAAAAAAGCCAAGCTCTAAACCCTTTGCCTCTGGCAAAACTTCAGCCTGAATTAACCCAGCTGTTCACCATGTCAGGGTCTCTAAGCAGTTGCACGTGCTATGGACTAGCAAATGGTAGATTGGACTGATCCCGTAACAGTCTGCTTTATCACACTCAGATGAACCCTCAGCACCACCAGGCGATCTCGGAATTTTTCAGACTTCTTTTCTCCCTAAGCCTATCTCCCTCACTTCATGACCTTCACTCTCAGAAAATGTCACTTCCCTCCTCCCAAACAAGTCCCAAATGGAAATTTCTTTCTGCTTGGATTTTATTAATTTACTTTGAGGATTTATTCATTTGAAAGAGCAACAGAGAGAGGGCGAGAAACAAACCTCTCCACTGGTTCACTCCTCCTGTGATAGTCTGGGCTGGATCAGGCCAAAGCCAGGAACCTAGAACTCTATCCGGGTCTCATGTTGTGAGTGGTAGGGGTCCAGGCACTTGCCCAGGTGCGTTAACAGGGCGCTGGATCCGAAGTGGAACCCCCAGGACTTGAACCAGAGCTGTAATATAGGCTACTCGCTGCACCACAATGCTGGCCCCTTTATTCTTGCTTTTAAATTATCTATACTCACCCATCTGTTTACTCAGCCAACATTTATTGTGCACCCGCTGTGTGCTGAGTATATGTCCTTGAACAATACAAACAGGACTCTGCCTTCCTGGAGCTTATATTCCAGTGGGAAAAGTCAGTCCTAAAATAACTAATTTAGACAGGAGTGTGTGCTATAGGCACCAGCGGAGGGAGAGGAAAGGTGGGATTGAGGGCTAATATTTTAAATAGAGTACTCATTGAACAGGTGACAGTGAACACATGAAGGTGGAATGCTGGAAACCTTCGTGGATGGCTGCAGAGAGTGCCTGGTAAAGGTGCTGTAGCAGGAATGAGCTTCCTGTCTGCAGGAACAATCAGGAAAGTTCTGTGGTTGGTGGGTCCTAACCGAGGGAGGCAGTGCTAGGAAAGGAGGTCAGGAGACCCGAGTGTAAAGGATCTTGCCGAGGTGGGTAGCCTTTCTAATGCCAAGGGCCTTTTGGATATTTATAGCATCATTCACAGGCCATACGAAATTATCAAATGAAAAATTAGCCTGCTTGATCAACCAAATGCTGCTACAGGGATATACTCAGCTCCCCACCCAGGAGACAATGGCTTGAAACATCGCCCCATGCCAGCAGAAAGTACCTGTTGACCCATGTCAGCAGGAAGTAGCTCTAAAGACAGATCATTGTGCCAGCACCCCATATGGGCGCCGGTTCTAGTCCCGGCTTCACTTTCAATCCAGCTCTGCTATAGCGTGGGAGAGCGGTAGAAGAGGGCCTAAGTCCTTGGGCCTCTGCACCCACGTGGGAGACCTAAGGGAGGCTCCTGGCTTCGGATTGGTGTAGCTTCGGCCATTGCTGCCAATTGGGGAGTGAACCAGCAGATGGAAGACCTGTCTCTCTCTCTCTCTCTCTCTCTCTCTCTCTCTCTTTCAAAAAAATAAAAATAAATAAATAAAAAGAGAGAGAGAGAGAGAACAGTCTGCATGGTAAGAAGGGAAACAGGAAGCCAGTACAGATGCTACAGCGTTGTCTTAAGGTTGCTGTTTCAAAGCAGGAGTTAAGCTCCTGTCTACGGCCAGTTGTTTCACCTGTGCTTGCCTTGTACCCCGTCAGTTGCCTTCTGGTACCACTTCTCCCTTCTTTTGTATATGCAGGCTCTCCTTTCCTTTGGCTCATTTCCATTAGATCTTCAACATGTTGAATCCTGTGTTTAAAAAAACCCTTCCTTGTGGCCGGTTCGAGTCCCGGCTGCTCCACTTCCTATCCAGCTCTGTGCTATGGCCTGGAAAGGCAGTAGGAGATGGCCCAAGTGCTTGGGCCCCTGCACCCACGTGGGAGACCCAAAAGAAGCTCCTGGCTCCTGGCTTAGGTTCAGCTCAGCTCTGGCCATTGCGGCCATTTGGGGAGTGAACCAGTAGATGGAAGAAGACCTTTCTCTTTTTCTGCCTCTGCCTCTCTCTAATTCTGCCTTTTGAATAAATAAAATCTTAAAAAAAAAAAAAAAAAAAAAACTTTCCTATTGCCCCCAGCCAGTCACTACTCTTTCACCTTCCTTCCTTCTGCCAGACTTCCACCAAGTCTTGTCAGGTTTAATTCTGCACTCCTCTGTTCATAGTTGAAGTCCCTGCAGTCGACATCTGCCCCGTAGCTACGAAACCAGATTTCCCAAGGCAGCGACTCTTCAAGAGGCAGCGCTGAGTCTTCAGGAGCCATTTGGGAATGTGTGGCGGTATTGATTGGTTATCACTTGTGTATCTTCAGTATGACCAAGGGTGAGCGATGCTACTTGCTTATTGTCCAGGAGGGATGGAGGGATGATGTTACTTGCTTGTTGGAGGTCAACATATAGCAGTGCCTAGGACAGTCCCGTGTACCTCACAGTTGTCCTGTTCCAAGTGTTGATATCACTCCCTCAAGACATAAAGTCACAAATGACTTCTCTGTACCTGTGTTCAGTGGACATTTTTCAGTTTTTCTCCTACCTGAACTCAAAGTGTTCAGCTTTTTATTTGTATTTATTTGTTTTGAGGGATGGAGAGACAGAAGTCAGCAGACAGGAGTTAAGAGACAAATCTCTCATCTGCAGGTTCATGCCCTAAAGGCATGCAGCAGCTGGGGGTGAGCCAGGTGAAAGCCTGGAACTCAACTTAGTTCTCTCACATGGCTGCCAGAGACCCAGCTGCTTGAACCATCACCCACTGCCTTACAGGGCACTGGCAGCAAGCTGGAAATCAGAAGTAGAGTAGGGACTTGAACCCCAGATATTACATGATGGGATGCAGGCAATCCCAAGCAGCATCTTAACTAGTTCACAGAACACCCATCCCTGACACTAACATCTACTCTCTTTGCATTGCCCTTCTCACTTGGCTTCTGTGGTACAACATGGTCCTTATTTTGTTCTGACTTCTCCGACTGTTCCTGTAATCCCTTCATCCTCGTTTACTCCATTACCATCTGTTGAAGTTTTTCACAAAGTAGAGGAAGTGTTGGTATAAAGTAGGGATCCATGAGTCCATCCTCCTGCAAAATAAATAATTGGCAAAAATTGTCAAAGGCAACCCTGAGTGAGCTCTGGAAACTAGTCAGAGGTTTGCAATGACCAGGCAGACGCTTAAGAAAAGGATGACTTACATATCTCTCTCAGAGGAGAGCTTTGCATCATTTAACTCACCTGCCCCAGCCCAGCAGCAGCTTTGAAGATGACAACCTGCATTTCTTTCTTATTTTTTTTTTAAGATTTATTTGTTTATTTGAAAGACTTACAGAGAGAGAGAGAGATCTTCCATCTGCTGGTTTGCTTCTTCTTTCTGTCTGCCTCTGCTTCTCTATAACTGTGCCTTTCAAATAAATAAATATTTAAAAAAAAAAAAAATGAACAAGGGGCTGGTGCTGTGGCTCAGTAGGTTAACGCCCTGACCTGGGGTGCCAGCATCCCATATGGGCGCCGGTTCTAGTCCTGGCTGCTCCTCTTCCAATCCAGCTCTCTGCTGTGGCCTGGGAAAGCAGTGGAGGATGGCCCAAGTCCTTGGCCCCTTGCACCCGCATGGGAGACCCGGAGGAAGCTCCTGGCTCCTGGCTTTGGATCGGCACAGCTCCTTTGTGGCCATCTGGGGAATGAACCAGCAGATGGAAGACCTCGCTCTCTGTCTCTACCTCTCTCTGTAACTCTGCCTGTCAAATAAATAAAATAAATCTTTAAAAATAAATGAACAAAAGACCTGAACAGATTTTTCTCTGAAAAGTTTTTTTAAAGATTTATTTATTTATTTGAAAGTCAGTTACACAGAGAGAGAAGGAAAGACAGAGAGAGGTCTTCCATTTGCTGGTTCACTCCCCAGTTGACCACAATGGCCGGAGCTGCACCAGATCCGGAGCCAGGAGCTTCTTCCAAGTCTCCCATGCGGGTACAGGGGCCCAAGGACTTGGGCCGTCTTCTACTGCTTTCCCAGGCCATAGCAGAGAGCTGGATCAGAAGTGGAGCAGCCAGATCTCAAACCACCGCCCATAGGGGATCCCAACACCGTACATGGTGGCTTTACCTGTTACATCACAGTGCTGGCCTCCCAGAAATTTTTTTAAAAGATTCATTTATTTGAAAGGAAGAACTACAAAGAGAGAAGAGAAATATCTTCCATCTGCAGTTGCAGTCCCCAAATGGCCACAACATTTAGGACTGGGCTTGGCTGAAGCCAGGAACCAAGAACTGCATCCTGGTCTCACATGTGGGTGGCAGGGACCCCAACACTTGAGCTGTCTTTTGCTGTCTTCCCTGGTACATTATCAGGAAGTTGGATCAGAAGCAGAGCAGCCAGGTTCTAGGGCTCAAAATGGTGCTCCAATATCAGATGCCAGTGTCACAGCAGTGGCTTAACTCTGTCAAAACGCCGGCCCACCCCCAAAAATATTCTAATGGATAACAGTTGCAAGAAAAGATGCTCATCATCAATGCTGGTTGGGGAAATGCAAATGAAAACCACAATGAGAAACCACTTCACACTTACTAGGGTGGCTATCAATTAAAAGTGTTGCTAAGGATATGGAATACTGGAAGTCTCATAAATTGCTAGTGAGAGAGTAAAAAGATGCAGTCACTATGCAGACCACTCTGGAAGTTCCTCAGAATTTTAGAGAATTACAGTATGTCATGGCAGATCTCTTAAATGTATACTGAAGAGAATAGAAAACAGATATTCAAACAAAAACTGGCATGTGAATACTTATAGTGGTATTATTCATAGTAGCTAAAAAGTAGAAACAGCATAAATGTCCCATCAAGAGATGAATGAGTAATCAAATCATGGTAGATGCATACAGTAGAATATTACTTAGCCATAAATAACAGTGAAGTGCTGATATATGCTACAACGTGGATCAGGCTTGAAAACCTGCCAAGTGAAAGAAGCCAGACACTTAAGAGCCACAGGGTGTGAGATTCCATTTACATGAAATGGCTAAAGTAGTCAAAACTACAGACAGAAAGCAGATTAGTGGTTTCCAGTGGCTGTGGAGAGACAGGAATGAGGGGCTACTGCTGAATGAATATGTGTTTGTTTTTTGAGTGATGAAAATGTTCACATTTAGGTAACAGTGGTTGCCAACATTGCAGAAATGTAGACATCATCCTTGTTGCTTCTGCTTTACACACCTTATCCCATTCATCATTACAGTCCATTGATTTTTTTTTTTTTTTTTTGGACAGGCAGAGTTAGAGAGAGAGAGAGAGAGAGAGAGAGAGAGAAAGGTCTTCCTTCTGTTGGTTCACCCCCCAAAATGGCCGCTACAGCCAGCGTGCTGCGCCAATCCGAAGCCAGGAGCCAGGTGCTTCCTCCTGGTCTCCCATGTGGGTGCAGGGCCCAAGCACTTGGGCCATCCTCCACTGCACTCCCGGGCCACAGCAGAGAGCTTAGCCCATTGATTTTACTTCCTAAGTAGTGCTCACTATTCCAGTTGCTCTGATCTGCTACTACCAGTCTCATCTAAGACACCATCTTCTGTCTATACAATGACCTCTTAACTGTTCACTGAGAGCAGCCTAATGAGAAGCATTTCTTTTTTCTTTCTTTTTTTAAAGATTCATTTATTTATTTGAAAGACAGAGTTATAGAAAGGGAGAGATATAGAGATCTTTCATCCTCTGATTCACTCCCCAAATGGCTACAACAGCCAAAGCTGAACCAGGCTGAAGCCAGGAGCCAGGTGCTTCCTCCTTGTCTCCCACAGGGTGCAGGGGCCCAAGCACTTGGGCCATTCTCTGTTTCTTTCCCAGACATATTAGCAGGGAGTTGGATCAGAATTGGAGCAGCTAGGACTGGAACCAGCATCCCATATGGCCCCTGAATCCTCTCTTGATTTCCTTTCTCAGTTTATCCTTCCAGCAAAATCAGGACCCTAACCAATGTTCATCTGTTCACTCCTGCTCCTCTTGTAGTGGAATGTGACTCAGAAACATGTGAGGGTCTCACTTTAAATTCATGAACATAAACTTAATGTGACCTAAAAATGCTGCCAATCAATTTCTACTTTTTCTTCAAGTTTATTCACTCTTCCTGTCTTCATCCATTTAGGTCACTACAGTAAAACATATACAACAGAGATTTATTTCTTTTTTTAAAAAAATTATTTATTTGAGGGCCCGGCACTGTGGCACAACATCCCGTGTGGGTGCCAATTCTAGTCCCGGCTGCTCCTCTTCTAATCCAACTCTCTGCTATGGCCTGGGAAAGCAGTACAAGATGGCTCAGGTGCTTGGGCCCCTGCACCCGTGTGGGAGACCTGGAGGAGGCTCCTGGCTCCTGGCTTCAGATCAGCACAGCTCCGGCCATTGCGGAGATCTGGGGAGTGAACAAGCAGACGGAAGACCTCTCTCTCTCTCTCTCTTCCCTTCTGTGTGTGTGTGTAACTCTGCCTTTCGAATAAATAAATAAATCTTTAAAAAATTATTTATTTGAAAGGCCGAGTTACAGAGAAGCAAAGGGAGAGAGAGAGAATGAGTCAGACAGTCTTCTATCCTCTGGTTCACTCCCCAAATGGCCACAACAGCCAGAGCTGGGCTGATCCGAAGCCAGGAGCCTGGAGCTTCTTCCTGGTCTCCCACATGGTGCAAGGGCCCAAGGACTTGGGCCATCTTCCTCTGCTTTCCCAGGCATATTAGCAGGGAGCTGGATCAGAAGTGGAGCAGCCGGGACCTGAACCAGTGCCCATATGGGATGCTGGCACTGCAGGTGGCAACTTCTCCCGCTACGCCACAGCACTGGCCCCTGAGATTTATTTCTTTTAGTTCTGGAGATTGGGAAGTCCATGAACAAGAGCCAACGGCTTGGGTGTCTCATGAGGACCCACTTTCTGATCCATAAATGCCACCTTCTCACTGTGTCCCCACACGCTGGACGGGATGAGGGATCTCTCTTGGACCACTTTTATAAGGGCACTAATCCTGGTCATGACCGGTCCAGTCTCAGGGCCTAATCTCTTCCCAAAGGCCTTACCTTCTAATTACCACCACCTTGGGAGTTAAGAGTTCAACATACCAAACACAAGCATTCAGACACAGCACTCCACTTTCCCCCTTTCTTTACACTGTCTAATCTGTTAGCCTCTCAAAATACCCAACATTTTCTACTTTAAATTTGGCCCTCCATGTTGTTGTTTTCTGTTTCCTGCACAAAACAAAAACAATTAGAAGAGACCTCCTGCCTCTCCTCTGTCTCCTTATCTGCTCACTACTTAGCACACACCAACTGTGAATGCTCTCCCTGCCCTGTCTCACACCAGCCTCCCTTCTTGTGTATTAGCTCAGAGGCCTGCTACCTACCTGTGACCCTTGAACTAAATCCTGTTACTGTTTCATACAACCCATGAGCTAAGAATGGTTATCATATTTTTTAGATAGCTGGAGGGAAAAATATGTACCAGAGACATAGTGTGGCTCACAGAGCTACAAATACTCACTGTCTGGTCCTTTGCCAAAAACTGCTGATTCCTGTGTAGATCTCTTTCCCTCTGATCTACTCAATATTGACATGGCCCTTCCCCCTTTTCTCTCCTACATTAATCAGTTTTGGGCTCCAAATTAGAGTATTTCTTTTCTTTTCTTTTTTTTCTTTATTCGAAAGGCAGAATCATAGAGAAGCCGAGGCAGAGAGAGAGAGAGGTCTTCCAACTGCTGGTTCACTCTCCAGATAGCCTCAACAGCCAGAGATGCACTGATCTGAAGCCAGGAGCCTGGAGCTTCTTCTAGGTCTCCCACGCAGGTTCAGGGGCCCAAGCACTTGGGCCATCTTCTGCTGCTTTCTAGGCCATAACAGAGAGCTGGATCGGAAGTGGAGTAGCCGGGACTTGAAACAGCGCCCATATGGGATGTCAGCACTGCAGGCAGTGGCTTTTACCCACTGCACTACAGAGCCGGCCCCCAAATTAGAGTATTTCCACCGGCATTTGAGCATTATTATTTCTGTCATCTTTAAAAAACAAACCAAAAACCTCTCGAAACCACTTCCCATGCCAGTCTGCCCTGTTTGTTCCGCTTTGCAATACAGAACCCTGACATAACAGTTGATACTTGCTGCTCCGCATTCCTTCTTTTTAATTCCTACCTGGACACATTCTCATCAGCCTCTCTCCCCTACCACCAAAGCAAGCACCATTGTTAAGATCACTAACAGCTACTGTATGCTCATCCCAGCAGTCGGCCTTCAGTCTCCATGTCATTTGTCCCGCAAGCAACATTGGACAAAGTGAATCACTCCTCCTCCTTGATAAACTCTCTGCACTTGATTTCCAGATCTCTATGCTGTGCCTTCTCCCTCCATCCCTGGATTCTTCATTTCTACTCAGATTCTTCTCCTGGATCTCTTCACCCCAGAGTACCCCAGGGCTCAATTTGTCTCCACCAGAGCATCGGATGGCTCTTACCCAGCTTCATGGCTTTCAAATCTATTCTTTAGCTGACAGCTCCCAAACTTATATGTAACCTTAATGTCTCTCCAAGTTCAGATTCTTATGTCTATCTTCCTACCTGTATTAAACATCTAATTTTTTTTTAAAAAAATGAAATTATTAAAGTATAGGTGAATGAGGCCAGCGCCGCGGCTCACTAAGCTAATCCTCCACCTGCGGCGCCGGCACCCCGGGTTCTCGTCTCGGTTGGGGTGCCGGATTCTGTCCCTGTTGCCCCTCTTCCAGGCCAGATCTCTGCTGTGGCCCGGGAGTGCAGTGGAGGATGGCCCAGGTCCTTGGGTCCTGCACCCCAGGGGCGACCAGGAGAAGCACCTGGCTCCTGCTTCGGATCAGTGCGGTGTGCCCACCGCAGCGCGCCAGCCGCAGCAACCATTGGGAGGTGAACCAACGGGAAAAGGAAGACCTTTCTCTCTGTCTCTCTCTCTCACTGTCCACTCTGCCTGTCAAAAAAATAAAAATAAAAAATAAAGTATAGGTGAATGGTTTGCTTGCTTGCTTATTATTTCAGAGACAGAGAAAACTCCCGGCTGCTGGCTCACTCTCTAGATGCCTGCAATGACCAGATCAGTGCCAGGCTGAGGCAGGGACTGAGTAACTTCATCGAGGTCTTCCACCCAGCTACCTGAGCCGTCACCTGCTACCTCCAAAGGTGAACATTAGCCGGAAGCTGGCACTGGGAGCAGGGCTGGGATTTTAACCCAGGTATTTAGACAGGGAATACAAGTGTCCAAACTGGTACGTGACCATTAGGCCAAATGCCTACCCCTAGGGGAATGGTTTTCATCCAGGTCTAACAGGATATGGAACCTCGAAGCTATAGCAGGACGGGAGAGCAATAGGTTTGACACAAATTTAGAAGTTCTTCATGATGAAAAATACACCATAGATAAAGTTAGAAGATAAATTAAACATTTGGGTAAAATAATTGTAATGTAGAAAAGCACAGAGAAATTAATACGTATACTCTATAAAGACCAACCGCTCAAAAAGTACATAAAATATATTCACAAATGAGTCCAAAGGATATATATTGGGGATGGGGGCCAGTGCCGTGGCTCACTTGGTTAATCCTCCACATACGGTGCTGGCATCCCATATGGGCACCGGGTTCTAGTCCCAGTTGCTCCTCTTCCAGTCCAGCTCTCTGCTGTGACCCTGGAGGGCAGTGGAGGATGGCCCAAGTGCTTGGGCCCTGTACCCCATGGGAGACCAGGAGGAAGCACCTGGCTCCTGGCTTCGGATCGGTGCAGCATAGCACAGCGCCGGCCATAGTGGCCATTTGGGGAGTGAACCAATAAAAGGAAGACCTTTCTCTCTGTCTTTCTCTCTCACTGTCTATAACTGGACCTGTCAAATAAATAAAAGGATATATATTGTTGATAATAAGTGTTCATCCTCATATAAAAATAAGAAATACAAATAAAAACAACAGTGAACTTCCTGTTTTAGACTGACTACATTTTCTTTTTCTTTTCTTTTTTTAAAGGTTTGTTTATTTACTTGAGTTACAGAGAGAGAGAGAGGTCTTCCATCTGCTGGTTCACTCCCCAGTGGCTGCAACGGCTGGAGCTGTGCTGATCTGAAGCCAGGAGCCAAGAGCTTCTTCTGCGTCTCCCACATGGGTGCAGGGGCCCAAGGACTTGGGCCATCTTTTACTGCTTTCCCAGGCCATAGCAGAGAGCTGCATCAGAAGAGGAGCAGCCAGAACTAGAACCGACGCCCATCTGGGATGCTGGCACTGTAGGTCTTTACCCAATACCCCACACTGCCACGCCCATTTTCTTTTTCTTTCTTTCTTTTTTATTTTTTTTGACAGAGTTATAGACAGTAAGAGAGAAAGACAGACAGAAAGGTCTTCCTTCCGTTGGTTCACTCCCCAAGTGGCCACAATAGCGTGAGCTGTGAACTATCAGATGGAAGACCTCTCTGCCTCTCCTCTCTCTGTAACTCTGACTTTCAAATAAATAAACAAATCTTAAAAAAAAAAAAAAAAGAAAAGAAAACTAAGGCACAAGGTAGTCAGGAGCCATAGCCAGGTATTGAACCCCGGGGACTTCTGAGTTGGGAGGTCTTACCTGCCAGGCTAACAGGCTACTCTCAGTTTGAGTTTCTAACATAAATACCACTAGACAAAGGCCACAAAAACAAAAGCTCCTTAGAATCCTTATGAGACTAGTGTTTCAGAAGTGCTGAAGTAGACCAGCGCCACGGCTCACTAGGCTAATCCTCCACCTGCAGTGCTGGCACACCAGGTTCTAGTCCTGGTCAGGGCGCCGGATTCTGTCCTGGTTCCTCTTCTTCCAGGCCAGCTCTCTGCTGTGGCCCGAGAGTGCAGTGGAGCCCAAGTCCTTGGGTCCTGCACCCCATGGGAGACCAGGAGAAGCACCTGGCTCCTGGCTTCAGATCAGCGCAGTGCGCTGGCTGCAGAGGCCATTGGGGGGGTGAACCAATGGAAAAGAAAGACCTTTCTCTCTGTCTCTCTCTCTCTCTCACTGTCCACTCTGCCTGTCAACAAATAAATAAATAAATAAGCCGACACCACGGCTCAATAGGCTAATCCTCCGCCTAGTGGCGCTGGCACACTGGGTTCTAGTCCTGGTCAGAGCACTGGATTCTGTCCCGGTTGCCCCTCTTCCAGTCCAGCTCTCTGCTGTGGCCCGGGAGTGCAGTGGAGGATGGCCCAAGTGCTTGGGCCCAGCACCCCATTGGAGACCAGGAGAAGCACCTGGCTCCTGCCTTCAGATCAGCATGGTGCACTGGCTGCGGCGGCCTTTGGAGGGTGAACCAACGGCAAAGGAAGACCTTTCTCTCTGTCTCTCTCACTGTCCACTCTGCCTGTAAAAAAAATAATAAATTAATAAATAACATTTAAAAAAAAAAAGAAGTGCTGAAGTAAAGGGTTACTTCCAGACCACCGATAGCTAGGTCAGCTCAGCTCTGTCCCTGTTTCCAATCACTCACACACACAGAGCAGGCTCTGTGGAAATCTCAGAATAAAATCTCAGGCAGTATTTTCTCGGCTATAGCAAAGTCTTCCAAAGCGTGCAATGAAAGAACAGTTAAAAGGGTATCCTTACCTCATCAGCCCATCTCTGCTCCTGGTACAAACCCGTGCACAAGTGTGAGCTTTCCATGGAGCAGCACCTCTGCTCCACAAATGGACCCAGCTGAGCAAACCAGCAACCATCACTGGGCTGCCTGAGAGGAAGAGGACTTGCTTATCTAGGACCACAGCCAGGGTTGTCCTGGATGACAAGAGAGTGACTGGTATTTGTCATCTGCTATGCCTACAGGGACACCGGTTCCAGGTTTCCACTTCTAATACCCACTATAAAATTTCTTTTTGAAATAAATTGGATTTCCAACATTGAATTGATTTAAAGAAAAGCAGTGAAAACAAGTTGGGCTTAAAAATATAGCAGAAATTGGTCAGTGCAGGAAGTTAAAGAAACTTTTCTGTAAAGCATGTCATCTGTCTAGGGTGTCTTTGATGTGAGAAAAATGGGGCAAAACTTGAGGTAACTCCAGGTGATAAAAGGTGAAGGGTAGCATCAGCTCTGCCTAAAAGTAAAAAAACAAAACAAAACAAAAAACCTTTTACCTGAGCATCCGAGGGGGCTCTCAACTCTCTACTTGCTCCTCCCGCACTTGTCACTTGTCACTCGTCACTCACTGGAGTGCGTGCCTCCCTGTGTCTTCCGCTGCTCCGCAGCCATCATTGCAGACTTGCTTCCCCTCTTCAAACACCGCACGTGCATGTATCTGCTAAGGGACCGATGTGCAGAGTGCATGAAGAATTCTCTACCACTCAGCAAACCAGAAAATTAGCAACTCAATTGAAAAATGGGTGAAAAACTCTGAATAGATGCTTTTGCAAAGAATGTCTCCACATAGGCCGTAACAAGAAGATACTGTGTCACATTCATTAGGATTGCTGTTAAAAACCAAAAGCATTGTGGCTTAGCAGGTACCAGCATCGCATATGGGTGCCGGTTCAAGACCCAGCTGCTCTGCTTCTGATCCCAAGTGTTTGGGCCTCTGCCACCCACATGGGAGACCCAGATGAAGCTCTTGGTTCTTGGCTTTGGCCTGGCCCAGCTCTGGCCATTGCCACCATTTGGGAAGTGACCCAGCAGATGGAAGATTCTGTCTGTCTCTGCTCCACCTCCACCCCCTAACTCTGCCTTTCAAAATAAATAAATAAATCTTAAAAAAATAAAAGGTATGCTTGGGGCAATTAGTACAAGAACCAAGGCCTCACTTATTTAAAAAAAAGAAAAAGAAAAACAGAAAATCAGTGCTGGTTAAGGATATGGGGGACTTGGAACACTCCTGCACTACTAATAGGGAGGTAAGAGATGGTTCAGCTTTTGTGGAAAGCAGTTTGTCAATTCCTCAAAAAAGTAAAAAGAAATTTACCATATAACTAGTAATTCCACAAAAGAAAGCAGGAACGCAGACAGGTTGTTATACACCAGTGTTCATAGTATCATTCACCATAGCCAAAAGGTAGAAGCAACCTAAGTGTCTATTGACAGATAAATAAAATATGGCTTATATATGGAATAAAATATTATTCATTATTTTAAAAAGTGATTTTAAAATTATTCGAGAGGCAGAGAGAGACAGAAAGCTCTCACCCACTGGTTTAACCCCCATGTGTCTGTAACCTCTAGCACTAGGCTGGGACCAAAGCCAGGAGCCTGGAATGCACCCAGGTCTCCCGTGTGGATGGGAGGTATCCGATTACTCAAGCCATCACAACTGCCTCTGAGGGTCCATACTGACAGAAAGCCAACTGAAGTCAGGAGCCAGAGCCAGGAATTCATCTCAGATACTCTGATTTAGGGTTTGGGTGTTTTTAACTGCTAGGCTAAAGGCTTATTTGAAGGGAGGAATTTTTTAAGATTGATTGATTGATTTGAAAGAGTTACATGGAGAGAGAGAGCAAGTGATCTTCCTTCCGCTGGTCCACTCCCCAAATGGTTGCAATGGCCAAGGCTGGGCCAGGCCCAAACCAGGAACCAGGAGCTTCTTCCAGGTCTCCCACATGGGTGGCAGGGGTCCAAGCATTTGGGCCATCTTCCACTGCTTTCCCAGATGCACTAACAGGGAGCTGAGTCAGAAGCAAAGCAGCTGGGACTCGAACCGATGCTTATATGGGATGCTGGTGTCACAGGCAGCGGCTTAACACACTGTGCCACAGCACTGGCCCCTCAAGGAAGGAAATTTTGAGACATACTACAACACGGATGAACCTTAAAGATCTTAGTCTACAAATGTGTGGTTTTAGTTCCATGAAGTCAAATTCTTGGAGACAGAAAGTAGACTGGTTACCAGGACTGGGGAAAGTGTGGCTTTGCCCTGAGTACAGTGTTTCAGTTTGATGGAAGAAGTTCTGGAGGGTGGTGGTGGTGAGGATGGCACAGCTGGGAATGAACGTAATGCCACAGAGCTTTACACTTTAGAAATGGTTTTGGACACTCTGAGGAGTTATTATCCACATAACATAAAATCCAGTCTGACTGTATGTCTCAATGGAGATGGATAACCCGACATACAGCGCAGCTCACCCCTTCTCACAAAGCCTCAATGTCAACATCATCCGCATGGTGTGATTGTTTGCTTGAGCACATGTGTGTGCACTCACTGAGGATCTAAACTGGGGGAGCACTGCTCCTGGGTCCACATGTTAGGCCGCCTTTTGCAGCCGTGGTCGTATCACAGAAGAGCAGGCTGGACAGACGAGGAGGAGGCCCTGGCAGTCTTGTACCAGGAAGTTAGCCCCAAACAGAAGCACAGGTTACCCAACTGATGGATGTATGGAACAACTCTGCTCCGCCAGAGAGCTGCAGAACTGCCCTAGCAGTGGCTCAGGCCTGTTTTATCCAGATTACTTTGCAGGACAAAGTCTGCAGACTTTTTGCAAAACAGAACATGTGCTGTACAAAACATGGAGTCCAAGGAAAGCAACTTTATGAATTTTTTTTCTTCCCATATGCAAAGCAGAAAGAGAGAGAGAGAGAGAGAAAGAGAGAATGAATGAATCTTCTTTCTGCTGGTTCACTCCCCTAAATGCCTGCAGCAGCTTGGGCTGGGCCAAGTCAAAGCTACCGTCTCCCACATGGATGTCAGGAGCCCAGATACTTGAGCCAACACCTGCTGGCTCCCTGGGTGTGCATTAGCAGAGAGCTGGATCAGAAGCAGAGTAGCTGGGATGTGAAACAGGCACTCCCATATGAGATTCAGGTGTCTCAAACAGTAGCTTAATCATTGCACCTCATGCCTGCCCCATGGGCAAGCAGCATTTTTGGTAGAAAAGCTTTCTTATTTTGATTTTTGTCCCCATAATTTTATCAGCTTTTTACAAGATGCTGCAATTTCTCTCTTGCAGTGAAGGGCTGTTTGTTTTTATACTAGAAACTACATACACCAGCAACATTTCTCCAAGAGAGAGTTTGGAGAAGAAACCAGCTCTTTAACTGTCTTCCTGCATGTGATTCTTCCTCCTTATTCACTGCTGTCCCACTTGTGTCCTCCGGTCCCAGTGCCCATCCCTGTCACCTCCTGGGGCAGCATGCCACTTCTGCAGTCCCAGTATGGCAGGAGGAGGCTCACTGTGAACACAAAAGGACAAGTGAGTGTGACTGCCTTCAGCTGGAGTTTCTCAGTCTTCAAGTTGTTTTGCCAGTGGATGGTGTCACTAGGCAGGCTATGCAGAACTCTTCAGCTTCCCCAGCGGCCTATCACTTCTTCAAAGGCTTCTGTATTGCCTTTCAGCTATTTATCTGTCTTTGAATCTGAACAGAAGGCGGCAAGTGTTTTCTTGGGGCCCTTTTATTCTGAATTTTAGAGAGATGGCACCCACTTTGAGGTCCTTGTTAAAGTAAAATGCGCTTGTAAAAAGTGTGGTGGAGGCAGCTGGCTGACTCAGTGGCTAAGACGTTTCCATCCTGTATTACAGGGCCTGGGTGTGAGTAGCAGTTCTGCTTCTATCCCACTGTCCTGCGTAGCATGCTGTGGGAGGCAGCAGCCAATGGCTCAAGCAGTTGGGTCCCTGCTACTCAAGTGGGAGACCCAGACAGAGTTTCAGGCTCCTGCCTTAGGCCTGGCCCAACCCCAGCTGTGAAGGGCATTTTGGGAGTGAACCAGCAGATAGGAAATCTCCATCTGACACTCTTTCTCTTTCATAAATAAAAATAGATAAATGAAATATTTTTAAAATGGTGGGTTTTTATTTTTTTAAAAGATTTTATATATTTACATGAGAGGTAGAGTTACAAACAGAGAGAGGGAGAGACAGATACAAAGGTCTCCCACCTGCTAGTTCACTCCCCAAATGGCGGCAATGACCAGATATGGGCAGACCCAAAGCAAGAAGCCAGGAGTTTCTTCCAGGTCTCCCACACGGGTGCAGGGGCCCAAGCACTTGGGCCATCCTCCACTGCTTTCCCAGTCCAGAGCAGAGAGTTGGATCAGAAGAGGAGCAGGCAGGACTCGAACCAAAGCCCGTATGGGATGCTGGCATTGCAGGCAGAAATGTATCCTACTATGCTGGCCCTTGGATCCTAATACTTTCTGAAATTGTCTCCTGTTAAATGAAGTGGGATTTCTCTGGCTCTGCAGCTCATTACCCTGTCAACCTGTCTCTCCATGTCACAGAACCTACTTCTATCAAACCTTCCACAGTCAGTATTCTGTTCATAGTCTGAATTCCACAAGATAGACCAAGGGAGTCACGCAGGCTGTGGTTTAACTCGTGTGCAATAGAATTGCCAAGTACCTAGTTTTTTGAGGAAATATTACAAATCCACTCATGTAACTATCCAGTGGTCTGATGGGACATGTATGAAGTCTCATGATCGTTTGTGGACGACCTGGCTTTTACAGGAACACCTTTGACGCCTCCCCATGGCCTGCGCTATAAGGCCCCCGCATGGAGAGCACTGCAGCAGGGGGCCCGCGCGGCACTCGGTGGCAGGTGCATGCCCCTGCACCCAGTCCAGCAAGGCCACGTGACTCCACAGGCAGGACTGCACGTCTAGATGATGCCTTGTCTGCCGGCCAGGCGGCGTGCGGTCGCCACATGGCCATACCCAGTTGTTCCCTGCTCTAGTGTTTTCCATCCGGCTGGCATTCCTTCATCACCATGCAGCCTGCTGGAGAAAGGAATGTTCATTAGCTATGTCCAAAAACAGGCCATCCGAAATCCATATTTTAAAGTTAGATTTCATTTTCACAATTCTAAAACACATTTGTGATGATTTTCTGTACGGAAGTCCTTACATGTTGGAAGGAATAGTGACCTGGTTACATGGTGAGTAAATTTACCTGTGGAACCAAATACAAAAGCCCTGTCACGAGAGGCCTCCTCCTGGTGTCTTTCTCCTTCTCTTTCTTAGTAGACTCCATTTTCACTGGACTCACCTCTGTTCAGAAGAAGGCTGTATTTCCACATTTCCCCCACAGCTGGGTGATGTGTGCCCAACAGGGGATAAGCAGAAGTGGTGTGCAGAACTTCCAGGCAAGAGCCGCAAAGGGAAAGGGCTGCTCTGCTTCCCTCCTCCATCCCAGCTGCAATGTGATCGTGGCAGCTGGAGCTTGAGCAGCCTTCTCGCACCAGAGGGGAAGCCACGGGCTCAGGGTGGAGCAGCGGCAGGAGCCTGGTATCAGTCCTGCGTCCCTGCAGCTGTCGAGAGTCTACCTCTGGGTGTGTTTATCTCAGAGAAACTAGCCTACTGCTTCATTAAGCCACTGTCATTTTGGATTTAATCAATAGACGCAAATACATAGAGAAAATGTATTCTTTTGGAAATTTGCGGTATGATGCTCTAAGTGGTCTGATTTGGGCTTTATCTCCATCGAGTAGTTATTCAGATCTGAATGATGTCCTGTAGTAGTGGTGGGTAATAATAATAATAATAATGTCAGTAACAAGAATGCTGGCTCCTTCTTCTCCTTCGAGGGCATCAGTGCCTTCACCACAGTCATTCTCCTTGAAGGACTTCTTTGCTTTGACAAGTGGAAATTGGTTCTCTAAGGCAAATCACTTGCTACTTCAAAGCTGCTGAAATGCAGTTTTCATTTTCCATGCTTGTATCCAGTCCAGGTCACTGTCACGGGCAGGCTGTGTTCTGACCAAAACAAAACACCTGCGCGTTGGATTGATAGTGACTCTGAGGCAGAAGGGGTTGCGTCTGCAGTGCTGGTGAGGTTTTCCTCACCGACCCAGAGAGTAGCTGTGTCTGTTTGCCTCATGATTATCCATTCAGCTGCGCATATGTCTAGATACTTCCCTGTGTTATAATCTCATCATAATAAAGGGGTGAATTTTATGATTTCTTTTCAAAATACACCTTTCACTTGTTTTGAGGTAAATGTTTTTGTTTTAGACAAAAAATATGAAAAACAATATAATAGTAGTGCATTCCCAAACCCCAAATGTATTGTCTGGTTAACAGATATGTCCTAGTTTTCACACAGCAGGTGTGGGTGATATTTCAGTTGAAACCATCCAACAGTTTTAACTTTCAGAAAGTTTTCAGATTTTCTCTATGTAGCATCTACTTTGGCTAATACCATTAAAATATAGGATTTAACTAAAATAGGACCACCTCAAATCTTTCACTGAACTAGGTTAGAATTAATGGATGGAAAGGTCAGATTTTAAAAGTTTTCTCAGTGAGAAAAAGAACTATGCTTGGACAAGGCACCTGCCTGTTTTGAGTTTCACTTTGCTTATTAGAGGTGTGATAATCCTTGCCTGCCAATCTCACAAAGTTGTGAAACCTCACAGTGAGATATGGGGAGACCTTTGAACAAGCATTTTACAAACCTCTTCTTATTAATATACAGATTTTACTACCTATGGATATGGTCCAGATTAACTCCAGTTATCTGCAGTTCTGGATCCATAGAGGGTTCGTGTTAGTTGGGTTAAGCAACGCTGGCTGACTTCTCCGTGAATTCCATCAATGTACCTTTCTCCTCCATCACCATCGCTCCTCCATCACGTCCAGTGATGTCCAGTGAGTCGGGTGGATCTGCTTGGTGGCTGTCCTTCGCTCCTGGGACCCACAGTGCTTGTACCTCACACCTCTGCCATCTCAAATTCCTTTGCTTCCAGCCTCAGTGGAAAAGAGAAAACATAGGAACTCAGGCTCGTCCCTTTCAGTGTCGGACAGAAGCCATCCTATGTCTTTCTCATCACCGTCCTCTGGCCCTGCACAGCTCTAGGGTATTGTGAACATTCTTATACAGGTGACTTGAAAGGTAGCTACTACCCAATTGAAAGTGGGCGTTTGTCATTTGAAGTCTGTGAAATGGTTTTATGATATCCAGAACTCCCACGAAATTCATGTAAACATTTGAGCTGGTTTTGTGATGTTTGTTTTTCTAGAGAAAGGCCCCATAGCTTTCACTTGATTTCAAGGAGAAATATGAAAAAAAAAGGAAAACAGCAGTGACTAACTGTTGACTTAAGGCAAGGGGAGAGAAGCCAGGGGGATTGGCTGTCATTCTGCCTTTTATCTTTGCCATTAGCTACAGTTTACTGTCTCCTTAACACAGGCGGCTGGTTTGCTTTCTGTAGTAAGCGTTTTCCATATCTTCAGTCTTCACATTGCCCTACAAGGCAGGTGTTCTTATCCCCTTTGTGCAAACAGGGAATCAGGCAGCAGGCATTTCTGACCACACGGCTCGGAGAAGGGAGGGACTAGAATCGGAATCCAGAACTATTTAGCTCGACCATCTCCCTATCACATTGATCGGTTTTGGGTGTTTACCGTCCGCTCTGAGGGAGATGTAAAAGACAATAGAGGCTGGGCGTATTCGTGACTTTTTTTCTCCTCTGCAAACTGAACAAAACATCAAGGTTTAGCAGATAACATTCTGGGCGTTTCTGTATGTAGCTGGATTGACAGACTAAACGCTGATGAAGACCTGCTGCATACACACCTGGCCGCAGTGGGGTGGCGTGGCTGGTTAAGCCTCTCTCTGCCTGCAGCGCTAGCAGCCCGTTAGGGTGCCGGTTTGTGTCCCAGCTGCTCCTCTTCTGATCCAGCCCCCTGCTAATGACCTGGGAAAGCAGCAGCAGATGGCCCTAGTGCCGGGGCCCCTGCGCCCACCTGGGAGAATAGGAATAAGCCCTGGCTCCTGGCTTCAGCCTGGCCCAGTGCCATCACGACCCTTTGGGTAGTAAACCAGCAGATGGAAGACCTCTCTGTCTCTCTCACTCTTTCTCTCTGTAACTACCTCTCAAATAAATAAATGAATCTTTAAAAAAACAAAAAGGAACTGGCTGCACATAGAAAAACTCCAACTAGCACAAAAGAAAAGTGAAAAAATTGTTCCTTGGTTCGTGTTTAGATGGAGAGATGGACAGACAGAAATATTTGTTTGTACTGATTTTGCAAATAATTTGATTTAGCTGATGAGACCATCTCTGTTTTTATTCTAAAAACTTTATTCTACATTTTTTCTGAATTTTCTAAATTTTAACTTCAAATATTAAAACTGATCTAAAACACTGAATATTCTCCTAAAGGACCAGGAGCCATGAACCATGTCCTCAGGCACTCTGGAGAACGCTGAGGAACTGTCACCACACGGCAGCTTCGGCGGCAGTGTGGCCAGCAGGCTGTTTTCCATGTTTCTTTGTCTTTTGTGTAATGAAATCAGAAGTAGCAAGTTGTACCTCAGCTAGGACTTCGTTGTTGTTTTTTTTTTCTTTTGCTGTTGTTGCAAACGACAAAAACCAAGTCCAACCTTCTTAAGCAAAATGGAATTTATTGGAAGAGCTTAGAGAATTCCTGGAAGGATGGAGGGACCAAACTTGGACAAAGAACAGGGATGAAGTTGCTGTCGAAGGAGGTCAGGAAGCAAAGTTCTCAGCAGAATCCATGCAGCAGTGACAACCCCTGTCCACTTTGAGTCCTTAAGGTTGCTTCACAGATTTGAAGGTCAAAGTCCCAGGGAGTGTCTGATCGTCCACAGCTAAGTCACAGGCTCTACAGTCCCTATCCCTGCTACTGCCCCACCCCTCCGCCGCTGGGCAGACAGCCACTCCTCCAAGCTACACAGGTTAGAAGACTCTCCACAGCAGGAGCCGCCCCCAATCATCTCCGTGACCCTCAGCCCGGCTCTTTGTGAACTTTGAAGAAAAGGACATCAAAAAGCCAGATGTCTGATTCAGATTTCTTAGCTTGGCTCCTTACATGAAATTAAAATGCTAATTAAATACATAAGGAATATATTAATTGAGAAATACTGCTCATCTCTTGACGACTGCTGCGTCTTTCCCAGTATTTATCAGAGTAACAAAAACTGAATAGAGGAATGGTCTGATTTTACTAAAGGGGGTCAGTAAGGAGAAGAAAGAAGAAACTGAGTTGCTAGTTAATAACAGAAGTAAGGAGAGGTAGACGGAAACAAGGGATGAAGAGACAAGGGATGAAGAGACGGCCTGCGAAGAGGAGAGAACAGTCAGAAACAGGGGTGCAGGCCTGGCGACTTTGTCCCACAGCCCTTCCTGCCACCCCAAATCCCTCACCACCCTCACCTTCCCGTGCTCAACTCGTCATTGCTCAGAACAGTCCCACTGAGTTCTCTGGACCCGGAAACTCATGCAACCCCAGGTCTCGTACAGGGGTTTAGCGTTCATCCAGATCCCAGAAAACCAAGACAACCAGCTCCCACAAGGCCTAGCCCCCTGCAGAATGAAATCAGGAGCTCCAAAAACTGATGCTGCAGCAACAGTGAGGGTGGGCGTGGGCAGAGATGACCCCGAGTGACCAGGGACATGTCCCTCCCTTTTTCTCTCTCTCTTTTTTTTTTTCTTTATCCAAAACTTCTCAAGGGAGCAATTTCCAGGGAAGCTCAGTCAAGCAAACCAGAGATTCAGCAATAGGATCTGTAAGTGATGGTCTCCTTTGAAAATGAGTGGCTGTTTTAGGCAAATAAGTGCAGTATGCAACTATTCTGATCAAAGTAGGGAGACTTAGTCAGAAAAAAAAATAGATGTGATAAGATCTTCCTGTGCCCTGCTTTCTGAGAGAACATTTTTCTTTGCCCTTTTTTGGCAGTCACCCTTGAGTGACTTATTAACAGCATGTCTCGACTGTGGACAAGTTTTGCTGTATTTTGTAAATAAAAAAAATTTTTTTTTCTATCCAACATAGCAGGCATGGGAACTAAAAAATAGAGAATATCAAGACCGAGACTTAAGGAAGAGGAGTGGGTGTTCAGCATAGCAGTTAAGCCACTACCTGAGATGCCACATCCGATATCGGAGTACCTGGGTTCAAGTCCTGGCTCCTCTTCTGATTCCAGATTCCTGCTATTCCTGGGAGGCAGCAGGGGATGGCTCAAGTGGTTGGGTTCCTGCCACCCATGTGGGAGACTGAAATTGAGTGTCTGGCTGGCTCCTGGCTTTGACCTGACCCAGCCCTGAGTGTTGTGTGCATTTGAGAAGTAAACCAGTAGTTGTGAGATTTGACTCTGTCTTTCAAATGAAATAACTAATTTTAAAAATGAAAACAATTTTGAAAAACTCGGTCATATACTGAGTATGGGCTTATTTAGCTATCCGGAATGCAATTTAAAAAAAATTTATTTATTTATTTTGAAGTCAGAGAGAGAAAGATCTTCCATCTGCTAGTTCACTCCCCAAACGGCCCCAACACCCAAGGCTTGGGGCTGGGCCAAAACTAGGAGCTTCATCTGAGCCTCCCACGTGGGTGCAGGGGCCCAAGCACTTGGGCGATCTAATGCTTTCCCAGGCACATTAGCAGGGAATTGGATCACAAGTGGAGCAGCTGGGACTCGAACTGGCACCCATATGAAATGCCAGCCCTGCGGGTGGCAGCTTAAACAGGTGAGCCATAGGGCCAGCCCCAGAAACACTATTTTCTTTTTGGAGGATTTATTTATTTGAGTTTTTGTCAGAGTTGCAGAGATAGAGGGATAGACAACGGAATGCATTTTTACTTGAACTGAGAGATTGATTTAGGCCTAGATGGAGAAGAATGTGCACCAGGAGAAAGTACTCTTAGCAGGTTGAGTGTTTGTAGCAGGCAGGGTCTGAACTAGTGAGACAAATGAAGGCCTCTGGTCTTGGCCTGGCAGTAGAAATAAGCGAACTAGAATGGGCATTGGAAAGGATTTAAAAGACAGTTCTGCGGGGGAACACATGCGAAACGGCCCCAAGCAACATCCGTGCTCGTGTGCTGTTTGTTCCTGACGATTTGCCAGGGCTAACCTGTTCCCACGCTCTAAATGGCTGCCGCCAAGCTGGATCTGGCATGGAAGGCACAGACTGTGTGATTGCGAGGACATCCCCAGAACACGCTGTGACCCCCGCGGGTCATGCTCTGGGTCTTCAATGAAGGTTTGCTCCACTTAGCTCCCACACCTGTCTGTGCTCACCTTCCCCACCCCTTTCAGTAAGGGAGACACTCCATTCTCAGAAAAAAAGGACCATCAGTTCAGCCTTCGTGTGCGCCTCTGCCATGCGAGCTGAGCATGACTACCATCGGGGGCAGAGCCTTTTCCACTGCTTAAATCGGGATGTGGCCACTGGGGCACGAGCAGCTTCACAAACACCCGTGTACAAGGCTTGCCCTCTCTGACTACTGCCAGGGAGCCCACCACTCCCATTAGTCTCCTAGGGCAGGTGGAGAGAGGACCCAGCCATCCCAGTCAATCCGGCCTCTCCAGACGAGGCCCATACCAGCTGAGCTCGGCAAGACCACCCGAAAGCCCGGCTCGGATTGTGATCTTTGGTTGCTGCTTCAAACCACTGTGTTTTTGAGAGTGATTGTGAGAGGAGCAAAGTTTAACACCATTACTAACCAATAAATGCCAATTGCTGTTGTTCAGAGAAGGTTACAAGACCTGAGCAAACACACATGATTTGGGGATGTGTCCCCTCCCAGTGTATGTGCCAAAGTTACTGTATGGGGCTGGTGCTGTGGTGTAGCGGGTTAACGCCAGCATCCCATATGGGTGCCAGTTCTAGTCCCGGCTGCTCCTCTTCCAATGCAGCTCTCTGCTATGGCCTGGGAAAGCAGCGGAGGATGGCCCAAGTCCTTGGGCCCCTGCACCCACTTGGGAGACTCAGAGGAGGCTCCTGGCTCCTGGCTCCTGGCTCCTGGCTTTGGATTGGCTCAGCTCCAGCCGTTGCAGCCATCTGGGGAGTGAACCAGTGGATGGAAGACCTCTCTGTCTCTTTCTCTCTGTGTCTGTATCTCTAACTCTCAAATAAATAAATAAATATCTTAAAAGAAAACATTTAGTTATTGGTGGTCCACTGGAGGGTTCTTACTTTACAATGAGAAGAATTCGTTCCTTTATTCTGTCCTCCATGCTGTTACATAGGATGGAGAAAGGGAGGTAAGACTGTATGTGGATGAGTCAGGTTCATTAGATAAACAACCAATGGAGTAGCCATGTGAAGACATTTATCATGGGAACTCGATGCAATATTGAGTCCTGGAGGGGCTACGGAGTCCCATGAACTTGAACGCTCAGTCTTCCAGATTTCCTCTATTATTATTTTGCTTTTTCCTTTCTTTATTTGAGAGGGAGAAACAGCGCCCATACTCTGGTTCATTCCCCCAAATGCCCACAGTGGCCGTGGGGCTGAAGCCTGGAGCCAGGAATACAATCCACATCTCACTTGAGTGGCAAGAGCCCGATTACTTGAATCATCACCACCGCCTCCCAGGGTCTGGTTAACAGGAAGCTGGAGCCCAGTGTTGATCCCAGTTACTCTGATGTGGGACACAAATGTTTTAACCAGAGGCTTAGCTGCTAGATTAAGCACCTACCCTGAACTTGTCATTTCTAATTCTCAAATGTTACCTAAATTTTAAAATTATCTTCAGATATATCTGACCTAATTCATGTCCATTTTTTGTATTACTTTTTTTTTAAAGTATTTATTTGAGAGGCAGAGTTATAGAGACAGGGAGAGACAGAGAAAAAGGTCCTCCATCCGCTGGTTCACTCTCCAGATGGCCGTAATGGCTGGAGCTGGGCCGATCCGAAGCCAGAAGCTTCTTCTGGGTCTCCCACGTGGGTGCAGGGGCCCAAGCCCTTGGGCCATCTTCCACTGCTTTCCCAGGCCATAGCAGAGAGCTGGATTGGAAGTGGAGCAGCTGGGTCTCGAACCAGCGCCCATATGGAATGCCGGCACTGCAGGCCAGGGTGTTAACCCTTTGCACCACAGCGCTGGACCCGGTGGTATTTTCATAAAATTATATCACCTAGGGATATTGTAGCTGTTTCAGTTTGTGTAAGTACACTCTACAATGTTTGCACAGTGACAGAATTGGGTAATGATGCATTTCTTAGAAAATATGCTCATCATTAAGTGACACATGATTGTATTAATGAAAATTAATAAATACCGTAAAATGTTCTTAAATTTTGTGGAAAGTTATTACTTGTCACCAAGCAAAGATCTGAAGAGGTTAGCTGCTTTTGGATATAATTTCATAAATGATTCATGTAGATGACAAAAGTAACTAACAGCACAGTATAATTTTAAATACATATATTTGATTTATGTTTATTTATTTATCTGAAAAGCAAGTGACAGAGAGAAAGGAAGAGCCAGAGAGAGAAAAATCTGTCTGTTGGTTCTTTGTTTTTTTGTTTAAAGATGTATTTATTTTTTATTTGACAGGTAGAGTTTACAGACAGTGAGAGAGAGAGAGACAGAGAGAAAGGTCTTCCTTCCGTTGGTTCACCCCCCCAATGGCCGCTTCCGCCGGCGCTGCGCCGGATCCGAAGCCAGGAGCCAGGTGCTTCCTCCTGGTCTCACATGCGGGTGCAGGGCCCAAGCACTTGGGCCATCCTCCACTGCACTCCCAGGCCACAGCAGAGAGCTGGACTGGAAGAGGAGCAACCGGGACAGAATCCGGCGCCCATATGGGATGCTGGTGCTGCAGGTGGAGGATTAACCAAGTGAGCCATGGCGCCAGCCCAGTTTCTTTCCAGCCAGAAATCTGTAACTCCATCCAGCTCTCCCACGTGAGTAGCAGGAGGCCATGTACCTGGGCCTTCCTGTGTTGCCTCCCAAGCCCATTAGCAGGAAGGTGGATAGAAAAACAGGCAGGACTCAATCCTGGATTGAGTGAGGATTTAGTCCTGTATGGGTCACAGGCCTCGAAAGCCATGGCTTGACCCACTATATCACAACACCCAGCCCATAGAATTAACGTATATTAACTCTGAATTGAGTCTAGATGGATCTACCATGGTTCTTAGCCTACTGCAAAATGGAAGTGTCAACTTGTAGCACATCATATTTACTCTTTATGTAGCTTTACAGTTACTGACTCCTTGAGTGTGCTCACAGCCCTGCCTTATTCTCACCAGCCCGGCGCCATCTGACAGCATCAGCCTTACTAATAACAGACTCTTGAGACAAAACCTGAAAACTGAATGATACCAGCTCAGCCTCTTGGTTTTGATAGTGAGGAGACTGTAGCATGCAGATTCAATGATTTGTCTACAATAAAATTAGCCCGCTGAAGATTCCGTGAATTTCAGATCCTTAAATCCTGCCTGCAATTGCCTTTGGAGGGCCAGAACAGATTTTCGTGGGCCTTCTATGGCCTGCAGGTCAGACGGTCCTCACCCATGATAGGGTTGCTACAGTATGTATCACATGGTCCATATTTTGGAAAAACAAAACCGAAATTAGAAAAATGAAGAGAATGTTCCAGGTTCACAGGCGCAGGCATTTAGCCTAGTGGTCAAGACACCTCCGTCCTGTAGCAGAGGTCGTGGGTTTGATTCGCAGTTCTGGCTCCTGACTCTGCTTCCTGCTGATGCAGACCCTGGGAGCCAGCAGTACTTGGGTTCCTGCCACCTATGTGGGAGACCATGTGGGATTAAGTTCCTGGCTCCCAGCTTCAGTGGAGCCCAGCTGCTCTTGCAAGCATGGGGGGAACAAACCAGCAGACAGACACTCTCTGTCTCTCTCGAACAAATAAACAAAATATTTAAAACTGATGGAAATGTATATTATGAAAAAACTATACATGAGATTCAAAATTCTTTGCACCCAAGTCAATCAAATTAATATTTTTATTCCATGTCCTATGAACTCCTTCAATTGTCCTCATATGACTAGAAATATCCCTTTTATGAAACTTACTAAACACAGAGGATTAAGTGCATTTAAGTAGGTAACCTAGAAGTACCTCTCCCTACAAAATCGATCAGCTAGAGGCTTAAGTACCTGAAAAGAAGTAAGAAAATAACAGAGCCTTGGTCTCTAATTCCGCTTCCTTTTTCTAACATGTACATTCTCTTCAACACACAGCTTGGTGCTTGGTAGAGCGGTGACAGCCAATATGGCGAAAGGTGCGCTTACTCTCAGCGTGGTCTAGAAAGGTAAGGGAACTTAGCCTTTCTCACTCTCGCTTGCACTGATGACGTGTGAGTACCAATTTGCAGTGGTTCCTGATCCTGTTGCTAGCGTTCTCTACTGTGTGCCTTCTAAAATTCCCTTCTACTTTTGAGTAAACTGACACCTGCGAAACTTGCTTATCTATCGTCTAGTGTTATCACAAACATTATCATCCCACAGTATGGTCACATAAAAGTACACTTCTAGGGGCCAAGGTTGTGGCACAGTGGATTCAGCTGCTGCCTGTGATGCCAGCATCCCATATGGGCTTTCATTAAGGGGTCTGGCTGCTCTGCTTCTGTCCAGCTCCCTTCCAATGCACCTGGAAAAGCAGCAGAAGATGGCCCAGTGCTTGGGTCCCTGCCACCCATGTGGGAGATTCAGATGGAGTTCTAGGCTCCTGGCTTTGGCCTGGCCCAGCCCTAGCTATTGTGGCCATTTGAGGAGTGAATCAGCAGATGGAAGATCTGTCTCTCTCTCTCTCAAACTCTTTCAAAAAAGTAAATACATCTTTTTTTAAAAAGTATACTTGCTTCTGGAGCGTTTCCCGAGGCCCGGCACTGGACATTGCCAGTGCCCCCTCTTTGCTGACAGCACTGTGACAGAGGTGACAGAGCTAGGATTCAAGCCCAGATCTCGCCACCTCCAAAGGGTGTGTAAGAGTCTGCTTCGCCCAGTACATCTCTTCCCCTTCTAATCCCTTCTTGGCATCTGCTTCTCAAAGAACCCGAGCGAAGCTGCTGTTTAACTACTTTGGTGTGCGTGTGTAATTTAGGATCAAACATCATTTCTAAACTCAGCTGTCAGTCATTAGAAAGGGAAAGATCTAACAGTGAAAAAAATGCAGGTGTGGATTGCACTGATCAGTGCACTCTGCTGACCTAAGCTTGTAGAAGAGCAGTCCCACTCTGAACAGCCTCAGATCTCTGCAGCAAAGCCCTGTAGCCTGCGACGGCTGTTGGAGGAGCCAAGAGGAAAGAGGCGGGGCGTACCGGTCTTCCTTGTCCTAGGTGTGGTTAGGATGAGCTAACAGAGCCGGGTTGTGCAACCTGGAAGCCATGGCCATGCGTCAAGGCGTGCCGAGGGGCAGGGAGGCTTTCAGGAGCATGTTAACGCCCTCCTAACCCATCCACTTGTCCGCAGGATAACATGGACCGAGCACCCACTCTATGACAAACCCTGATGGGCCCTGAGCGGGGGACAGATTAGACGAGAGCTGGTCCTTGAGACGCTCACGTCCATCAGGAAGATGGGCTTGGAAACAGATGGACCAATGGGACAATGTCAGCCCGAAAGCTGAGATAGGACTTGACTCGGGAATCCAGATAAGGATACATGGAGAAGCAACGTGGCTGTGGGCTTGCTGGCTAGGCCGCAGGCCCCAGGCCTTCTCGCCTCCCTCCGGTAGGCCAAGTCCTCTCCAGCTTAGGCTGTGCCTCCAGCCACTCACCTCCCACTGACTGGGCTGCAGATGCTGGGGAGAAAGCCAGCAAGGCAGACCAGGTCCCTGCTCTCCTGTGTCTTCTGCATCCTGGTGGGAGAGACTGAAGGTAAACAAGAAAAAAAAATAGAGATAATTTCAGATAACGCACGCAGGGAAGAGAAAAAAATTCCGTGAGATGGAAAAGAGGATGAGGGCAACCACTAGTGAGCAGCCCCCTCAGGCACAGATTTCAGCGGCTCCCAAAGAATCAAATGGCCCTCAGGCACCGCGTCGAGTGTTGGGGAAGGGGTTGGCCGGAAGGTCAATGTGCCGGGGAAGAAGGGTGGTGCGATCCTGACCTTGGAACGTACTTGGATGATAGTCTCATTGGTTTCCCAGGGCCACTACGGGGAATTACTGCGCACCGGGTGCCATCAAACAACAGAAAGGTTTTGTCTGACATGGAGATGCCTCCAAGGCCATGCTCTCCCTGACGGCTCTAAGTGGGGACCCTTCCTGGCCCCCGGTGGCTGATGGCAAGCCTTGGCATCCCTTGGCTCGTAGCACACTGCTCCCATCTCTGCCTCCATCGTCACATAGCCTTCCCAACGTGTTGTATCTGTCTGCCTCCTTCTAACGAGGACTCCTGTCATTGGATGGCAGCCCATGCTAATCCAGCGTTTCCCCACCTTGGCTGAATTACTTCCATGGAGATCCTCTTTCCAAAGCAGATCACGGCTGAGGTTCTGGGTGGACGTGCACCTGGGGAGAGGAGGCCTTTGAGCCCGGTGCAGGAGGGGAGTGGCCTCGTGCCACCCTGCGGTACCAGGATGACACAAGCCCAAGGAGACGTTCGAGAAGGGGGAGATGGAGGAGGCGGGGCGTGGTGGGGTCTGCTCCAGGCAGGTCCTCCAGAGCCGTCCTTAGGCATCTTCCTTTGCGTTGGGAACACAGGTGTCCACCAACAGGTCTACCTTCAGAATTCCTGGGTTTTTGGACCACGAGACCCCTGGCCATCTTTTGTCTGTCATTAAAGTGTTTTTTTAGTTAAAAAAAAAAAATGAGTGCAGGGAGTTCAGTTATAGTTTCCTTTATGTTTATTTGCTTGAAATTTGTCGTATTCAAATTAGATAAAAATGAAAAAGGGTTGTGTGGGTTAATTCCTTGTTTTTTTTCTTTTTTATATGGAAATAATTTCACATTTGCCAAGGATTTAGAATAATAATAATACTAAGAACACCCATCTTGTTGCCGATCATTAGCATTTTACCCCTTCTGCTTTATCATTCCTTCTGTCTTTTCTTCTTAATAGTATTTTCCTGAAGTATTAGGTGGCTAGTTAAATAGTTTAAGGTTATCCTGCATGCATCAGTGTGTATTTTGTAACTGCTGTAGTTATTAGCTTCAGTAAACTTCACACCATACAACGCCTTTGTCTGACCTGATCTGACACCAGCATTGGTATCTACTTTTGGCAGTTAACTCAAAAGTGTCCCTTAGAGAACTTTCTTCCCCTCCAACACAGGATTCATTCTGGGGTCAGGCATTGGCGTTTCCTGTCCTGTCTCTTGAGTCTCCTACTGCTCTAGAACATTGACACAACTCTTCTTGAATGTTTTGAAAAATGCAGCTTTCCCATCCGTTTTTAAAAGGATTTATTTATTGACTTATTTGAAAGGCACACTGACAGAGAAAGGGTGGGTCTCTCACATAGGTGGCAGGGGCCCAAGTACTTGGTCCACTGCTTTCCCAAGCCTATTAGCAGGAAACTGGATCAGAAGCGGAGCAGCCAGGACTCGAACAAGGCGCTGGTATCACAAGCAGTGATTTTACCCGCTGTGCCACAATGCTACCTGAACCTTCCCCCATCTTTCTAAAAAACCAAATATCCTCCACTTTGAGTTTGTCTGGTGTTCCCTCCTGATTCAGTGTGGGTTTGCATTCATGGCCCAACTACCTCATAGGAGATCTCCCGTTCTCAGAGCCTCACTCCAGAGATGCGTGATATTTATCTGCTCTTCGTGGATGAGGTTGGTTGAGAACACCCCAGGCAAAGAGTCGTCCGATTTCTGCACTCTGGAGTTGCTGTTCCTCCCCTCGGCAGCTAACGAGCATTCTGGGGGAACCACATTAAGACCGAGGTCCTCGCTTACAATACCCGCCAGCCTGAGCCTCCATCGATGATTCTTGCCAGTCGAAGGGTTTACTAGGAATGTCCCACTCCAGGCTCCTCTCACATTAACCGTGATCCCTCATCGGAGTCCTGCCTGCTTCCCAGACATTGAGTTACCTGTCTGCCCTTGGTTATGACCTGTTCTTAGCAGCAGGGACTCACGGGCACTGTTGTTCTTGGTGGTTTATCGTGTCCTGGATCTGTGGCTTGTTGTTTGTCTCTGCAATGTTGTCATGTGTGGCGGTGTTGCTTTTAATAACTGAATTCTAATCATCCATCCTCCTATAACTGGAGAACGAGGGAAAATAAAAGCAGATGTTTTCCAAGTGCAAGTTTCATCTCAAAGAATTCCAGGGCATGACCCCTGCCTGTCGCTTGCACTCTGTTGCGTGCAGGGTTACTGCTGCTGGCAAGACGGGCAGCGTTTCCCAGCAAGCACAAGTGTCCTGTGCATCCATCTGGCGGCACATGTGCAAAATTCTGTTACTGCACAATAGAATAATTGTAAGACACAGTCTCCTGATGTGAAGGGATTTTTCACACAGCTGTAGACAGGACAGCGCTGTCTTTTTAAAAATTAACTCATTTATTGGAAAGGAAGACTTACAGAGGGAGAGGGAGAGACACACAGAGAGAGATCTAGAAGCCAGTTTACTTCCCAAGTGGCTGCAACAGCCAGGGCTGAAGCAGGCCTAACCCAGGAGCCAGGAGCTTCACCCGGGTCTCCCACATGGGTGGCAGCGGCCCAAGCCCTTGGACTAACTTCTGCTGCTTTGCCAGGTGCATTAGCAGGGAGCTGGATCGGAAGTGGAGCATCCAGGACATGAACCGGCACCCATAGGTGATGCCGGCATTACAGGCAGTGGCTTTACCTGCTGTGTCACAGCACCAGCCCCAAATAGGACATCCCTTAGGGCTCTTTCAATATTTGAACTACAAATGAAGGCAGAGCACATCTAGAGATAATCAGAAGTTTCATTTAAAAAAAAAAAAAGCAGCTCTTTCACATTGGAAACAGCATCAGCTCTGCCTTCCTCTCTCCCAGGGATTGTGAGAGGCCTGAACTGGTCCCCTCCCAGGCTCCCCTGCACACAGGGAGGCATCTGGGAGATGAGCAGTGGGTGGAGGATGAGGAGAAGGCCTTACTCTGCAGAAGCTCAGGGACACCTGCAGGTGCACACAGCTCAGCTCACAACCTAAGATGCTCCACCTCCGCAGGGTTTCTCTGTTGTCCTGACTCCCAGCAGTCCTGGCCCCTTATCTTCAGAAGCTGCCTGTCTGCGTCCCTCGTCCCCCCTTATCCATGGCCCCACTGTCCGCAGTTCCAGTGGTCAGTCAGGGTCTGAAAATATGACACAGAAAATTCAGAAGTAAATGACATCTAAGTTGTCATGGCGGACTCTGGGGCCATCCCGTCACATGCTGCCTGAGCTCGGTGCCCTGCCCTTGGCCAGCAAGTCCACGCTGCCTATGGTACCAGGCATCAGTCACTCAGTAGCCACCTCAGCTGTCAGATCCACTGTTGCTTGTCTTCCAGTAACCCCTGTTTACTTAATAACGACCCTGAAGCTCACGGGAAGTGATGTGGGGCCAGCGTTGTAGCCTAGCGGGTATAGCCTGGCTGCTCCGCTTCCGATCCAGCTCCTGGGAATGCAGTGAAAGATGACCGGAGCACTAGGGTCCCCGCACCCACGTGACAGACCTGGGTGAAGCACCAGCCTCCAAGTTCTGCCTGGCCCAGCACCAACCATCCTGGCCACTGGTGAGTGAACCAATGAGTGGAAGATCTCTTTCTTGCTGTCTCTCCTTCTCTCTGTGTAACTCTGCCTTTCAAATAAATAAAAATAAAATTTTTTAAAGTTTTTTTTTTTTCCTTAACAGGAACAGAGAGATTAAGTAACTCCCCTGTGGTCACAGAGCTAGTTAAGTAGCGGGCTGGGCTCCAAACCCAGTGTGTGTGTCTGGCCGCAGAGTCCATACTTTTGGTTTTATGATTTTTTTTTTTTTTTTTGCAAATACTGCCTATGGGACTGCATCAGTCTGCTCAGGCTGCCATAAGAAGACATATATCGGGCCGGCGCCGCAGCTCACTAGGCTAATCCTCCGCCTTGAGGTGCCGGCACACCGGGTTCTAGTCCCAGTCGGGGTGCCGGACTCTGTCCCGGTTGCCTCTCTTCCAGGCCTGCTCTCTGCTGTGGCCCCGGAGTGCAGTGGAGGATGGCCCAGGTGCATGGGCCCTGCACCCCATGGGAGACCAGGAGAAGCACCTGGCTCCTGGCTTCAGATCAGCGCAGTGCGCTGGCCATGGCGGCCATTGGAGGGTGAACCAACGGCAAAAGGAAGACCTTTCTCTCTGTCTCTCTCTCTCTCACTGTCCACTCTGCCTGTCAAAAAAAAAAAGAGAGACATATATCAGATGTCTCAAAGGACACTTTTACAGTTCCGGAGAGTAGAAGAGCAAGGTCAAGTTTCCAGCTGATGCAGGATGTGTCCGGTGAGGGCCCTCCTCCAGGCTTGCAGATGGCCGCCTGTGCCCTCACGTGACCCGTTCTCCACGCAGCATGGGCACAAGGAGGGAGAAAATGAGTTCTCTGATGTCCCTTCCTATAAGGACACTGACCCCAGGGAATCAGGGCGTCACCCCATGGCCTCACCTAACTGTCATTAAACCATCATTACTTCCATGGGGTGACCACAGTAACATCAGCGAACAGTCTCAGCCACTGTTACTTTGTGATGTGGCTTTAAGAATGCATGGGCTCTTTTTTTGGGTGTTTTTTAAAAATAATATATGTAAGTATTTATTTGCGAGGCAGAAAGAGAGAGAGGCAAGGTTTTCCATCCACTAGCTCACTCCCCTGGGCTGGGCCAGGCTGAAGTCAGGAAGAGGAACTCCTCCCAGGATGCACATTAGCAGGAAGCTGGATCAGAAGCCGAGAGACGGGACTCGACCCCAGGTGCTCTGACATTGGATGTGGGCGTCTCAAGCTGCGGCTTTGCCCACTGCACCCCAATGCCTGCCCCATGAGAACTGAAAACAGAGGGGTCTGTATACTCACGCCCCCAGCAGCAGTAGTCAAAGACAGGCGAGGTGGAAGCAGCCCACGTGTCCGTGACGGATGAATGGATAAACAGCATGTGGTACGGACACAATGATGGGACGTGACTCAGCCTTCAAAAGGAAGGAAATTGTGACACGCGGTACACAGTGGGTGAGCCTGGAAGACCTCTTGGGACGTGGACTCAGCTAGTCCCAAGAGGACAAATGCATTGTGTGTAGTCAAGAGTCACAGACGCAGGAGGTGGGGAGCGGGAGGGCGGGGAAGTGGAGTCAGTATTTAATGGGTGTGGAATGTCTGGGAGAAGGTGCGAGGCGGTGGTGGTCGCACAACAGTGGGAGTGGACCTGATGCCACCGAGAAGCGGTTCTAGTGGCAAACTGTGTTGTAGAAATCAACTTAGAAAGCAGTGACAAGCTTTCTGTCACATTCTCTTGGCTTGGCAGTCAGCAACAAGATGCAGTGCCTAGGTGAGGGGAGGAGAATGAAGGCGCCCAAGGTTGATGGACAGCTCTCTGCACGCCCGCGGCAAGACAGACATAATTGGTATAAAGACAAAAGCACACAGAGCACCCGACACACGCTGCTTCACATGGCCCAGGGCATGCAGAGTGGTGACCCCCGTGTTGGACTGAGCGCTTAGCATTTATCTATGTCTACATGTGGGCTCCAGATCTGAAACGGTTTACTACAGACAATAAAGTCCTTATTTAATAAAAGACATGGCTGGCATATGTGTAAAACAGTTCACACCAACTCTGAGTTAGCATTCATTCTTTTATTTATTTGAAAAGCAGAGAAACAGGTCTTGCATCCACTGGTTCACTTCCCTAATGCCTGCAACAGCCAGGGCTGAACCTAGGCTGAAGTCAAGGACCTGGGACTCAATCCAGGTTTCCCGTGCGGGAGGCAGGGACCCAACCACTTGAGCCATCACTCCTGGGCTGTGCGTTAGCAGTAGAGCCGGAACTCAACCCCAGGCGGTCCTATATAGGATGGGGGTGGTGGGTGGGGTCGCAAGCTGCATTTTTTTTTTTTGACAGGCAGAGTGGACAGTGAGAGAGAGAGACAGAGAGAAAGGTCTTCCTTTGCCGTTGGTTCACCCTCCAATGGCCGCCGCGATCAGT
>CM027403.1:6970517-7033312 GCA_015711505.1 Sylvilagus bachmani | reverse complement strand
CAGGTGCTTTTCCTGGTCTCCCCATGGGGTGCAGGGCCCAAGCACCTGGGCCATCCTCCACTGCACTCCTGGGCCACAGCAGAGGGCTGGCCTGGAAGAGGGGCAACCGGGACAGAATCCGGTGCCCCGACCGGGACTAGAACCCCGTGTGCCGGCGCCGCAAGGCGGAGGATTAGCCTGTTGAGCCACGGCGCCGGCCGCAAGCTGCATTTTAAGTGCTATACCCAGCACCAGCCCTTGACCTTTTGCGAAAGAAGATTCTACTTTTAATGATTTCAAATCAAAGATGAGTCCTGAATGACTGCATTTATAGTTATAAGCACACAAATAATATTTGTGACAAAATGTATCCGCTGCACGTTTGTTAGTTGCCGGAGGAATCTAGAAAAAGGCCAGTTCTGCTATGATCTCCGTGCCTCTTGGTGACAGGATGAATCTGGGCTGATCAGAGGCCTGGTGGGAGGGGCTGAGACTGATCATGAAATCTGCCTGTAGTTTTACCAATGCCCTTGAAACCCCATGCAAGATCATGATCCGATAGAGGGGCCGGCAGTGTGGCATTGTGGGTAAAGCTGCCATGTACAACACCAGCAGTCCATATGGGTGCCAGTTCATGTCTCAGCTGCTCCATTTCAGCCCAGCTCCCCGCTCATGGTCTGGGAAAAGCAGAAGATGGGCCCTTCCCACCTGTGTGGGAGACCCGGAAGGAGCTCCTGGCCCCTGGCTTCAGCTTGGCCCAGCCCTGGCCATTGTGGCCATCTGGGGAGTGAAGCAGTGGATGGAAGATTCTCTCTCTCTCTCTCTCTCTGTGTGTGTGTGTGTGTGTGTGTGTCTGTGTCTCCGTCTCCGTCTCTTTCTCTCTCTCTCTGTAACTCTGACTTCCAAATAAATAAATCTATTTTTTTAAAAAATGGAGAATAGGAGCGTTTCTCACTTCCCCAAGTAATTGCCAAGCGTGCACACTGTTCGTGAGTTCTCTCCGGCAGCGCTGCTGTTCCTGTGTCTAACGAGGATTTTATATTTTTTCCTCTCAGGTTTATTCATCTAAATCCTCCCCCATTTCTCTTCCCTTCTGGTGAGAGACCAAACCATCAAACCGTTTCCAATTTGAGCCTGCGGGCTTCTTTGTAATGTTGCATTGAGTTTTTCCTTCCCCTTGGTCTTGCTTTCCCCAGAGTGCGTTACAGAAGAGAAGTGGCTGTTTCTCAATTTTCAACAGTCGCTTTCTGGGCAAACAATTCAGGAGAGAATAATTTTTTTTTTAAAAAATCAGGATATTCTCTTGCCTTTTTTTTTTTTTTTTTGACATGCCTATGGTTACACCTTCTCCAGGAGATAATAGAACTTTACGCAAACAGTGGCATGTACATTAACAGCCCATTTTTACCCAAAAATTTTTACATACTTTTCTCGGATTATTTCTATTTCAAAATCCTCTGGTCTCCCTCCCCGTTCCTCTAGATGGGCTAAAGGAATTCATACTCTTAGATCTTTTTTTTTTTTTTTTGTGGTCACTCGCAGGTCCACCGCCACAGGTGACCTCCGCTGCCAAGGAATGGCACAGCCTCCCTTCCCATCCCACGCCTGTGCTAGCAGGAGCACCTGCAGGCTGAGAGGCTGGGGTGGGGCAGGGGGAGGCATTGAAGAAAGCTTGCGTATGTGGATGGGGGAGCTTGAAAAAATTGGTGGAAAATTGAATGAAAAGAGACACTTACCCTGAGGGCCAGCGCTGTGGCATCGCAGGTTAAGCCACTGTCTGCAATGCCAGCATTCCATATGGGTGCCAGTTCAAGTCCCAGATGTTCCGCTTCCCACCCAGCTCCCTGCTAATGGCCTGGGAAAGCAGCAGAGGATGACTCAAATGCTTAGGTCTCCGCCATCTGCTTGGGAGACCCAAATGGAGTTCCTGGTTCCTAGCTTCCACCTGGCCCAGCCCTGGCTGTTGTGGCTACACAGGGAGCTGGATCAGTGACGTCACAGGGGCACTTAACCTGCTACGCCACAACACCAGCCCCCTACTCACCACTTTATACAAATGACTTGTGCATCCCAAGATTTCAGTATCCTCAGGGATTTTGGATCCAGTCCTCCAGGGACACCCAAAAAGGACACGACGCTGTGGAACGACAAAATCTCCAGACCCCAGCCTCACTTTCCTATGTTTCTTAGCCTTCACATCGTTTTAAAAAATTCATTTGAAAGACAGAGAGACAGACAGACCAACATCTCCCATCCACTAATTCACTTCCCAAAATGCCTACACAGTTGGGGCTGGGCCAGCCGAAAGGCAGGAGCCTAGAACTTCACCCAGGTCCTCTACCTGGGAGGCAGGAGCCCAAGTACTCTGTTGCCTCCCAGGGTGTGAGTTAGCAGGAAGCTGGAATTCCCACACTGATGTGGGATTTAAGCATCCAGGTGGGAGCTTAGCAACCGTGCCAAATGCCCACTTCTCCGTGAGTTGTTTGAAGACCACTCAACACATGGATTTTCAAACTTCTTGCCCCAAAATAAATTTAATCCTTTAACTCCACTTTCTACAAACGTTTCTGAAGTACCTGTGTGCATACTATTTAAAATTCACATGCATTTTTTTTTAAAGATTTATTTATTTACTTGAAAGTCAGAGTTACACAGAAAGAGTAGGAGAGGCAGAGAGAGAGAGAGAGAAAGAGAGAGAGAGAGAGATATCGGTCTTCCACCTGCTGGATCACTCCCCAAATGGCTGCAAGGGCTGGAGCTGTGCTGATCTGAAACTAGGAGCCAGGAGCCTCCTCCAGGTCTCCCACGCGGCTGCAGGGGCTCAATGATTTGGGCCATCTTCTACAGCTTTCTCAGGCCATAGCAGAGAGGTGGATTGGAAGTGGAGCAGCCGGGACTCGAACCGATGCCCATATGGGATGCCCGCTATGCCACCGTGCCAGCCCCTTCATTTTGGATTTAGGAGAAGGTTCAGGTGTTCTGCCACGGTTGGTGATTAGCGATGTGAATAAGGAAACAAGTGACTTTGTGTTTCACGAGCAGTGGAGCAAGTTCTTAGTTCTTTCTCCAGGTCCACCGCTGGCTGGTTCACATTCACCGCATTTGCTGTGTTCATCTTCAGTTTCCCCATCGCCTTCCACCTCCCGGACAAACTCAAAGGCAGTCGACTTAGTTGTGAAGATGGGAGATGATTTCAGGAGGCCAGGAGTCTAGTACAGCTCCGATTTATAGAACTGCACCCTTCTTGTAAACACTTAATTGTGAATTAGCCTCTGATACGCTGGGGCCGTGACCAGGGACACGTGTGGTGCGACCAACAAGCTCCCCACCCCCCACGCCCTCCTCGGAGACTTCCTTCTCTCTCACGCTGTGGGCCCACGAAAGGTTGCCAGGGGTTTCTGCACAGACCGTGGGGACTCAAGCCGACGTGAGCTCCCTCGTCGTGTGACAGGACCATCTCGGTCCACAGCTCCAAGAGCACCGTAGCAGAGGCGCGGCACGGAGCGCTCAAACACTAAATCCACCCCACAGCCCAGTGGCCCCCTCCTGGCGACCCTCATCACCCCACCACACTGCCGTATCTGGAGAGGAAGCTGCCTTGTGTGTGGATGATCAAAGCGGCGCTCCAAACAGAATGCTGATTAAGAAGCTTGTGCAGAGTTGAACCCTGATGTAAGAGTTCGTACAAGGGACGAGTGTTGTGGTACAGTGCGTTAAGCTGCTGCTCCTAACTCCAGCACCCCGTGTCAGAGCGCCAGTTCCAGTCCCGGCTGCTCCACTTCCAATCCAGCTCCCCACTAATGCACCTGGGAAGGCAGCAGCAGATGGCCTCAAGTGCTTGACCGCTGCCACCCATGCAGGAGACCAGGATGGAGTTCCTGCCTCTTCACTTCGGCCTGGCCCAGACTTGGCTATTTTGGTCATTTGGGGAATGAACCAGCAGATGGAAGATCTCTGTCTCTGCCTCTCCTTCTCTCTCTCTCTCTGTCACTCTGCCTTTCAAATAAAGAAATCTGTTAGAAAAAAAGAATTCATGTAAGATGAGGTCAGATACAATGGGGCTGGCACTGTGGCATGGCGGGTTAAAGCCCCGGCCTGAAGCGCCAGCATCCCATATGGATGCTGGTTCTAGTCCTGGCTGCTCCACTTCTGATCCAGCTCTCTGCATGGCCTGGGAAAGCAGTAGAAGATGGCCCAAGTCCTTGGGCCCCTGCACCCACATGAGAGACCCAGAAGAAGCTTCTGGCTCCTGACTTCAGATGGGCTCAGCTGCAGCCATCGCGGCCATCTGGGTAGCGAACCAGTGGATGGAGGACCTCTCTGTCTCTACCTCTCTCTGTAACCCTGTCTTTAAAATAAATAAAATAAATCTTAAAAAAAAAAAAAAAAAAAAAGGACACAGATAAGATACCCGCACCTGACACCAGAGCTGGGTTCAAGTCCTGGCTCTGATTCCTGACTCCAGCTTCCTGCTAATGCAGGGCCTTGGACATGGCAGTGATGGTTCAAGTGACTGAGGCCTGCCGCTCATGTGGGAGACCTAGCTTGAAGTTTCCCAACTCCTGCTTCAGCCTGGCCCAAACCCAGTCACTGTGGGCATTTGGGGAGGGAGCCAGGAGATGGACGACCTCTGTCTCTGTTTCTCTCTCTACCTCTCAAATAATTTTTTAAAAAGATTTACTTATTTATTTGGAAATCAGAGTTCTGAGAGAGAGGGAGACTTGGAGAGAGAGAGAAAACTCTCCCACCTGCTGGTTTACTTCCCAAATGGCTGCAACGGCCAGGACTCCCATGTGGGTGGCACAGATCCAAGCACTTGGGCCATCCTCCACTGCTTTCCCAGGCCATCAGCAGGGAGCTGGATCGGAAGTGGAGCAGCCAGGACAGGAACCAGTACACGTATGGGATGCCGGCGCTGTAGGCAGGGGCTTTACCTGCTATGTCACAATGTTGACCCTGCAAATAATTTTTTTAAAGAAACTATTTATAAAAAAGGAATTCTTGTGAGCTCTGGGAGTTTTTATATTTTAATGAGACCCAGAATCGTTTGAAAGCTCAATAAAGCACAGACTCCTATCCCCAAGATTGTAATGTCATAAGTCTGAGGTGTCACACGGGAATTTGGGTGTTAACAAGCACCCCTGAGGGTTTTCTCACAGGTGGTGAAACTCCAGGGTTTGATAAATGTGATTCCTGGTCCCTGCCATCTGAGAGCCAGTCTGCAGGCTTTTCAGCGTGTGCACGTGTGTGCATGCGTGTGACAGGTTTGGTTTTGACGAGGGGGGTTGATCTTCACAAGATGGAAGGGGAGCAGGTAGGAGGTGCCGAGCAGGAAGCTGGGGAGGCCTGGAAGCATGGGAACACCTCCATGAGCCGATCACACTTCTGGATGGTATAGGGGTTCATTGAGCTGAGTCACCAGAGGGCCCGCTACGGGCCTGGGAAGGCAGCGGAAGATGGCCCAAGTATTTGGGTCCCTGCCGCCCACATGGGAGACCTGGATGAAGCTCCTGACCCCTGGCTTCGGCCTGGTCCAACCCTGGCCATTGCGGCCATCTGGGGAATGAATGAGCGATGGAGGATCCCTCTCTGTCTCCCTCTCCACCCCGCCCCCCACAGCTCTTTCAAATAACATAAATCTTCAAAATATAAAAAGAAGTCGCACCAAAGAAAACGCCATCCAATGCAGGATCTAGGACGCTTTCCCAGCCTCCTACCACAGAGTTCAAGAACTCCAGGTCCGAAATATCCAGCACAGCCAAATAGAAAACAATGAGGGCTGCATTGAAAGAAGACTCGAAGCAGCCGCAGCTTCCTTTGTGGGGCGAGCCGCGCCGCGCCGAGTGGTGACAAGAGGCTGAACTGATCTTTTTGAAAAACCCGGCTGACTCATCTCACGTTCGGAGGGATGGGCAATAAGAGGCCTGAGCTGGCAAGTGGAAAAGATCTGGAATGTTCGGGGGGGGGGGGGTGCTGATCCCCACACTGAGCATCAGTCCAAGGCCACAGCAGTGAACAAGGGTCCAGCAGTCAGCTTCCAGCGACAACTGTCTCCCAGGGCCAGGCCCATCGAGTGGGGAAGGAGAGGGCTGAGGGCTGTGGCAGACCAAGCCAGCCGCTGCTGCTGGGTGGGACCCGCGCTCCACACCTGCCCAGATGGGTGCTCCCAGCACCAGCCCGTGGGATTCAGGAGACTCTCTGTTTGTAGGACTGCCCCCCAACAAAATCAGAATTAAGGGGCAGGCAGTATGGCACGGTGGGTTGGGCCACCGCTTGGATATCTGCACCCCATATCAAAGTGCCTGGGTTTGAGTCACACCTCTGCTTCCAACCCAGCTCCCTGCTAACGCATCCCCATGAGGTGGCAGGGGATGGCCCCAGTACTCGGATCTCTGGTACTCACATGGGAGACCCTGAAGCAGTGTCGGGCTCCTGGCTCCAGTCTGTCCCAGCCCTGGCAGGTGTAGGCATTTAGGGAATCAGTGGATAGATGATGTCACCCTACCCCTGTCTCTCCCCTCTCTCTCTCTAATTCTGCCTTTCAAATGAATAAGTCTTAAAAAAAGAGAGGGAGATGTCCCATCTGCTGGTTTATTTCTTTTTAAAGATATATTAATTTACTTTAAAGTCAGAGTTACACAGAGACAGGAGAGGCAGAAAGAGAGAGAGAGAGTCTTCCATCCACTGACTCACTCCCCAGATGGCCGCAACGGCCAGAACTGCACTGATCCAAAGTCAGGAGCTTCTTCTGGGACCCCCACGTGGGTGCAGGGGCCCAAGCACTTGGGCCATCTTCTACTGCCTTCCCAGGCCATAGCAGAGAGCTAGATGGGAAGTGGAGCAGCCAGGACTTGAACTGATGCCCATATGGGATGCTGGCACTGCAGGAGGGGGCTTTACCTGTTACGTCACAGCGCTGGCGCCCCCATCTGCTGGTTTACTCCCCAAATGCCAGGGCTGGACCAGGCTGAGGCCAGGAGCCAGGACTTCCATCTGGGTCTCCCACATGGGTCGCAGGGAGCCAACTACTTGAGCCATCCATGCTGCCTCCTAGCGTGCACATTAGCAGGCAGCTGGAGCCAGGCCTTGATCCCGGCACTCTGACAGGGGATGGGGGCATCCCAAGCATCATGTTATCTGCTGAGTTATTCTCTGGACTATGGTTCACACTTAGTGGCTATTCTCTTGTAATTATAAGAAAAAAGCTGTTTATATTTGGGGCGTAGCAGGTTAACGCCCTGGCCTGAAGTGTCGGCATCCCATATGGGCGCCAGTTCTAGTCCCGGCTGTTCATCTTCCAATCAAGCTCTCTGCTATGGCCTGGGAAAGCAGTGGAAGATGGCCCAAGTCCTTGGGCCTCTGCACCCACGTGGGAGACCTGGAAGAAGCTCCTGGCTCCTGGCTTCTGATCAGCACAGCTCCAGCCGTTGCAGCCAATTGAGGAGTGAACCAGTGGCTCATCCTCTCTCTGTGTACCTCTGACTTTCAAACAAACAAATAAATAATTCTTTAAAAAAAGAAAAAAGCTGTTTATATTTTGACAAGTTAAAAAAGGTGGATGCTGAGAGACACTGCAAATTATTTCAGATGTATTAGTCAATCAACAAATCAGTTTTACAAAACTTTCAAAGATGATTACAATTTCAGTTTTGAAAGAGGTACTTAAGGGGCTGGCGTTGTGGCATAATGGGTTAAGCTGCTGCCTCAATGAAGTAATGTGGCATCCAGTATGGGTGCCGGTTCAAGTCTCAACTGCTCTACTTCCAATCCAGCTCTCTGCTGTGGCCTAGGAAGGCAGTGGAAGATGGGCCAAGTCCTTCGGCCCCTGCACCCGCATGGGAGACCAGGAAGAAGCTCCTGGCTCCTGGCTTTGGTCTGGCTCAGTGTCGGCTGTGGTGGCCATCTGGGGAGTGAACCAGGAGGCAAGATCAGAATTAGAGAGCCGGGACTCGAACTGGCACTCTGAAATGGGATGCTGGCATTGCAGGCAGCGGCTTAACCCACAATGCCCACCCTCCAACAGTTTGGGCCAACAAATACCATTTCTTTCTGCTCAGACTTGAATCTGTCATATTTGCCAACTATTAAAATGAAAGAAATCAGAAAAGAACGGAGGCCTCACTCTCCCCTCCCACCCCAGCACTAAATACACTGTCCACGGTGTTAGCCTCTAAGGCACAGTGGACCCCACCTCCATCCTGTGACTCCTCCAGCTACAGCCTCCCTCTCCTCCCACAGGGACCCTTCCCTACACAGGCAGTTTCAGGAACTTCGCTGATGTTGCTGTCCCCCATCACGGGCTCGGCTCCAGGTATGCAACAATTGCATTGACAAAATGTGTTATGGCGTCACAATGCCAGCATCAACACTCAGACCAAAGGTGGTTCTCCATGTCTTGCAAATAAATGCACAGCCCAGAGTTGCCAGGGGAGGGAATGGAAGTTGGACACCAAGTACCAAACACAATCAGATAGAAGGGACAGGTTGTAGCGTCCACAGCGGCAGTGGGGTGGCGACAGTTTACCATAACCCCTATGTACTTTATGACTAAGTAGAATCTCCAGACATAAAGTAATGATAAGGAGACAGTAATCATCCTGATTAAGCTGTACACACTTTGTACATTTACTGACTATTAGGGAACCCCAGGGCTGTGGCATAGTAGGTTAAACTTCTGCCTGCAATGCCAGCATCCCATATGGGCGTTGGTTCATGTCCCAGCTGCTCCACTTCCGACCCAGCTCCCTGCTCATGTGCCTGGGAAAGCAGTGGAAGATGGCCCAAGTGCTTGAGCCCCTGCACCCGCGTGGGAGACCCAGAATAAGCTCCTGGCTCCTGGCTTCGGATCGGCGCAGCTCTGGCCATTGCAGCCCTTTAGGGAGTGAACCTGCGGATGGAAGACCTCTCTCTTTTTCTCTGTCTGTAACTATGCCTCTCAAATAAATAAATAAATCATAAATAAATAAATAAATGAAAAATATTTCCCGGATGTGGGAAAGCTTAGATAGAAAATTTTAAGTTCATGAGCCGGAAGCTGGACCTCCTTCACTCTGTGTTACCATGTTCACCTACCTGTCAATCAGGGGACCCTGCCCCAGGAAGTACTTCCTCTTACCTGGGACGTGGGGGTGGTACCACATAAACACTTCCACTTTCCTAAGCTCATAAAAAACCAGGAAGAACAGGAGCTCTCGCTCCTCCTCATGGACTTAGGACGAGCAGAGCAGGGTATGGTAATTCCCTTTTTTGGCCCGCTTTCCTGAAACAAAGCCCTAATGAGCCTGTGTATTTTTCTCACTTTGTAAATAAAGTTTATCACGCTGCATGCCGTGTTTGGGCCTGTACTTAGAATTCTCTAGGTAAAAGGCAAGAGTCTGGAAAATTAACTTAGGCCCAACCTAGCCCTCAACATATCCCACAAATACATGTGTACAATTATTAAGTATTCATCAGTCTTTTCCTTAAACATTTTTATAAACATTTTATTTATTTATTTGAGCGACTTGTGAATGGGCTGGTTTTGAATTTCTTTTTTTTTTTAATGTTTATTTATTTATTTAAGAGGTAGAGTTATAGACAGATGGGAGGGAGAGAGAGAGAAAGGTCTTCCACCTGCTGGTTCACTCCCCAAATGGCTGCAACAGCCAGAGCTGAGCCAATCTGAAGCCAGGTACCAGGAGCTTCTTCCGAGTCTCCCACAAAGGTGCCAGGGCCCAAGCCCATGGGCCACCCTCTACTGCTTTCCCAGGCCACAGGCAGAGAGTTGGATCAAAAGAGGAGGAGCCAGGACACGAACCGCCACCCATATGAGATGCTGGCACTGCAGGCAGAGGCTTAACCTACTGCGCCATGGTGCCGGCCCCATTGAATTTCAACCAGAGTGTTGGCAGCAACTGTTCTGGTACTTGGGCTGTTCCAAAGCTCAGACTCTCTCCTTCGGTTCCCCACTGTTGCTGCTCAGGAGGTGAGTGTGGCTTCTTCCCTGCTCCCCCACACACTTCCCTGCACCTACAGCCACCCTTGCACCCTGCACGCCTGTCCTAGGGGCCGAGCCCTCCTGCATGCATCTCCCCTAAGACCATGCTCCTAGGCTCCCCCCTGCACACCAACACCTCCCCGATCAGGAAGCCCCCCTTGGCCTCCCCGAGCCACCATCTCATCTCTGCTTTCCTTTTCCGTAGCCAGATTCTTCGGGAGCGTCATGTTCACTCATGATATACGTTTCCTCGCCTCACCAAAACCAGACGTGGGGCCACAGTGATGCCCCCAGCTGCCCTGCTTGGCGGCCTGGTTCACGATCCCATCCAAAAGTCATGGTTCCCTTATTTTGTACTCAGTCTCCCCATAGCATTTGCATCTGACCAAATTGGCACTCTCTTCTTTCTGGGGAGATGCACTGTGGCTTTTACACCTGTTGGGCAGTGGCTTCTCCTCCTCCTCCTCCCTTTTATTGAACAACACACACACCTACGAACGAAGCAGTGAGCCCGCTGGTTTCGGGTCTTCCCTGACGAAGCATCTCCCGCACCGCTGTCTCTCCCCACATACAGAACCGCGGAGAGATGCGGTCCGTCCGACTCTTCCCTCCTCCCTCTCCTCTTTCTGGGTGGTCCTCTCCCTCGACGTAAATGTCCTTGCTCAGCAGCTTTCCCCGATTTCTCTGCTGGTTCCTGGCAGAGGACGCACCTTCCCCACTCCTGGTGGCTCCGTCCGCGCGAGGGAGCATGGACGTTCCCCAGTGTCTCAAGCCCCAGGAGAAGCCAAGTGACCTGGTGGGTGGAATGAAGACACCCTAGCCAGTCATGCCAGCCCGTCATCCCACCCTTCTCTCTCTCCCAGGGATGACTGTGCCCTAGTTAGGTGTGGCAGGTTGGCAGGTGGTGTTAGCCCCACCTCCAGTGTGAGAAAGACACTTGTGTCACACACCCTGCCACCCACTACTCCACACCAAAGGTGAACTTGGCTGCAGCCTACTGACTCTTTGTCAGGCTTCTCCATTTGTTCAGAGTTCAGGTTAGAAAAGGAACTCTGAACAAATGGAGATGATGCAAATAAGAACACAGCACCAACTTGCTAAATGCTGTGTTCTTATTTGCATCATCATCATCATCATCCTCAACAATGACAGTAGCCCTGTGTTTGTCAGGCACAGCAGCCATCACTGCAGCCCATGGACTTCACAGTATTTTATTTGTTTAGGTGTTTGTCAGTGGGTTTTCTCCCTTTATATAAATGCCTGTGTGTCTTCATTTTTTTGTGTAGTCAAATATTGCCAGCCTTTTCTTTCTGTTTTGGCCTATCCCACTCAAACGTTAATGCAAATACACTCCAAAATGTTGTCGTCTTGTTTGCTTACGTTTTGATCCTCACTCCATCTGAAGCTTATTTTCCATGTAGCTTGAAGCAGAGGAGGCGTCCAACTTTGTATCTAACCACATGCACACCAAGGACGCCAGGACCATTTGTTATTTAAAAAAAAAAAAAAACCCAACTTCTTCCTATTGGGTATCTCTTTTTGATATCCCACAGGAGCCTCAGGTTTGAGACGTCCCAGTGGGGTTCCCTTTTCTGCGTTTCGTACCCGGGGATCCCTCCACCTCAGGTTTGTCTCTTGTATTTCCAGATTTTACCTGATTGTCGACGGTTTCTCGGATGGCCAGGGATTGTTCTTCCTTCTGAATAAAACGAAGAGGTTTATCTAGCTCATGGTTTGAGAGGCTGGGAGTCCAAGATCAGGCCATCTGTTTGGCCTCCGGTGAGGGTCCCCCTGGCTACATCACCACCGGGCAGATGGCGCCATGGCAGGTGCACCTGCCGCAGGAAGCCAGGAAGCCAGGGAGGGGGAGCAGCCTGCTCTTTCCATAGCTGCTCACTCTCCTGGGCGCTCTCTGCAAGGGACCAGCACAAATCCCCTGGGAGGGCAATGCGTTCAGTGGCCTAATTACCACCCTCTTAGAGAGGGGACCAGCTCCACACCGCTGCGCCGAGGAGCCAACTTCCAGCACGGGAGATACCACAAACCACAGCACTTTAGGCATTTTTACAATTGTTTATTTGAGAGAGAGAGAGAGAGAGAGAGAGAGAGAGAGAGAGATCCTCCGTGTACTGATTCAGTCTCAAATGTCAGCAGATACCCAGGGCTGGGCCAGGCTGAAGCCAGGAGCCAGGAACTCCATCTGGGTCTCCCACCTGAGTGGCAGGAGCCCAAGTACTTGGCACCACCAACCTGCTGCCTCCCAGGGCGCACAGCAGTAGGAAACTGGAATGGGTAGCGGAGCTGGGTCTCAGCCCGGGTTCTTCCCTATGGGAGGTGGAAGCCCCGAGCAACATCTTAACCACGACACAAGACTGCACCCATGGCATGAGCCTGCACGCAAGCACCGTGGCTGATTTTTTTTCAAATGCGTTCTAATTATTATTTACTTTCTAAGATTTTTTTTATTAACTTGTGATATTTGTACATCTTTATGCGGTACATCCTCCAATGTGATCAACGGGCAGGCAGCTCCGCAGGCTGATGGAGGGCGGTAAGAATGAGGGGAGAGGGTGGATTTCCTAACTGTCTGTCATATCCTGACTCCTCGGATTGGCCGCGTCCTGAGCCCCTCCCCTCCCCCTGCGGCCACGGGGCGCTCTGGACGCCTCACTGCACCCTGACACCTGCGGAGTCCCTCCTATGAGGCTTCCCGGAGCCCCACCCACACCCAAGCGCGCAGTGGCCCCTCGCTGAGCCCCCCCAGTCACCCTCATTTGTATCCTGTGCTTTCTGCTTCCTACACTGGGGCTGCGTCAAGGGAGAGATTAGGCTGAGTTATGCAAGTACAGCACGAACGGGGCCTCGCTGCAAAAAGCCAGAATGACCGTCATGAAGTGGAAGATCCCAGCTTAACCTCCCGCTGCCGGAGTGCCAGCCTCAGGGGTGGCTGTGGTTTTCCACTTGGTGACCATCTTCTAGATCTTTCTTTCTTACGTTTACATACATAGATGAGCCTATAGAGAAATGCCAAGCGTTGCACGTACTTGTTTGTGGGGCGTGTGTATGTAAGTCTACAGGTGGAACCAAATTGTAGGTATCATTCTATATCTTGCAATTTTTATTTTTATATGAAAGGCAGACAGAGAGAGAGAGAGAGAGAGAGAGAGAGAGAGAGATCTTCCATCCATGGTTCACTGCCCAAATGCCTGCAACGCTGTGGCTGGGCCAGGCTACGGCTGGAGCCAGGAGCTCCATCCTGGTCTCCCGTGAGGGTGCAGGGGCCCGAGCATTTGCGCCATCTCCTGCTGCCTTCCCAGGCACAGTAGCAGGGAGCCGGATCAGTGCTCCAACACGCATGCCCCCGTCACAGCAATGGCTTAACCCGCTGTGCCACAACACAGGCCCCCGTTTGCAATCTCTCAGGTGTCATCAGCCACACAATTTTTGAAAACCCTGTCCTTCCCTTTGAATCGGCATGGGCAAATTGCTTCTCCAAGACAGATGCTCAGACACAAGACGCTGGGCTGCGGGGACGTGCACTTGCGGTTTTTATTTATTTACCGACTGTCACGGCCCCTTGAGGTCCAGACCACTCCCTGCGGCAGACAGAGGAGTGCTTGTGATGGGAGGCCCTAGGAGACCGGACACCAAGGCAAAGGCTTGTTTTCGGTTTCGTTTTCAAAAATTTATTTATTTCCTTGAAAGGCCAGCGTACAGAGAGAGGGAGAGACAGATAAAGAGTTTCCGTCCGCTGGTTCACCCCCCACATGGCAGCAATGGCAGGGCTGAACCAGGAGCTCCATCCTGGTCTCCCGTGTGGGTGACAGTGGCTGAAGCAGCTGAGCCATCAGCTGCAGCTTTCCCCAGGTGCCTGAGCAGGAAGCCGGATCGGAAGCGGACCAGCCGGGGCTCATAGGGGGCGTTGGTGTCGCAGGAAGCTTTACACGATGCGCCTCAACAGCAGCCCCAAAGATCAGTGTTTTTAAAGGAAGGAACCTTGATTTACAAGTGACAAGAGTGCTGCTTCCAGAATTTGAAACAATAGCTTTGGGGTCTCCTGTTTTGCCATATAGGGGGCGTGAGTGTGCAAGACACACAAGGGTACCTGTGTGGAAACCAGACTTCCAAGTATGAGTTCCTTTTTGTGCCAAAAAAAAAAAAAATTGCAGATGCAAAAAATATTTTTTAGCATGTGAGAAAATACATATTACCAGGGCCGGCGCCATGGCATAGCTGGTAAAGCCACCATCTGCAGTGCGAGCATCCTATATGGGAGCCGGTTGGAGTCCCGGCTGCTCCACTTCCAATCCAGCTCCCTGCTATGGCCTGGGAAAGCAGTAGATGGCCCAAGTGCTTGGGCCCCTGCACCTATGTGGGAGACCTGGAAGAAACTTCTGGCTTCTGGCTTCAGATTGGTGCAGTTCTGGCTGTTGCAGCCATCTGGGGAATGAACCAGCAAATGGAAGATCTCTCTCTCTTTCCCTCTCTCTCTCTCTCTCTCTCTGCCTATGCCTCTCCTGTAACTCTTTCAAATAAATAAATCTTTAAACAAAAAGGAAAATACATATTACCAAAAAAACCTATGCATAAATTAAAAAAAAATTTTTTTGCACCAAGATAAACTCCTGCTTTGAATTCCATCTTGCCACAAACTTTCTGGCGTGCTCTCCTGTCACCATATCCCTAAACATGGATAATGGTTTGCTTGGCATCTGAGATGACGACTCAGTCAAATCAGGAGAGCTCAGTGGACACCGTGTGTGGCTTAGGAAACGTGGGGGCCCTGTGCACCTGCTCAGCCTGGCTTCCTGGTTGTTGTGGGAGACAGGGGCACTGGTGGGGAGGGGCTAGGTTCTCCCTCACTCTTCACTTTCTGTGCAGACCCTACAGGACATGGTCTCTCCCACCCGGTCTCTATTGGACCGTGTGTGTCTCTCCCACACGCTCACACACTCATTCTCAGCTGCTCTGACCTCTTGGAGGCAGAGCAAACATTGGACCAGACTTCCTTTTTTTTTTTTTTTAAAGATTTATTTATTTTTGAAAGTCAGAGTTACACAGAGATAGGAGAGGCAGAGAGAGAGAGAGAGAGAGAGAGAGAGAGAAGTCTTCCATCTGCTGATTCACTCTCCAATTGGTTACAATTGGCTGGAGCTGTGCAGATCCGAAGCCAGGAGCCAGGAGCTTCTTCTGGGTCTCCCATGCAGATGCAGGGGCCCAAGCACTTGGGCCATCTTCTACTGCTTTCCCAGGCCACAGCAGAAAGCTGGATTGGAAGAGGAGCAGCCGGGACTAGAACCGGCACCCATTTGGGATGCCGGCACTTCAGGCCAGAGCTTTACCCACTACACCACAGCCCTGGCCACGGCCAGACTCCGTCGTCAGGCTGTTGCCTTGCAGGTGTGTGTGCGTGCGTGTGTGTGTGTGTGTGTGTGTTTCAGGGGGCCCAGACAACTTCCTCACACCCCGCAGGGTCAGGTGCTCTCTTCTCAGATTCGCTAAGTGCATCTGTGGATTTTAGAGCCAGTTGCCTGCACTTGGCTCTGGGCCAAGTGCAGAGAGGTGGGATGGGGTGATGTGGGGAACAGGCAAAAGAATTAAGACAGGAAATCAACGAGCTGGAAGATTTTCTGCAGGTTTTTTTTTTTTTAAGATGTATTTATTTATTTGAAACTCAGAGTTACATAGAGGGAGAGACAGAGATCTTCCACTGTTTCACTCCCAGATGGCCATAACACTCGGGCTGGGCCTGGTCGAATCTAGAAGCCAGGGGCTTCTTCCGGGTCAGCTATGTGGGTATAAGGGCCCAAGCACTTGGGCGATTCCCTGCTGTTTTTCCAGGCCATTGGCAGGGAGCTGGGCAGAAGTGGAGCAAGCCGAGACTTGCACTGGTTCCCCTAGGGGATGCCGGGGTCACAGGCGGAAGCTTCAAACTTAGGCCACAACACTGGCCCCAGAAGATTTCCTGAACTCCTTCCACAGCCTCGCATCCTAACTCCACTCCTTGTAGGCCAGTCCAGCACCCCCACTTCCCCAGGATGCCATGAGCACGCATGCACTCAGCTCCACAGGGAGACACCGAAACTTCCCAGAGAACATCACGCACACCGAGCCCTGTGCAAACTCCACCTCATTTACATATTCAAGTAGGGCACTGCCCCCATACCCAATAAAGAGGACCACTGGATGGGCACGCCCTTTCTCTCACATTCTCTCCTAGTGGGCAGCTAGCTCGCTCGCTCTTGGTAAGCATCTCTCCTCGTGAGGTTGCCCGCCTTCACGCCTGAGTGTATACTCACTCTGGCCTTAAAGCAGTCCTGCTCTTATTATTGCACTTATGTCTCTGCTTTGAATTTTTTTTTTAAGATTTTATTTATCTGAGAGGTAGACTTCCAGACAGAGAAAGGGAGAGACAGAGGGAAAGGTCTTCTATCCACTGGTTCACTTCCAAATGGCCACAATGGCTGGAACTGAGCAGATCGGAAGCCGGGAATTTCTTCTGAGTCTCTCACGCAGGTGCAGGGGCCCAACCAGCTGGACCATCTTCTGCTACCTTTCCAGGACATAGCAGAGAGCTGGATTGGAAGAGGAGCAGCTGGGACGTGGATCAGCACCCATAGGGGATGCTGGGATTGCAAGCAGAGGCTTAGCCTGGTATGCCATAGCGCCAGCCCCCTCTACTTTGAATTCTTAACTCACACAGGGTCAAGAACATGGAATCAGAAAGCCGGGGATCATATTTCCACCCCTGGAGGGCTCACAGGAGGGTGGACAGACATCAGCGCAGTCTGCCTGGGCTAGCCCTGCCTCCCCTCTGTGGTCCCAGTGTAATCAGGGCCCTGGGGGCGGGTAGGGCTGAGAACCTCCGAAGAAGCTGGCTGGCCTGTTTCCTTTCTGACTCTCCCCTCTTCCACCCTCGAGAATCTGCACCTGCTGTCATCCTGGGAAGCCTGCCTTCCACCATCGCTGCGTGCTCTTTCCCATCTATCGTCCATGGCATAAAATTACTGCTGTGTCGCCCTCAGAGCCAGGCTTCTGATACCAAAACACTGCAGATGTTGAAACTCTGAAGACTCTCCCCTCTGCTTCTCTGGGATATACAGTAGACACCCCACAGGCTGCTCAGCCATGGGATGATGGTAAATGACCACGAATGAAAACCACATTGCACAGACTCCTCCCAAACTGCCCCCTGCCCCCAGAGTCCCCTGCCCCAACAAAGCAAGCTGACTCCACAGGGGCTCTGCTGCCCCACACCCTAGGAGGAAGCCACTGAGTCTTGTCCCCAGCTGGTGCTCTCTCAGCAGGTTTGTGTGCAAGGCCTTATGGCTCCTGACCTTGGCCCTGCTGGGGTGACTGTGACATCGGTACCCACCCCCCAACCCTGGATAAAAAAAGTCCAGGAAGAAGACCCCGCCCTGCAGAGAGTGGTGGCAGAGCCCGCATGAACTGCAATGGAGTCTATGCCACCCACAGGAACAGGCCCACAAAATGAGAACTAAATAGAGACAGGGGAGAAACAAAACCTGTGGTATTTTTGGTGCAGGTGGGTTGAGGCCTCAGACTCCCATGGGACCCACAGCAGGGACCGTCAGGTTGATGGCCAGACAGCTACGTCCCGGGCTCTGTGCTAAGGACTTCACCTGTTGTAGACGCTGCTGCTGTCTCGTTTCACAGAAGAAAACTGAGTCACACAGACATGCAAGGATCGTCCAAGGGCAAAGGACTCTTGAGCCCTGCAAACTGACAGCAGAGCCTGTGATGGAGTTTGTAGTCGGCCCCTCCAGGACGGGAGAAGACTGTGCCGACTTGGGGTGCAGCTGAGGAGCAGCAGAGAAGGGACAGCCCCCAGAGGGCATCTGGGCCCCAGGGCCTGGGGCACTTTGAGTCCCTGTGCACCCGTGAGGCCCAAGCACCAGCTGGGCATCTCCCAGGTGGCTGAGAGCAGAGTGGCTGCAGCAGAGCGAGCCGGGGGACAGCAGGAGGGTGCTGCACCCAAGTGAGCAGCCATCACAGAGGACAAGGACATTGCAGAGCGGGCTGAGAGGATAGCCAGCGGGGGGCTGGGGAGGGGTGTGGCCAGGCAGCTCTGCCCTGGGACTGCCAAGTCTCTCTGCAGCCACGCCCAGTACAGGGACCGGAACTGTTTGGAGACATCATAAAACCACCTGTGAGCCGAGCCACCTGAACTGGGGGAGGTTTCACTCTCAGCACCTGCAGGATCGGGGTGATGGGGAGTGGCGGCAGTGTAAGGTTCAAATCGCTGCTACCAAAAGTTCCGGCTGCATTCCTCAGAGCCTGAGTGGTTTGTGCCCACTCTGTCTGGGGCAGTTGGCTTAGCCAGGCTCTACCGCACAGCAAGGGACGCATCAGTTATGCCCGAGAGACCATGAGGTCGCCATGAACCTCACGGCAGATGCAGATACATGGCTGGGCGCCTGCGGGCAGTGGTGTTTTCTCTGGAGATGTGGAGGTGGTGCAGGTGTGGATGGAGGTAGTTCCGGCTCCTGTGGGCGTTATCAGCATCTTGCTTGTTGTTTGCAAGCGAGAAACAAGGAAAGAAGTGGGAGTGACTGTTTCTGAGACTGAGCAGCCAGCTGGGGTAGGAGAGCGCAGATTCCAGCCCCTCTCAGGTGCCCTGGGGGCACTGCTGGCAGAGACCACAATCTCCCCCATGCAGCCTTCCCAGCAGCAGGATTGCAAACAGGACTTAGGGGCTGGGAAGGGAAGCACATGGCGGCAGGAAGACTGGGGGCCGTGACGTCACAGAAGCTAGCCCGGAAATGGAAGAGACTGCGACCTGGAAGTGTGGGCTCCTCAGGGTGGGTACCAAGGGCCCCATGGTAATCAGGTGTCAGAGAATCCCCTTCATTCACTTGCCAACCCAGCACCCGTGTTCATTGACTTGGCCAACAGGATGCCCCAGCGGGTCCCTTTGGGTGAAAGTGTGTCTGCTCAGGGAGCCAACATCTCCCAGCTACAGTCTCAGGTAGAGGAAGCAGATGGCTTTGGGGAGGTCAGTAGGTATGTTGAGAAGTCAGTCCCTCTGCCCCTGTGGCTGCCACCCCTGCGCCAGGCAGACAATTAGACGAGAGTGACTGGGGAGGGAGCCACGAGACCTCACCTCCACCCAGGACCCACCCAAGACCACCCACTTTGCAGCTTCACTTGTGGTCAACCCAAAGGTGAGCAATGCCAAGATGTCAATCACAGATGCCAATCATGCATGTCATGGACACACCACCAGTCCACACCCCTCAGACTTCAGGGATAAAAGCCCCAGAGAGAGAAGCGAGGGAACCCTGGGCTCTCTCCCGACTGGTGCACTCCTCCCTTGAAACATCCTTTCATACAACTTGCTGTACTATCACTCCTTCTGGCACTCGGGCTGCAATTCACAACTCTGTCGGTGGAAAAGAACCAAGGCAAGCTGGCCACCACCTGGTGACACTGGGATTCTGAGCCAAGTGCACCCGGTTAGGGGACAAACAGCAACTGTGGCCAGAGAACAGGCTCTGTCATTGCAAGGTGTCCGCCCAGCTGGCACAAGTGGCAGCCAGTAGTCCTTTCCTCTGTCCTCCTGAGCCACCTGCTTCTGGGGCTGCAGATACCGTGATACCGTTAGGGAATGCCATGGTCACCAGCCCACTGGCCTGCTTTTTCTCTGTAAAGTGAGTTTCTCAGGCAGAAGTAATACTGTGTGGACGACAATAACAGAATACATGCCATCAAGCAGGTCCAGAGAGAGAGAGAGAGAGAGTGAGAGAGAGAGAAGCTGGCAGCCAAGGAAACCAGATCCAAGACCGGAATAAGGGAATGAATCCAAAAGGGACCAGTCGCTGCCCCCTCCTGATGGAACAGGTCCAGAACCATCAACCTGCCACCTGGCAGTGGGTCCCTCCCCCGGGTCCTCACCCCACTAAACTGTGCAGTCACCCATTCAGCTGATCAGGTTCCAATTCTAGGCGTTCTCTGTTTTTCCATCTCCTACACAGGCAGTCTTCAATCTGTCAGCGATTCCTATTGGCTCTACATTTAATAGAGACCTGGAATCGGACTTCCACCCAGCACTCTCCACCTCCAGCACCCAAGTCCCAGCCGCCGAAGGGGCCTCGAAGCTGGGCAGCCGCTTCTCTGAGTGATTATTTTTAATGAAAATTTAAAATTGCGATGAAACACTTGTAACATAAAAATTTCCTTTTTTTAAAAATTTATTTATTTATTTGAAAGTCAGAGTCACACAGAGAGAGAAGGAGAGGAAGAGGGAGAGTGAGAGGGAGAGAGAGAGAGAGGTCCTCCATACACTGGTGCATTCCCCAATTAGAAGTATCACTTCTGCCACTGCAACAGCGGGAGCTGGGCCAGGAGCCAGGAGCTTCTTCCGGGTCTCCCACGTGGGTGTAGGGGCCCAAAACTTGGCCATCTTCTAATTGCTTTCCCAGGCCATAGCAGAGAGCTGGATTGGAAGTGGAGCAGCTGGGACTCGAACTGGCGCCCTTATGGGTGGTGGTTTAACCCAGTATGCCACAGCGCCAGCCCCATAATTTCCTTCTTAACCATTTCTAAGTGTGCGGTTCAGGAGTGCTGGGCACCTTCACATCGTGGCTCAGCCAGTCCCCAGGACTCTCAAGAACTGACACCAGCAGCCCACAAACATCCTCATTTCTCCTCCCCAGTCATTCTCCTCTGTGTCTAAGAATTTCACTGCGCTGGGGACCTCACATACATGGAATCATATAACATTTGTCTTTTCTTAAGGATATTTTAAAAATGTATTTGAAAGAGAGAGAGAGAGAGATCGAGAGAGAGAGATCTTCTGTTCACAGGTTCATTTCCCAGATGGCCACAACAGCTGGGGGCTGGGCCATGCTGAAGCCAAGAGCCAGGAACGCCATCCATGGGTTGCAATGGCCCAGTAGTTGGTCCATCTTCCACTGCTTCCCAGGCGCATTAGCAGGGAGCTGGAGTGGAAGAGGAGTAGCAGGGACTCGATCCAGTGCTCCAGTATGGAATGCAGGTGCCCCATGTGGTGGCTTAAGCTGCTGCACCACAGGTCTGTTACAGTACTTGTTTGTGACTGGCTTACTGCGCTTAGTGTAACGTCCTCAGGGTTCATCCACGTCAGAGCACGTGTCTGAATTTCCTTCCTTTGCAAGCCTGAATAACATCCCACTGTATGTGTGTACCACACTGTCCTTATCTGTCGTGCATTTTCAAAGCATACATCAGGCTCAGTTTGTTCAACAAATAAACGACATGGGAAAGAAGCAATCAGCTGTAACAGACATTGCTTGCATACCGATTTCAACTGTAAAATGATGCTTTGGAGAAAATGAGGGCTTTTGAGCAGAAATGGGGGTTTATTAGGGAAAGACTTTATGAAATCATTTTTTAAAATTTTTTTTTTCAATTGTGTGTTTGTTCAGACTCCTTTGGGCCACAACCAGCACCCCTGCACCACAACACAAAGTATTACCCAGAGTATTTTTAAGGACCTAAAAATAGAAATAATACATAAATCACATTCATAGAAAGAATAAAATTATAACTGTAAAACGAAATTATGCTGGCGCCGCGGCTCAATAGGCTAATCCTCCGCCTAGCGGCGCCGGCACACCAGGTTCTAGTCCCGGTCGGGGTGCCGGATTCTGTCCCGGTTGCCCCTCTTCCAGGCCAGCTCTCTGCTGTGGCCAGGGAGTGCAGTGGAGGATGGCCCAGGTGCTTGGGCCCTGCACCCCATGGGAGACCAGGAGAAGCTCCTGGCTCCTGGCTTCGGATCAGCGTGATGTGCCGGCCACAGTGCGCTGGCCAGGGCTGCCATTGGAGGGTGAACCAACGGCAAAGGAAGACCTTTCTCTCTGTCTCTCTCTCTCACTGTCCACTCTGCCTGTCAAAAACAAAAATAAAAAAATAAAAAATAAAAATAAAAAAATTATAAAAATAGTTCAAGTGAGGAAGTTAATGTTTTAAACCAATATTGTGCTGGAGCAATGGTACAGCCATAGGCAAACAAAAAGAACTACAGTCTAATTCTCACGCCTTATACAAAATCTTACTCAAAATACAGGGCCGGCGCTGTGGCAGAGCGGGTTATTGCCCCGGCCTGAAGCACTGGCATCCCATATGGCTCCAGTTTGAGACCTGGCTGTTCCACTTCTGATCCAGCTCTCTGCTATGGCCTGGGAAAGCAGTAGAAGATGGCCCAAGTGCTTGAGCCCCTGTACCTTCTGGGTCTCCCATGGCTTTGAATCGGCGCAGCTCTGGCTGTTGCAGCCAATTGAGGAGTGAACCAGCAGATGGAAGACCTCTCTCTCTCTCTCTGCCTATCCGCTCTCTGTGTAACTCTGACTTTCAAATAAATAAATAAATCTTAAAAAATTAGATCACCCACTTAACTAGATGTACAATTACAGACATATTACAGAAAAACGTGAGGGAAAAATCTTCATGATCTAGGGGTATGCAAAATAGCATTAGCTTGACACCCAAACTAGGATTCCCTCCTCAAAGCAACAACTGATAGATTCGCCTTCCCGCCCAGATCCATGAAACAAACATTAACAGAACTGAGGGAGAAAATCAGCAACACGGAGTGGGGGACTCCAAACTCCATTTTCACCAGTGGATGAAACATCCAGACCGGAAATCGCCAAGGAAACAGAGGACTTGCATAACACCAGGGACCAGAGGGGTCCAACAGACGTACACCCGCACCATCGATTATTCGTCAGGACGGAGCTTTGAGCAGACTGATAACATCCCCAGTGTGTTTCCTGACCACAGTGGAAGGAGGTAGATGAAAAGAGACATCCATAGCAGACAGCAAACTGGAAAACTCACAGATCTGAGGGAGCTGGGCAATGCACGCTTGAACAACTCATGGGTCAAAGCCAGTTGGAAAACATCTTCAAACAAGTGAGAACGTAGCAGTGTGCAAAGACTTAGGGGACACAGCAAAATCCACAGTGCGGAGGGAAAGTTTACATGACAAAAGTGGGTGTGAAATCAGCAACCTAACTTCACACCTTGAAGAACTAGAAAAGCACAGCACGTATAACGTTAGCTGAAGAAAAGAGATAAGAAAAGTTAGATTAGAAATACATGAAATCGAGAAAAGAAAAAAAAGTCAACAAACCCCAGTATTTTTTTTAACAACAAAATTGACAGATCTTTGACAGGACTAAGAAAACAAGAGAGAAGGCCCAAGGAAATTCAATCAGAAATGAAAGAGGAACCAGTATAACCGATGTCACAGAAGTGACAAGGACTGTGAGAGCCCTATGGATAACTCTGCACCATCAAACTGGAAGACATGGAAGAAATGCATAAATTGCCGGAAATATGCAATGTACCCAAGTCGAATCATGAAGAAAAAGGAGTCTGAAGAAACCCACAATGAGGGGGAGATTCAGTTACTCATCAAAAATATCCCCCCACGGGGTGGGCGCTGGGGTACAGCAGTTGAAGCCACTGCTAGGGACACTCACATACCTGTCAGAGTTCAGTCCTGCTAATGCAAATTACATCTCAAGTGCGTGGGTCCCTGGGCCCTGCCGCCCATATGCAAGAACTGGATGGAATTCCTGGCTCCTCACTTTGGCCTAGGCCAGCCCTGGGTGCTGTGGGCATTTGTGCCAGTGAACTAGCAGATGGACAACATCCTTTCTCTCTCTCTCTCTTTCTCTTTCTGGCTACCTTTCAAGTAGATGTAAATACATATAAACTTTTCAAAAAATATCCCAACAGCCAAGACCAGATGCCTTCGGTAGATAAGTCTATCAAACATTTAAAGAAGAGTATATAATAGAGCTCTCCTTGTCAAATTCTCAAAAAACAAACAAACAAACAAAAAAACAAGCAGAAGAGACGGGAACACATAGAAACTCATTTCATGAGGCCACCATCACCAATGTCCCAAAGCCAGACAAGGCCACTAAAAGAAAACAACAGGCTAAATATTCCTCATGAATACAGATGCAAAAATCCTTAAATTGCTAGGAAGCCAACAATAGCACATTAAAAGGTTCAAACACCACAACCAAGTGAAACTTATCCCTGGGATGCAAGAATAATACTCCAACAGATGGAAATCAATAGGGTACACTGCTCAGCAAACAAAAGATTAAAAAATCATGGGGCCAGTGCTGTGGCGTAGCAGGTAAAGCCACTGTCTGTGATGCCGGCATCCTATTTGGGCGACAGTTCAAGTCCCAGCTGCTCCTCTTCCAATCCAGCTCTCTGCTGTGGCCTGGGAAAGCAGCAGAAAATGGCTGAAGTTCTTGGGCCCCTGCACCCACGTGGGAGACCCAGATGAAATTCCTTGCACTTGGCTTCTGTCTGGTCCAGTCCTGGTTGTTGTGGCCATCTGGGGAGTGAACTAGCAGATGGAAGATCTCTCTCTCTCTCTCTCTGCCTCCTCTCTCCCTCTCTGTAACTCTGACTTTCAAATAAAATAAGTCTTTAAAATAAGTAAATAAATAAAGTAAGCAATCCACAAACGAAGTTAAGGAAACACTATCATATACAGTAGCCTCACAAAGAATGTAATGCTGAAGAGTAACTTTAACTGGGGAGATGAAAGACTTGCACACTCAAAACTACAAAATGTTGTTGAAAGAAATTAAAGATGCACAAGACAATGAAATGACATGCCGTGTTCACGGATGGAAGACTGTGTGTCCAAACTGCCCAGCGTGATCTACAGCTTCAGTGCAATCCCTATCAAAATCTCAACCGAGGCCAGCGCCGCGGCTCAATAGGCTAAAACTCCGCCTTGCGGCACTGGCACACCAGGTTCTAGTCCCGGTCGGGGCGCCAGATTCTGTCCCGGTTGCCCCTCTTCCAGTCCAGCTCTCTGCTGTGGCCCAGGAGTGCAGTGGAGGATGGCCCAAGTGCTTGGGCCCTGCACCCCATGGGAGACCAGGAGAAGCACCTGGCTCCTGGCTTCGGATCAGCGCGGTGCGCCAGCCCCGGCAGCCATTGGAGGGCAAAGGAACACCTTTCTCTCTGCTTCTCTCTCACTGTCCACTCTGGCTTTAAAAAAAAAAAAAAAAAAAAAAAAGGAAGTACAGAGCTCCTCCGGTGATACATTAGCAAGAGGCTGGATCCATAGGATTCAGACGCACTGTGGTGTGGGATGCTGACATTGCAAGTGGCAGCTTAACCCACTGTGCCACGCCACTGGCCCCTACACTACATGGAGTTGACCTCACATGATGTTTTCATTGTCACATTAGCAAATAAACACAGAGAAGGAGGGAAGGAGGGAGGGAGGAGGGAGGGGCCGGCATAGGGCACTTTGGCCCAGTGGGTTAAACCACTCTTGGCCGCCCTCTGAGACAGAGCTGAACACCAGCCAGCTTGAGCCTTCTCTCTGTCCGCCTCCCTCCCTGTTCCCTGGAGAGCCAAGTCCTCCTCACATGAAAGTGCATTGTGCAAACACAAATCTCCATGATTCCTTCTGACTCCTCATCTCACGACTGCTTCTTTCTTACGGTTTAGTGACAACTGTACATCATTGTAAGAAGAGATTTGTCCCACTTGGTTGCACATTAGATTAGAATAATTTTAAGAGTTTATTGACTACCCCTGCTTGGCTAGAATGTAGATGGAATGAAGTGGAATCAGTCACCATCTCACCTGGACACACGGGGGTTAATATCAGAATAAAAACATTCAACTACCATGGGGTGGAAGGTCAAGTACTGATAGCACACCTTCCCCCTCCTCTTGTCTTCAGATTTCCACAACTTCTCAGACACCAAACGACGCTGGATGATATTAAGTTGATCTGCGTCTCTGTTCCTTCATCTGGTCCCACTGGGAAAGAACTGCAGTGAAAAGTCCACGAGAATTTTGAACTTGAACAACAAGACAGTGAGTTTCCGCGATAGAACACACGCCATGGGCAGCCCGGGGACATTACAAAGGCGACTGTTGTTAAGGAGACACCCCTGGCTCACTCTCCAGGTCCACCATTCCCTGGTTGTGTGATTCTGGGAAAGTCATTTAACTGCTTTGAGACCATTTCCATGTTTTAAGAAATCAGAAAAACGTGGTTACCGGCTTAGTCTTGTTGGGAAGATCGTGCAGTTGGGGTGTGCGGGGTCTCCCGGAGCTGGGGCTGTGCTGGAATTGAGCAGCTGGCCTGTGGCTTTAGGGTGGGATCCCAGGGGGATACAGGTGTCCCAGGTAAGAGCGGCGCCAGCCGTTAATTTTTTCTAATAAAATATTTTTGTTATAAAACATATGCTCATAGTATAAGAAACTTGAAAAAGTAACAGAGACAGGTATGCCAAAAAGAAAGGGAACTAGCTGGGCTGGCGCCGTGGCTCAACAGGCTAATCCTCCGCCTTGCGGCGCCGGCACACTGGGTTCTAGTCCCGGTCAGGGCGCCGGATTCTGTCCCGGTTGCCCCTCTTCCAGTCCAGCTCTCTGCTGTGGCCCGGGAGTGCAGTGGAGGATGGCCCAAGTGCTTGGGCCCTGTACCCCATGGGAGGCCAGGAAAAGCACCTAGCACCTGGCTCCTGTCATCGGATCAGCGCGGTGCGCAGGCCGCAGCGCGCCAGCCGCGGCAGCCATTGGAGGGTGAACCAACGGCAAAGGAAGACCTTTCTCTCTGTCTCTCTCTCTCACTGTCCACTCTGCCTGTCAAAAAAAAAAAAAAAAAAAAAAAGAAGGAACACCCAGGGTCACCAGGTTTAGGCACATTTAACGCCTCGTGCCACCGACAAATCACTTTGGGGATGTTCACAGCAATGCTCGCTCCCGGCAGCAAGGACTGGACGTGCATGCAGGGCTGTGTTGGGCCTCCGTGAGCCCAGGCTCTCTTTCGGAAGTCCTCCTGGGCCTCCTCGGTTAGCGTGGGGGGACACTTGGTGTGACATGCATTTGCTTTCACTTTGACTGCACACTGATCTGGATGATCACTGTGCATGCCTGAGCATCCTTGCAAAGCAAGAGAATCTATAAAACTTGTTTTCAGGATAATGAGATTATTCTGGGTATGAAATCTAGCAATTAAGAAACTTCGGATGCGGTGACTGTTGACATTTAGATGCTTATTAATTTTGTTTTTAAAGTTTTAGGGTCATCTCTTGGGGCCAATTAACTTTTCTCGAGTCTCAGGCATGTCTGCACTCTGCAAAACATCCCGTCAGCCCTGGGCCCCGGACCACAGTGGCTAATGGATACAATGGCACTGCGTGGAGCATCTTTTCTAAGCGATAAGCACATCTTCTTGTGTTATTTCGTATCTTGGGTACTTCTAATTTTTTTTTATTTCACAGGTAGAGTTATAGACAGTGAGAGAGAGAGACAAAGGTCTTCCTTCCGTTGGTTCACTCCCCAAATGGCCGCTATGGCCAGTGCGATGCGCTGATCCAAAACCAGGAGCCAGGTGCTTCCTCCTGGTCTCCCAGGCGGGTACAGGAGCCCAAGCACTTGGGCCATCCTCCACTGCACTCCCAGGCCACAGCAGAGAGCTGGACTGGAAGAGGAGCAGCTGGGACTAGAACCCCGCACCCATATGGGATGCTGGCGCTGCAGGCGGAGGATTAGCCAAGTGAGCCATGGCTCTGGCCCTTGGGTACTTCTAAATTGTAATTTAAAAAATTATTTATTTGAAAGGCAGAGAAAGAGAGAGATAGAGAGAAGTCTCTCACCTACTGTGCACTCCCCAGATGCCTGCAACAGTCAGGGCTGGGCCAGGCCAAAGTCAGGAGACTGGCACTCCAGCTGGGTCTCCCACATGGGTGCAGGTGCCCAAGCACTTGGGCCATCTTCCACTGCTTTCTCAGGCACATTAGCAGGGAGCTGGATTGGAAGTGGAGCACTAGGAAATGAACCGGTGCCCATGTGGGATGCCAGTGTTGCAGGTGGTGGCTTTAGCCACTGTACCATGACGCCGGCCCCAGCTTGAGTTTTGCTATATGGGAGGATGGTGACACCGTCAACGGGAAACTGAGGAGGGCTGGTGCCATGGCTCACTTGCCGTGTTGTGGCATAGCAGGTAAGGCCGCTGCCTGCAGTGCCAGCATCCCATGTGGGCACCGGTTTGAGTCCAGGCTGCTAGACTTCCAATCCAGCTCTCTGCTATGGCCTGGGAAGGCAGTGGCAGATGGTCCAAGTCCTTGGGCCCTGCACCCACATGAGAGGCCCAGAAGAAGCTCTTGGCTCCTGACTTCAGATTGGCACAGCTCCAGCTGTTGTAGCCAATTGGGGAGTGAACCAGTGGATGGAGGACCTCTCTCTCTCTCTCCTTCTCTCTCTCTGTAACTCTGTCTTTAAAATAAATCTTAAAAAAAATAGACGGCACAGTTAAGGTGCTACTTGGGGCGCTCACATCAAGAGTGCCTTGGATTTTTGTTTGTTTGTTTGCTTAAGACTTATTTTATTTATTTGAGAGGCAGAGTTACTGGGAATGGGGCAGAAACAGAGAGAGAGAGAGAGAAAAAAAAAGAGAGAGAGAGAGGACTTCCATCCACTGGTTCACTTGTCAAGTGGCTGCAGTGGCCAGAGCTGGGCTGGTCTGAAGCCAGGAGCCAGAAGCTTCTTCCAGGTCTCTCATATGGGTGCAGGGCCCAAGGACTTAGACCATCCTCCACTGTTTTCCCAGGAGCATTAGCAGGGAGCTGGATTGGAAGTGGAGCAGCTGGGACTCAAACCAGTGCCCATAAGGGATGCCAGCACCCTAGGTGGAGGCTTAACCTACTAAGCCACAGCACCGGTTCCTGATATGTTGCTTAAAAAGAAATCAGGAAACTGAAAAGAGGGCATGAGGAACTCAGTCGGGGTCATACAGAGACTAAGGGCGGTGTCAACACTGGACCTGGCAGTTTGGGTCCAGAATCCAACTCCTGACTGCTGCCCCAAGTCTCAGAGTACAGCAGGTGCATTTGGGGGTGGCTCCTTCATCCACTTTCCTCTTGGGGTGGGGGCCATTCTGATCCCACCCCTCTCCCCCACCCCCAACAGCTAAGCATCCAAGGGGAGGACATGTGACAAATGTCTTGTGGGGGGACAAGCTGAGCGCCCTCGGGCCGTGCTGTCCTGAACTCTGGTGATGTGGTGCAGTAGACTGGACTGATCCGCTTCCTGTCGGACTCTCTGGAACGGGGATATAGGCTGGTTTGGGGGGACAGGAGAAGAGGACGCCCTGGCCCCTGCCCTCCCTGAGCTCTTGTGATCTGTGGTTTTCCATGGAACCCTCCTTGTCCTGAGAAAACCTGGTCTCTGCTCTTTTTTCCCAAACAGTCCTGACTTCAGCCCAATACTTCACTTCCATATAAGAACGTATCCAGACTCCCCCCAAAATGAACAAAATGCAAACTATTTATCTGACAAAGGATTAATACCTAGAATATACAAGGAACTCCAAACACTTAACAACAACTAATTCACTTAAGAAATGGACAAAGGATCTAAATGGGCATTTCTCACCAGAAACACACAGAAAATGGCCAAAAATACGTGCAAAAATGCTCAAAATCATCAGGAACACGCAAATCCAAAAACCACATTAGGTAGCACATCACCTCTCTCGGAATGGTTGTTAGCGAAAAGACAGAGTCGAGGCCAGCATTGTGGTAAGGTGGGAAAAGCCGTCACCTGCAACTCTGGCTTCCCAACTGGACACGGGTCTCTGGCCCAGCTCGTTCATCTGCTGGTTCACTCCCCAAATGCCCGGAGGGTCAAAGCTGGACCGAGCAGAAACCAAGAGCCTGAAACTCAACCCTCGTCTCGCACAGGAGTAGCAGAACCTCATCACCTGAGCCATCACGGGTGCCTCTCAGGGTCTACATCACTGAGAGGGGGTCAGGAGCCAGGACTGGGAATCAAACCCAGATAGCCTGATATGGGACAGAGGTGTCTTAGCATCTTAACAGTGTGACACCTGCCACAGGGAACACACCTTTGAACTCTTAAGAGAGAGAAATAAACTTGCATGGTGGTAAGGCATTGGAAATTGGGGGTCTATCCCAGCAGCTGGCATATCCCAGGGGATGCATGACTTCCTGTTGGTTTTCAGTTGGGCAGTTGTGGCCAGGACTCAGGGCTAGCCAGAAACACCCTTGGCGCTCCTCAACTTGTAATGAGAGATCTCTTAGGAAGATAGGATCTCAGCTAAATCATGAAATATCTGACCTCGCCTTGGGCCCAAAGCTAGTGAAATAGGGCAAAACTCGGCTAACTTGATCTTTCTAGTCCAGATTAAACATTTTGTTTCATTTCTCCATTTTTTCCATTGATTATTTTAATATTAGCAGTTAATACCATAATAAAATATTCAAAACTGTTCAATGAAAAAAACCAGAACCCTACTAATAAAAATGTGCTCAATTTTAAAAAGCAAACCATAGGGCTGACATTGTAGTATTGTGGGTTAAGCTGCTCCCGGTGATGCTGGCATCCCAGATGGACACTGGTTCAAGTCCCGGCTGCTCCACTTCCTATCCAGCTCCCTGCTAAAGGCCTGGGAAAAGCAGCTGAAGATGTCACCAACAATGGAATTGCAGGCTCTTGCCTTCAGCCTGGCTATTGTGGCCATTTCAGGAGTGACTCAGCTGACAGAAGATCCTCTCTCTCTCTCTCTCTCATTGCTTTTCTGTCTCTGCCTTTCAAATAAATAAATACATTTTTTTTTAAAGATCAAAGTATTTGAAGGTAGAAATATTAAGTGAAATTCTTCTATTTTTATTCTATTTGATATTTTTCAAAATTTTTAAAGTACATTCCTAAGAGATTAAAGATAGCAAATGCAATGAGATTTATTCTTTTTTTTAAAAAAAGATTCATTTATTTGAAAGTCAGAGTTACACAGAGACAGAGAGAGGTCTTCCATCCACTGGTCCACTCCCCAAATGGCCACAACAGCAGGGCCGGGCCAGGCTGGAGCCAGGAGCCAGGAGCTTCTTCCGGGTTTCCCACGTGGAAGCAGCTGCTCAAGGTGTCGCACCGTCTTCCTTTCTTTCCCAAAGCACATCAGCAGGAGCTGGATCGGAAGTGGAGCGCCAGGACTCCAATAGGCTCCCACATGGGATATCGGTGTTGCAGGCGGTGGCTTAACTCGTACACCACAACACCAGGCTCAAGATTTATGCTTAAGGAAAATACAGAGGAGAGATGTCTGGGGATTTTAAAAACAAAATGAAATCTCTTTGCTCACCCTGACGCTGAGTTCTTGGTCAAGCTCACGTTGCAGCCGGCAGCTGGGGGACCCATGAGCACTGAACCCCTCCAGCACGGCAAACAGCCACCTGCGGTTTGTGCTGGAGACGTTCTGAGTCCTGAACTTGACAAGCACAAAGATTTCCCCTGACAGTTTTGCAATTTTTAAAGATTGATTGGTTGATTTGAAAGGCAGAGCAACAGAGGGAGGGAGAGACATTCAGAGAAGAGAATCTTCCATCCACTGGTTCCCTCCTCAAATGGCCACAGCAGCCAGGGCCGGACCAAGCTGAAGCCAGGAGCCAGAAGCTTCCTCTGGGTCTCTCACGTGAAGGGCAGGGGCCCAAGCCCCTGGGCCGTCTTCTGCTGCCTTCCTGGGTGCGCTAGCAGTGTTGTTAGGAGCACTGTCACAACATGTAGGAGAGGCATCCCACCCAGTCTGTGGTATACAGTAGGTGCTCCTTATGTTAGCTGTCTTTCCCTGGTTTCTGGAGGCTGTTATTAGACTCCATTTGGAAAGTGGCGAAGAGACACAATCAAATCAAGTGGATACAAATGAGAACGGGGCTGAAAAGCAACAGGCGAATTTATTGGATGCCAAACAGCAAGTTTACAGTACGCATGAGCAGAAAGAGGAGCGACTGAGAACGCTGCCCAAAAAAGGGGTGCCCAGGCTTCCAGCTTGGTGCCAGGGCGCCTCCATTCTGAAGATGACCCCTACTGCCAGCCTAGCATGGGCTGTGTCGGGTCAACTTACTCCAGCCACCATCTTTCAGGCCGTAGCAAATGCATGTATATATCTGGCAATTGTCACCATCACAATGGCGACATCAATGACACAATGGCCACAGAGATGGGACAAAAAGAGCTGACTGCCCACCTGTGTAGAATATGTCTTCCAAATTTATATCCATTTAACAAATCCCCATGCCGCTTCGGAGTCACCCCTAGGGGCAGCACAGCTGACTGCGTCAGACGGTGAAGATACTGCTTGCATTGCTCAGCGGTTGCAGGTGGGTACCACTGCTCAGCGTCTGATCCCACACTGGTCGACGTCCAAGGATATCGAGGCCAATGATGCACTCTACATCGACGACTCAAATCCGGATGTAAGAATCAGGGCATGTGTTCAGGTGGAAAGGCAGGCGTCCACCCAGCTGAGCACTGCGCTCCAGCGCTGGGACCGTCATCAGAACCAGAAAACCTGCTGAACGACCCATCGGCAGGACTCACTGTGTTTTCCAACCTCCGCTTTGTGCACCCCATCCCTTCTCTTTAAAAGAAAAAAAAAAAACTTTTTCCTGGCTTGTTGGGAAGGAAAGAGCAAGAGATTGCTCTTTGCCCAAGCCTGCCGGCTTCTTGGAAAACAAAAACAAAAACAAAAACCAACTTTTCCTCTTAGCAACTCTCCAGTGGCAAGCAGCAAGGGCCTGCTGATTCTGCCGGTAACAGTTCCACTTAGGTGTGGGTAGAGATGTGTGCAAGGCTGGCGCTGTGGCACAGTAGGTTGAGCAGCACCGGCATCCACACGGGTGAGGTTCTAGTCCCGGCTGCCCCACTTCCGATCCAGCTCTCTGCTATGGCCTGGGAAAGCAGTGGAAGATGGCCCAAGTCCTTGGGCCCCTGCGGCCGTGTGGGAGAGCCAGAAGAAGCTCCTGGCTAAGCCCAGCTACAGGGGATGGAGTCATTTGGGCAGTGAACCAGTGGATGTAAGATCTCTGTCTCTCTCTCTCTCTGTAACTGCCTCTCAAGTAAATAAAATAAATCTTTAACAAAATGTAACATTACATCCTGATTAACTTTTCAGATAGCAAATAGGATGAGGTAGAGCAGGAAGGGAAACTGCAGAGCCCCCCAGGAGCAGGGCCGTCCTGGGCTGGCGCTCACCTCTGCCGCTTAACATTCCGTGCGAACTTGGGCAAATCCACCTCTTCTTGCCTCCGTCTCTCCACCTGTACAATGCACCGTGAGGACATGCGTGCGGTGAGATGAACTCAGTTCACGCAGATAAAACCCGGAGAGGAGGGCTTTCTCGGGCACAAAGCAGATGCCGGGCTGACATTTCCTTACTAGAGCTCAAGGCGCCTTAGCGATTCTAACTGCTACACGCAACAGACATGCATCTCTTGAACACGTTCCCTGGTGCTTTTACAGGACAGAGATGAGAATGAGGATCCTACAGGCTGGTCACATGGATGTGATAGGCATTGCTTCAAACCTTCCCCAAATACCCTCCAGCCACCAGTGTGCTTTTGCCCAAACAGGACTTTGTAATAAACAAAACACACACACTGCCTGGGGCCAGCCTTGTGGCACAGCAGGATGAGGGGTCATCCTGGAGCAAACCAGCAGCCCCACTTCCAATCCAGCTCCCTGCTCATGTGCCCCTGCACCCATGGGAGGGACCTGGCCCAGCCCTGGCCATGGAGGGTACTTGAGGAGTGAACCAGCAAATATAAGATCTCTCTCTCTCACTGTCATTATGCCTTCCATATAAAACAATCAATCTTATTTTAATTGCCCACATAACGGGTGATTATGACTGATCACTTCTTTTTCTAAGAAAAAATTTGAGAGACAGAGTTCCCATTCACCGGTTCAGTGCCCAAAAGCCTGAAAACAGACCCCGGACTGGCTTTGATGCCAAGATCCAGGAACTGAACCCAAGTCTCCCACCACGGGCGGCAGAAACCCCAAAGGTTTGAGCCACCATGGCTGCCTTCCAGGATCTGCATTAGCAGGAAGCTGGGGTCAGCAGCCCTAACCACTAGGCTAAATTCCTGCCGGGGTGCAACTGCTCCCGGATGCACGCACAAAGAGGGCTTTATCCAGACGCCACCAAGCAGGCAGGGGCCAGGCCTCAGGCACCGGACAGGGTCAGGAAACCCAGCCTAGGAACGCACACCCTGCTTCCCGCAAACAGGCCGACTGCGCGGGAGCCCCGGGGACGTCGGCCCCCTGGCTACTCTCGCCCACCCTCCGTCTCGGGAGGCGCGCCCTCGCCCTCTGCCGGCTCCTCCGAGGATCGACGCGAGCCTGCACGGCTCTGGCTCCCGGATTTTTATTTCGGTGGGTGGGGGAATCCGAGAGCCTCTTGAGCGCCCAGATTGCAAACACCTGCAAAGGAGACAGAACGGGTTTAATGCATGGGAGGAAATTTGAATGACAGGGGCGGTGTCTGGCTGCAGAGCAGGGGGCAGAAGAAAATTCCAGCATAACCTTTTTTCTTTTCTTTTTTCTTTTTTTGCAGACATCTTCCTGTGGGGCTCCAGCACCGAGGATTTCCCCACGTGTGTGCGTGATTGAAGTCAGCATCAGAAATCCCAGGAGTGAAACGCCCGTGAAATATACTTAGGAACCCAGAGCTGAGGGCATCGCGAGGCAGACCCGGGAACTCGACAACATACAACCGGGTGTTTTCAGAATCCGCGAAGTCTCTACCTAAGAGCTCTCCTAGCGGATCCTCGGAGCTTGGCGGTCATTGCAAGGCTAACGGGCCATCCCAGAGCTGCCAGCTGCACAGAGACCAGCGAAATCTCCTGGCTGTGGCTCCGCCCAGCATGGGAGAGTGGCACCTGACCCAGACCCTGCCACTTCCGGGGAACTGTAGGTTAACGCTGGAGAGAGAAGCTATCCCTTTGCTCCAGCTGTCGCAGATCTGGGCCTGCCCTTGACCCTCTCTTCCTCCCCGCTGCCTGGGCGGGGTGGGGGGCACTCAGGGCAGCAGACGGAGCTGAAATGTGTTCCAAGGTGGCACCTGGGGAAGAGATGATTCCGGGATGAGAGTCCAGGATAACATCTCCATTTCCAATTGTTAACACAGAGGGAGAAGCAGCAGTCCCGCATTTCCACGTGTGTGTGTGTGTGTGTGTGTGTGTGTGTACAGGCACCAACATAAACTTATATGAATCCCATTGACTGTGCATTTTCTAAGTCCCCTCATAATCAGATTTCCTCATTGGGGCCAGTGCTGTGGTATAGAGGGTAAAGCCACTGCCTGCAGTGCCGGGATCCCATATGGGTGCTGGTTCAAGTCCCAGCTGCTCCACTTCCAACCCAGCTCTCTGCTATGACCTGGGAAAGCAGCAGAGGATGACCCAAGTGCTTGGGCTCCTGGGCCCCTGTAGGAGACCCAGATGGAGCTCCTGGCTCTGTCCTAGCCGTTGCGACCATCTGGGGACTAAACCAGAGGATGAAAGATCTGGCTCTCTTTCTCTGCTGTCTCTCTGTAACTGACTTTCAAATAAATAAATAAATTCTTTTAAAGAAAAATCCATGTGAGCAAGTATTATTTAAAGAAAAAAAAAAAGGATTTCCTCATCTACTCCAGAACGGTCACATGAAATTTATGTCACAATCTTCAGCTCCAACCTCTCTCCCTTGCAGTTAGGCTGCATGTCCTCCTGCATGCCGCCCACCTCCCCTTGGCCGGCGCACAGGAGTCTGACACAAAACTCCTGTCTCCGCAGAGCTCTGGCTGCACCACTCCCACCCTCCAGCCTGTCTTTCAACTCCATTTTCCCATGAAGTTTTTGAGGTGCCCTTGTATGGAAGATCTCAAAGAAAAGAGGGCCCAGAGCTGAACCTTGCTAATCAGAGAAGGAAACTAAACAGGGGAGGCTGGGAAGGTGAGAGAGAGAGAGAGAGAGAGAGAGAGAGAGAGAGAGAGAGAGAGAGGAAGGGGGGGAGAGAGAGGTGAGCCCAGCGAGTCACAGAATGGGAGAGAGAGGGCTCCCAAGGAGACCGGAGGTCAGTGAGGTCCAAAGCCGCTGAGAGGGAGAAGTTTCAGGTTTGAGACAACTCCTTGGAAGTGGCAATACAGAGGGCATGGGTGGAGCCACCAAGAATATTTTTGGGAGAGTACTGGGTGTGAAACCTAGTTGCAGAAAAATTGAAAAAGAATGGAGGTCACCAGCAGTGTAGAGGAGATTTTTGAATGCATGAGAAATAGCTTACGGGGGTTCCCTAACACACACACAGAGATACACACATGCACACGCATACACACATACATATACACACACGCACACTATGCATGCACAAATATGCACACATATGTACACACATATCTGCACATGCATATACACATATGCAAGCATATATAAATATATAAATACATAATATATATAAATATATATAAATATATATATACACATCCACACATTCATACATATACAGTATGCACACATACACACACGTATACACACATTCACACATATACACATATTTACACATATACATACACACAGTGTACACACATATAATACACACATATACATATATTCATGAATATTCATACACACATATACACAGTATACAGATATGATACACACATATACACATCCACACACATCCACACATAATACACACATATTCACACATACACATATACATACATAAATATATAGCAGCAACTGACAGACTGTTTCGAAGATATCTGAGAGGCCACCATCGTATCCCCTTGCAGAGAAACTGGTTCCTTAGAGACCTGGCTCCTAAGCGCCCAAGTCCAGAGCAGTGAAGATAGGACCAAGCCCACTCCCGCTTGCTGGGGGGAGGGGGGCTGCTCCCACCTCACTCCTTGCTGTGACGCATGTCATTTCTGCCATGCAAGTTCTCCTGGTGCCCAGGAGGAACAAGAAGACCAACAAGGAAGAGCAAGTAGAGGGGCCGGCGCTGTGGCATAGTGGGTAAAGTGGCTGCCTGCAGTGCCGGCATCCCATATGGGCTCTGGTTTGAGACGGGCTGCTCCACTTCCAATCCAGCTCTCTGCTGTGGTCTGGAAAAGCAGCAGAAGATGGCCCAAGTCCTTGGGCCCCTGCACCCGCGTGGGAGACCCAGAAGAAGCTCCTGGCTCCTGGCTTCGGATGGGCACAGCTCCTGCCATTGCAGCCATCTGGGGAGTGAACCAGCGGATGAAGACCCCTCTCTGTCTCTCCTTCTCTGTGTAATTCTTTCAAGTAAATAAATAAATCTTAAAAAAAAGAAGAGTGAGTGGAGTTTGCCGAGACAAAGGTGATGCTCTCAGAGTGCGGTGTGTGTGTGTGTGTGAGATCTCCTGAGCAGGACGCCCCCTAGACGAGGGGCTGAGGTTTCCTATCCTCCAGGGCCCCAGGGCAGTTCTACGCAGGGTCTTCTGAGCAATTATGTGGTACCCAGACGTTCCCCGAGGCTGCTGTGAGCTCTTCCTGTTCGGGTACCGCTCATTCCTCCGCTCCCAGCTCCTTATCTCCAGCTCTCCCATCTTGCTCCTTCCAGGCTTCCTGTCTTGTCTTTGTTAAGACTGGTCCTTTCGCACATAGGCCGGTGTCCCTGGCCAGCTCCTGCCAACACTGGATGTCTCTCGTCTCTGTCAGCCCCTCCCATCCAGGCCCAGTCTCCTCCCACTACTGATGGTCTTTGTTAACACCAGGTCAGCAAATAGAAAACTCTTGCTCCGAAGGGAAAAGCGGGGTTCACTTCCTGCCCCTAACATTCCGTCAACCGAAAACCACCCTCGTTATATAGGCTTGCTTATATAGGCTTGCTTGCCAACATCCTTGTCAAACACGCTGGTCTTGGGGCCAGCGATGTGGCCAAACAGGTTGGGCCACCACCTGCAGTGCTGGCAGCCCATATGGCGCCAGTTTGAGATCTGGCTGCTCCACTTCTGATCCAGCTCTCTGCTATGGCCTGGGAAAGCAGTGGAAGATGGCCTGAGGCCTTGGGCCCCTGCACCTGAGTGGGAGACCTGGAAGAAGCTCTTGGCTGCTGGCTTCAGATCACTGCAGCTCCGGCCATTGCAGCCATCTGGGGAGTGAACCAGCGGATGGAAGACCCTCTCTCTCTCTACCTCTCCTTCTCTCTCTGTGTAGCACTGGCTTTCAAATAAATAAATAAATCTTTAAAAACCAGAACAAAACACACCAGTCTCATCAGCATTGATAGCCCATTCTTGAATGGGAGCCTTTCCTGTATCACACTTGGCAAATATTCTTTTTATGTTATTTACTTGACACACACACACACACACACAGACACACAGGTCCCATCCACTGGTTCAGTCCCCAAGGCCTACGATGAGCAGGGCTAGCATAAACCAAAGCTGAGAGTCAGGAACTCAATCCAGGTCTCCCAGGTGGGTGGTGGGAACCCAGCCACTGGAGCCATTGCCAAGTCCTCCCAGGCTCTGCATGGGCAGGAGGCTGGAGTCAGGGCCCGGAGCTGCTGTTGAACTCAGACACTATGACGTGGATGTGGGAGTCTTAGCTGCTGAAGGCCAGTGCCTTAGCAGGTGCTCCTAACATCCTGCTGTGGCCCCCTCATCTGCAGACTCTGCCTTGCCTGTGAGTTTAACGCTTTCCCTCTCCCTTGCTCTCTGTAAGGCGGCAGCCAGCCAGCACCAGCCCGCAAGAGCTCAGTATGTCCCTGAGCCAGCATCACGCTGTGCATCAGCTTGCCTGGGCCGGCAGTGGCTGTCTGACTACGCCTTGTTCCTGGGAATTCCTTTCTGGAGGAAACCAGTGATCCAACCCAGAGGCAGAGTCCTGGAGAGTGCCCCGTCCAAGCTGTAAGGGCCTGGAGAGAGCCCCGTCCAAGCTGTAAGGGCCTGGAGAGTGCCCTGTCCAAGCTGTAAGGGCCTGGGTAGAAGGACAGGAGTCAGAAGCAACTCACTGTCTTCCAGCCAGAATGTCCTCATTCTCCCCTTGCCCTTGGCCTTGGGCTAGATAGAACGTACGCCCTTGGCCCTTTCGGGTCCTGGATTCACACTGGAGCTGCACCACTGACTCTCCTGGGTCTGCATTTCTCAGTGTACATAACTGCACGAGCCGAGTTCATGTTTCTTATGGTCAACACGCCCCCCCTGCCCCATGCACACAGTCACGCAGCTCTCAGTGACTCAGGCTGCGAAACGCACCAGTGGGCACTTCTGCAGGCGTGCGGCCATCACAGAGGCAGGGCACTGACACAGCCTTGGATGGTGCCTAAGTCAGAAACCGGAAGTGGCCTCTTGATGCAAACAACTCTGAACAGAAGGCGCTCTGAGGTGCTGCCGGCATAACCCAGCGCATTTTTGCATGAATTCTCTTTTTCTCTATGTAAGAGGGAGTACACTCTGAGATAATGATGATCACCAGCAACACAGCTGCTTGCTGTCACTGTCAAGCATCACGGCTGAACCTAATCCTACCAGCTGTACTTCTGCACAATCCGTGGCACAGTAGGCCTGCCTGCCCTGTGGCCCTGAGAGGTGAAAGGGCTATGGGGGAGCTAAGTAGGAAGGCAGGGAGGAACATGTGAACCTGGAGGGGTTTCTTTTTTTGGATTTCCTGCGTGGCACTGCCTTGTTAACTTCACTCTCTCACCTATCAATCCAGAACACCCACTTTCCCATGATGCACTGGTGTCTCATACAGGACCAGGAAGTGATGTGGGCAATGAACATATTAAATTTCTAGAGATTTATTTATGGGGGCTGGCGCTGTGGAGTAGTGGGCAAAGCTGCTGCCTGCAGTGCTGGCAGCCCATATGGGTGCTGGTTTGAGTCCCCGCTGCTCCACTTCTGATCCAGCGCTCTGCTATGGCCTGGGAAAGCAGTAGAAGATGGCCCGAGGCCTTGGGCCCCTGCACCCACGTGGGAGACCCGGAAAAAGCTCCTGACTCCTGGCTTCTGGCTTCAGATTGGCCCAGCTCTGGCTGCTGCGGCCATCTGGGGAATGAACCAGCAGAAGGAAGTTTTTTCTCTAGGTCTCTTCCTCTCTCTGTCTGGAACTCTGCATCTCAAATATTTATTTGAAAGATATATCTGTATCTATAGAGAGAGAGAGAGGAAAGGCAGAGATCTTCCATCTTTAGGTTGGAATGGTTCCCCCTATGGCTGCAATTGGCCAGGGCTGAGCCAGGTGGAAGCCAGGAGCTTCTTCCGGGTCTCGCACTTGGATGCAGGGGCCCAAGGACTTGGTCCATCTTCCACTGCTTTTCCAGGTGCATTAGCAGAGAGCGGGATTGGAAGTGGAGCGGCCGGGACTCGAACCGGCGCCCATATGGGATTTGGCGCCACACTCCACGGCTTTACCTGTTATGCCATAGCATCGGCCCCTGAACACATTGACTTTAAATCCAGGTTCTTGCCTTCCGCAGACAACCAAGCGGACACTGGTGTGTGCTGACAGGAAGTGGGGGAATAAACACACATTCCCACCAGAGTGTGGGCCACCCCGCACTGAGAGACACCTGACACTGGTACATTCCTCCTGTAACAGGGAACTTAATGAAAATGGCAATGATTTCTTTATTTGAAGAAACAGGTAACCTACGCAAATGGATTTGAGACATTTCAGTTGTTAGGGGTACTTTTGCGTTTGCTTTCTATGTCTGATACTTCCAATGACAGCGTCATAGTTAATTCGCAGTTAAAATAAATAATAAATAAATAAATTGCAGGGGTAGAAGAATTCCGGCTCGACCGAACTTTAACTACCTGGTTACACCATATCAGGAGGCGTTGCCACAATGGCCACATGGTGGAGCTGTAAAGCCCCCAGAGGGACCCCCCCACTCAACTCCACCCTGTTTGCATATTCAATTAGGGCAGCATTCCCGATCTCCTGCCCTTTTTGCTCTTAGCTTTCTGGGCACTTGCTTCCTAGTGCTTCTCCGGCCTCTTCCAAGTCTCTCTCCTCCTGGGCAGCTCCCTGGCCCACTCGTGACGGGCACCTGCCTGTGTGGAGCTGCCCATACGCTCCCGTGAATGCATATTCACTCTCTCGAAGTAAATCTTGCTGTCACTTGGGAATTGCACTTATGCCTCTGCTTGGAATTCTTGTCACTAGGGAAGCAAGAACTTTGGAGTAAAAATTAAGATATTGACTTCCACCACAAAAGCATGCGTTTTATTGAGTCACAATGTGTGTGTGTGTGTGGGGGGGGGGGACAAGCACTTTCCAGAATCATATGTGCAACCCAGGGACCTGTGCTGCAACAAAGAAATCTTGTGCGGAAGAGCATCCGTGAGTCAGTCACTTACGAATTACACTTAGAATAACCCACTGTCGTTGTCATGAGCTAGCTCTCTTGTGAAGGAACTACAGCAGAATTTAATTCAGAGTTCATAAGAGTAACCAAAGCAACACCACCCACAAACCTATGACCGATGCGTTGCACGGTGGCATTACTGTCACTCAACACTCGGCAACAGGAACGTCACAGCTGTGTTATCATCTCATGCATGTGGTCCATACGTCCTTATGTGGTCATGACTGTAAGCGTATATTCCATTGCTTCTGTTTCTTTGGAGAACCCTAGTGCTCTGGGTAATAAGATCATTGTCTTCTCCCTGGTGCAGCTGGATGCATGCGTCTGTGAATGTCTTCCTCTTCCTCATGTCCTCTACTATTGATTTATTCCCCATGAATTCGTGACCAACAGCCCTATCACTCAGGGAGCTTATCCAATACATGCCTTTCTCCATAGGGCCTGCCACAGCCTTCTTTACTAGCAACACTGGGCAGCCCTGCAGCCCAATGCTTGGGGGCTGAACAGCAAAATCACCAAGAGAAAGCACAGAGATGTGGAAGACATAGCACTGAGCAGACAGTGACAGCGATGCTGGTGTACAGTCTGGGATGCTGGCGTCATTAGTGGCAGCTTTACCCAGTGAGCCACGACGCCAGTCCTGGCAGCACCATTTTCCGGATCAATAGCTGTATCCCGGGTACCCACACATGTGCTGTGTTGCTACGATAGGAAGATCATTTCCAGAAGAACAATGGTCCTTCAAGTCACTGCTGTGTCCTAAGACCTGTGTCCTTTCTGCTAAGGCTGGGAGTATTTGGGAATGTTCTATTGCTCTTTGCTTCCTTTCTTAGCTGAAGGCACACCTCGGCAAGTTGTCTCGTCATGTCTCATGGACAAAACCTTTCCTCTGACCACTAAACTGCAAAGGAAGCTGGGAAATAAGATGTCCAGTCTCTGGGTGGGTGTATGGTGTCGGGGTGAAGCTGCAACCCACATCGGAGTGCCTTGGTTTGAGTCCCCACTCTGCTTCTGATTCCAGCTTCCTACTGCTGTGAACTCTGAGAGGCAACAGGTGATGCCTCAAGTACTTGAGTCCTTGTCAACCATGAAAGAGACCTGGATGGGAGTCCTGGGCTCCTGGCTTCAGCCCTAGCTGTTGCAGGCATTCAGGGATAGGATCAGCGGATGGGGAGCTCTCTCTCTGTCTCTCTTGCTCTCACTGTACATCTATCTCTGTCCCTCTGAATTTCAAATAGATTAAAAAATTTTAAGCTTCCAGACTCTATAGTGGAAAGTAAAGGTGAAAACATTTGGCAATGATGCATGGACCCCAAAGTGAGCTGGGGTCCATCCTTAGTGAATGGTGTCGAGGGCAGCGTGGCATGTCCACTCCTAAAACTGTCTCTGCAGAGGACAGTATGGGGTCTTCAAACAACAGGAAGTTTCTCATCAGAGCAACCTTGTCCAGGGTCCCTGTAACCACTGGGGTTCCCACTGTGGCATTCAGAGATGCAGAGCAGTCCTGGATTGCTCTCAGGTGCTAGGAGCAGAGCGTGGGCCCGCTTCCCACAGGGACAGAGACTCCTCAGGGCAGACAGACAAGCTCCCCCGCCCTCTGAGCAGGACGCAAGCCAACTGCTTCAGTGCCCAGCTCACGTTGTCCTTTCTCTTATCCCACAGGGCACGGAAAGCACCCCGCCCCCGCCCACCGCTTCTCGCTGATGGGAACACGGTGTCACCGCAGCCGCTCCATCTCCCGGAACCGCCCCTCCAGTAGATTCTTTGTTCCAAGAAACCGCAGGTGTTCATTGTTGAAAGTGACTGCTCTCCCAATCCATGGACTGTCATCAATCAATGTTCTGTTTTTCATTTGTTATTTTTTAATTAAATAATCTGTTATCTGAGGGACGGCCACTGTGACGCAGCAGCTTAAACTTTCCCTGGGGATGCCTGCGTCCCACATCGAAGTGCTGGTTTGCATCTGGCTGCTCTGTCCCAATCCAGCTCCCTGCTCACGTGTCTGGGAAGGCAGTGGAACATGACCCAAGTGCTTGGGCCCCTGCACCCATGGGAGAGACCCAGATGGAGTTCCTGGCTCCTGGCTTCAGCCTGGCCAAAACCCAGCTGTTTATGGATATTTGGGGGTGAATCAGTAGATGGAAGTGCACTCTCTCTCTCTCTCCCTTTCAAATAAATCAATCTTTTAAAAAGTTATTTGAGGGGAACCGGCACTGTGGCACAGTGAGTTAAAGCCACAGCCTGCAGCACCAGCATCCAATATGGGTGCCAGTTCGAGGCCTAGCTGCTCCTCTTCTGATCCAGCTCTCTGCTATGGCCTGGGAAAGCAGTAGAAGATGGCCCAAGTGCTTGGGCCCCTGCACCCATGTGGGAGACCTGAGAGAAGCTCCTGGCTCCTGGCTTTGGATCGGCTCAGCTCTGGCCACTGCGGTCATTTGGGGAGTGAAGCAGCGGATGGAAGACCTCTCTCTCTCTCTCTGGCTTAACCTCTCTCTGTAACTCTTTCAAATAAAATAAAATAAATCCTTTAACAAAAGTTATTCGAGAGGCAGAGAGACAGACTTGCACACAGACAGAGATCTCCCATTGGCTGGTTCACTCCGTAAGTGTCCTCAATGTGCAGGAATGGGCATGGCTGCAGCCAGGAACTAGAAATTCACCCCCAGCCTCCTGCATGGTCGTCAGGGACCTGATTATTGAGTCATCACTGCCTCCCAGGGTCTGCAACGGCAGGAAGCTGGAATCAGGAGCCAGAGGCAGGGTTCAAAGCCAGGGACCCTGACAGGAGACATGAACATGCCGGCTCCTCAGACCTTTGCCACCTATCCAGAATGTCACATCGGTGGAGTCACACAGCCTATTACCGCTTGGCCTTGAAGGTTCCTCTGTGTCTTTTTAGAGCTTGATTGCCCCTTTCTCTTGAGTCCTCCCCTATGGGTGGCAGGGACCCGGGTACTAGGCCATCTCCCACTGCCTTTCTCAGGCGCATCAGCAGCGAACAGGATGGGAACCAGAGCAGCCAGGACTTACGCTGGCGATCCAATCCGGGATGTGGCCTAACCCGCTGAGCCACACCGCCAGCCCCTCACTGACATTTTAATTTGCATATCCCTGATGGCATATGAAGTGGAGGCAGCTTTCCATGTGCTTCGTGGTTGGCCATCTGGCTTTCTTTCCTGAAGTGTCTGTTAAGATCTCTTGCCCACTTTTTGTTTGTGTGCTCGTGGTCAGGTCTGAAGAGCTCTTTGTATACCTGGGGAACAGTCTCACCTGCAACGTCTTGCAGAGATGTGCTCCCTGTCCACGGGCTGTGTTTTCATTCTGTTGACGGTGGGTGTCCCCTCAGACAGGGGAGCAAAGATGGAAAAATGGGGAAAAGGTCACCTTATTTAAGATTTGTTTATTTATTTGAAAGGCAGAGTTGCAGAGAAAGGAGAGAGAAAGAGAGAGAGAGAGAGAGAGAGATCTTCCATTTGCTTGTTCACTTCCCAAATGGCCACAACAGCCAGGCCTGGGCCAGCCTGAAGCCAGGAACCTGGAACTCCATCTGGGTCTCCCACATGAGTGGTGGCAGGGGCCCAAGCACTTGGGCCAGCTTCCGCTGCTTTCCAGGCGCATTAGCAGGGAACTGGATTGGAAAAGGAGCAAGGTGGACTCTTAACAGCTCCGACATGGAATGCCAGCTTAGTTTCCACATAAATGGGTGTGGAAACAACTGGACATCCACATGCAAAAAACAAACAAACAAAAAAACTCGACACAGGTCTTAGTCTCTTCTCAAAAAAGAACACAAAACTATAAAATTCTTGGAGGATGACACAGAAAAAGTCCACATGACCTTGGGCTTGGTAATGGCTGTCTGGATGGAACATCAAAAGGCATGAGCCATGTAAGAAAGATCTGATAAGCTGGACTTCATGAAAAGGAAAACTTTCTGCTCTTCCATGCATATTTATAGACTAAGGAAATGAGCCACGGTCCCAAAGAGGTTGGCTATGAAAAGGAGACTTGGTAGAGCAAGATCTTGGAGGAACTCACATGGGCTCCAGTTTCAAGGTGGAGACCTGAGCAGCATGACATTTGGAGACCAGTGCAGGCAAACCGGGAGGAAGGGAGACACAGAATATGGTGTGACAGCCAGTCGTCTCTCAGTGGAGCACAAGGCGAGGTCCCCAGATGACAGTATACAGGGCCAGTGGGCCGCAGCTGCTGTCCTCACGATTCCAAAGAGTGCCAATGCCACCCGGCCCGGCCTCTGCTGGGGATGCTGGCCTGGGCATCGGGGCATGCCGGCCTTGAGTGGCAGCGTGGAGTCCTTTAGGGCTCTGGGTTTCTGAGAATCAGGAACATCTCCCATGACCTCACTGAGAGCAAGATTTCTTGACCTTGGTGTCATTCCCCATGGGAGCCAGATAATGGGGGAGGGTTGGGCAGTGAATTGTGCAGTGTTCAGCATCTCGTCTGGCCTCCTCCCGCTGGCTACATCCACCTCCACCCCACTGGTTATGCCAACCAGAAATACCTCCAGGTGTTTCCCAATGTCCCTTATGGGAGGGGGGCAGAGCCACTCAGGTGGTAGTCACATATGTTCAGGCTTCCTGGAAATATCCTGCCCTACGTATCTTTGTGGAGGGCACGGGGTGAGGGGTGTGGAACCCTTTGACCTTGGAGTAAGGAAGCCATTCCTACTCTCAGTGCTGCCTGCATTACAGGTGCCAGCAATGCAGGTGCACAACCAGCTGATGTCCAAGCCCTTGGGCCATCATCTGCTGCTTTCCCAGGCACATTAGCAGGGAGCTGGCTCAGAAGTGGAGCAGCTGGGACTTGAACTGACACTCATAGGTGATGCCGGCATCACAGGCCACATCTTAACCTACTGAGCTGCCACGCTGCTCCCCATCCCCACCCCCATCTTTTAAATGACTTCCCACAATCCTCAGCTTGGAGAAGAAAAGATTTATCTCCCCAGATAGGAGTCCCCTACAATTCAAAGACAAATGTTCCCTCTTCTCTTGTAGATTTTTTTCCAGCATTTTTTCCCTTTTGCTATCTCAAGATATAGCGTTAGAGTGCACCCACAAAACTAAGGTATGCATGTGATTCTTCATTTTCATCAGATCTGTCCCAAAGCATTTCGTCTTCTCTTCTGGGATCTTCCTGGCCCCCTGGCCACCTCACGGATGGGGGGCTTGCTGATTCCCATGGCTCCGCAGGCATGGCACTGGGGCATGGGGACTCAGAGACAAAAGGTGTGTGCGCCCTACCATGGAGGAGCTCATCCCAAGGAAATGGTCCAGTATCCATCCATCTGCACAGCCAGCGTGGAACAGAAGGTTGACGCGGGGGCAGAGGAGGAGCCCAAGGTCAGAAAGGCATGGCAGGGGTGGGGGGACATTTTGGCTGACTCTGAAGGAAGGGTGCTCAGAGTTCAGGCAGCCCAGGGAGAAAGAGCATGGGGCTGGGAGAAGGGATGGTGCGAACTGATCCTGAAGGTGTAAACACAGCTTGTACCTGAAAGCCTTGGAAAAGATGGACGTGGTGCAGTGATCACAGTGAGAAAATAAATACATATGTATGTAGAAAGAATAATCACATATTGCTTCTTAGCCTTTTGGCTAAGATCCAGTGCAGAAAGAATATTCACAAAAATATTGAGATGCCAACTTATGAATTATTTTTAAAAGTTTCTACATTTCCTGTTTTGTTTATAAGCGTGCATTTTTTTTAAAAGATTTAATTGTATTTATTTGAAAGACAGAGTTAGAGAAGTAGAGACAGAGAGAGAGGTCTTCCATTCGCTGGGTCACTCCCCAGTGGCCGCAATGGCCAGAGCTGCGCCGATCCAAAGCCAGGAGCCAGGAGCTTCTTTAGGGTCTCCCATGTGGGTGCAGGGGCCGTACTTGGGCCATCCTTCACTGCTTTCCCAGGCCAAAGCAGATTGCTTGATTGGAAGAGGAGCAGCTGGGACTAGAACTGGTGCCCATTTGGGATGCTGGCGCTTCAGGCCAGGGCTTTAACCCACTGCACCACAGCACTGGCTCCATAAGCATGCATCATTATTCTCATTTATTTGAAGAGCTGAGCGAGAGATAAAAATCATCCCTCCACTGGTTCATTCTCCCAAATGGCTACAACAGCCAGAACTGGGCCAGGCCAAAGCCAGGAGCCAGGAACTCCATCCGGATCCCCCATGCGAGAGGCAGGGACCCAAGTAGCTGGGCTGTCACCTGCTGCCTCCCCAGGTGCGTTAGCAGTGAGCTGGATGGTGTTGTGCTGCATTCATTAATTCCAAAGAAGCCACCCAGAGGTCTACCTGGGAGAGACGTGGGTGTATTCTGCTCCCTGGAAGGGAATCCACGTGGCCCGGCCACAGGGCACAGTGTTAAACCACACAGGGACCGGCAAGCACCACTGGCTGTCGTTGTCGAAGCCGCTGGACATGTTCTGGAAGCCACAGCTGTGTTGGGCGTGCATGGGTGCCCCCACCAGGTGGTATATAAGGTACTGGGGGTGGGAAGCAGCCTAGCCCAGACCCCCAGGGGGGCAGAATGCTTTGATCTCATGGTGGGGGTGGTCGGGAATCAAACTCCTGTTGCTAGAAGCAACTTCCTTTTAAACAGAAAAGTTTGTTTATTTCGTGTTGCATTCTGGGATGGGCTGACTGCTGTGCTGCTCAGGAAGGTGTGGCGGGCACAGCGGGCTAAAGTGATTCCCCAGTGGGCTCTCTGCTCCATTAGGAGTGAACCAGCAGATGGAAGGTCCCTCTCTCTCTGTCTCTTCCCCCTCTTTGTCACTCTGCCATTCAAATAAATAAAATAGGGGCTGGCATTGTGGCTGAGCGGATAAAGATGCCGTCTGCGGTGCTAGCATTCCATATGGGCGGCTATTTGCATCCCGGCTGCTGCGCTTCTGATGCAGCTCCCTGCTAATGCACCTGGGAAATCAGTGGGCGATGACCCAAATCCCTGGGCCCTGCCACTCATGTGGGAGACCTGGAGGAAGTTCCTTGCTCCTGGCTTCTGCCTGACACCCATCCTGGCCATGTGGCCATTTGGGGAGTCAATCAGTGGGACAGAAGTGTTCCCTCTCTCTCTCTTGCTAGCTCCTTTCTCTCTTTCTGAGGGTTTAGTAATTCTCATGTGTGGTATGATGAAACCCATGTCAGATTCTGTTGTAAGGCAAACATGGAAATGCAGGAATAATTCTGACCCTCACATATGTGCCCAAACTGGGAAAACTCCAGCCTGAGAAAAATTATAAAGAAAAACACAATGCTAACAAGCTATGCTCCTATCACTATGCCACATCAGTAAGCAGTGCAACAGATTCTGTAACACTGGGGTTGGAGGCTGGAGTTTGGCCTGACAGTTAAGACTTCCACATCCTGAACTGGAATGCGTGGGTTCGAGCCTCAGTTCCGGCTCCTGACTCCATCTTCCTGCAAATGCAAACCCTGGGAAGCAGCAGGTGATGGCTCCAGGATTCAGGTCCCTGCCACCCATGTGGGAGACATGGATGGAGTTCTTGGCACCTGGCTTTGGCCCTGGCGCAGTCCTGACTGTGGAGTGAATCAGCAGACAGAAGACCTCTCTCTCTCTCACTCACTCTCTCTCTCTGCCTTTCAAATAGCTAATCAATAAAACATTGGAGACTTTCTTTAAAAAAATAAAATAAAAGGTACTATCCAATAGTTAAAAAACCCAGATTGGTGTTGACTGTGCACACAGCAGTGGCTCCCTCTCTGCCCACCTCCTCCTTAGTCCAAGCCAAACAAACTTCTCCAGGAAATTTGCTCCCAGTAAGTGGATAAAGGCCCCCCAAATCAATGACAGAAACAGAACTGACACAGATGCCCGCTGCTGCATGAATTTGTAAATCCTTCAAACAGATGTGGAAAACCAGGAGAATTATCCAATCCTTTCATTAAGAGTTCACGTTTCCAGAGAGGAAGCCCTTGTTTCTGGCTGGGCAAGTTCTGTAAGGTGCTGGACCTTCCGAAGGCACTCAACAGGAATTAAATCAATGTGGAGACAGGGAAGGGAAGGGGACACATCTGTTTGGGGTCTGTGGACCGTCTCAAGCGATTGAGAAGTGTTCTGTTTCTGGCAACATATCTGGCACGCTCTCTTCCCCCTTGTGTTTATACTCATGTGTAGTTAAGGGCGAATTCAACCCATATGCTACTGATTTAATTATTCTGGACTCACCCCAGCATTGCTGGGTGAAAGTGATTTGAGTGCCAAGAATCTTGCAAATTTCTTAACAAACTTTGAAGCTGCTTTTAAAATTTTTCTTTCTTTCCCTAAGAACTATGACATTTAGTTTTGTTCATCCAAAATTCTGAGAATTTTTCCAAGGACACATGTGGACTTTGATGCACAGCTGTGTAAGTATGTAGCCGCAACTTGGGGTGGTGAGCAGCAAAAAATGATGACACAAATTAAACGGCACTAAATTTTGGTTATTCTGCGTGCCTGTTACATAACTGACCAAAATGACACGGGTCCCAAAATTAGATCATTCCAGGAATGATTAAGCTCTAGAAAACTCTCTTCTTGGTCCAAATCAATTAAAAGTATTGAGCGTGAGTACACACAGGTCACTCTGCTCTCATAGCACAGGGCTTCAGGAATGACTGCCCCATTCCCAAATTAAAGGCCCTCCCCCTTCCTAGAAACTCTCCCCCCACCCCCCAATTCACAAGTGGGCTTTTGGCGCCAACAGTGACTACTGGGCTGGGTGGGCACATAACTCTAATGCAGCTCACCAAGGTTTCCTGCACTTTTATTTAGTTATTCAGAAATTTATTTGAAAGGCAGAGTTACAGAGAGAAAGAGAGGGAGAGCCAGAGCTTCCGTCTGCTGGTTCACGCCCCAAATGACTGCAGCAGCCAGGGCTGGGCCAGGCTGAAGCCAAGAGCCTGGAACTCCCAGAACTCCATCCAGGTCTCCCACATGGGTGGTGGGGGGCCCAAGGACTTGAGCCACCTTCTGCTGCTTTCGCAGGTGCATTAGCAGGGAGCTGGATTGAAAGCGGAGCAGCCGGTGCTCGTATGGGATGCTGGCGTCTCATGCAGCTGCTTAACCCGCTGTACCACAACACCGGCCCCTCTTGCTGACAGACTGAATTGGGAACATATATAGGGATGATACACAGATACAGACAGATGTAGAGACGAGAGATGTAACTCTTTCAAATAAACAAATCTGAAAAAAAATTAATGTGCTATTCTCCTCTAAAAGTTGCTACACCCTATGCATTTTAGAACCTGAGGAATTCTGTGTGTAGTTATACTCTGATGGAATCAGAGTGAGAGAGAGCGCGCGCTTGCCTGTTAATGGAACCAGCAGAAAGGATGGCTCATATCCATTGCTTTCAATGTAGAGAAAAGAGAGTGTATAAGGAGATGTTGAGAATATTTATAAGGACTAGTTTAATACAGGGACCAAGTTATATTATGACAGTCACTACCTGTGCAATTGAAAGAATAACACAAATTCTAAATCATAGAAGTGCTAAAGACCAAGCTCCACTGGGATGGTCGGATCTAATTTTTGCAAAATGAGCTGTTTTTCCAAGGACAAGGTTACAGATTAGGAAGCCCTGTTGCTGGAAAGGTCATAAAGAATGAGTGGATTGGCATTCGGGGCCATGGGGGGGGGGGAGGCTAAACTGATGTACTTTAGTATTTCCCATAAATTCATCATCGTTGCCATCACCAGCACTGTGGTCCTATTACACTTGTGGCGCCATCTCTTCTGCAAGTCAGCAGGTACTTGTTAACACCATGCTATGCTCATACTATGGCATGTGAAATGGCATATTCATTCCCAACACGCACATGAATGAGAGGTGGAAACGGAATGAAACGCGCAGCACACGTTCTCTCTCCCGTCTGCCCAGGAGAAGGCAGGCAGATTGGTGAAGGGACTTGGAAGCCCAGGGGAAGGCACTGGAAGAGAGAACTCAGATCCTGCAGAGGCCCCAGCCAGCGGGGGGCAGTCTCCCAGCAGAGACTGCCCCGCAGCTGGTCCCGGGTCTTCTTATTCAGATGTCTTCCAACGCCCAGGTGCTACTGCTATGCCCGCGCAGGTGAGCGGCATGGGTTCCTGTCTTCCTGCAAGACAGGATCCAGATGTGCGACAGAGACGTGGGTGAGCAGGGTGCCCAGTCTGCCCAGCAGAGCGTCCGGAAGGCACGGGTGCCTCTCACACTGGGTAAGCCAGCTGGGAGGCTCAGGACCCAGCTGAGCGCTGAGTGCACAGCCGTGCCCAGTTCTCCTGGGCCAGCGTTTGCTGAGTATGAGGTAGCGAACGTTCCTCTGGGAATGTCACACTGCGAAAGCACCAGGCACCGCGCAGGACTGAGGTGTGGCTCTCGACTGCTGGAGGCGGCACAACCCTGCCCTTTCCACAGGGCTTCCCTTGGGTTCTCCCACTCACATTCACTCACACACACACACATGCTCACACATATGTGTGCACACGTGTACTCATACACACCACACTCACATACACAAACGTGCACACACAGATGCATACTCACACACGCTCACATACAGAAACGTGTACACTTACATGTGTGTGCACACATGTACTCATACACTGCACACTCACACAACCGTGCAGTCGTACGCAGACACCCACCAGCACACGTGTGTACACACATGCACGCACACAAACATGCACACACCACACGTGTGTACACACGTACATGCACACATTCACACACACCTGTAGCCATACACACTCATACACAAACGTGCACTCCCACCTACTATCACACGTGTTCACACACATGCATGCACACACTCGCTAACATACACAAATGTGCGCATACACACACGCTCACATAAATATGTACATTCACAGTCACACGTGTGTGCACACGTGTACTGACACACCACACTCACACAGACGTGCACACACATAGATGCACACTCACACGCGCGTGCACCAGGTGCGAGCCGGCCTCTAACTTCCGGCCCGACGCAGCAGCACGAGCATGAAGAAAAGGGGCTCGAGGGCCGTGTGCACGGAAACGGGAACTACACCGCCCGCCTCCGTGCTCTCAGAAACTAAAAATAACAATAATCCAGATCCCTGACTCTGATTATTTTTCTGAAAATTCCCAAGGATCTTGTATCATTTTCCCTTCACACTTTTTAAGAAGTCTGGCAGCGCCTGAGCTGCGCTCGCTCTGCCGGCTCACGCCAGGGGCGCGGTGCGGGTGCGTGAACGCGGACCGCGGGCGTCCTCTCCCGGGCCGCAGTCAGCCCGCGGCTCCCTGGCTCCCCGGAGTGAGGAGGCGGCGCGGTCCCTCCGCCCGCCAGCAGGGGGCGGCCGACCGCCGCGCTCCACCGCTTGCGGAACCAGGCTGGATGCAGGCCGCGTCCCGGCTCCACGCGGGTGCGAGACCGGCGTGGATGCAGGCGGCGCCCTTTGTTCCGCGTGGGGAGCCGCTCGCTCTTACCCTCTGATCATCAGAGACCGTGCCCACGGACAGCGAAAAATAATGTTTCACAGATCAGCTGGGGCCTGCGCGTGGCCAGGAGGGTTAGGCCGGCACCCGACCCCTGTTCCCGCTGCTCTCTGCTAATGACCTGGGAAAACAGCGGACTCGCGTGGGAGACCCCGGAGAAGCTCCTGGCTCTGGCCTGGCCCAGCCCCTGCCGTTGTGGCCACTGGGGGAGTGAACCAGCGGATGCAGGACCTCTGTCTCTGGGACTCCACCATCCAAGGAAATAAACATTTAAGAACAGCTGCTGCTCCACCAGGCACCGGAAACAGACAAGGAGGTGTTACCATCAAGGGGACCAGTGAGGCTCACACGCCGAGGAGCTTTGCTGGGCACCCTGCATCTGGCGGCCCTGAAATGCCCATCTTTCTCTACTCTTTCACAACTGTGTCCTGGCCAATTACTAACCTATGTGAGAGACCAGAGTATTACTTAAAAATATTTTAGAGGCAGGCATTTGGCAGAGAAGTAACCAGTGCCTGGGATGCCTGCATCCCACACCAGGGGCCTGGTTCTGCCCTGCCTCTGCTGCTGAGTTCAGTTCCTGCCAGTGTGCACCTCGGGAGCAGTGAGGTCCTTGTCCCACATGTGACAGATCCAGATTCCTCTTTTCAAAGAGGATGAGCTGGCTACAGGAACACTGGTCATCTGTCCCAAGACCAGGCCTTGGCAAAGCCCTGGGGTCCAGGGCCCAGCTGCCTCAGGATCGGCTGGGGGCTGCTTCCACACACAGGTCTCTGAGTTGATGCACCTGTCTTCAGTTCCACACACATGATGGCTTAAACAGAGTCATCTAAGGGCTCCGGGGGTCAGCATGTTAAAAGTGGGTGGGAGCCAGCGCCGTGGCTCAATAGGCTAATCCTCCGCCTTGAGGCGCCGGCACACCAGGTTCTAGTCCTGGTCGGGGCGCCGGATTCTGTCCCGGTTGCCCCTCTTCCAGGCCAGCTCTCTGCTGTGGCCCAGGAGTGCAGTGGAGGATGGCCCAAGTGCTTGGGCCCTGCACCCGCATGGGAGACCAGGAGAAGCACCTGGCTCCTGGCTTCAGATCAGCACGGTGCACAGGCCGCAGCGTACCGTCTGCAGCGGCCAATGGGGGGTGAACCAATGGCAAAGGAAGACCTTTCTCTTTGTCTCTCTCTCTCTGTCCACCTGTCAAAAAAAAAAGTGGGTGGGGCGCTTTCCCGAAGGGCCAAGAATCCAATCCTGCCTTCCTGGCTGGTGGGGGCCTCATGCCTCCCTCTTCCACTCCACAGGACCCTTGTGTGATCACAGGGAGCCCCCCCCCCCGAGAACACAAGATCAGCCTTTCAACTCAAGCCCCTTAACTCAATCCCAGTCGTGACACGGGCCTCGGCGACAGTGATCATTGTTCTGCAAGTCAGAAGCCGGAGCGCACCAGTGGATGGGAGATCTTTCAACTAAAAATAACCTAAGAATCTAACACGTGCTTGTTACAAAAACATATATATTTTGGAGAAGGAAATCTGGTCCCCACTCAGCAAGCCTTCCGAAAGGGGTTCTGGTGACAGGTCACTTCCAATGCACTCAGAAACGACTTGTTAGTTAATCCTAAAATCCCATTCTTTCTCAGAGCACTTCCCACATCCGCAGCCACAGTTCAGATACTTCAAGTCACCGCAGGTTCTCTTCCTAGAGGGTACCCCTGTGCCTCACCCTGCCGCTCCAGCTGTTTCTCCCCCTTCTCCCTTTTACTTCCTTTCCTTTTCATGGTTAGAAGCAATCCTTTCCCAGACTTCTTTGTACCTAAGACTACTCTTAAAACACTTTTCCCTTCAATGCTTGTCCATATGATGGGTGAAATGTGGTACCTTGTTTGCATTTCCTTAATTTTACCATGGAAACTCTCTATGGGCCATTGATACCCCTTCTGTGAACTGCTCAGACCTGTGCTGGCTGGATGTGGCCAGCCTGTGGGGTTTTGCTAGTGCTGAAAAATTTACCGAAACTCCAAAGACTGGAAAATGAGCATCATCATTTAATATTTTATACTGATTACAGGCTTTAATAAGATCTGCTTTAATCTTTTTTTTTTAATTTTTGACAGGCAGAGTGGACAGTGAGAGAGAGAGACAGAGAGAAAGGTCTTCCTTTGCCGTTGGTTCACCCTCCAATGGCTGCCGTGGCCGGTGTGCTGCGGCCGGCGCACCGCACTGATCCGATGGCAGGAGCCAGGTGCCAGGTGCTTCTCCTGGTCTCCCATGGGGTGCAGGGCCCAAGCACCTGGGCCATCCTCCACTGCACTCCCGGGCCACAGCAGAGAGCTGGCCTGGAAGAGGGACAACCGGGACAGAATCCGGCGCCCCAACCGGGACTAGAACCCGGTGTGCCAGCGCCGCAAGGCAGAGGATTAGCCTGTTGAGCCACGGTGCCGGCCTAAATCTGCTTTAATCTTATTTTTTAAATTTATGTGTTTGAGAGAGCAAACATTTCCACCCTCTGATTCACTCCAAAATGCCTACAACAGCCTCAGCCTGGTGTCAAAGCCCAGAACTGAGAACATAACGCAGTCCCCATGTGGGGGGCAGGAACTGGCTGCTTGGGCCATCACCACCACCTCGCAGGGCTGCAACTGTAGGAAGCTGATGAGCTCTACTTCTGCCAAGGCTGCCCGCGCCCCAGGTCAGATGAGAATCCCAGTCAAAGGCAGAGAATGAGGGCCAGGGACCAGGTTGGTCCAGAGATATGGGGAAGTTGGACCCTGAAGTGGGGTGGGAGCAGGGCCCTGAGAGGGTGCCCAAAGCTCAGTGTACATCACTGGACACCAAAAGGCCCAGGACAGAGGCTCAGCCGAGCCAGCTTCGGAGCAGCCACCACAGCAGTGGCTGTCATTGGGGCTGGAGGGGTGGCAGCCACGGCAGTCGTAGGAAGGCGGGATTCATCACAGCACAGGCCAAAGACGGGGAGACTCCCCCGAGAAGCAGGCCCCATTGTCCCAGGACATCTGGAGCCTGACGGGGCACCAGATTAGGGGTCCTGCCCCAGGTGTACCTGACCTGGGGGAGCAGGCAGGGACGTTTCCCCATCAAGTACACGCCCCAGTTCCCCCGCCATTCTGCTGCTGTCCAACAGCGACGCCATGCTGGACACAGACATCAGCTCCGAGGTGCAGGAAAATGGAACCAAGAGCAGCACCAGGAGGTGCGCTGAGTACCAGGACCTCTGCGTGCTCTGCACCCTGCTCCTGTACGCCGGGATGCAGAGCACACAGCTGCTCCTGAGGGTCACGCCCTTCCCCATCTACAACCACAGCAACCATCCTGCCTACCTGCCGCGTTCCTTGGCCAAACTATCCTGGCAGAGTCTGGGAGTGAGCCAGTGGCTGGTGGGGGCCACAGCCACGGGGCTGCTGTACTACCTGGAGGCAGAGCACAGTGAAGATGGAGCCGGGAGAGAGGGGGCTGAGCCACTTCCTGTCCAACTCCATGAGGTCCAATTCATGTCACTTTCCAAACAAACGGGCCTCGAGGCATCTTCGGACCTCCCATACAGGAATCCTGAGCTCTTCCAGGTCTGTGCCGAGCCTCTGCATCCACAGGGAGCAGGCCTGCTCTTCATGACTTTTATGACAGCATCTGTGTGCGAGCATTTCCGGCCCTGGATGCTGAACAGGTTGAAGAAGGCTGACCCCAGGTATTCCTCATTGAAGAAGTCCTGACGTCTCCCATGCGGCTGTATCCCAGACACAGAGGGAACTGAAGTCCACCCCATGACCCTGATCTTTTTTTTTTTGACAGGCAGAGTGGACAGTGAGAGAGAGAGAGATAGAGAGAGATAGAGAAAGATCTTTCTTCTGTTGGTTCAGCCCCCAAATGGCTGCCATGTGCACCATTGCACCGCGCTGATATGAAGCCAGGAGCCAGGTGCTTCTCCTGGTCTCCCATGGGGTGCAGGGCCCAAGCACTTGGGCCATCCTCCACTCCCGGGCCACAGCAGAGAGCTGGACTGGAAGAAGAGCAACCGGGACAGAACCGGCGCCCCAACTGGGACTAGAACCCGGTGTGCCGGCGCTGCAGGCAGAGGATTAGCCTAGGGAGCCGCGGCACTGGCCCCGCCCCTTTCTTAACAATGCCTGTGCCAGGTTGTCTGTGGTGCTGATATACAATGGGTACCTCAGCAGCAGCATATACGATTGCTCCCTCGTGCAGTAAGGGTTAGACGCTGCAAGTCTGGCTGCTCGTCGATCTGTACGTCACACCAGATTTCAGTGTAGAGGCAAAAAACTTTTCAGATAAGATGAACTGGGCTTCTGAGCAGTTGTCGGAGGTGGCCATTGTCTGGGTTTCAGGAGTGGTAGCCACAGTAGCTGCAGTGAGATGGGATTCATCGCATACATAGCTGGAGCTGGACACTCCGTGGCCAACACTGGCCGCCATTGCTACATCCATTGCCTGCATCCGTCATTGTCCCATGTCTTCCAGAGCCTCACTCGGGCTATGGGCTCGCAGCCCTGACTCCTGCTGAGCACTGGGCTGGTGGACACGGCCGAGGCACACCTGCCCTGGAGGAGCAATCCATGCCCACCAGTGAGAGCCCAGGAAAGAACGAGCAGTGCTGCATGCTGGGACATTTCCCTGCCCCAACATGCGCAACAGCGACTCCGTGCTGGACAGAGACATCTGTCTGAGGTCAACACACTGGACCAAACAGTGCAGGATCTGCAAGCGGGGCAGAAAACTGAACACAGTACGGGCAGATGTGTGCTCAGTCCTGGCACCTCTGTGTGCTCTGCAGCCCACTCCTGTGTGCCAGGCTGCAGAGCACCAGCTCCGCCTGAGAATCATGTCCTTCCCCACCTACAACCACAGTGACCATACTGCCGACTTGGCCATGTTCCTCGGCCAAACTATCCTGGGAGAGAGGCTGGGAATGAGCCAGTGGCTGGTGGGTCCACAGCCAAGGGATGGAGCACAGCGAGGACAGTGAGCTGAGCAGAGGGCCTGAGCCACTTCCTGTCCAACTCCACAGCAGGAAGAACATCCATGTGGTCCACTTGACATCACTTTTGAGGCACCTTCTGAGAGTGATCCCTGCTCATCCTGTTCCAGTCATCTCATGCTAAAGGCCTGACTGTGTGCAGAGCGTGATGTGGCTGCAGCCTTTGGATTTTTGTTGCTTGGAAGTGCTGAGCACTTTCAGCTGATGTTACTTGTTGGGGTGCCATTGGTGACACATTCAGTTATTTTTTTTTAATAAAAAAAGATTTGTTTATTGAAAAGGCAGAATTACAGAGAGACAGAGTCAGAGAGATCTTCCATCTGGTTCACTCCCCAAATGGTTGCATCAGCTGGAGCTGGGCTGATCCAAAGCCAAAAGCCAGGAGCTTCTTTTAGGTCTCTCACCAGGGTGCAGGGGCCCAAGGACTTGGGCCATCTCCTGCTTTTTTCCAGGCACATGAGTCTGGAGCTGGATCAGAAGTGGAGCAGACAAGACTCGAACCAGCACCCATATGCTCTGCACACTCACTTACTCCTTTTTTGTTGTTGTTTTTTATTTTTATTTTTGTTGTTTTTTAAAGACTTACTTATTTGAAAGGTAGAGTTATAGAGAAGCAGAGGCAGAGGGAAAAACAGAGGTCTTCCTTCTGCTGGTTCACTCTGCAACGGCCAGAACTGCACTGATCCAAAGCCAGGAGCCAGGAGCCTCTTCTGGGTCTTCCACGTGGGTGCAGGGGCCCAAGAACTTGGTTCATCTTCCACTGCTTTCTCAGGCCATAGTAGAGAGCTGGATCAGAAGTGGAACAGCCAGGACTCGAACCGGTGCCATATGCGATGCCAATACTGCAGGCGCGGCTTTACCCGCTATGCCACAGCACTGGCCCCTAGTACATTCACTTCTTATTCTGGCATGGGGGTTGTTAGGGGTTCATGGCATGTTCATCCTGACTCTTCCTGGAAGAAGACTCCTGGGTGGTGTGAGTAGCGAAATGTATTAAAAGGTGGCAGCATCCATCACCATAACCACCCTCTCCAACACACTGGCCTTCTACACAGGGGTTAGGAGCTCTTCCAGGTCTGTGCCGCGCCTCTGCATCCACAGGGAGCAGGCCTGCTCTTTGTGACTTTTATGACAGCATCTGTGTAGGAGCATTTCCGGCCCTGGATGCTGAAAGAGAAGGGCTCTCTTGAAACTGCCTGAAGAAGCCTGACCCCAGATACTCCTCACTGAAGAAGTCCTGCTGTCACCCATGCGGCTCTGTCCCAGGTGCAGAGGGAACTGAAGTCCACCCCACGACCCCGTGATCCTGTTCTTTAGAGATGATTTTGGCCCCTTTCTTTTCTTTTTTTTTTTTTTCAAGTATTCATTTATTTGAAAGTCAGAGTTACACAGAGATTGAAGGAGAGGCAGAGAGAGAGAGAGAGTCTTCCATCTGCTGGTTCACTCCCCAATTGGTCACGACATCCGGAGATGTACCGATCCAAAGCCAGGAGCCAGGAGCCACTTCTGGGTCACCCATGCACTTACAGGAGCCCAAGGCCTTGGGCCATCTTCTACTGTCTTCTCAGACCATAGCATAGAGCTGGATCAGAAGTGGAGCAGCTGGGACTAGAACTGGTGCCCATGAGGGATGCCGGCACTGCAGGTGGCAGCTTCATCCGCTACACCACAGCACCAGCCCCTTTGGCCCCTTTCTTAACAACAGCTGGGCCAGGTTGTCTGTGGTGCTGATTCTCTGGGTACTCTGTGCAGGAGGGTTAGATGCTAGAAGTCCAGCTGCTGACAATCCGCATGTCACACCATACTTCAATGTAGAGACAGAAAACTTTCAGATTATGGCCGAAGGTTTATGGTCGTTGTTTTGAACCTGCTAACTACTGGCATAAAGGTGTTACCCAGTAATTGGTAAACACCTAATACATTTGGAGAAAAGTGAATACACAAGTAAAAACCTTAGGAAATTTTGGTTGCAAACTTGTGAACCATCTCAGACAAAATGGGTAGATCCTAATAACACTGTTAATGGACAATATTCCTGAGGTTTTTGGTAATGTGCCATTCTTGATGCATGACATTAATACATCATCAACAGAAATCATCTTCCCAGGGCTTCATTCTGACTGGGTATTTCTAGCTCAACCAGTACGGAGGTGACTGCGCACATGATCCAAGGTGGGAGCTCTGCTCAGCACCTATGTAATCCTTCATCCGTTGTGGGGACATCATCCAAACGTCCCCAGATCAGCCTTATTTCAGTAAGGTTGCTCCACAGGCAGAGCTTGCACCTGAGGTCAGACAAGAGTTGGCTGCAGAGGCCAAGAAACAAGCGTCAGTGATGAGGCTGGAGCTGGAACCGACAGCGAAATCGGATCCTGAGGCGGGGCGGGAACCATGTTCTGAGAGCGCATTCAAGTCCAAGTCCACAGTGCGGGATCTGCAGGCGGTGCAGGGACAAGGAGCTCTGTTATGACGGACATGAGGGGCTGTCTCTGCCAGGTGTGGCTCATATCACTGTTCCCACTGTAGTAGTAGTGATGACGATGACAGCAGCGAGGCATAAACAAGGGACTTGAGTGAGTGCCCCAGGCTGTGCTGCGCAATAAAACAGCAACTGGCCTCTGTGCTACTTTATAGCTACACTCACGTAAATGTGTGTTTTCAGCTGAATAAAATTAAAATACATGTTTTCCAATCACTAGCCACATTTATGGCTAGCAGGTACCATAGCGGTCAGCTCAGTTACTGACCGTGTCTTCTTATTACACAAAGTTTAACTGGGTGCTGCTACAAATGCCTAGAATGAGAGTTTCGTCATCCAAGAGAGACAACAGTCGTCACACTGCTCTTCATGACGCCTATGCCAAGTACCTGCAGAGGCACAAGATGTCAAAGAGAACCAGCGGCCTGAACGGGACCAAGCTGGGGTCCAAGCTGTCACCCAGCAGCTCCTGGGGACATCGGCACACCGTGTTTCCTGAGGGATGGCACATTCTAGTGTTTGCCACAGGGGCAGCTTTATCAGGAATCCTGGGCCAATCCCTGGAGACGAGTGCAGCCACGCTCCACCACACGCCCAGTGTGCCTGCAGAGTTTGTATTCCTTAAATAAAAGGTTTCTGAGGAGGGGAGAGTCAAAACGTCTGGCTTAGGAGGGAATACTGTGCTTAACAACTATGCACATAGACTTAAGAACGGAAATAGAGCCAAGAACTTGGACAAAGATAAAGGGAAATAGTAGCATCTTTGAGGAGTGTGTTACACCCCACCTAACTGCACAGCAGATGTGGTCACGTTTGTATTGGGACACAGAATTAGTACAGAGATAAGACAACAGGACAACCTTGATATTCATTTCTTCCATCTGCTTGAAATGTATCTTTTTTTAAAAAAAGAAAGAGAGAGGCCGGCGCCGTGGCTCAACAGGCTAATCCTCCGCCTTGCGGCGCCGGCACACCGGGTTCTAGTCCCGGTCGGGGTGCCGGATTCTGTCCCGGTTGTCCCTCTTCCAGGCCAGCCCTCTGCTGTGGCCCAGGAGTGCAGTGGAGGATGGCCCAGGTGCTTGGGCCCTGCACCCCATGGGAGACCAGGAAAAAGCACCTAGCACCTGGCTCCTGCCATTGGATGAGCGCGGTGCGCCGGCCACAGCGCGCCGTCCGCGGCGGCCATTGGAGGGTGAACCAACGGCAAAGGAAGACCTTTCTCTCTGTCTCTCTCTCTCTCACTGTCCACTGTGCCTGTCAAAAAAAAATTTAAAAAAAAAAGAGAGAGAGAGAGAGAGAGGTCTTCCATCCACTGCTTCACTCCCCCAAAGGCCACAACAACCAGAGCTGGGTTGATCCGAAGCCAGAAGTTTCCTCCGGGTCTCCCACATGGATGCAGGGACTCAAGGACTTGGGCCATCTTCTACTGCTTTCCCAGGCCACAGCAGAGAGCTGGATTGAAAGTGGAGTAGCTGGGTGGCACCACGGCTCACTAGGCTAATCCTCCACCTTGCAGCGCCGGCACACCAGGTTCTAGTCCCGGTCGGGGCGCCGGATTCTGTCCCGGTTGCCCCTCTTCCAGGCCAGCCCTCTGCTGTGGCCAGGGAGTGCAGTGGAGGATGGCCCAAGTGCTTGGGCCCTGCACCCCATGGGAGACCAGGAGAAGCACCTGGCTCCTGCCTTCGGATCAGTGCGGTGCGCCGGCCACAGCGCGCCGGCCGCGGCGGCCATTGGAGGGTGAACCAACGGCAAAGGAAGACCTTTCTCTCTGTCTCTCTCTCTCTCACTGTCCACTCTGCCTGTCAAAAATAAAATAAATAAATAAAGGAAGACCTTTCTCTCTGTCTCTCTCTCTCTCTCCACTCTTCCTGTCAAAAAAAAAAAAAAAGTGGAGTAGCTGGGACTGGAACTGGCACCCATATGAGATGCCAGCACTGCTGGCTAGGGCTTTAACCCACTGCGCCACAGTGCCATCCCCTGAAATGTATCTTTGCAAAAGGAGTAACATGTTTAATTCATTTCACAGATGAGTTCATCTTTCAAAAGTCAGAAAAAAAATATTGAACTTAAGTGTGAGCCACAAGAATAGGGTAGAGGGGCCCACATCATGGCATAATGGGTAAAGCCATCACGTGCAGCACCAGCATCCCATATGGGCACCAGCTTACATCCCAATCCAGCTCCCTGCCAACAGCCTTGGAAGGCAAGGAAGAATGGCCCAAGTGCCTCAGCAGTGCACCCACGTGGGAGACCCAGAAGAAGTCCTGGCTCCTGGCTTCAGATTGGCCCAGCTCCGACTGCTGCAGCCATTTGGGGAGTGAACCAGTGGATGGAAGATCTCTCTTTCTCTCTTAGTCTCTCTCTGTAACTTTGTCTTTCAAATAGATAAATAAATCTTTAATAATAATAAAAAAGAATAGGGTAGTAATTCAGCAATGACAAGCATATTTTGGGAAGAGGAGTGACCACCTGGCACAGTTAAAGAGAAAACATCATTAAAAGTTGTCTTCAAGCAATTTCAGGGGTGGGTCTTTTGGTAAAGGGGATAAGCTGCTGCTTGGGACACCCGGATCCCAGATCTGAGAAGTCCTGGATGCCGTGCTTCCTGCTAACGCACCTGGGGAGAAGCAGTCGATGGCTCAAGCACTTGGGTCTGCGCACCACCATGTGGAAGGCTCAGATCAAGTTCCTGGCTCCTGGTTTCAG
>CM027403.1:6951368-6970017 GCA_015711505.1 Sylvilagus bachmani | reverse complement strand
TATATATATATATATATATATATATATAGCAAATCTTTACAGATACACATTTAGTTTGTATCTCTTTTTTATACTCACAAAAATGCCACCAGGATCATCTTTGTACTGTCTGTCACATGTGCCCAAGACTCCTTAGCATAATTTTTAAGATTTATTTATTTACTTGAAAAACAGAGACATACAGAGGCAGAGGCTTAGAGAGAGAGAGACAGACAGACAGACAGAAGTCTTCCATCTGCTGGCTCACTTCCCAGATGGCCGCAGTGGCTGGAGCTGTGCCAATCTGAAGCCAGGAGGAATCTGAAGCCAATCAGGAAGCCAGCCTCCTCTGGGCCTCCCACATGGGTCCAGGGGTCTAAGGACTTGGGCTATATTCTACTGCCTTCCCAGACCATAGCAGAGAACTGGCCCAGTAGCAAAGCAGCCAGGACTTCCACAAGGCGATGCCAGCACTTCAGGTGGCTACTTTATCCATTATGCCACAGTACAGGCCCCAGTATATTTCTGCAGAATGGGATTGCTAGGTAGAAAAACAGACAAACTTTACATTGCGACACATACAGCTGAATTGTCCTCCAAAATATTTGACAGCAATGTGTCCTCCCATGAACAGGACATGAGACTGCCTATGGTATTTTCTACCATAATTAGCATAGAGCAAAATTTATTGTTTTCTTTCAGTGTTTAGATGTGTAGTTAGTGTCTTAACCTTACTATTACTTAGTTTACTCTTAACATTTGGGCATGAGCAGGATCTGCAATGTAGGACTAGCATTATAATCATTTTTATGTGGAGAGGAAAAAGTGAAACTAAATACCCTGCACATTTTAAAACCTGGATCAATAGCTGCTCTCATTCACATCTTCTGAAGGCTTTCTTAATTGTTTTGAAGATTTTTCTTGGTTGAGAACGAGTGTCATTCACTCCTAATCCAAGCATTTGCTTACTCTCATCTAAAAATTATAGGAAGGAAATATTTTCTGTCTATCTTTCATTTGACTATGCCTAGTCATCCTTAGAGATTTCAAATGAAAATTTGGACTGTGCCATTTTAGAACTTAGACATTGAAAATACCGTATCTGCATTTCAATGCATTATTGTTCTCTTTGGAATGTCAGCTATCCATCTGCAAGAATTGGCATTTAAGGTAAAGTATTGGAAAAATAATAAATTTGTGGGAGAATAACTGTTAAGTGTTGTTTTAATAAATAGAAACAAGTTTTAAAAATTAAATGGATTGGGGCTGGTAGAGTGGTGTAGCCAGTCAAGCCACCACCTATGAGAATGGTTCATGTCCTGGCTGCTTATATCCTGGGAAAGCAGTGGAAGATGGCTCAAGTGTTTAGGCCCCTGCCACCCTCATGGGAGACCCAGATGAAGTTCCTGGCTTCAGCTTGTTCCAGCACTGTCTGGTGTGGCCATCTGGTCATCTGAATAAATGGATAAAAAAAAATCTCTTTTTCTGCCTGTCCCTTTCTCTCTGTAACTCTAACTTTGAAAAGAAATAAATCAGCCTTTTTAAAATGAATCGAGTGACCTTATTGTAGATGTGGTATGTATAAAGTCAGTTTCTTTTTTCTGTGATGACAACTGGGGAATGAGTTATGCAAGTTCAGAGATTGTAGGTTTAAACAGTATAGAGGAATAAACAAATTCATTGAATTTATGACATGCTAGTATGCTGTTCTGTCACTTGCAGCTATGAAGTATTAAGAAAATGACACAGGCTTTCTGTGTGTTACTAACCACAGTCATGGAACTAATACTAATATAGAGCCCCTATGTATGTGTAATGAATAAATATAATAACAAATGAGAAAAAAGATTGGAAGCTAGTATATGTACAAATTTAAGGCAAGAGGATCACAAAGGCAGTCAGTGATTCAGAATGTACATTTTTTTTTAATCTGAAAGACATCTTGTCCCTGCTCATTCACTCCTCAAACGCCCACAGCGGTCAGGCTTTGCCCAGAGTGAAATCAGGAGACTGGAGCTCCATCCACATCTCAGTAATGCATGGTGGGGCCCAGTAGTGTGGCTGTCCTCTGTTCTCTCAGGTGTTTTAAACGAGGCAGATTGGAAGTAGAACAGCTAGGACATGAATTGATGCACAGACATGAGATGCCAGCATGGAAGGCAGCAGCTGTCCTCACCAGCCCTGTTTTTACACGTAACATCTCAACATGAATAAGGCCTGCAAAGTGGCACCATTATCATAATCATTTATATGCCACATGTAGAGAAGTAAATGTATGCTGTTCTCTTTCATAACTTCTTAAGAATTTCTACATCTTTTTGAAGATTTTTCTTAGGAAAGAGTACCATACATACTGAATCCAGGCATTTGTTTACTCTCATCTAAAATTATACTTAGGAAGATTTCCTAGCTATTTGATTATGTGGCTCACCCTTTTAGCCTATTATTAAAATTTAAAGGAATAATATTTAGGGAGTAAGCTCTTTGCTAGTGGTTAGAAAGTCAGATGGGTTGGCCACACTCACATCAGAGTGCCTGAATCCTGTCCTGGCTCTGCTCCTCATTCCAACTTTCTGCGGCTATAACAGCGGGCTGTGGCTATAGTAACTGGCTCCTTGCCACCCACATGAGAGACCTGCATTGATTTCCTGGCTCCCAGACCTGTCATTGCTCCCAGACCTGGACTTCACAGATAAAAATACATCATAATTCTTTAATCAGATGGGCATTACTCTTCTAGCAATTAAAAGCTTTGTAATTATTCTAAAAAGAACTCATTGCAGAATCTTTAAGTGGTGTCAGAGAACTAATTATTTCTTAAAACTTAAAAAATGCATGTTTATTATATTATTCTAGAAATAAATATTCTTGTCATACTATAATAGATGTTAAATTTTATATCTGTGAAATAATACTGCTATGTATGATTGAAAATTGGACCTTGTGATTTTTTTTCTTTAATTTTTATTTTCCAAATTTCTGAACTCTCTGAATATTTTAATTAGCATACCAGTTTAGTAGCATTATTTCTTCTTATGTCTTTTTAAAAACCTTGAGAGAGGAGACAGAAGGAAGGAGGAACACAGACAGCTACACAGAATTCATGAGGCCGTTCACTCCCCAATGTCTGCCAATGCCTGCAGCAGGTCCAAGGCAAAGCCAGGTTCCTCTAGTCAGAAACTCAATCCATGTCTCCTTGACGGGTGGCAGGTATTCAACTTCTGTAGCCATCTCTGTATGACCCTGAGTGAACATGAACAGGATACTGGCATCAGGATCCTGATCTAAGTCTGGAAACCCAGAACTTTTTCTGCACGTGTCCTACCCAGCTTCTATGGTTCAGACACTGGGGAGAATGCCTGGGAAGGTCATAATGTGACATTTTTTCTCCTCTCTGTGCATGTCTACTATTATTTTCTTAAATTATTTCCTTACATTATTGACATATAAGTAGTAATGCATGATGGTATGTATAAGAATTACCCTGTTGCATTAGTGCACTTTTAAAAAAAAAATTATAAGTACTTATTTGAGTGGTACAGTTACAAGCAGAGAGAGGGAGAGACAAAGAGAATGGTCTCCCATCTCTTGGTTCATTGCCCAAATGGCTGCAATTGCTGGAGCTGGTCTGATTCAAGTCTAGGAGCCAAGAGCTGCTTAGTGGGTCTCCCATATGAGTACAGGGGCCCAAGTACTTTGGTCACATTCTACTGCTTTCCCAGGCCATAGCAGAGAGCTGGATTGGAAGAGGAGCATCTGAGAGTAGAACCTGCACCCATAGGTGCCACAGCTGGATGCTCAGCACCCCCCCCCCCCAACTAGTGTACTTCTACAAATCTGTATGACTTCTTTAATGCAGCACGGTAAAGTGCAAAAAGAAAAATAAGGCCTGGATTACACAGGAATCACTTCCAGTTCTGAAATTAACTTAACTAAAAACCAAACATTTATCCCATCTGAGTGCGTGTGAAGCATCTGATTCTGTTTGGTGACTCCGCGCCTCTTGCCCCCACCGCGCTCCTCTCAGAAAGGAACCCACTGCAACACCTATGGATAACTTATTTTCCTAATGTGAGTTAGAGCAAAACAGTTTTTACCACACTCTTTCATAATTTGGAATTTGGAAAGATAGTAAGTACTTGGTACTCCAAAGTATTCTTAAAATTGGATTATCAGGTATTGATCTGCAAGGAACATTTTAGGATAATGAGAAACGTGGAAAATGGAAATGTGAGGCTTTGAAAACCATTTTGATTTAGCTGTGTTTTGATAAACATAAGACATTTTGAATGTAAAGTACTGAATAACTTCATGGTAGCAATATTCGTAACCACATAAGTTATTATTAAGTATTAAGTATTAATAATAATTATTAAGTGTTATAAATAAGTATTATTATTGTTTTAAAAATCTGTATTTGTTTTTAATTTTTACTAGAAAGACAGAAAGAGAGAGACAAGGTGAGGATGAGAGAGGGGGTGAGAAAGAGATCTTTCATCTATGGGTCCACTACTGAAATGCCTACAACAGCCTAGAGCTGGGAGCCCAGAATTCAATCCAGTTCTACCATGTAGGTGCAGGATCCAAGCACTTGAGACATCATCTGCTGTTGCACTGAGTGTTCATTAGCAGGAATCTAGATTAGAATCCAAGTTGGCCAAACTCCATGCAGACACTCTGATTTGGGTTGCAGAAATCTCTAGTAGCATCATAGCCACTGTACCTCTATCTTTCATGAATGAATTTTGATCATTTAAAATCCACAAAAGACAGCGTTGGAAGTGTAAGTCAACTTGAACTCTTTTTTGGGAAGTCATTATTTTTGAAATCTGATTATCATCAGATTTTATAGAATATTACTCATGAACTCACAGGGAATAATACTTTATAAAGAAGCCTACATTTTAAAAATTATTTTTCACATTTTCTTAAGTCTAAAGATGAAAAGCAACACATAAAGCCACTTGCTAAGTTAAAACGAGCTCTGCAGGACAAACTGGATGAAGAGATGAAGAAAAATGGTGATTTAGGAGACAAGAAAACTCAGTAAGATTTTAGTATTTCAGATTATATCAATTATTCTTGAATTAACTTATCTATAGTTTGACTATATTAAAGCTTAAATACACATTTTCTTATGTTTTCATAATTGAACTGTACCCTGCAGACATTTACTTCTGAAACTCACAGAACCATCTGAAACCTTTTATTTTTTTTTTGATTCCCAAAATATAACATTTTCTGTTTCATGATTTCATAAACAGTAATAATAATGCCCTTAGCACATTATGTCAACTGAATTCTTCTTAATGTAGCTTCAGCTTCTTTTTCTGGAGATATATTTACTGTTTTTATAATATTTCCATTGTTGGTAATTATCATCTCTTAAACATCCAAATATTCAAATATTTAAAATATATCAGCATCATTCTTTCATAAAATTAAAATGTATATTTTCTTTCTTTTTAGCTATAAAATATTTCATGAGATGTGCTAATTTTCTTTCTTTCTTTCTTTCTTTCTTTCTTTCTTTCTTTCTTTCTTTCTTTCTTTCTTTTTTAAAATTTTTGACAGGCAGAGTGGACAGTGAGAGAGAGAGACAGAGAGAAAGGTCTTCCTTTGCTGTTGGTTCACCGTCCAATGGCTGCCACGGCCGGTGCACTGCGCTGATCTGATGGCAGGAGCCAGGTGCTTCTCCTGGTCTCCCATGGGTGCAGGGCCCAAGCACTTGGGCCATCCTCCACTGCACTCCCGGGCCACAGCAGAGAGCTGGACTGGAAGAGGGGCAACCGGGACAGAATCCGGCGCCCCGACCCGGACTAGAACCCGGTGTACCGGCGCCGCAAGGCAGAGGATTAGCCTGTTGAACCACGGCACCGGCCGTGTATCCCTCCACACATATATACTGTATGCATTTAACTGTTTTAAATATATCTGTGTACCTATTACATGTATATGCACATATATACATACTATATTTGATACATACAAATGTATAACCAGAAGACGTAAATGAGTAATTGTATTTCTACCACATGATTATGAAAATTAGACTGTTTCCCAGCAAGTTACCAGCATGATTGCTTTTCTCTTTACTTTCCCTACATTTAAGTTTCTATGCTGCTTCTGATCTGTATTGTTCTCTCATTACCTTTCTTCCTTAACGTGTTTTTTTTTTTTTTGCATGCCTTTCACTTAGTTAATCTTGTGCTAGCAGAGATCTCTGCTACTCTTCAAGCAGTCTTTACATCTTTACACTCTGTCTCTCTGCTGATTTCCTTTCTTCTGCAGCTCTCTTTAATTTTCTGTCTCAACCAAAACTTCAGAAATGTTTCTTCCTTGTCTCTTTTTCTACTCTGGATGGTGATTTGATGACTTTTTTCTGCACTCCTTTCTTACTGCTGGCTGTGGTCATTGAATGCCAAGATATATTTTTCTGCCTTTTTAAAACATTCATATATAAATATGCTCTTCTTCACCCTACATACTGATCTCTATGTTATAGCTAATATTTAGTCATACGTTAAGGTTTGATATTAATATATTAAAATAGATATCAATAGTATAGTTAGAAAATTAATTATATTTGCCCTGTATGTCACAAGAATTTACTTCATATTATTTACTTAAGATGATCATTATTTAGAAAGTTGTCCAGAAATGTTATATTGAAATAAACTGTAGATTATAACTTTCTTTCCTTTAGATAATAGAATGTGTTTAATCAACTATTAAATGTTAATATTTGAAAGTTGAGTTACTCATTCTGTACATTCCTATAGACCTCAGAAACCGTTTTTTGAAATAAGAAACAGTTCATGCTTATGACAACGCAGTGGTGACTACCATTGGAGACTTTAAAGCCAGTCGATTAAAAATGGATATTCAGAGTCATATGCCACAGCAAAAGGTAATGCATTCTCATTGGGGGGCCCATATCACCTAATTTGTGTGACATAAATCTCTCCATTCAAAGAGCAGTGAAATAAATCTTTAATCTTCTAGACTTGATTCCAATAAAAATTTTGGTTTTAAGATTTCTTCTGTAAAAATGGCATGCTCTTGAGATTCTCTTGTGTCTTAGATACTGGTCCATGATATAAAGTCAAGCAGTACATCATTACATGCTTCAACATTGCTAGTACCAAATCAGTTTCTTGAAGGCTGGGTACTAGAATCATTTGAACACTTTTTCACTAACACATAGGTTTGTTGACACTGCCCATTGGCTGTATTGTCATTTGGGGAAGTCAGCCAAATACGCAGTCTAGAACACCTAGCTGCTGTTTGTTGCCTGTGCATCTTCATAACGTGGAGGATGGCTTCCAGTGCCAGGAGTCTGAAATAGAAGTCATGTGGCATTACTTTTACTACATACTCTTCAACTGAAACATGTCACTTAGGTTCATGTCTATTCTACCTTGCTGTGGGCAGTGGTGGTAGTGGGGTCAAGGTTAAATCATTATAAATGGAAAATGGCACAGATACTGAATGACTTTTGATAGGTAAGAAATTTTGATTCAGCTTCCACTTGGATTTTTCTGGGGAAGCTAACCCTTAGATTCCAACCACCTCATATAAGGCAGCCCATACAACAAGGAAAATCATCACATAGACTTCCAAATGACAGCCCAGCTAAAGGCTGCAATGATTTTGTGTTCCTCACACTCATTATTTTCAATACCACCCATAAGTCTAAGTATTTTAGCATAAGATTCAGATTTGAAGCAATTGCCTTTTGATACACACTCTGGGCTCTTTGTTGTATTATTTTCATTAGAAATGACCCATGTTTGTAAGCAACTAGTTCCTCAGCCAGCTTCCTCCCTCTTTAACTTCTGAGGTCCAAAAATATCTTCTCAAATTTACCAGTTTCTGTGTCTTTTTTTCTTATTTTTAAAAATTTTTCATGTAATGCATAGATACAATTCTTTTCTTAAAGATTTACTTATTTATTTTATAGGCAGATTTTTGAGAGAGAGAGTGAGTGAGTGAGTCATTCTTCCATCTGCTAGTTCAGTCCCCAAATGTCTGCTATGGCTGGACCTGGGCTCTTCTGCAGCCAGGAGCATCTCCCAGGTCTCCCACGAGGGCTCAGGGACCAAGTACTTGAGCCATCTTTCACTGCTTTCCCAACCACCAGCAGAGAGAAGTATTGGAAGTGTAGCAGCCCGGACTCGAATTGCAAACAGAGGCTTAACCTATGCCACAGTGCCAGCACTCCATAGGTACAAGTCTAAGAACATAACCATACTTCCCTTCCACCCCACCTTCCATTAATCCCCTCCTTTCTCATTTTCTTTTTTTTTTTTTTACATAGTCATGCTTTTAACCTACTCTGTTACCATACACTTAATTCTCCACTAACCATAATATTCAACAAGTAAAACAAAACTGGCTTATTTCATCTAGCATAATGGTTTCTAGTTGCATCCGTTTTGTGCAAAATGCAGAATTTCATTCTGTTTATTGCTGAGTGGTATTCCATAGTGTGATATACCACATATTCTTTTTCTGTTGCTTTTAGCGCATGGTATAAATGATTTCTTCTGTGAAAGTTCTTAAAAGCTTTTGAGTATCCTACGAAGCTCATTGGGGTTCATGACATTACCCTAGCTATGTTCACAAATATTATGTTGTTCAATATTTATGTGAATGCTCTAGAGAAGGGGGAGAGAGAAGGAGGCAGAGAAAGAAGAAAGAGAAACAAGCTCCCATTCACCAATTCAGTTCCCAAATACCACAGCACCAGATCTGACCAGGTCTGGGTTGAAGTCAAAGCTTGAGGGCTAGGAACCCAGGTGAAATATGTAATAAGAATCAAATGTGAATTTTTCCATCCTATTAGTAGTATATGATTTAATTAAACCTGGAGTATCTTGAATATTCAAGTTTTTGGACAAAAGTTTCTAGGGAATCTTTAGAATGTAAAATATAACCACTCTTTCAAAAATAGCTGTTTACGGGCCAGCTACATGGTAATCCTCTGCCTGCGGCACTGGCATCCCATATGGGTGCCAGTTCTTGTCCTGGCTGCCCCTCTTCCAATCCAGCTGTCTGCTGTGGCCCAGGAGGGCAGTGGAGGATGGCCTACGTGCTTCTGCCTCTGCACCCACATGGGAGACCGGGAAGAAGCACCTGGCTCCTGCCTTTGGATTGGTGCAGCTCTGGTCGTTGCGGCCATCTGGGAAGTGAACTGATGGAAGGAAAGCCTTTCTGTCTCTGCCTCTCACTGTCTGTAACTCTACCTCTCAAATAAAGAAGTAACCTTTAAAACATTAAAAAATAAAAATTGTTTAAAAATATCTCAATATACCGTTACTGTTAAAGAAGATTTTCTCGAGCATTGATTGCTCACTGTTTTTTTTTTTTTTTTCCAGAAAGAAGAGTGGAGGCTGGCACTGTGCCTCACTAGCTAATCCTCCGCCTTGCGGCGCCAGCACACTGGGTTCTAGTCCGGTTGGGGCACCGGATTCTGTCCCGGTTGCCCCTCTTCCAGGCCAGCTCTCTGCTGTGGCCCAGGAGTGCAGTGGAGGATGGCCCAAGTGCTTGGGCCCTGCACCCATGGGAGACCAGGAGAAGCACCTGGCTCCTGCCATCGAATCAGTGCGGTGCGCCAGCCACGGCAGCCATTGGAGGGTGAATCAATGGCAAAGGAAGACCTTTCTCTCTGTCTCTCTCACTGTCCACTCTGTCAAAAAAAAAAAAAAAAAAGTGGAGAAAAATGTGTGCTCAATGTCATTTTGTGACTCAAAAACCATTTTGTGTTTTTGTCTCATTGTCTTAAGACCAAATCCATCTAATGCTTTTCCCATTAAAACCAAAATAAAAAAAAAAATTTGGATAAAGAACATAGTTTGTTATGCTTAAAATTAGCAAGAATTTTTTATTCCTTTGTCATGGCCACAACTTCTGTACCACACTGGTTGCATCTCTAAATCCTGAGCTGCGTCACTCAGGTCTGTGTGTGCATCTGCGTACTTAAAGTACACCTGGAACACATTAGTTGCAGTACAGCTGTGTTCTAGTATGAGAAACTGAAAACCTAAGGCTAAAGAATAAAACTAAAGCACCAGAATATGTTGTCTCTTTGATAGCTAAGAACAAGCACTTCTGCCTAAACCATTGCCATAAAAGCATTTAAAGGCAGTAAATTTTAAAATGGGACATACCACCAGTTCTAGACAGCATGAACAAAAAGGTTTTGTTTTGTCGAGTTGTATCTTGTCTGAGTGCCAATACAGTTTCAGTGAAAATATCTAGCCATACTATTAAAAATACATATTATTTGCAATGCTTAAGCCTGCAGCTATGTAATGTGACCACTGTTTTGTGTTAACAAAATGGCTTTATACAATTCCTGTATTTGAAAGGAATTGATTCTTTTAAATAAACATGGTATATATTGTTCTTTTGGGACTATTTCAGTGGTGTAAATAAAATATTTTTTCTTTTTTTTAAACTTTTATTTAGTAAATATAAATTTCCAAAGTACAGTTTATGGATTACAATGGCTTTTTCCCCCCATAACTTCCCTCCACCCGCAACCCTCCCATCTCCTGCTCCCTGTCCCATTCCATTAACATCAAGACAAATTTTCAATTATCTTTATATACAAAAGATCAATTTAGTATAAAAGATTTCATCAGTTTGCACCCACACAGAACATAAAGTGTAAAATACTGTTTGAGTACTAGTTATAGCATTAATTCACACTGAACAGCACATTAAGGACAGAGATCCTACATGAGGAGTAAGTACACAGTGACTCCTGTTGTTGACTTAACAAATTGACACTCTTGTTTAAGGTGTCAGTAATCTCCCTAGGCTCTAGTCATGAGTTGCCAAGGCTATGGAAGCCTTTTGAGTTCGCCGACTTTGCTTTAATTTTGGCAAGGTCATAGTCAAAGCGGAAGTTCTCTCCTCCTTTGATGGCCCGTTCTTTCTACTGGGATCTCACAGAAATATTTGATTTAGGTGTTTTTTTTTTTTCCGGAATATCTTGGCTTTCCATGGCTAAAATACTCTCATGGGCTCTTCAGCGAGATCCGAATGCTTAATGGCTGATTTTGAGGCCAGAGTGCTGTTTAAGACATCTGCCATTCTATGAGTCTGCTGTGTATCCTGCTTCCCATGTTGGATCGTTCTCTCCCTTTTTAATTCTATCAGTATTAGCAGACACTAGTCTTGTTTATGTGATCCCTTTGACTCTTAGACTTATCATTATGATCTATTGTGACCTGAAATTGATCACTTGGACTAGTGAGATGGCCTTGGTACATGCCACCTTGATGGGATTGTATTGGAATCCCCTGGTATGTTTCTAACTCTGCCGTTTGGGGCAAGTCAGCTTGAGCATGTCCAAATTGTACATCTCCTCCCTCTCTTATTCCCACTCTTATATTTAACAAGGATCACTTTTCAGTTAAGTTTCAACACTTAAGAATAACTGTATTAATTACAGAATTCAATAGTATTAAGTAGAACAAAAAAAATACTGAGAGGGATAAAGTATTAAGTTGTTCCTCAACAGTCAGGGCAAGGGCTGATCAAATCACCATTTCTCATAGTGTCCATTTCACTTCAACAGGTTTCTTTTTGGTGCTCGGTTAGTTGTCACTGATCAGGGAGAACATATGATATTTTTCCTTTTGCCACTGGCTTATTTCACTCAGCATGATGTTTTCCAGATTCCTCCATTTTGTTGCAAATGACCGGATTTCATTGTTTTTTACTGCTGTATAGTATTCCATAGAGTACATGTCCCATGATTTCTTTATCCAGTCTACTGTTGATGGGCATTTAGGTTGATTCTAGGTCTTAGCAATCGTGAATTGAGCTGCAATAAACATTAAGGTGCAGACTGCTTTTTTGTTTGCCAATTTAATTTCCTTTGGATAAATTCCAAGGAGTGGGATGGCTGGGTTGAATGGTAGGGTTATATTCAGGCTTCTGAGTAAACTCCATAGTGGCTTTACCAGTTTGCATTCCCACCAACAGTGGGTTAGTGTCCCTTTTCCCCCACATCTTCTCCAGCATCTGTTGTTGGTAGATTTCTGTATGTGAGCCATTCTGACTGGGGTGAGGTGAAACCTCATTGTGGTTTTGATTTGCATTTCCCTGATTGCTAGTGATCTTGAACATTTTTTCATGTGTCTGTTGGCCATTTGGATTTCCTCTTTGGAAAAATGTCTATTGAGGTCCTTGGCCCATCTCTTAAGTGAGTTTTGTTGTTTTGAAGTTTCTAGATCTCTTTGTAGATTCTGGTTATTTGCATAGTTTGCAAATATTTTTTCCCATTCTGTTGGTTGCCTCTTCACTTTCCTGTTTCTTTTGACGTACAGAAACTTCTCAGTTTGATGCAATCCCAATTGTTAATTTTGTGTTTGACTGCCTGTGCTTCCGGGGTCCTTTCCAAAAAGTCTTTGTTGGTGCCTATATCTTTCAGGGTTACTCCGATGGTCTCTAATAATTTGTTGGTGTCAGGTCATAGATTTAGGTCTTTAATTTATGTTGGGTGGATTTTTGTGTAAGGAGAAAGGTAGGGGTAATGCTTCATGCATGTGGAAATCCAGTTTTCCCAGCACCATTTATTGAATAGACTGTCCTTGCTCCAGGAATTCGTTTTAGATTCTTGATAAAATATAAGTTGGCAGTAGATCTTTGGATTGATTTCTGGTGTTTCTGTTCTGTTCCATTGGTCTATCCATCTGTTTCTGTACCAGTACCATGCTGTTTTGATTACAACTGCCCTGTGTAGAATGTCCTGAAATCTGGTATTGTGATGCCTCCAGCTTTGTTTTTGTTGTACAAGATTGCTTGAGCTATTTGAGGTCTCCTGTGTCTCCATATGAATTTCAGCATCACTTTTTCCAGATCTGAGAAGAATGTCTTTGGTATTTTGATTGGTATCGCATTGAACCTATAAATTGCTTTTGGGAGAATGGACATTTTGATGATGTTGATTCTTCCAATCCATGAGCATGGAAGATATTTCCATTTTTTGATATCCTCTTATATTTCTTTCTTTATGATTTTGTAACTCTCATCAGAGATCTTTAACATCCTTGGTTAAGTTTATTCCAAGGTATTCGATTGTTTTTGTAGCCTGTGAATGAGATGGACCTTAGCAGTTCTTTCTCAGCCGTGGCATTGCCTGTGTATACAAAGGCTGTTGATTTTTGTGCATTGACCTTATATCCTGCTACTCTTCTATGAGTTCCAATAGTCTCTTAGTAGAGTTCTTTGGATCCCCTAAATAAAGAATCATATCATCTGCAAAGAGGAATAGTTTGAGTTCTTCCTTCCCAATTTGTATCCCTTTAATTTCTTTTTCTTGCCTAATGACTGGCTAAAACTTCCAGAACTATATTGAATAGCAGTGGTGAGAGTGGTACCAGATCTCAGTGGAAATGCTTCCAACTTTTCCCCATTCAATAGGATGCTGGCCGTGGGTTTTTCTTAAATCGCTTTGATTGTATTGAGGAATGTTCCTTCTATACCCAATTTGCTTAGAGTTTTCATCATGAAAAGGTGTTGAATTTTATTGAATGCTTTCTCTGCATCTATTGAGATAATCATATGTTTTTTCTTTTGCAGTTTGTTAATGTGGTGTATCACATTGATTGATTTGCGAACATTGAACCATCCCTGCATACGAGGGATAAATCCCACTTGGTCTGGGTAGATGATCTTTCTGATGTTTTGTCTTTCTATTGGAGAGAATTTTATTGAGGATTTTTGCATCTATGTTCATCAGGGATATGGGTTGGTAATTTTCCTGTTGTTAATTTAACAATTAGCATTCTTATGTATGATGTCAGTGATCACCTGAGGCTCTTGACATGAGCTGCCTAGGCTCTAAGGCTTTTGAATCCACAAACTCCATCATTATTTAGACAAGGCCATGAGGAAAGTTAAAGTTCTCTCCTCCCTTCAAAGAAAAGTACATCCTTCCTTAATGACCACTTCTTTACACTGGGGTCTCACCCAGAGGTCCTTCACATAGGGACATTTTCCCACTAGTGTCCAGGCTTTCCATGCCTGAAGTGCTCTTGTGAATTTTTCACCCAGACCAGAATGCCCTATGGGCTGACTCTGATGTCACTGAGTGCTAACTTAGAGCAGTTGTCATTCTATGAGTCTGCAGCATGGGCTGCTTCCTTTTAAATTGTATTATTACTAAACACTTAATCCTATCTATATGATCTTAACACTTAAAATGTTATTTTTAACTACCCAGCTTATGGGGATTTGGGATCCAGGGGAAGCTTTCAAACTGTAACCTTAGAAGGAAGTTTGTGGGAATGTGTGAAGAATGATGCAGCTTTACAGTTTCTTTGTAGGACTTGAGAAGATGAAAACAGACACAGTTTTCACAAGGCTTAATTTTTCTTTAAGCACGTGTCTTGGACACATTGCTTTAGTTATAATTTTGACAATTCCGAATATCCATTGTACACCAGATGGGGTCCATTATTTTATCAAGCCCACTAAAAGGGCCCCACATTTCCTTTTTTTTTTTTCTTTTTTAACCCAGTGTAGAGCTTAAAACACTGCCAGAAGGCCAAAGAGACAACCTCCTCTTCCAAGATGAACTCTCAGAAGGTCCACCATGCCTGATACCAAACCTTACATTGCCAAGAAAACCCGTGTTGAGTCAAAACAAGAAATTAAAATAATAAACTGTTGTTGAGGCCAAAATAATAAGCTACATTTAAAAAGTAGTTTTCAACTAATCAGGCATGTAACATGTGGCCAGCCATGGGGCCACTATCTTGGAGTAGAGTCTGTTGCCCAACTGTTGGTAAGGGTGGAAGTCCCCATGGGTGCTACCAACTTGGTGACATCATGTCCGTCATGAGGGTTACCCTCTTGGCAACCACATGTTTCTTATGGAGGACACCATCTTGGGATGGAAGTCCCACCCTCCATGGCAGGAAGTAGAGCCTCTGCCATGTTTAAATTCCACCTTCCTGAGCTACTAAGTTACCAGGCAAGGGAACCAGCCCCCCTGCCCAAAATTACTAATTGAAAGCATGTCTGAATTGAAAATCAAAGAACCTGAGGCATAGCAATTGTCAGGTAGCTATAAATCCATTCCATGAAAGAGTATTGTTTTAATCTCCGTAAATCCTTAAGAACATGTTACAAGCAGCTTAGAAACTTGTATATTTTAACTAACTTTCACAAACTGTTCCTCTGCTAAAATCTCTCTCTCAGCTTTCTGCCTGAATTCCATTAATGCTAACATTCTCCCAAAGCTATAGAAATGAGAAACAGCAAAACAAGCAAAAAAAACCCAATCCTCATATTTTTATAGCCTCCTCTAAAAAGCAGTAGCACTAAGAGAAAGCCGAAGCTGAAGCAAAAACCCCACATATTTGCTCAATGTAGGGGCTGGGGAGGAGGGGAGAGGCATTTCCTGAGGGACTAAGTCACATGTTCACAAAGCACATTTCTGAGCGAATCTGTGAATGCTGAAAGAAGAGAGGGCTGGATGCAGAAAGATTTTAAGAACTAAGAAGCAACATGAAGTCCCTTACCACGCTGCTGGTTTTTAAATAGATTAAACAAACATTAATAAATCCCTTAGTGGCCACCATTTATGTTATCCGGGAGCTTATGTTAAAATAGACATTTCAGGTTCTTAAGCTCAGAAAAGCATTCCAAACTTAGACATAAATGTGACAGGCAACATGGTAAGGTTCAGAATTTATTGGGGGATGTGAGAGAAATATACAGGAATGTGAGGACTTTATTTAAGGGAGATCAGGTCAGAAAGACGAACCAGGAGTTCCATACCATCTTTCCCCCCAGAACCAGTGAGGGAGGGCATGTGGCCAGGTGGTCAGCCATGTCAGGCACGAGCAGCAGCAAAATGGCCTCAGCCCCAGAGGCTCAAGGGAGAGCAGGGGCGGCCCTAGGCCCTCCATGCCTCTTATTCACTTCCAAAAGGCAGTTTTTATGTAGTCTGATGGCCGGTGGGTAGACACAGGTGGGATCAGTTGGGGTAAAGGGGCCATGGGCTCCAGCTCATGAATTTAACCAATCTAATCTTCTCTTCCTGCCCATAGCAACTGCACTTTGAGGAGTGAAGGGCAGAGCTGGCACCTGCATGTGGGAGGGCAGGCAGCAGGAGGTGCCAGCTCTGAGCCTGTTTAAGGGGCCTGCAGGGCCTTCCAGCATTGGCCCTGGGACCAGGGCAGCTGGAGGATCTCAGGTAGTCTCATCATGGGCAGATGGATGTCACATCCAGCATCCCAGCAATTCCCCAAAAAGTTCACAGAGGAGAGCCAGTCTCAGACTCATGGGATTGGGCATCAAGGTTAAGGTCATTTGGATCTTTTTAGTGATTGCAGACACTGGCGCCAGCTTTTCCCACTTGCTCACAGGGATGCTTCTTTCAACTCCTCCTCCAGCATCAGGTGTCCTCTGAGTGTTACATCCTCAGAGAGCCTGTCTGGCCACCCTGTCCAAAGTCCTTCTCCTTCCACCCCACTTCTTTCCATCATGTTGTTCTGCTTGTACAGAGAACTTGGCGAAACCTCAAGTAAATAATTATTTGTTGCTTGGTCTGTCTCCTAGGTGGAAGCAGTTATGTGTGTCAGAGTGTATCTGTTCTGTTTTCAGCAGTGTCCCTAACACCTGCCACATGTGGTGGCTTATTTTATCAGGATAGAAGCCAGGTGCTTCTCCTGGTCTCCCATGTGGGTGCAGGGCCCAAGCACTCAGGCCATCCTCCACTGCCCTCCCGGGCCACAGCAGAGAGCTGGCCTGGAAGAGGGGCAACTGGAGCAGAATCCAGCACCCCGACTGGGACCAGAACCCGGTGTGCCGGTGCTGCAGGTGGAGGATTAGCCTACTGAGCCATGGTGCCAGCCCTTAGCCAAGTTTTAAAAATCATGCAGAAATATCTACAAGCTCCAAGTTCTTAAATTATATCTCAAATGAGTATAATAAGAGTGCCATTTTTTAAAGACTTATTTATTTACTTGAAAGTCATAGCTACAGAGAAGGAGAGATAGAAATAGAAGGATCTTCCATTTGCTGGTTCAGTCCCTATATGGCCACAATAGCCAAGGTTGAGCCAGGCTCAAGCCAAGAACCAGGAGCTTCTTCCAGGTCTCCGACATGGGTGGCAGGTCCCAAGCACTTGGACCATCTTTCATTGCTTTCCTAGATGCATTAGTAGGGAGCTGGATTGGAAGTGAACATCCAGGACTCAAACTGGCACCCATATGTGATGCCAGCATCGTAGGCTGTGGCACAATGTAGCTACACCACAACACCGACCCCAATGGTGACATTTTTACTACTCCTTTAATTCCAGTGGACAGTGCAGAGAACACAGAAGAGGTTCTACCCTAAGCACTTCCTTGATCAAGTTCCTGTAAATGTTTAAAAGACAGTTGCTGCCGTTGTGTGAACTAATTTGACTTAAAATCCTTTTGCAATCTCAGATTGCGAGGACTTTAGATCCAGAACTCTTTACTGCCTGCTGTAGACGACAGAAATTAAGGAGGAAGGAGAGGCTAAGAGAGACAACAAGGAAAGAGAATAAGAAAGCAGAAACCCGGGGCAGGATTTTGTCTTCGTGGTTAAGACCCTACTCGTAATGCCGGCATCCCACCCTGAAGTGTCTGGTTCAAGTCCCGGCCCTGTTTCTGATCCTATTTTCTGGACTGCACACCACGGGAGGCAGCGGTGATGGCTCAAGTTCTTGGGTCCCTGTCACCCACATGGGAGCCCCAGATGGGGTTCTCAGCTCCTATCTCTGGCCTGGCTGTTCGGAGTATTTGGGAAGTGAATAAACGGATGGACGATTTGTGTGTCTGTGTGTGTGTGTGTGTGTGTGTGTGTGTGTGTATTGTCCTGTCTTTAAAATAAAAGAAAAAAATAAATGATTTTTTAAATACAGGAAACAGAGGGGCTGGCACTGTGGTGTAGTGGGTTAACCCGCCGCCTGCAATGCCAGCATCCCAGATGGGCACCAGTTCATGTCCAGCTGCTCCACTGCCAATCCAACTGCCTGCTAATGGCCTGGGAAAGCAGTGGATAATGGCCTAACTACTTGAGCCCTGCCTCTCACATAGGCGACCTGGAAGAAGCTCCTGGCTCCTGGCTTCAGCCTGACCCAGCGCTGCTGTTGTGGCCATTTGGGGAGTGAACCAGCAGATGGGAAGATCTCTCTCTCTCTCTCTCTGCAACTCTGACTCCCAAAATAAATAAATTAAAAAAAAGAAAAAGAGACAGAACACAAAGAAGGAGTTGAAAAAAGTGGAAAAAATGAAACAGGCTGAGAACAACAGGAGGAGAGAAAGAAAGAATGAAGAAGGGAGAGTGACGCACACACAGTGCAAGGGAAATGGCCGGGGGCGGCTTCTGCAGACAGTGTTTACACAGAGCATGCTTCTGTCTTTGCATACTGGGGCCTGCAACCCCGGGGTTTCCTGTTTTGCTGTCCTTCATACTGTGGGAAAAGCTAGACATTCTTGTAAATGCCCTTTGGTCCTCTCCCAGCCTCAGCTTGTGCACCACACGACATTGACCTTGGCTGGGGCAGAGCAGACACCAGCGATTTGCTGATGGAAATTTGCCCCTGGTCGCTCATGGCTGCAAAGTTGCAGAGAGCACTTGCCAGGGACCACTGGCCCCTGATGCCCTGTTG
>CM027403.1:6892176-6950868 GCA_015711505.1 Sylvilagus bachmani | reverse complement strand
CAGGTCAAAGCCAGGGGCCTAGAGTTCACTCCAGGTGTCCCGGTTCACCAACCGCCCCCTCCACAGCGCCTTCCCCAACAGAGCCGACCCGCAGCCCCGCTCTCGGTCTTCCCGCGTCGCAGCCCATTGCTCCACCGCAGTAAGCCGCCAGCCGACACGCCCCTCGGCCTCTCCATTGCCCAAGCGCTAACGGCCCGTCCTCGCGCCAGGCATCTTGGGCTCGCGTCTGCGCACTGCGCCCCTCGGCCGGCGTGAGAAAGGGCTCGCGCCGCTCCCGAGTACCTAGGACCCAGGACGGAGGAGCGCGAAAAAGCTCCCCGAGCGGCAGTGCGCAGGCGCGCCCGCGATCCTCGCTGTCCGCGGCCTGGTCTTTGCTGGTGCTGGGGACCTGCCGGGCGAATCGCTGTCCGGTGGGGGGCGCTGCTGGACGGCGCCGGAGGCGGGTTGGGGGGTGGGCTTCTCGGAGACGGCGTAGAGTCTGGGTCGCCGCGCTAGGGGTGGGTCGTGGGCTGGCCCGGGAGCGCCGCGAAGTGCGATGGGGACGGGGCGGGAGCGGCTCGGGGCGCCGCCCGGGGGCGCGGACCCGATAAGGCGGGTGACAGCGGGCGGGGAGGGGCGGGCAGCGCCGCGTCCACGCCTCACGCTCCGGGCCGGGCCAGAGAGGGTCCCGGGCTTGGTGTGCGCCGGGCCGGCCGGCTGAGGTGCACCGGTCGCTAGCGGCGCCATGCGCGGCCCCGCGGCCTGGCCGCTCCTGCTGCTCGTGCGGCGGAGCCCGGCGGGGCCGGGGCGGCTCCTGCCGGCGGGCGGCATGTGGCCCGCGGCCACGCGTGCCCCAGGGTCTCTGCCGCCGCTGACGGGCCTGAGCCCGGCGCGGCCCTGGGGCGCAGGGCCGGGGCTCGTCGCAGGCGCCGGGGCCGCGCGCCGCTGCCGCAGCGGCTGCCCGGGCTGGGGTCTCAGGGGTCCGGGCGGCGGCGCGGCGGCCGTGCGGCTCCTGGGGCTGTGGGCTCGGCCCCTCGGCGCCTGCAGGTGCGGAGCGCTTCTCCGGCCGGGTGCTCCCCGGCTGCTGCGCACTGGGCTCGCCGGCGGCCCCGCGGCCGCTGCCCGGGCGGGAGGCGAGGCCCGGCGGCGCGGACCGGCGGCGACGGCCGGAGAGGACTCGCGGCTGCGCCCCGCGGCGGCGGCCGGGCGCTCGGAGGCCCGGAAGCTCCTGGGGCTGGCGTATCCCGAGCGCCGGAGACTGGCAGGTAGGCTCCCCCGCCCGCCGCGCTGCTGGGGCGGCTCCACCTGCAGGTCCCGGGCCCGTGCTGGGCCTCCCGCAGCCCGGGAGCGACGGGATGGGTGCTGGCACCTTGAGGTCTGTTTCGCTACAGCTTAGTAGGAAAATCCGTGCTGGCTTTGACAAGCATTCTCGGGACGAGCTGGGACCGTGTTTTCCTCTTTTCACAAACAGGAATTCTGGCCCGAGGTATGCCTTTATGCTGGGTTTTCAGAACTGTTTTCATTCTGCAAGTGTATCAAGCAGTCCACATTACTGTAGGGTGTGAAGGAAAACGGTCTAAACGCTCAAGAGCTGTTGTCTCCCTGAGTGGCCGGGAGAAAGTGACTGCGCTCTGTTCTGGGCAATCCACATTGGCCACGGGATTGTAGATCATATCCCAGCTAAATCGCAATTCATTTTTTTACATTTTTTAAATTAATTTATCTTTCAAAGATTTATTTGTTAAAAAGGCAGAGTTTCGAGAGAGAGAGACAGAGATCTTCCAGGTTCACTCCTGGTTCACTCCCCAGAAGGCTGCAATGCCCACAGGAGCCAGGGGTTTCATTCAAGTCTCCCACGTGAGTGCAAGGGTGCAAGCATTGGGCTTTTCCCAGGCCAGCAGCAGGGGGTTGGATCCCAAGTGGAAGAACTGGGATCTGAACTGCAGCCCGTTATGGGATACTGGCATTGCAGCCTGCAACTTAACCTGCTATGCCAAATACTAGCCCAAATTAATTTTTTAAACTTTTTTTTTTTTTTTTTTTTTTTACTAATTTGATAGAGTTACACAGAGAGGGAGAGACAGAGAAAAAGAGATCTTCCGTCTTCAGGTTCACTCCCCAAAGAGCCACAATGACTGGGGCTGGGCCAGGCCCAAGCCAGGAGCCCAGAACTACTTCTGGGTCTCCTGTGAAGGTGGCAGGGACCCAAGTACTTGGGCCGTCTTCTGCTGCTTTCCCAGGCATGTTAGCAGGGAGCTGGATCAGAGCGGGAGCAGCCAGGACTCGAACCTGTGCTCTTTGGGGACGCTGGTGCTGCAGGCCACAGCTCAGCCTCAAGTTGCTGTGCCACAACACTGGCCCCTGAAATTCATTGTTTTAAGAACTCAAAATAAGGTAGGGGCTGGTGCTGTGGCATAGCAGGTAAAGCTGCCACCCGCAGTGCCAGCATCCCATTTGGGCCTTGGTTCTGGTCCTGGCTGCTCCACTCCACTCCAGTTCTGTTATAACCTGGGAAAGCAGCAGCAGATGGCTCAAGTGCTTGGGCCACTGCATCCCTGTGGGAGACCCTGAAGAAGTTCCTGGCTCCTGGCTTCAGATCGGCACAGCCAAGTGGAAAGTGAACCAGCAGATGGAAGACCTGCGCCCGCCCACCCACCCCACCCCATCCCACTGCTGCCTCTGTCTCTCTGCAACTCTTTCAAATAAATAATCCTTGTGTGTGTGTGTGTGTATGTGTGTGTGTGTGTGTGTTTTAAAGAGGGGCCCAAATTGTAGCTGCCATCTGGAGTCTCAGCTTCTCCACTTCCTATCCAGTTCCCTGATAATTTGCCTGGAAAAGCAGTGGAAGATGGCCCAGTGCCTGGGTCCCCGCCAGCCTCATGGGAGACTTGAGTGGAGTTCCTGACTCCTGGCTTCGGTCTGGCCCAGCCCCAGCCTTTGTGGCCATTTGGGGAGTGAACCAGTGGATGGAAGATCTCATTCTCTCTGTGTAACTCTGCCTCTCAAACAAATCTTTTTTTAAAAAATTGAATGCTTTCAAGTGAAACTAACCAGTAATTATTTTAGCCATGATTGAAAGAATATTTAAATGCAAGAGCCTCCTAGTATTAACACTTTTTAAAAAAATCTTCACTTTGTAGAAATGTGTTGAGCCTTTATTACATGCTTGCTCCTGGGCTTACACTTAGAACTGAAAAGAAACGTGGTCCCTGATCTGCCTGGGGCTTCCAGTATAGCGGAAAGAAACACTAAGAAAATATTTGTATGACCAGATAGATATAGATAGATAAACAGATAGATAGATAAATTTCTGTAGATTGTCTGGATAGATAGTCTGTCTGGATGTTGGCATTTGTAGCAATAAGAGGAAGTGGGAGGTCTTTGTTAATTTGTAACTTGTCCTCAGAGCATCCTCAGAAGTTGATACATATCTTTGAAATGCCCACGATAAAAAGTGGCATTGTGTGCGCATTTTAAAGTCAAAAGACCAAAAAATAAAACAAAATTAAAGCAATGCTGAGTTGAAGAGAAGTCATCCCAATGTTAGTCTTTAGGAAAACAAATAAAAATCAGTTTCTAAAAATGTGCTTTATATTCAAATACTGATACTTTCATCCGTCTTCAGCCGTGTGCTGACTGTGCCCTCCGAGCTGTGCGCTGAGACCCTTGATGTGAAGTGGCTTGTGTCAGAAACCGTGAAGGCAGGGTGTTCCCATGGAAGGTTTCCCTGTGCCTCATAAGCGTGGCTGCCATTCCTCTTCCAAACGAGCTGCTGCTCTCTGATCTGCCGCTTAACCCCTGCTGCCCCATTCTCACTTCGTGTAGGAACCTACAGCTGTTTTCCCAGCCTTGTGTCCACAGAACTGCCCCTGAATCCCTTTGGAGCTAGTCATTCTTCATCTTAGCACTTTGGCCAGAAGGAGTCCTGAAAGCTGCAGGAGGGGCAGAGCATGGGCCGGTGAGATAAGAGCATTTCATCAGAGCCTTCTTGCTGTGCCTGGCAGATAGAGGCCCTGCAGTGTGCTTGGGGCAGGGTCTTAGGAGTGAACAGCAAGAGGGCCCCCAGGGAGGGTTCCCGTAGGAGAACGCTGCCAGCATGGAGGTTGTGTGTGTGGGGGGGGGGGCCTTGGTCAGCAGGGTCAGCTTCCCAGATGGGCTGGGGACAGCAGACTTCGACCCTGCCTGCCCACCGAATTACTGACAAGGGGTTGTGTGGCTGGAGATTGGGTCCCTTCCTGGAACCTGTCGCCTGCTTGTAGCTTTGTGAGTTTGCAGTTATCGTTTGTGAAGTGCCCACAGTGGAACAGTACAGGGGGCACAGTGAGCGAGGTGGGGGTGAGGAATGCTCAGAGGTCAGGACAGTGGCCTGCCAGGAACAGGGCACTGTGGATCAGCAGGATGAGCCTGTGAAACTGGGGCCGTTCCCAAGAGCCAGGGGTGCTGTGGTGCCCCTGAAATATCTTACTTCAGGGATTGCATTAGCACGCTCTACCTAGGCTGTGACAAGTGGCTGATCAGAATTGACTGAGGCATAAAATAGATCTGGGGTTCTAAAAGGACTGTAGAAAAAAATGTAAAGTGTCTTTTTTTTATGTTATATGCAAATAATATTTTGGACATATTGGATCAGATAAAATGTTAGCAAAATTAATTTTGCCCATTCCTTTTTTTAATGTGGCAACTAGAACCATTGAAGCTACCTAGGTGGCTCCCGCCATGTTTCTGTTGAGGGTACCAGGCCAAGGTGAGCCCCCTGTGTTAGTGGGCAGGTGCCCCCAGCTCTAGAGGGCTCACTGACAGTGCAGATGGAGGCACTAGAGATGCTGGAGCTCAGATCTTGGTGCAAGGCTTCACCCCATGAGATGACCTGAGAGTCTCCTGAGCCCCGTTTCCTCCCCATCTGTCAGCCCTCATGGCTTTGCTTCCTTCCCTTTACTTCAGCCAGGTCCCTGTATTCAGCCTGCACCTGCCACAGATCCACCCCTGGGGTTCCTATAGAACAGAACAAGTTAATAAGATACTTTACATTTTTTCCACTGTCCTCTTAGAGTCTGACATGTTTTGTACAGTGCAGTCTCCCATCAGCCACGTGTCACAGCACAGCTTGGGTGAGTGGATGTTTTCGCTGTAGTATCCATGGAATGTGTCTCCAGACTCCCCAAACCCAGTAACCAGAGTTACCTTCTCCCTCCAAAGCTGCCTTTCCCCCTCCACCCCTTGTCTGTGGCGGAGGACTCCTCTGTGAATCCCTTGGCCCCAGCCAGAGACTTGGGGTTTTGTAATGACAGTAGTAGTAGTAGGCAATAACTTTTATTTCTTACTTCCTAGTCCCTGGCCCTGTGTCAGATGATTTACATATGTGTCTGATTTATCTCTCCCAACAACTCCATGGAGAGGGTGATATTCTTATTGCCATTTTACAGATAAAGAGACTGAGGCATAGCGAAGCTGAGTGACTCACACGAAGGCAGCTGCGTGGCAGAGCTACGGTTCTGAACCTGTCTGTCCCGTCTTCAGAACTGGCCCTTTAAACAACAACAAAAGATTTAAATAATTATTCATTGGAAAGACAGAAGTTAGAAAGAGGGAGAGACAAAGAGGGAGCTCTTCCATTCATTCCCCCAAATGGCTACAATGGCCAGCCCTGAGACAGCTTGAAGCCAAGAGCCAGGAGCTTCATCCAGGTCTCTGACATGTGTGGCAGGGGCCCAAGCACTTGGACCATCTTCTGCCTTCCCAAGTGCTTTAGCAGGGAGCTGGGTCAGAAACAGAGCAGCTAGAGCTTGAACCAGGACCCATATGGGATGCTGGCAGTGCAGGCTGCTGTTTAAACTGCTGTGCCACAACGCCAGCCCCCCAGAGCTGGCGCTTCTGACCTGCTAGCCAAATCCCTCCGGTCATTACATTGTGTAGCATCCAGTTCCGACCCATCTTTGTCTGCCCAACATAAAGCCCCTTTCAGCCTACATTGCTACAGTAGCTAAATGGTAATAAAACATGCTGATAATCTTTTAAAATAAAAAGCAAAACTAAGAAGGCATGTCCTGAAGTGAGCTTGGATTCAGCTAAGTTCTTTGATCTTTGTAATCAGCATTATTGCTATGAAAGAACCAAGCTCAGAGTCAGAACCTCAGGGTATTATTGCATTCATAAAATACAGACTCTTACTGTGAAATCGTAACTATAGTTCAGAAAACTCGAAGAGGAGGGGAAAGATGGACCTTTACTTCATTCACCTACATTGTACTTTGGGGAGTATTTGCAAACCAGAAAGATAAACTGCCTCTGTAAGATGAAACAAGTTTTCTGCTGAACCCTCCACTCACCAGGACAGCTGCTTCCCGAGCTGTCAGTTCTGCTAGGCTGAGCTGTGTGGAACCCGAGTTAGAGGCTCTCCCTGCCCTATGTACTTTCAGTCTCACTTGGGCACTGTACCCAGGAGTGTGGTGCTTTGAAACAAGACCCCGGACAAGGGTCTGGCGCTGTGGCAGAGTAGGTTAAGCATCCGCCTGTGGTGCCTGCATCCCATGTGGCCACAGGATCCAGCTCTGGCTGCTCCACTTCTGATCCAGCTCCCTGCTGATGCACCTGGGAAAGCAGCGGAGGATGGCCCAAGTCCTTGGGCCCCTTCACCCACATGGGAAACCTGGAAGAAGCTCCTGGTTCCTGGTTTCTGATCGGCTTAGTTCTGGCCTTTGCAGCCATTTGGGGAGTGAACAAGTGTATGCAAGACCTCTCTCTCTTTCTCTGTAACTCTGCCTCTCAGGTAAATAAATAAATCCTAAAAAAAAAAAAAAAAAAAAAGGCCCTGAACCAACAAAATGAAAGGCCTTTGCCCAGGTTCACATTACACAGGTGGATTGTGATTATGGGTTTTTAAGGCAGCCGCATGGACATTGTGAACTACGAGATTTTACATTCCTGCTTAGGCTATTAAAGACTTTGGTCTGACAGACTGTTAACCTCCGTTGCCAAAGTTTCATTCATTCATTCAACAAATATGGAGCTTTTCCTGTGTGCCTGTCACCATAGGCAGAGGGGATATAGCAATGAACAAATCATCAAATCTTTTTTTAAAGATCTGTTTTATGGGACTGGGGCTGTGGTGTAGCAGGTAAAGCCACTGCCTGTGGCCCCGGCATCCCATATGGGCATCGGTTTAATTCCCAGCTGCTCCACTTCCGATCCAGCTCTCTGCTATGGCCTGGGAAACAGCAGAAGATGGCCCAAGTGCTTGGGCCCCTGCACCTGCATGGGAGACCAGAAGAAGCTCCTGGCTTCTGGTTCAGATTGGCTCAGCTCTGGCCTTTGGGGCTATCTGAGGATAAAAGATCAAAGCGGATAAAAGAACTCTCTCTCTCTCTCTCTCTCTCTGCCTCTACCTCTCTGTAATTCTGCCTTTCAAATAAATAAATCTTTTTTTTTTAAGATCTATTTTACTTATTGAAAGAGTTACAGAGGGAGAAGGAGAGGGAGAGGTCTTTATCCGCTGTTTACTCCCCAGCTGGCCGAGACAGCTGGCGCTGAACCAAGCAGAAGCCAGGAGCCAGGCTGGCGCCGTGGCTCAACAGGCTAATCCTCCGCCTTGCAGCGCCGGCACACCGGGTTCTAGTCCCGGTTGGGGCGCTGGATTCTGTCCCGGTTGCCCCTCTTCCAGGCCAGCTCTCTGCTGTGGCCAGGGAGTGCAGTGGAGGATGGCCCAAGTGCTTGGGCCCTGCACCCCATGGGAGACCAGGAGAAGCACCTGGCACCTGGCTTCTGCCATCGGATGAGCACGGTGCGCCGGCCGCAGCGCGGCGGCCATTGGAGGGTGAAGCAACGGCAAAAGGAAGACCTTTCTCTCTGTCTCTTTCTCTGACTGTCCACTCTGCCTGTCCAAAAAAATAAGTAAATAAATAAATAAAATAAATAGAAGCCAGGAGCCAGAAATTTATTTATTTGAAAGTCAGAGTTACACACAGAGAGAAGGAGAGGCAGAGAGAGAGAGAGAGAGAGAGAGAGAGAGGTCTTCCATCCACTGGTTCACTCCCCAGTTGGCCACAACCGCTGGAGCTGCGCCTATCCGAAGCCAGGAGGTAGGAACTTCTTTCAGGTCTGCCTCACGGGTCCAGGGCCCCAAGGACTTGGGCCGTCTGCTACTGCTTTCCCAGGCCATAGCAGAGAGCTGGATCAGAAGTGGAGCAGCCAGGACTTGAACTGGCACCCATATGGGATGCTGGCACTGCAGGCAGCAGCTTTATCTACTATGCCACAGCGTACCCCCCCCCCCTTTTTTAGATCTTTACCAACACAGTGGCCAAATTGTTTGATCTCTGTTCATCCAATACATAAAAAATAGTATGTCCTTGTAATTTAAATGTGCTTCCCTCTTATTGTGAATGTGGTCATTTGTAATATGTGTAGTTCTTAATTGAATTTCTGGATATTTGCTGATGAGGCTCTATCCCCTTTATTTCTTCAGGTATTGTATAATTTTGTTTTTCTTTATTTTCCTATCATACTTACATTCTAGTGCTTTATTCCCCAAAGCTGTAATTTTAAGAAGGAATATATCGCATGTGTAATGGATCCCTGTAAAGGATATTTTGCCCCTTCCCTAATCCTTCCCACCCCCTTCCCCCCACCCCATTTCTCCCTTTAGCTGAGACCCTTGGTGCTAAACCAGACCCTTCCAGACTCCTTGCAAAGCACCTGGCAAACAGATAAGCTGCACAGGGCAGCTAGTGAAACAGATAAGAGGAAAGTCCCCAGAGGCTTTAAAGAGCGCCCAGCTCTCCTGCCATCTGCTTTCTACCTCCCCCTCCTCCAACCCCATAATAGCAAACCCCCTCCTTAACTGGATAAAAACCCAGTTTTAAATGTGCCCTGGGCACAGTGTTGGTAAGAACGGATTGCCGCCCCTCTTTGCTCTTAATAAAGTAACCTGTCTCTGTTGAGATTGGTTCCATCTCCCTTCTGTCTCATCCCTACGGATACAAAAGACCAAAACTGAGCCATTCCAAACCTAACACCCTGAAGCTACTTTGTGAAGATTATTTAGGGAGAGGCAGACTGTGTGTGTGTGTGTGTTTAGTTTTCATTTGAGAGAGTGTTCATGCACAGTTCACTCCCCCAAATACCCACAGCAGTGGGATTGGGCTGGGGCTCAAACTGGGAGCCAGGACTTCAGTCAGGGTCTCCCACATGGGTGGTGGGGACCCAAGACCCTGCCAGGGTCTGCATTAGCGGGAAACGAGCCCAGAGCCAGAGACGAGACTGGAAAGCCAGCCCTCGGATATGGGATGTGGTATCTTACCAGCGTCTTGACCACCAGGACAAGGCCTGCCCTGTGGGATGTGTTTTTGAAATACCAGACATAGTCAGGAGTTTCACATGAATAGTTGGGTCTTCAAGCTAAGGTACAGTTGACCAAGGAATAACAGTAAGTATAGGAAAACCATGATCTGAGATGAACTCAAAGATCAGGAGGCGGGAAGGGAGGCCAGAATGGGTTGACTCTCCGCTCTTCCTGCTGCGGAAGGGACGATGGAGTCAGCAAGATGTGTTTGTCCTGGCTTAGGGATGATCCCACACTTCCTCCCAGTCGCACTGCTCCTTCTCTGGAACCCCCCGACTCTTCCCGTTAACCAGGGCTCCAGGGAAGAAACTCCAAGGACTGATGTTAACACAACACCTGCTCTGGACACAGTCTATCTGGGAGGAGAGCCTCATGGACTCAGCACCGCAGCCCTTGCTGAAGCGTACAAACTCATGTTTTCCAGCTGCCGTGGGGTTTCTGGCCGTGTCCAGTGTCATCACCATGTCCGCCCCTTTCTTCCTGGGGAAGATCATTGACATCATCTATACCAATCCCACGGTGGACTACAGTGACAAGCTGACTCGCCTCTGCCTTGGCCTCACCTGTGTGTTTCTGTGTGGTGCTGCTGCCAATGCCGTCCGTGTCTACCTCATGCAAACCTCAGGTAGGCGTCGCTCCTCTGCACGCCATCCTAAGGAAGACGCAGTGTGTTCTGTGGTCCACTTGAGCCTCGAGTTGTGTGTGTGCAGGCCACAGTCTCCCCCTGGTTTCACGTTCAGTGAGGACAGACCCCAGTGTCAGGGCAGGTGTAGAAGTGTGGATGACTTGAAACAGAGTACCCTCTTCTGAACTCTTCTGCTTGCTGGAGGTGAGCAGTGTGGGAAATCGCCTCCCTAGTCTCGTGGGAGCTTTGAGAACCAGGCCCTCAGCTGTGAAGTGGGAATTCTGGGCCGCCTTTGTGGAGCTGTGAAAGCTGTGTATCTGTCCCATGCCTGCATTTCCTGTCGAGTAGCTCACTGGATGGTAGCATTTTTGATATTTCTGCCTGGAGAGCTCATTGTCAACAGGTAGGTAACAGCCACAATACCAATAGAGCCCAGGACAGGGAGTCAAAGTCTATAGCTCCCCATTTAGCTAATAAGATACTCTGTAGATAATTAACCTGTTCTTGCCATTTGAAGGCTCAGTGCAGAAGAGGGTTTGCAGGAAGGAATACAATTAGCTTTTGGGTATCGATATAGTCAAACTCCTTTGTAAATAATACTTTAAAAAACCAGTGTGTGTCATGTAATATTTACCTTACTTCTGTATCCTCTCATGAGTGCCCCAGCTGTTGGTGCACAGAGAAAATTAGTGTTCACTGCTAATCACGGCTGTTGCTACTCCAGGGCCTGGGCGAGTTTGCGCTCACCAACGCGACGTAGTGCAGAAGCTCGGCGGCCCAGCGCTCACAGGGCTTGCGCCAGGCCCAGCTGCTGGCTGTTGGGAGGCTGCACCTGCAGGGGAATGGGTGGCCTGCCTAATTGCTTGCTTTTGTAGGTCAGCGCATTGTGAATAGGCTGAGAACTTCGTTGTTCTCCTCCATTCTGAGGCAGGAGGTCGCTTTCTTCGACAAGACTCGCACAGGAGAACTGATTAACCGCCTGTCCTCAGACACCGCACTCCTGGGACACTCGGTGACTGAAAACCTTTCCGACGGGCTCAGGGCTGGAGCCCAGGCTTCTGTTGGCATCGGCATGATGGTACGTTGGCCTGGTTCCCATCCTTCCTTTAGTATCTTTCTGTCACATTACTTCTGTGTGCTATGCGGAATACTCATGGGTTTTATGAAGATTAAAGAGAGCTGGTGAACTCCACTAAAGCAAGATACACACTCTGGAGACAGCACCTTCAGTCCCACCTGTGCATTAAACACACTCACACCTTCAGTAGGAAATGCGACTGTCTTGCCATCTTGTGTAACAAGCACGTCTTGACTTTTGTTTTTGACAGTTTTTTGTCTCGCCTAGCCTGGCCACCTTTGTTTTGAGTGTGGTGCCTCCAATCTCTATTCTTGCAGTGATTTATGGACGATATCTACGGAGACTGACCAAAGCCAGGCAGGACTCGCTGGCACAAGCCACTCAGGTACAGGCCCCTTCCCATGCTCACCATTTCCTGTAGAATGGGCGCAGAGTCACGGTTCTTGAGGGCAGACCCTGTGGGATGTGCTTAGGTTTCTGAACAATGTACCCTCCTTTCATTAGTTTCGAGCCTAAGACCCTGGAAATCCAAAGTACTCTGGCTTCTGGAGTAGATCTCTACCCATGTCTCACACTGTATCTAATGTGACTGAACCTTGTATGAACATCTAATTTCTTAATATCAATATTTCTTGTAAACAAGCAAAAAAAAAGCTAATCATGTTATAAAATTTGTTTCTGAGGGCTAGTGCTGTGGCACAGTAACTTAAGTCACTGTTGTGACACTGGCAACCCATAGTGAAGTGCCACTTGGACTCCTGGCTGCTCCACCTCCCTAGTAATTCACCTGGCAAGGCGGCTTCCTGCTAATGTGCCTGGGAAGGCAACAGAAGAGGGCTCAAGTACTTGGTCCCCTACCAGAGGGAGAGCTGGCTCATGGTTTCAGTCTGCTACGGACCTGGCTGTTGTAACCATTTAGAGAATGAAAGAGTATGGGGCTGGTGCTGCGATGCATGGGTTAAAACCCTGGCCTGCAGCACCGATATCCCATATGGGTGCCAGTTTGAGTCCGGCTGCTCCACTTCCAGTCCAGCTATCTGCTATGGCCTGGGAGAGCAGTAGAAGATGGCCCAAGTCCCTGGGCCTCTGCACCCATGTGGGAGACCTGGAGGAAGCTCCTGGCTCCTGGCTTTGGATCAGTTCAGTTCTGGCCGTTGTGGTCATCTGGGGAGTGAACAGTGGATGGAAGGTCTCTTTCTCTCTGGCTCAATCTCTCTCTGTAACTGTATCTTTCAAATAAATAAATCTTAAAAAGGAGAGAGGATGAAAGAGTAGATGGAAGAATTCTCATTCTTCCTCTCCCTCTCCCTCATACATCACTGTCATTCTGCTTTACAAACAAATTAATACATCTTAGTAAGAAAATAGTTTCTGGGTGATACTGTATCCTTTGTTAATTTAATAAAACTAGCTTTTCAGTGCTGTGCAGCATTACTTTCTTTTTAAAGATTTTTTTATTTATTTGAAAGTCAGAGATACACAGAGAGAGAGAAGAGGCAGAGAGAGAGAGAGAGAGAGAGAGAGAGGTCTTCCATCCGATGGTTCACTCCCCAATTGGCCACAATGACCGGAGCTGTGACGATCCGAAGCCAGGAGCTTCTTCTGGGTCTCCCACCTGGGTGCAGGGACCCAAGGACCTGGGCCATCCTCCACTGCTTTCCCAGGCCATAGCAGAGAGCCACATAGGAAATGAAGCAGCCAGGTCTTAAACTGGCGCCCACATGGGATACCGGTGCTTCAGGCCAGGGCATTAACCCGCCACACCACAGCCCAACATTACTTTTTTTTTTTGACAGGCAGAGTGGACAGTGAGAGAGAGAGAGACAGAGAGAAAGGTCTTCCTTTGCTGTTGGTTCACCCTCCAATGGCCGCTGCGGCCGGCGCACTGCAGCTGGTGCACCGCGCCAATCCGAAGGCAGGAACCAGGTGCTTCTCCTGGTCTCCCATGGGGTACAGGGCCCAAGCACTTGGGCCATCCTCCACTGCACTCCCTGGCCACATCAGAGAGCTGGCCTGGAAGAGGGGCAACCGGGACAGAATCCGGCGCCCCGACCCGGACTAGAACCCGGTGTGCCAGCACTGCAAGGCAGAGGATTAGCCTATTGAGCCGCGGCGCCGGCCCCAACATTACTTTTTAAAAGCAATAAAAACAATTTATATTTTCATGTTACAGAAAACATGCATGTTTATCATTGAAAAATTTGAAAACATAAATGAAAGTCAAAAGCATACTTAACCTGATTTCAGAATTAATGTCATGAGCATCTTGGAGTCTAGCCTTTCTACTCATCTTCTGGTCTGCAAATATAGATTTCTGTATCTAGTACCCTGCTATTTTCCTTCCTATCTACCTATCTGTCTAATGTGTATAGATACAGATTTGTTTTTCCAAAAATAGGATTGTTCTGTGTGCTAATTCGTTTCCCATTGATAGTGGCTTAAATGAGAATTGCATTTTAATTTTTATTCTAGAAATTCTTAAAGTATAACCTTCCTCCCCCTAAAATGTGCTAATTATTTTCCCAGCTAGCTGAGGAACGTATTGGAAATATAAGAACTGTCCGGGCTTTTGGGAAAGAGATGACTGAAATGGAGAAATACACCAGCAAAGTCGACCACGTGATGCAGTTGTCAAGGAAAGAGGCTCTCGCTCGGGCCGGCTTCTTCGGCGCAGTAAGCAGATCGTTCCACAGGGGTGAAAAGGGCAGGTGTTTCGATTGGGAGAGATTTTTGTTCTGTGGCTCTTGACAGAAGCAGAAACTTATTTTATGTCAGGACTGAGTTCATCCTTGAGATACATTTGTGAAAAGAGAGGAAACAAGTGAATGTAGGTAGAGAGACGCATGGTCCGGATGAGCTTTACCTAGCAGCTGCCTGGCACTGCAATTCTGAGCCCCACCCAGACCCACCAAATCCAACTCTCTGGGGGCGGGGCCGTCATCTTAACAGGGTCATCCAGGTCATTCTGAGCAAGTGAAGGTGAGACTTCCCAAGAATTGACCAAAATGAACTCAGTGGATTGCAAAAAGGAAGGATCAAAAATTGATCCCCATGGTGTCACGATGTGAAGTACACATCGGACCCGGAAGCAAATTCATGCTCCGTTCCAACTGGCAGGAACTCCCGAGGTCATGCAGTCACTGCCATGATTAACAGCAAGAGAAAAGAAACAGCTGAAGGCTGCCCTGCCCCAAGACCGCATTCCTTGCAGACCTCCAAGCAGGTCACAGATACGGGGTGCCAGCCTCTAAGTGCCGTGTCCTGCCCAGAACACCTCATTAGAATATTCAAACACGCACAGTGGCTATCTAGTCCTTTCCTAAGAAATTTAATGTCATTGTTTCCTTTGCAAAGCAAGTAAATTGAGTAAAATAGGAATGTAATGGGTGACTTAATATCTAGGTTTGCATGGGGAGGAAATTATTTCTTTCAATACTGAAAATATCCAAAAAGTGTGTTTTATTTGATACTTTACATTTTGGAGAAATCTCTTGTGGTGATAGTTCAGTGCCACGGGAAACCTAGGCCTTGCAAATGTTTGTTGGATTGTGGGTCTTTTGTTCCCGCCTGAATGTGTCTCCTTCGTCCTACAGACCGGGCTCTCTGGGAACCTGATTGTGCTTTCCGTCCTGTACAAAGGGGGGCTGCTGATGGGCAGTGCCCACATGACAGTCGGTGAACTCTCTTCCTTCCTAATGTATGCTTTCTGGGTTGGACTAAGCATTGGAGGTATATAATTTAAAAAGGCTTGGGGGGTTGCAAATTACAAATCAGAGTCTACTTTTTTTTTAGATTTTTTTTTTAGGTTTTATTTATTTATTTGAAAGGCAGAATGACAGAGGCAGATAAAGCCATTTCCATTCTCTGATTCATTCCCAAAAGGCCACCATGGCCCAGGCTGTCCCAGGAGCCCGAAAATCCATCTGGGTCTCCCATGTTGGTTGCTACTTTCCCAGGCATGCTAGCAGAGAGCTGGATTAGAAGTGGAGTAGCTGGGACTCAAACCAGTGCCCTGATGTTGGATGCCAGCACTGTAAGCGGCAGCTTAGCCTTGTGTGCCGTAATGCCAGCCTCTAGATTCTAGTTTCTGTAACAAAAACTGAACTTCTACATTATTCTACCTCTTGCTAATTAACTTCCTCTGTAAAAAATTTCCTAGAATATCATTCCAACTAGACTTATTTTTAAACTTTATTTATTTGAGAGAGAGAGAGAGATCTATCATCCACTGGTTCACTCTCCAAAGGCCTGCTAACAGCTAGGGCTGGGCCAGGCCAAAGCCAGGAGCTGGGAACTCCATCCAGGTCTCCCACATGGGTGGCAGGAATCAAGCTACTCAGCCATCATCTGCTGCCTCCCAGGGTCTGTTTTGTATGTGGCCTATTCTGGTTGGCTTGCTTGATCTAGTAATATACACTTAAGGTCCTCCATATCTTTTCATGGCTGGGTAGGTCATTTCTTTTTAGTTCCTAATAATACTCCGTTATCTGTTATTGTATCTGTTATTCCGTTTTCCATTCACCTACTAAGAACATCTGGAGTGCTTCCAAATTTTGGCAAGTGTGAATAGAGCTGCTGTAAGTAATTTTGTGCTGGTTCTTGCCTGGATGTACATGTGCAGTTCATTTCGGTAGATATAAACAAGCACAACTGCTGGGTCAGATAACAAGAGTAAGTTTAATTCTGTAGGAAACTGCCACACTGTCTTCCAAAGTGACTGCACCGTCATGCGTTGCACCAGCAGCTAATGGCAGTTTGTGCTGTTCCACGGCCTTGCCAGCTGTGGTGTTGTCAGTGTTCTGAACCTTAGCCTGATTGTTGTATGTGTGGTAGCATCTCATTGTTGTAGTAATTTGCATTTCTCTGATGACATGATGTTGAGCATCTTTTCAGAGTCATTTACCATCTTTTTATCTTCTTTTATTTTTAGGTTTTTTTTTTTAAATAAAAGATGTATTTATTTGAAATCTAGAGTTATAGAGAGAGGAGAGAGAGATCGATCGATCGATCTTCCGTCTGATGGTATGCTCCCCTGGCCCATGACTGGGCCAGGTCCGTGCCAGGAGCTTCTTCCAAGTCTCCCCTGTGGGTGACAGGGGTCCAACACTTGGGTGACAGGGGTCCAACACGTGGGTCATCCTTCCACTACTTTCCCAGGCCATTAGCAGGGAGCTGGATTGGAAGTGGAGCAGCCAGGCCACAAACCAGCACTCACATGGGACACCAGCATCACAGATGGCAACTTCACCTGCTGTGCCACAACACTGGCCCCCATCTTTCTATCTTCTTTGGTGAAGTTTCTGTTATGTTTTGTTTGTTTCCTGTTGTTAAGTTTTGTTTGTTTTTTGTTTTGTTTTGTTTTGTTTTTGACAGGCAGAGTGGATAGTGAGAGAGAGGTCTTCCTTTTGCCGTTGGTTCACCCTCCAATGGCCGCCGCGGCTGGCGCACTGCGGCCTGCGCTGATCCTAAGGCAGGAGCCAGGTGCTTCTCCTGGTCTCCCATGGGGTGCAGGGCCCAAGCACTTGGGCCATCCTCCACTGCACTCCCAGGTCATAGCAGAGAGCTGGCCTGGAAGAGGGGCAACTGGGACAGAATCCAGCACCCCGACTGGGACTAGAACCTGGTGTGCTGGTGCCACAAGGCAGAGGATTAGCCTATTGAGCTGTGGCACCAGCCCTGCTGTTAAGTTTTAAGAATTCTTTGTTCAAAGGTTCTCCTTGGTGTGTGATGTGGTTATGTCCTGATGAATCATTAGTAAGTGGAAAATGTCATCAGGTGAAATTCATTTAATACACTTAACCTACCAAATGTCATAGCTCAGCAACGCAGCACGTTGTAGATATTGGTTATTTCTCCTGCTGATCATGTGACTGTGAATTGAGGCTCCTGCCGTTGCCCTGTGAGAGGGTAACATAGTGCAAATCACTAGCCCAGGAAGAGGCCAACACTCAAAATTCAATATATGGTTTCTAATGAAAGGATATTGTTTTCGTACCATCACAAAGTAAAAAAAAAAAAAAAAATCTAGCTCAAACCATGTCACAGAATGTGTATTTTGGATAATGGTTGTTTGCCAGTGTGTATCTTGTCATTCTCTTGAAAATTTCTTTTGCAGAGCAGAAATGTTTAATTTTAATGAAGTCTAGCTTATCACTTCTCTTTCATTGGCTATGCCTTTGGTGTTGCATCTAAGAAGGCATTGCCAAATTCCAGGTCAACTACATTTCTCCTTTATTATCTTCTAGGAGTCCATAGTTATGCATTTTATGTTTAGGTCTGACTCTTTGTAATTTAATTTTTGTGGAAGGTGTAAAGTCTGTCTAGATTTACTTTTTTGATGTGGATATTGATTGTTAACAGAAACATTTGTTGGAAAGACAACAAATGTATTGTCATTGTATCTGTATTGCCTTGTCTTTGCTTCTTTGTCAAAGATCGTTAACTATATTTGTGTAGGTCTGATTTTCACTAATGCATTTTTTAATTCAAAGCTGAGGTTTTAGTTGTATATCTTGCATAAATATCCATAGACCATAGAAAGAACATTTGAATTGCAGTTTTTCAGCATCCTCAACTGAGGAAATGTTACGAATATTTATCCTCATATTTGACATAGATCATTGTACTTGGACTGTCAGTCATTAATTAAGTCATAGTTCAAAAGTGACTCCCAGGGCAGGCATTTGCCCTGGTGGTGAAGATGCTGGTTCCGATGTCTTCATCCCATATTGGAGTGCTGGGTTCAGAGCCTTTCTCCACTCCTGCCTCCAGCTTACTGATAATGCAGACCCTGAGATGAAGAGACGATGGCTCAAGGAGCGGAGATCACCCATGTCGGAGGCCTGGATTAAGTTCCTGGCTCCTGGCTTTTTGTCTGTCCCAGCCTTAGTTGTTGTAGGCATTTGGCGAGTGAACTACCAGATGGGACTTCTCTCTCTCTCTCTCTCTCTCTCTCTCAAATAAATATTTTTGATTTTTCTCAGAAAATAGATTGGTAGAGTAATTACCAATGCAAATTCCTTTTTGGTTTTTAGCCTATGGGAAAGTTACATTCAGGGGATGGCAGTATGGCGCAGCGGGTAACGCCGCAGCATGCAGTGCTGGTATCCCATATGGGCGCTGGTTAGAGTCCAGCTGCTCCACTGCTGATCCAGCTCTCCACTGTGGCCTGGGAAAGCAGTAGAAGATGGCCCAAGTCCTTGAGCCCTTGCATCCATGTGAGGGACCCGGAAGAAGCTCCTGGCTTCAGATAGGTGCAGTCTGGCCGTTGTGGCCATCTAGAGTAAACCAGCAGATAGAAGACCGACCTCCCTCCCTCCCTCTCTCTGTCCCTGCCTCTGTCTCTGCCTCTCTTTAACTCTGCCTTTCAAATAAATAAATAAATCTGAAGAAAAAAGTTATTTTCATTGAGTACCTAAAAATATTTGATTTTGTGGATTTACCTTTAAAATAAATACTGAAGTATTTTATGTTCCCTTTAATTATGGGATAAGTGTTATATTTCATTAATATTGCCTTTTTTAACTAGGAAGACTTCCTCTATAGCATTATAATTTTCATTCAGTGATTAAGTAGTGTGACTCTATGTATTTCCGAATTCCCTGATCAAGCATTCAATCCTTATTAGAAACCAATAAACTTGAAGGAGGAGATGTGAAAAGGAAACTAGAGAATGAGACAGAAGACATTGTGAAAATGAATTCCCAGGCAGCTTCCTAAACTACTTTTTTAAAAAGAACAGATTGTCTGTTGAATTCACATTTTTGTCACTACTCCCAGGGAACTGAGGGGCCAATAGCTGCTCCTTGGAGCAGGTGATGGGCCTGTGTGTGGATGCTGCTTCTCTTCCTCAGGTCTGAGCTCTTTCTACTCGGAGCTGATGAAAGGACTGGGCGCAGGGGGGCGCCTCTGGGAGCTCATGGAGAGAGAGCCCAAGCTGCCTTTTAATGGTAAGTCTGATGTGATGATTCTTCTCTATGCGGACTAAATAAATCTGGCTTTGCACCATGAGACCAGCTCCTTGCCCTGCCTTAAAGGATGAGCCACAGGTGCATGGTCCCTGTGCAGGGCAAGGAAGGGTCTGCTTTCCTATGGGAAAGTGGTGAGGGGGTGGGACAGCTTCCAGGGTGCCACCACAGGCCCGAGATGTCCCTGGAAGTATGGTGGCTGACCACATTGTATCTGCCCGCTGTTCACTTACCTGCCCGTTCACTGTCACCAATAGTAGGATAAAAGCAAGTGTGACCAAGGGTAAAAACAAGAAGGCTTTGGCCAGTCCACCAGACTAACATTCCCTAGAGATTCTGATAGTCCTATGGAGTACCAGGTGAGAGGAAGGAGGGATCATACGTATAAAAGTAAAGTCCTTAATTTTCTTGGCATTTGGGTATAACGTGGAGGATGCTGGTACTAAATGTCTAACCTTCTCCTTTCTTATCAGTGACTCCCCTGGCATAGTGGGCCCAAGGCCAGCCAGCTGAGGTTCATGAGAAGTGGCTGTGAGGAGTAAACCACTCCCAATTACTCACTGACTCCCAGGACATTGTTAGCTCCAGGTCAGTAAGTGAAAGCCTGATAGACCGTAGGAAGTAAGCCCAGCTGAGAAAGGCCCAGCAGCACCCCCGACGTCCGCAGCAAGTTAACACCAGGCCAGGCCAGACCTTGACGCCCATCTGCTCCCATGGCTAGTGAGCAGCACTCCGCTGCTCATCACATTCTTTCTTCCGTTTTTCTTTTTTTTTTTTTTTTGCCAAGAGGCTTTCTCCATTTTATTTCTTTGGGAAAGGAACACAAAGTCTTTCTGTCACATATGGTAGAGATATATATTTATATATATATTTACGTAATTTCTTTTGTGGACATCTCAAAGCTGAGACTGTCATATTTTCTATTTTGTTGTCCTACTAATGCCTTCTCTCCTTCCAGGCCCTGTGGCCCAGGCCCAGGTTCTGGGGCAAATGCAGTGAAGGGTGAAGGGAGCAGGCAGTAGTCGCCAGGGCGGCCTCCTCCCCAGCCCAGGGACGTGGTGAGGACCACCCAGCAGGGGCTGTGCATGACTAAGAGGCCACGCTCGAGGCGGGATGCGGTCCAGCTTTCTTCTCATCGCCTTGTTGCGGGGTGGGAGTGCTGGCACCCACTGTGGCCCTGCGCTCGCACAGCGGCCACTCCAGCTGTTGGTTGCACTGCTACGTCCCCACGTAGGTCAGCTGCAGCTGCTTCTGGTGCTCGCTGACCTCTTCCTTCTCCTCCGGCCACACGTGTTGCTCCTTGGCGAAGCTGGCACCTGGCGCTCCCGGGCACAACAGGCTTCAAGGCGGATGGCCATACTGGCGGCTCTGAGCACTGGTCTAGCTTGCCAGAGGTGGCCAGGAGCTTGGGTGGGTGGCTGGGATCGTGGTACTGTGACGGGCCCTTGTCGCTGCCACCGCTGCTGCCTACCACATTGCCCCAGACATCAGTGTGGTCACTGCCCCTCAGGCGCCATTGAGGTAGAGGGAGGTGGCAAGAGCCTCGTCTTCTGAGGGGAAGCGGCCTGGCCTCTCCCTGCCGGCCCCGCTGACGCAGGGAAACCGCCTGGCTGCTGCCACCCCCGTGCGGGTGCCCACGCTCTGCATGCCAGGTAGGGGTCTGGGGGTGCAAGCTCAGAGGTCCGTGCGGCAAAGGCCAGGAGGGGATCCCGGCCATGGTCGGCACGCACAGGCAGTGTCTCGAGCTTCGCCATGGCTAAGCCAGGGTGCACTTTCCAGGGGGGTAGAGGGCCGACGGGTCCTCAAGCCTGGGTCCCTCTGAGGCTCGGTCTGCAGGGGCCATGTGCGTCCCTCTCACAGACGGGACTAGGCCTGAACCAAAGCGCGACTTTGCAGGAGCCGACTGAGCCATCCCTGCCTGCGGTATTCTCTGCGAAATGGGAGGAACGAAGGACCTACCTCATGGAGCTGCCACGTGCCAGGCGCCCCGAGACAGCGGGCCACATTCTTTCAAAACATTTGTTTAGTGTAGAAAACTTAAACTCTGGACGAAGAAAACTATGCAGAAACAGTAGAATGGAGAGGAGACCTTTGGGTTTGAAACTGGACCACTATGCTTCAAGGGAGGATCTTAACTATGTGTGAGCTGGGGGCAAGTTGTCTGTGGTCTTTATTATAAAATGGGAATCTTCATGTCTGCTTCTCAGGGCTGTAAGGATCAAGTGCCCCAGGTGTGTGTGGTACCTTGTACACGGCAGGGCAGAGTAGGCACACTGCGAGTGTTCAGGCCTGTGCTCGCTTCCTGGCATGCCACTGAGAGCTCCCACCCCAGGACTCACTCTGCTGGGTCCCTCCATCCATGGTCGGAGGAGTAGGAGAACCGAGTTCAGCTGTGAGTTTGATCGTTTGCTTTAATTTGTATTCCATCTTGTGTTTCAGAGGGCATCGTTCTAAAAGAGAACAGCTTCCAGGGAGCTTTGGAGTTTAAGAATGTGCGATTTGCCTACCCGGCTCGCCCGGAGGTGCCCATATTTCAGGATTTCAGCCTGTCCATCCCAGCCGGATCCGTCACAGCCCTGGTTGGCTCAAGTGGCTCTGGCAAATCAACAGTGGTTTCCCTCCTGCTGAGGCTGTACGACCCCATTTCTGGTAAGTGGTTCACCCAGGCGTGGGGCAGGGGCACTTGCCTCCACCTGTGCAAATCCAGACGCATGGAGTCATCACCTGTCTTAAAGTGGAATTTATTGGAGTGTTTCCCTCTGGAATCACTGTCTCGATTTACTGTTTATATGCCAGGAAATCTGAGGTAAAAGAAAATATCTAGTCAGGTGGATGCGCATGAAATCCAAATAGTGAGTCTGGAATTCCTTCGTCACGTTGCCTACATAAGAGTGGAGCTTATACTTGTATTCCCGCCACGTGTACTCTGTGGAGCACTTGTGCTTTTAGTCAGAGTTCAAGTTTTTGCCAGTTTACAGAAGTGCCCGGCTGGCTTGTGTGATTCCACAGCACCAGGAAGGCAAGACATTTCTTATGCTGTCACTGTCCTCACCAAGCACGGCTGAACACCTTCACTGTGTGGAACCAAACCTGCTGGTGACGTCAGAGTTAGCGTATGCTTCTTTGAAAGCCCTGCCACCTGGGACCGATCTTTAAAAGCCGAGCCTGGAGTTTTCCCCCCGGATTCTTGCTGTGTTTACCCTGCTCACTGGTGCTGTGACTCCCCGTGACTCTGCTTTCCTCTCTACAAGGAGCTATCAGTCTCGATGGCCACGACATCCGTCAGCTAAATCCAGGCTGGCTGAGGTCCACGATTGGGACAGTGAGTCAGGTGAGAAAAGAAGTCTTTATTTTTGTTTCACTTTTTAAAAAAAATTAGCTTTTGTCATTTGCTATTTCCTTGGCTTTGAATCTCTTGAGAGAGAAGAAATGGAAGCTTTCCAGATATATTTAACTAGTTTCACATGGCAGGTTGTTTAGGCTTGTAATGGGCTGTGAGTCCCTGAAGAATTAAGCAGTTAACCAGTTGAAGCACTGACTTTGTATCCAAACCCTGGGGCTGACATTACCTTGTAATGCAGAGAAAATGGTGGAAGCTTCTGTTGACTCATCCTCAGTTCCCATCTTCATTACCAGCCCCAGTCTGCTGTTTCAGGGATAAACAAGCCAAGACTATGGCACGAACCAGAGTCCCCTTGCGAAGAAACTGCAGATTTCAAAGTGGAATATGAATATAATCTGGTCTCATTAATGAGCTGTTTTCATAAGGCCATCTGGAGCAGGAACATTTGCCATGCCTGTTTCTACTGCTATTCCCAAGCTATGTGCACAGCAGACAAACCTGAACCCCACCTCCCTGTGAGCCTTTCCCTGTAATGAGCTCCCCTCCCCCATGCCCTACCCATACCCTCCCCCTGACCTCACTCCCGTGGGTCAGGCTCAGACGGGGCTGTGATGGGAGTACTCAGCCATGTAAGATCAGGTCATATGATTATGGATGGGGAAAAGAAGTGGGAAGTTGCCTTCTTTTGAGGGCTACTCCACAGAGCTCTGTAAAAATGTGCTCCCATCTGGTTTGTGTATGTTTCAAAAAGTAATGGATTAAGATGCATTCTTCCTTTGTCCTTAGTGGAGGGCAGGTCTCACATTTACTGTGATGGTCCTCCCTGGAGGGTGCCACGTGGGCATTTGCCACAGGGTCTCATCTCTCCTGTTTATGATCAAATTTGAGCCTTATTATTATTATTATTTGAAAGGCAGAGTTACAGAGGGAGAAAGGGAGAGAGACTGAGAGAGAGAGGTCTTTCATCTGCTGGTTCACTCGCCACATGGCAGCAACATTCAGGGCTGGGCCAGGCCAAAGCCAGGAGCCAGGAGCTTCTTCCAGATCTCCCACGTGGGTGCAGGGGCCCAAGCACATGGGCTGTCCTTCACTGCTTTCCCAAGTGCATTAGCAGGGAGCTGGATCAGAAGTGGAGCAACCAGGACACGAACCAGCACCCATATGGGATGCCGGCATCTCAGGTGGTGACTTTACTAGCTTCGCCACAGCACTGGCCCCACTTTTTTTTTTTTTGATTATTTGTTTGAAAGGCAGAGTTAGAGAAAGAGAGATCTTCCATCCAGTGGTTCATTCCCCAGATGGTCAGTGCTGGCCTAGGCTGAAGCCAGGAGCCCAGCTGTCCCTCTTGGGTGGCAGGAACTCAAGCACTTGGGCCATCTTCTGCTGCTTTCCCAGGTGCATTAGCAGTGAGCTGGATCAGAAGTGGAGCAGCTGGACCAATGCCCATAGCGGATGCCTGTATCACAGGTGTTGCCTTAATCTACAGCACTACAATACTGGCCTCAGAATTGGAGCTTTTAAAAAGTATGCTGGGTTGGGACCGGCACTGTGGTGCAGTGGGTTAATGCCCTGGCCTGAAGCATCGGCATCCCTTATGGGCGCCGGTAGAAAACAGGAGAAGATGGCCCGGATGCTTGGGCCCCTGCACCCATGTGGGAGACCTGGAAGAAGCTCCTGGCTTCGGATCGGTGCAGCTCCGGCCGTTGCAGCCATCTGGGGAGTGAACCAGTGGACAGAAGACCTCTCTCTGTACCTCTCCTCTCTCTGAGTAACTCTGACTTTCAAATAAATAAATAAATCTTTAAAAAAAAAGTATACTGGTTGAATTTCTGGAGAGTGAGGAAGTAGAACCAAGAAAATCTGTTTTCTTTGGGAGCTCCTGAGTAATTGATTTTCTCCAATTTGTAGGAGCCAATTTTGTTTTCTTGCTCCATCGCCGAGAACATTGCTTATGGTGCTGACAGCCCATCCTTAGTGACTGCTGCGCAGGTGGAGAGAGTGGCTGCACTGGCCAACGCAGCCTCGTTCATCCAGAACTTCCCCCAGGGCTTCGACACTGTGGTCGGAGAAAAGGGTGTTCTCCTTTCAGGTGGGTTCTCCTACTGTTCTGTAGCAAATTTCTGGGCTCCAAGAAACTCTCCAAGGATTTCCGGACTGCATTAATATTTTCTAGTTAGGATTTGCTCTTACCGGTTATGAAAAGAGCCTCACCACTTTCTGAAATGTCTGAAATGTGTGGGTAATTTCAGTTTTATTTCCTTCTTCAAAGGTGTTCCCAGAAATTCCACTAAGTAATACTTAAACTCGTTTTCCTTTTTAAAAATGATTTGTTTGTTTGAGAGGCAGAGTGAGAGAAAAAAAAACATGCAGGTTGCTTCTGTTAACCAAGAAGAGAGCAGAGGTTCTTGTCGTCATGCAAGCAAGAATTCAGGCACGAGACAGGAGTAGCTGTAAGCAAGGAAGCAGCTGTAGTGGGGAAGGGCATCCGTCAGAATGGATGGGCACTCTGCAGAAGGAATCAGAGGGTGACTAGCCATGCACACTGGGGTGAGCAAGGTTACATCTTTTGTCAATTTTTTAAGATTTATTTATTTGAAAGGCAGAATTATAGAGAGGCAGAGGCAGAAAGAGAGAGAGATCTTCCATCCACGGGTTCACTCCCTAGATGGCCACAGTGGCTGGAGCTACAGCAGTCTGAAGCCAGGTGCCAGAAGCTTCCTCCAGGTCTCCCACGTCGGTGCAGGGGCCCAAGCACCCGGGCCATCTTCCACTGCTTTCCCAGGCCATAGCAGAGCTGGATTGCAAGTGGAGCAGCCAAGACTCAAATCGGCACCCACATGGGATGCCGGCACTGCAGGCGATGGCTTTACCCACTATGCCTCAGCGCTGGCCCGAGAAGGTTACATATTTTACTGGAGAGAATACACCTGCCAGGCAGGCAGGCAGGCGGGCAGGCGGGCATCTGAGGAGATACTGAGAGTCAGTCTGTTCAATCTGGGGCTGATAAGGGAACGAGGTCCAGGTCCAGTTCTTCCTGCCTTTCTCCTTCTCCCTCTCCTTCTCCTGGACAGAGTTCGCTGGGTGTGAAATAATAAAATTCCTCTCAAGGCTTTATTGCCCACTGTGCCCAGCCTGGTTAGCCTACCTGTCCCCAGGCAGAGGAGGTTCCCCTGGGGCGCCTTCTTTAGGGGAAGACTGTGACCACCTGTAAAGTTATGGGGTATGGACAGGACTTTGTAGTATGAAGTACTAGGTGAGGCTGGCACTGTGGCACAGCAGGTAAAGCTACCGTCTGCAGTGCTGACATCCCGTATGGGTGCCAGTTCAAGTCCCAGCTGCTCCTCTTCTGACCCAGCTCTCTGCTATGGCCCGGGAAAGCAGTAGAAAATGGCCAAAGTCCTTGGGCCCCTGCACCCTGCATGGGAAACCTAGTGGAAGCTCCTGGCTCCTGGCTTCAGATTGGCACAGCTCCAGCCACTGAAGCCAATTGGGAAGTGAACCAGCAGATGGAAGACCTCTCTCTCTCTCTCTCTCTCTCTCTCTCTCTCTCTCTCTCTGCCTCTCCTCCTCTCTCTCTGTAACTCTGGCTTTCAAATAAATAAAAATATCTTAAAAATACTGCTTAGCTTCCAAGGTGTGTTTTCAAGCCTGCTACATTCCTATCCACAGCTGCTTTTTTTTCCTTAGGCCCCTCTTAACACACAAAGCTAATTTCCATCTTCCTAACGTAACATTCCTCCCTCATGAGAAGTTACCCATAACCTTGTGGGGGTGGAGTAGGTGAAGGTCTCAGTTTGTGTATCTTCTAAAAGATGACACATGGAGGTGCTGCTGCTTGTGGATGTTTTTCTGTTGCTCTCTGTCCTATGCTGTTTGAGGTTGGCTCTGGTGAGGATCGTCCTGCATGGCCCAGAGGACTTGTCATATCATCCAGTGGGGTAGGCTGGAAGCCCTGTCCATGACCATCTGGAGCTGAATGGCTTGATTCTGTTGGAGGCAAAACCAAGAGCATTGAAGACACATGACCCAAAGAGCAGCAGTAAGGGCATGGAAGCTTTAGTGCCAAGGAAGGGCAATAGCCAGTATTCCCATGACCGGATGTTAGGTGAAAAATCCCAGCTTTGATCAGCCTGGTCCTGGAATTACGTGGCCTTACCCAAGAAAGGATGGCCGTGTACCTGTGCAGTCTGATTGACCTGAAGGCAACATTCTTCCTGGAGCGTGGCACAGACACCCCTTTGGGCAGCAGTTAGCATGTCTAGGGTCTGCCTGTTTTGCAGGGCTGAGTTTAGCCACCCTAGCACAGGGGCCTTCGTCGTGACAGCTTTTAACTGGGCACAGGCTGTGTTTGGTTCTTTCTCCCAAAGGAGGGGGCCCTGCTCTGGCTTGCTGTTGAGAGCCTGATGCAGAACCTGATCCAGGAGCTTCGCTCTCTCTCTCTAATATGTAGGGATCTGCAACCCAATAATCTGAGAAATGCTGGAACTGTCGTAAGGGCTGTAGGAGTAGGAATTTGCTCTGTGGCCTGTATCCTCTCCCCAGGGGTGAGGACAGTCCCTAAATAATTAACTTCCTGGAGGACCAGCTGTGCTTTCTCCTTGGCTACCCAGTAGCCACATCCTGCTAGGAAGTTAAGGGTGTTAGTTAAATGCCCAAAACTCTGGTTTTGGGCCTCACACATACTTGGCCAGGCTTTAAAGCCCACCTGATTACTATTAAGCCTAAAACCACCTCCTGTTAGTTCCTCTTTGCCTTTAAATGCATTAGCAAACAGGGAATAAAGTAGCAGCTAACTTGGACAGTTCTGCACAGGGTTTCAGTCATTCTGCACCCATTTTGGGCTCGTGGAGGACTTGCTTATCTTCCCCAACCTGAAGACTCTTGTCTTGGGCATTTCACTAATACCCTTTACTTCATAGCAGGATGTGGCTACTGGGTAGCCAAGGAGAAAGCACACCTGGGCCTCCAGGAAGTTAATTATTTCGGGACTGTCTTCACACACATAGACTAACTTCTAACTTCCTGCCTAACACTTCCATCCATTGGTTCACTTCCCAAATGCTCATAACTGCTAACGCTGGGCCAGGTTCAGCCGGGAACCTGGAACTCAATCCAGGTCTCCCACCTGGGTGGCAGGAATCCTGTTCCTTAAAGCCAGGTTCTGCTTTAGCAGGAGCTAGGAGGAGGAGCCAGAGCCAGGCATTCAACTCAGGTACTCAAATGTGGGACACAGGTGTCCTAAACACTGGGCCAAACAGCCTCCAAGCTTTTCCTCTCTGAGAGAAGGTATGTGTTGCAACCCACGATCTAGAAAATAAGCCAGCTACATGTTGTCCAAGGAGGCAGGGATTGTGCATCCGAAACAAAACTGAAACGGAAGGAATTCTTTATTCCTCCATTTGTATCTAATGTGTTAAGTCAGAGGTTGGCAAACTTTTTCTGTACTAGGCCAGAGAGTAAGTATTTTACATTTTATAGGTCATACAATGTCTGTCACATATTCTTCTCTGTGTGTGTGGGTGTGGGTGTGTGTGTGTGTAACAACTCTAGCCTGAGGGCTCTGCAGAAACAGGTTGTGCTTGGGATCTGGCCTGCAGGCATAGTCCTTGGATTGGACCTACAGCTTCGAGGGGAGTCAGCATCCCTGTGATAGCGGACAGAATCTGGCGGACAGTATCACATACGGGTGCCACCTGTTTTTCATCAGAAAAGCAGAGTGACAGAGAGATCTTCCATCACTGTTTCGCTCCCAAATCGATCCCAGTGAAGCCAGGAACTTGAGACACTTATCTGAGTCTCCCATTTGGATCTCAGGGGCCCAGTTACTTGGGCCATCTGTGCTGCTTTCCAAGGCATATTAGCAGGGAGCTGGATCAGAAGCAGAGCACCTGAGACTCCAACCGGTGCTCCTATGGGATGTTAGCATTGCAAGCGGCAGCTAAACCCACTGCACCACAACGCAGGCCCCCAGGGACCTTGTTTCAGGAGGAAAAGAGAAGACTGAGTTTGTATTGCTCTAGAGAACAGATGTGAGACCAAGGGGTAGAACTTAAAGGAAGAGAAACTTTTGGTTGAAGACATTTTTTTTCACTACAAGTATTAAAATGTGTTTACTTCTATGGGAAATAAGCCTACCTGAGACCCCCTACCCACCACAGGATAGACTCAGAAACATGAAGGAAGCAAAAAGTGAGGGGTTTATTAATGCCCAGTCCTGCGAGTGGTGACTGGCCACTCCTTTATATCTGTCATGCAACATTTCCCCTCCCCTAGTTTGAACAACTCCAGGAGGCACAACCTGAACACACACAACAATGCAAGGGGAGGGGGAACTAATGAGGCTTGAGTGTAGCTGGGCAGGTAAAAAGGGGAGGGGGAGGTTTCACTGTGGTTACTTAGTTGAAACTGTTAGAAGTTAGAAATCAGCCCATGTGTGAGTGAGGGCCTGAAACCAAAAGTTTCTTCCAAAAGGAAACACAGCCTTGGAAGCAAGCACTCGAGCCCTCCAGTACCTTACACTACAAAGCCCTGCCCATCCCCGGTGCTCCTGGGCGTGGGATTCCCCAGGAAAATTCCAGCTTCTGCTGCACGACACTGGACAGTCCAATTTTCTCAGCCTTCTTCCAAGGAGGGGGTAGCATCGGCCCAGGTGCCGGGTGGGGCTGACCAGTCTGATAACACTAGGTAGTAAAACCCCGGAAGGAATTTTCCCTAATTCGCACTCAGCACATCCTCTCTCCGGGAAAAGGGAAGATAGGGAAGGAGAAATGCTGAGGAACCGACCCATCACCTTAGCAACCCAGTCTGAGTGCACCTAGGCTGTCCCTCTCAGGTCCGTTCAGACGGGCACCCCACCCGTTACCCACCGTCTTGCTTACCACTAGTCTGTCTCACGGCGCAGTTCTTCCTTGCATGAAGCCAAGAACCTATGTCTTTCATCTCTGCTAAGTGAGCTCACCAGTTGTTTTGTTTTGTGGGTTTTTTTTTTAAAGATTTATTGATTTATTTGAAAGTAAGAGTTACACAGAGAGGGAAGGAGAGGCAGAAAGAGAGAGAGGTCTTCCATCTGCTGGTTCATTCCCAAATGGCCACAATGGCTGCAACTGCTGATCCAAAGCCAGGAGCCAGGAGCTTCCTCCAGGTCTCCCACTTGGTGCAGGGGCCCAAGGACTTGGGCCATCTGCTGCTGCTTTCCCAGACCACAGCAGAGAGCTGGATCAGAAGTGGAGCAGCCGGGACTCGAACCAGCGCCCATATGGGATGCTGACACTGCAGGCAGTAGCTTTCCCTGCTACATGACAGCTCTGGCCCCAGTGCTTTGTGTTTTTAACTTAGCCCCCTTTGCTGTTGGAGACTAGACCCTGGCGTCATGGCTGTACTTAGGCTAAGCTAAGTTCTTATAAAAACACACCACTGGTTTTCTTTTAACACTCATGAGCTGTCAAGCCCCATGTGTCTGGAAGTGTTTGAGCAGAGTGAAGGTTGCCAGGGTGGACTAGGGTAAGAATACTTTCCAACTCCAAACTTTTTGCTTGAAGTTAGACCACAGGAAAACGTAAACCAAAAAGGTTTTGAGTTTATTGTGTACATTTTTTTAACTACAGGCAGTAGATGAATAGATGGTTTTGGGTTTGGTCATTTTGAGACATTCTGTGAGTAGAACTACACATTGCTAGGTAAAAATGAACAGCTACTGTGTTAGGTTTTAGGATTTTAGGGTTCAAAGAAGGAGAAGAGGCGGCTAGTTAGGGAACACTTTATTTGGGGGCACGGAATTGGAAGGTGGAGAGAGCCTGCCTGGACAGAGGACAGGGTTTGAAGCCAGGCTTCATTCCATCTGAGCAGCAGGCAGAGTCCCTCCTACGCTGCTTGTTGTGGAGGTGCAGAGCGCCACAGGCACCTTGATAAGGTGGGTGTGGGGGCGTGCAGAAAGGCTCTTACAGGGCGCTGGCCTAGCAGTTTGGAATGTCCCCAGGTGAGGGGCTTCCCAGAGCCATCAACATTCCAGAAGCCCTTACATTATCTACCTGCACCCAGTTTCATCATGTGCGGGGGCTCAGACCCAGTGTTTTTCACCTACTGTATCTCTGAAACAAGGCAGAAAGCCACTTGAAGCTGCTTGTGGCAAAACTGCTGAGCCCTGCCTGAGGGGGGTGGTCTCCCAAGCGAGAGATCACATTCTATGTGCCCCGCCCTGTAGGGGACTCTCCAGAGAAGCAAAGCTCCCACCTGTCCTTGCTTTCTGAGAGGAGGAGAGGACACAGAACAGCAGAGGCCCTGTGTGCTGCTTGGTCTGGGCACGCGTACAGCACAGCACAGCCATCTGCTGACCTGCCCGGGGCACTAGGATGCCCCCCACTAGCCAGAGGGCCAGAAGGAAAGGGCTGCCTCCCCGAGAGCCGCACAGCGCTTGTGAGATGGGAACTTCAGCCGAGAAGCAGGGTGAGCCAATAAGGTCACCCAAAAAGGAAGGCTTTTCATCACCCAAAGTGGTTCTTGGGTTTTATAAAACAGCCTAAGTCGGGAGGAGCGGGCCCTCGGAGACTTGCTGAGGGTGACTCGTGTCCCGTGGAGGAAAGGAAGGGGGCAGTGTGAGACAGAGCTGGTAGGGGCAGCAGCACAGCCTTCACTGTCCCCTGTCCTGCCAGCTCCCCTGCCACCTCCAGTTTGTTCCCTTGCTTCTCGTAGAATTTGAGGGGGGATTAGAGGGCCTCTCTACGACCTCATGTCATATACATACGCTCTGTTTGTGCCTCTAGGGGAGGGAAGCAGAGCAGTGCAGTGGTGAATCCCGGCCTCACTGGGTGCCTTGCTCCCAGGTGCTCAAGCCCCTGTGTGTGAACTTCCAGGTCCTTGAGCTTCTGGTTTCCTTGCGACGCTGGGTATTCCATTAGCGAGGAAGTGGGTGTGTGGCTGAAAGTGTCGTCCTCATCACGGCTCTGCTGCTTGCGGGCCGTGAGACCCTGGACATGCTATTTTGTGCTTCAGTTGTTCATCCTCAAAGGGGGAATGGTCGTAGGGTCTACCTCATAGGATTTCTGTCAAGATCAAATGAATAATGCATGTGATGCTTTAGAAAACGTCGATAAATGAGAGCTATGATAATTATTATCAATTCTGAGATTGATGAGGAGACAATATATTTGAAAAGTAGGTTACTGTTTCACCATCTAGCTCAACTAAGGCTAACTAGGAGAATTTCCCCTAAGTAGCCACATGGCTTATCAGCAAAGCCTCTTACCAGTGAGTTTGTTAAGGCCGCCTTTTCTTTTGTTTTTCTCAGGTGGGCAGAAACAGCGGATTGCAATTGCCCGTGCTCTGCTTAAGGTAAGCCTAAACCAGTTGGCTGGGTCGGGGTTGTTTTTGTTTTGTTTTGTTTGTATTGTTTTAAATTAGGAACCTTGTAATTTGTAATTTACTATTTTTCTTTCTTTGGATGGGGATGGTAAAGATATGGTTGACAGTTATGGTGAAAGAGAAGTTGGCAGTTCCCTTGGGTACATGTTCTCCAAATTTAACAAATATTTCTTTCTTTCTTCGTTTCTTCTTTTTCTTTCCTTTCTCTCTCTTTTCTTTTTTGAGATTTATTTATTTGAAAGGCAGAGTTGCAGAGGGAGAGAGATCTTCCATCTACAGGTTCATTCCCCAAATGGCCAGGCAAGGCCAAAGCCAGGAGCCTGGAACTCCATCCAGGTCTCCCACGTGGGTGGCAAGGGCCTAAGCACTTGGCCATCCTCTGCTGTTTTCCCAGGTGCACTAGCAGGGAGCTGAGTCAGAAGCAGAGTACAAGGACTCCAACTGGTAGGCATATGGGATGCTGACTTTGCAGGCTGCAGCATAGCCTGCTGCACCACAGTGCTGGCCCCAGCGAGTGTTCGTTAGGAACTGTGAGCCCAGGGATGTGCTAGAGCTGCAGAGGGAAGAAAGTGTCACACAGGGGCCTCCCATCAGGAAGCATACAGCCTACTGAAACAGTGACTGTCGACGCAAAATAGCAAACCAGGACGCATGTCTGTATCATCTGCAATCAGTTGCTCAGTTGAATGACTAGGACAGACTTAACATCTAAGCCGGGCTCCTAAGGAAGGGAAGAGCCATTTTAGCTGAAAGTTATCTATTTTTAAAGAAATGAAGGCTTCCCCCTTGTCTCTTCAGGGTTGTAGGTTATTTAAAAATAAGCAACACTGTTGGGGCTGGAGCCATGGTGTAGCAAGTAAAGCTGCCACCTGCAGTGCCAGCATCCCATATGGGCACCGGTTCCAGTCCTGGCTGCTCCACTTCCAATCAGCTCTCTGCCATAGCCTGGGACAGCAGTGGAAGATGGCCCGAGTCCCTTGGGCCCCTGAACCCACGTGGGAGACTCCGAAAAAGCTTCTGGCTCCTGGCTTCAGATTGGCCCAGCTCCGGCCATTGTGGCCATCTGGGGAGTGAACCAGTAGATGGAAGATCAGTTCCCTCTCCCTCTCCCTCTCCCTCTCCCTCTCCCTCTCCCTCTCCCTCTCCCTCTCCCTCTTTCTCTCTCTGCCTCTCTGTCACCCTGCCTTTTAAAGAAAAATAAATAAGCAAGCAACACTGTTGAAGCATAGTTTATACACCATAATATTCACTCGTTTTTAAATATATTTTTCGGTGACTTTTAGCAAATTTACAGAGCTGGCTTATACACAGTTTCAGAGTATTTCTGTCATCTCACAAATACCCTCATGCTCCCTTGCCGTCCTTCCTGGCTCACATCCCTGGTCCCAGGAGGCCATGAAACTGCTTTCTGTTTATCTAGACTTGCTGTTCTGAGCGTTCCAGATAAATGGTATCAGGTAATATATGGTCTTCGGCATCAGGCTTCTGTTCCATATTATTGGGTTTTGCACACCTCCTCTTCCTGGCCTGCAGCAGCTCTTCTTTCTTTATTGGCTGAGATGTGTTGGTGTACTCCTGTTTATCCAGTCACTGGTGATGCACGTTTGGGTTGTTTCCAGGTTTGGGCTGTTGTGAATAATATAGGAGAGAAATGTCTTCACCTTTTTGTGGGGATGTGTGTTTTCATTTCCTATAGACATATTGTGTGCAAAGCAGGAATTTAAGGTGTTATATATACCAGCTCATTCTTAACTCTTCCATCCTGTGGTTCACTCCCCAGATGACCACACAGCCAGGGCTGCGCCAGGTTGAAATCCATCCTGATCTCCCACATGGGTTGCAGGAACGCACGTACTTGAGCCATCATCTGCTGACTCCCTGGCACATTAGCGGGGAGCCGGATTGGAAGCAGAGTAGCTGGGACTTGAACTGGCAGTCTGGATATGGGACGATGGCATCCCAAGTAGCAGTTTAACCTGTAGTGCCTCTTCTTTTGTAGTAGTAGTTTTACTGAGATATAATTCGCACACTACATCATTTACTTATTTAAAGTAAAAATAACATGGGGCCGGCAATCTGGTGTACCGGGTAAAGTCACCGTCTGCAGTGCCAGCATCCCATACTCAGCACCACTTTGAGTCCTGGCTGCTTCACTCTGATCCAGCTCTCTGCTATGGCCTGGGAAAGCAGCGGAGGATGGCCCAGGTCCTTGGGCCCCTGCACCCATGTGGGAGACCTGGAAGAAACTCCTGGCTCCTGGCTTTGGATCAGCTTAGCTTCAGCTGTTGCAGCCATTTGGGGACTGAATGAGTGGATGGAAGATGTCTTTCTGTCTCTCCCTTTCTCCTCTCTCTAACTCTTTCACATTAATAAATAAATCTTTTTTAAATTATTTATTTATTTATTTGAAAGTCAAAATTAAGAGAGGAGAGGCAGAGAGAAAGAGAGGTATTCCATCAGATGGTTCACTCCCAATTGACTGCAACGGCTGGATCTGCACTGATCCAAAGCTAGGAGCCAGGAGCTTCCTCCGGGTCTCCCATGCTTCTTCCTAGTCTCCCACATGGGTGCAGGGGCCAAGGACCTGGGCCATCTTCCACTGCTTTCCTAGGCCATAGCAGAGAGCTGGATGGGAAGTGGAGCAGCGGGTCTCAAACTGGCACCCATAAGGGATGCTGGAGCTTCAGGCCAGAGCATTAACCCGCTGGGTCACAGCACCAGCTCCCAATAAATAAATCTTAAAAAAAAAAAAATACACCTCAGCATGGTTTAGCATATTCAGAGCTGTATGTCTATCACCATCGTTAATAATTGTATTACATCTCAGTCACCCCCAGAGTCCCGCTGCCCTTCAGCAGCCACACATACCCTCTTGCCTATCGCAAACAGTTCACATAAGTGAAACGTAATATGTGGTCCCTTGTGTCGGCCTTCTTCCTCTTAGCTTGTTGCCAAGGTTCATGTACATTGCAGATGTGCAGAATTTCATTTCTTTGTGTTGCTGAAAGTTTTTCTAATTTTTTTTTCTTCTTCAGAACCCCAAAATCCTTCTCCTAGATGAAGCAACCAGGTGAGAATATCTTAATCAAATATGTGATTAATTGTATTCAGCCAAATCCTGGGTCTATCAAACCTTCTCATTCTGTACTGCAAATTACAGAGTGAACAATTGAAAATGCTCTTCCCCCTTGTCCTTTAAAGCGGTAGAGACTGAATGGAAATGGACAGCTGAGAGGCCAGGGGCAGACTGAGTGGTACGGCTGGGGTTCTAGCACCGTCACACGGAGGACGCATCCCCAGTCTCTGGCTAGCAGCAGCTGTGCAGAATGCTCTTCTGCTTTCATCACAGTTATAGTTTTATGGGGAATCAAGTCCCAGGCTTCTTTCTTACCGTATCTTTTAGCCCAAGAGTGGAAATTGCTTTTCTTTTCTTTTTTTGACAGGCAGAGTGGACAGTGAGAGACAGAGAGAAAGGTCTTCCTTTATCGTTGGTTCACCCTCAAATGGCTGCTGCAGTCGGTGCACCACGCTGATCCGAAGCCAGGAGCCAGGTGCTTCTCCTGGTCTCCTATGCGGGTGCAGGGCCCAAGCACTTGGGCCATCCTCCACTGCACTCCCGGGCCACAGCAGAGAGCTGGCCTGGAAGAGGGGCAACCGGGACAGAATCCAGCGCCCCAACCGGGACTAGAACCCGGTGTGCTGGAGCTGCAGGCAGAGGATTAGCCTATTGAGCCACGGCGCCGGCCCGGGAATTTCTTTTTCCAAAAGGAATTTACTGGGGCCAGTACTGTGGTGTAGCAGGTAAAGCCACTGTCTGCAGTGCAGGCATCTCTTATGGGCACTGGTTCAAGTCCCGGCTGCTCCACTTCTATTCCAGCTCTCTGCTGTGGCCTGGGAAAGCAGTAGAGGATGGCCCAAGTCTTTGGGCCCCTGCACCCACGTGGGAGATCTGGAAGAAGCTCCTGGCTCCAGGCTTCGGATCAGCACAGCTCTGGCTGTTTCGGCCAATTCAGGAGTGGACCAGCGGATGGAAGGCCTCTCCTCCTCTCTCTGTGTAACTCTGACTTTCAAATAAATCTTTTTTTAAAAAAGGATTTATTTATTTATTTGAAAGGTAGAGTTATAGCGAGAGGGAGAGACAGAGAGAAGGAGATCTGCCATCTGCTGGTTCTCTCCCCCAGACGGCTGCAGTGGCTGAGGCTGGGCCAGGCAGAAACCAGAAGCCTGGAACTCCATCCGGGTTTCCCGTCTGGGTGCAGGAGCCCAAGCACGTGGGTCATCCCTCACTGCTTTCTCAGGTGCATTAGCAGGGAGCTGAGTCAGAAGCGGAGCAGCGGGACTAATTGTGGCTCCCATAGGGGAATCTGGCGTTGCAGGTGGCTTAGCTCAGTGCACCACACGCCAGCCCTGGGAGTGGGTGTTCTGATCACAGTAACAGCTCCCTGATATTGAAGGGCCGCCATGCGCACTCCAGGAAGCACATGAACAGATACAATCTCACAGCACTGACATCTTTGCCTCCTCCCACCAGTGCCCTGGATGCTGAAAATGAGCACCTTGTCCAAGAAGCTCTAGATCGGCTGATGGAAGGAAGAACAGTGTTAATCATTGCCCACCGACTGTCCACCATTAAGAATGCTAACATGGTTGCTGTTCTTGACCAAGGGAAAATTACCGAATACGGGAAACATGAAGAACTACTTTCAAAGCCAGATGGGATATTCAGAAAACTAATGGACAAGCAAAGTTTTATTTCTGCATAAAGAAGCAATCACTGGTCAACTGAATATGAGAGACTTAACACAAAAGAGTGTTGCAGAAAGAAAATACTTACAGACTACATGAAATCTGTGAATTATACTGCAAGTTATTTGAGATATGCCTATTTTTTCCAAAGTGTGTAAAATATGTTTCCAGATGTACCTCTTCTCGAGGCCTTTTTTATTCAGAGTTTTAATAATTATACCTTTCAAAATGTCTATAGCACTGAAGTTATTTTTGGGTTTTATACTTTGTTTCATCTTGGAAAGTTATAATTAATGTGGCATGGCACCCCATTTTCTTTTGCCTGCTGTCATATACTATAGCTATTGTCAAATGACAACTTTTAAAGGGAATTATAAATAAAAGGCCCACTTATTTTAGGCCAGTTTACTGTTCATTGGGACCCATCCCCTTTGAGTCGGTAGGCAGGCAGTGAAAATGAGGAGCTGATGCTTTAATTTACCCTGATAATCTCATTAAATGGACCTGCCTCACACACAGCCACAGTGGCAGGGGGAAAGAGAACACTGCTCTTACCTGCATTCTGAGTCCTCAGAGTGTGAGTGTCGAGGCGTGTGTGTTCCCATGGGATGTGCCAGTGTTGGAAAGAGGGAGTTTTCAACATTTTGAGACATGAAATCCTGATGAGCTTTATAAAGGGAAGAATGTTTATTACCCTGAACAGGGAAATTTCTATTTTCTTTATTCACATATTTCTATGAGTGCTTTTGGGAAATAAGGCAGGGACTGCCTTGTATTTTCAAGAAAGACAGCTAAAATGAATTTGACAAAGTTTCTAAATGGATGATGTAATAGTCAGACACAAATATCTGAAGAAATCTTGGAATTCCTTGTTATTCCAAGAATAGTAAGAAAGCTTCAGAATGTATCACGTCCTGAAAAGAAGACTTTAATGACCCCTTTTCTTCTACTTACGCTTAGTTTTAGTCACTTAAATGTCTGGCGGCTCCTAAAGCCATGTGACCAACCCCTGAATCTGCCACACTTTGTGTGACTCCTGTTAATCTGCTGCTGCCTCGAGAGAAAAAGCACCGAAACCTTAAAGCGATTCTGCTGAGACAATTAAATGGGAGTTTCTCCATATGTGAAGTGCTCACTAGCCCTGATTAAACTGGAATAAACCTGCTACTTCATGCAACACATGAAGTTGTTGTATTTCATTCTCCATAGGGAATTTATTAACGAATGAAATGGGCTCAATAAATCAATAAATGTAGTGACCTTGCACTTACAACACCAGCATCTGTAATGATCACTTTACCAGACTTTTCATATACTTTGTAGAATCTGCTACTACAGTGTGGTTCTCAAAAGCCAAACGAGGCTGAATCTGAAGGAGAGCTCTGTGCCACAGAAATGTTTACCAAACTGAATCTGATCACTGCGTTTTCTTTTCTAATACCAGGCATTCAGCTGTGTCTTTAGGCAGCATTTTGGTCATCCAGTGTCTTTCTTTTTTTTTCTTTAACTTTTACTTAGAACGTAAATGTCCAAGGCACAGCTCATGGATCACGACGGCTCCCCCTTCCATTCCTTCTTTCCTGCCGGGCCGCTGTCCTGTCGGCGCAGCCCTCTTCCCGACACCTCTCCTGGGGACGCCCCTCTTCCCGACACCTCTCCTGGGGACGCCCCTCTTCCCGACACCTCTCCTGGGGACGCCCCTCCGGCCACGGGGAAACCTGCACCCCGTTCCTAGCCGCCCCCTGCGCTGGGTCTGGCTGCGGCTCCGCCTCCCCGTCACCCCGCAGAGCTGTGACAGTGACGCTGCCCGTGGGCCTGCCGGGCCGGGGGTCCAGACGGTGGCGGGGCCGCGGCTGTGGGCACACGGGGACGTCCGGAGGAAATGGCCTCTGGGCTGCCCGTCCCTGTCGCTCTACAGACTGGGCGAACCGCCGGCTCGGCGCTGCTGTGACGTCACACTGCGCGCGAGCGCCCTCCGTCCCCGCCGCGCGCCTGACGTCATCACCAGGCGCCCGCCCCGCCTCTCGCCGGTTCCGGTTTCGCCCGCCGGTCTTGCTTGTGTCCGCGACTGCAACCTCCTCGGGTCCTGGTGCCGGCGGTCCGTCTCCGCGGACCCCGGGTCCTGGGTCCCGAAGGCGCCGCTGGCTGGGGTCGGGGCGGGTTCCACGCCTCTTGCGGCGTATTTCAGCTTCGCTCGATTAACTTCTACGTTCGGGGAACACGGGGGTTTCTGGCTTCCATAGTTTCCGTTTGACTACATGACATTTAGCATAAGTGGCTCCGTCCTGGTTTGTCTGTGTGTTGAGGGCCAGCTCAGGCGGAAAGTCCGAAACCATGGTTCCCCTAATTTTCATATAACAATTTCTACTTAATGCTGAGGGCATTAGCGCCACTCCCTGTCACTGCAATTCTGGCTTTCCAGCCTTAACAAATCATGCATACGTCACAGTGTCCTCATGATCCTCATGGTTACAGAGAGGGAGAGACAGAGAAAGGTCTTCCATGGCCACGACGGCCAGAGCTGGGCCAATCTAAAGCCAGGAGCTTCTTCCAGGGAGATGTTGGGTCATGCACTGCTTTCCCAGGCCATAGCAGACAGCTGGATCAGAAGAGGAGCAGCCGGGACTCGAACCTTTGCCCTAGAGGATGCCGGCACTGCTGGCAGAGGCTCAGCCTGCTGTGCCTCCGTGCTGGCCCCTTTCTGTGTGATCTTGACATAGCAGTTCAGGAAGCCATTAGTTTGTTCATTAAAGTCCTAGAATTTCTTACCCAGCCCAGTGGTATGATCGCAGTTCCAGAAATTGACGGTAGAGTCCTTTTGTAAATCTCTTTAAAGAAAAAGTAACCCTGGACTGTGGCTCTTTGTAGATGCTTCAAAACCACTGTCTGTCTATGACAAATAAGAACAGCCATGACTGGAAATACGACAGTTCATTATAACCAGCCATTGACAAAATGTAGTTCTTCCTGTGACATTCATAAAAACGAGTTCAGACTGATAACATTAGATGTATAGGAATCTCATATAATTTTTGGAATACTCACGTCAATAGGGTATCATAAATACAGCTTAAAGGTTAGCAGCACTTACTGTTTGGTAATGCTTCCAATGTAATTTAACATACAAGTACATCCCTTGTAGCTTTGCAGAGATCCAACTGGAAAATCCCAAATTCAAGGTCAAAATCAAAAAGACTCCAGTTGGAGTTTTATTTGGGCATGTTTATCAAAAATATTAGAAAATTTAAAACATTTAATTAGATATGATCTTAGTGGTCTGTTTTAGCCAGATGATGAAAGATTTTAAAGGCAAATACACTTTGCCTTTCATGACTGTGAACAGAAACTTTACTCATATGAAGAAGACACACACTTTCCTTAAATGGAGAAGCTGAGAGAAGCTTAAAGATCTGATGCCCAGTTTTCTATGTCCTGAAAATCTTTTTTTTTTTATGGAAAATACATTTAAATACACAGTATCCATGAGCCAGTGGTGTTTGTTTTTAGATATTGATTTATTTGAAAAGCAGAGTTAGGGAGGGAGGGAGAGAAAGAGATCTTCCATTCACCGATTCACTCCCCAAAATGGCCACAACGGCCAGAGCTGGGCTGCTCCAAAGCCAGGAGCCAGAGTTTCTTCCAGGTCTCCCACATGGGTGCAGGGGCTCATATGGGCCATCCTCTGCTGCTTTCCCAGACACATTAACAGGGAGCTGGATTGGAAGTGGAGCAGCCGGGACTTGAACCAGCACCCGTATTGGTATGGCAGGGTCACAGACGGAAACTTTACCACCACAACACCGGCCCCAATCCAATGTTTTTTTTTTTTTCACAGTTGCACTTCTTGTTGTGTATCAAGATACCTCTATTGTGTAAATATAGATAAAAATTAGGATAATGATCCATTGTACATGATAAATGAACTAGTATGGTTTCTTTCCTTAGAGGAACGCCTACACGTATATTCCCACAGCACTCCATATCTGAGACTGTGAACTACGATGTTAAGACACTTGGATCTTCTCTGCCTGTCAAAGTCATGGAAGCCCTGACGTTGGCTGAAGGTAGGCATCGTCTTTCCACTCGCCTCTGTCAGCAGTTCTGATTGGAGCCCAGATCTGCCATGGAGATAGGCATCTGTGCTTCCTCTGGTACACCTACACTTAAGCGAATAGAAATGGCTAGCTGTCTAGTGTTTCAACTGTAATTGAGATACGTAATGAAGTTGAGAAGCAGTATGAGTTCATTGTAGCTCAGGCACATTCAGTCTTAAGTGGCTTTAGGTACCGTATATGAATAGTTAGTCCAATTTGAAAAGTTGATCGGGTATATGAAGTTTAGTTTAAAAAAAAAAAGGAGTGTCATGTGTCACTTGGCAGTACAGTCGAGGCCTACCTCCATTTCTGGATCCTGTGTAGTACCAAGAAGCTGTGCACACAAATTCATGAGGTTACCACTGTGATGTGCCTTTAGAAGGTTCTGTTGTCAGAGAATTAGTGTGGCAGTTGGAAGATGCAAAGAATACAAGCTTAGAAAATTAACATTAAGGGGCCAATAGTAGCAAAATGGGTTAAGCCCACACTTGCAGCACTGGGATCCAGTATCAGATTATGAGTCCTGGCTACTCCACTACCTGTCTGCTCCCTGCTAAGTGACCAGGGAAGGCAGTGAAAGAGGGCCCAAGTGCTTGTATTCCTGCTCTCCATGTCAAAAGACCCAGATGGGGCTCCTGGCTCCTGGCTCCTGGCACGAGCCTGGTCCACACTTGACTGTAACGGGCAATTTAGGGAGTGTACCTGCTGATGGAGCATTTTGCTCTCTTTCCATCTCTGTCACTCTGCCTTGCAGATAAAGAAAAACAACTTGAAGGATCAGGAGTTGGGCGACAGAGTAACAACAAAATTCAGTGTCCTCAGCATCTACCTAAGTCATTTCTGTTAAGGAATCATTTGCAGATTTTTGTGATTTTCTGGAGCAGTGTTTTCCACTGGTGACTAAAATGTAGTTTAGTGGTTCATGGCTAGCATTTAAAAAAATAATAAATGGAATAAAATGCAAAATATCAGAGTGAATCTCCAGTAATACTATTTATACCAGGAAGAACAGTTTTGAAAAAGTTTGAAATACTTTGTTCTAGAGGAAGGAGTATTTTTCACCAACTTGAACTTTACATCTTTGCCCATAAGTCCTTGGGGCTTTTGTTTCCAGACAACTAAACTGCTAACCTCTGTCATGCATTTTTTAAATAAATAAATAAAGATTATATATATGTGTGTATCAGTTTAAAATGTGATAAAATTTCAATTTAAAATGTGATTAAGGGCTGGCACTGTGGCATAGCAGGTTAAGCCACTACCTGCAGTGCCAGCATCCCATATGGGCACTGATGCGAGTCCTGGCTGCTCCACTTCCGATCCAGCTCCCTGCTAATGCGCCTGGGAAAGCAGTGGAAGATGGCCCAAATCTGGAACCCTGCACCCACGTAGGAGACCGCAAGAAGCTCTTGGCTCCTGGCTTTGGTCGTAGCGACCATCTGGGGAGTGAACCAGCAGATGGAAGATTTTTCTGTATTTCCTCTCTCTCTCTGTTACTCTACCTTTTGAATAAATAAATAAACCTTTTTTTTTTTTATGTGATCAAACCTTTTAACCTACTCCTGGTCCATGCCATCAGACTATGTTAGTAACAAATAATACCTACATAGACTCAAATCTAGAAATTCAGAGGAGCAAGTCCCTTTAAAAATAAGGATGTGGCCGGCGCCGTGGCTCAACAGGCTAATCCTCCGCCTTGCGGCGCCGGCACACCAGGTTCTAGTCCTGGTTGGGGCGCCGGATTCTGTCCCGGTTGCCCCTCTTCCAGGCCAGCTCTCTGCTGTGGCCCAGGAGTGCAGTGGAGGATGGCCCAAGTGCCTGGTCCCTGCACCCCATGGGAGACCAGGAGAAGCACCTGGCTCCTGGCTCCTGCCATCGGATGAGCGCGGTGCACGGGCCGCAGCGCGCCGTCCGCGGCGGCCATTGGAGGGTGAACCAACGGCAAAGGAAGACCTTTCTCTCTGTCTCTCTCTCTCTCACTGTCCACTCTGCCTGTCAGAAAAATAATAAAAAAAAAAAATTAAAAAAAAAAAAATAAGGATGTGTAAACTGAACAGGCGTGTGAACCTAAGACTTCTTCCCCGTGGGAAAACTACCGAGTTCTGTGTTAAGTCAAGCCCTTAAAGACTCTCCCTTCAGGGATCTAGAGCTGCTGCAGTGCTCTCAGGAAAGTGAAATTACTGCGTAGATGCTCCAGTTCCGCTAAAAGCCTTGACATGTTGACACGGTTTGTTATTTCAGCTTGAACATTACTGATTTCTTCTGTTTTGTACTCCCTCTTCCCTGCCATTCTGCCTTTAAGCAGAGAGCAATCTCAAGTTAACTAAATTCCTAGGGCTGTTAACATGTTTATGAAAGTTTACTACAAGACATGGCAATAGGTTCATTTAGTTTTTGTCGCTTATTAGAGAATGTATTTTGTATATCTACATAGTGAAGTAGTTTATTGTACCTTTAAGCAACTCCTTTTTGAAAATGAAGTTCTTTTGAGGAACATGATTTTTCTTTGAAATGTTTAATGTAAGTGAGAATTTATTTGTATTCCTTGGTTAAAAATTATGCATATTGCTAAGTTTCTTATAGAGGGCAAGATAATCTGTTTATGATAAAAATGAAAGAATTTTTTCAGATTTTTCATTTATTACTTATATAAACTGCTTATATTGCTATAACAAACTTAGAATGTCACTATAAAGCAGCCTATAATACTGGGAAAATTAATTTTTAATGATATTTATGATGTTATTAGAGATAAACATCGAGAATCAGTAATCTAGAAGGAAAACCTGAGGATTAACAAATCATAGTTTAAAGAGATACAGAACGTTATCTGATTATATGAAATTGAAATACTAATTTCCCCATGTATAGAGAAAAACAATGAACCAATTTCCCTGAGGAAGAACAAATATAACTTAGTTTGCCATGATACTCATGCTTGCTTCCCCACAAAGGGAACTGAAGTTGAACAGAAAGTGTGGTGGCGCTCTTGGTGACCCTGTAAGGAGGGGGGCTTGACACTCCCCAGGCACTGCCACAGGCCTCCTGCCCAGAGGGAGGATGGCGGAGGCTGTGATTTATGAGTCAGAACTGAAAGAATGCTAAACCTAAGCCCAAGATACATTTTTTGCCTTTAGATATATTTCTTTTTTTTAAAGTGTTATTTATTTATTTGAAAGTCAGAGTTACACAGAGAGAAGAGAGGCAGAGGTAGAGAGAGAGAAGTCTTCCATCCAATTGTTCTCTCCCCAGATGGCCGGAGCTGTGCTGATCCAAAGCCAGGAGCCAGGAGCTTCTTCCAAGTCTCCCATGCGGGTGCAGGGGCCCAAGCAATTGGGCCATCTTCTACTGCTTTCCCAGGAACAGCAGAGAGCTGGATCGGAAGAGGAGCAGCCGGGACTAGAACCGGCGCTCATATGGGATGCTGGTACTTCAGGCCAGGGTGTTAACCTGCTGCGCTACAGCTCCAGCCCCTAGATATATTTCTTTTTCTTTTTCTGTTTTTTCTTTTGACAGGCAAAGTGGACAATGAGAGAGAGAGAGAGACAAAGAGAGAGAGAGAGAGAGAGAGAGAGAGAGAAAGGTCTTCCTTTTTTTGCCATTGCTTCACCCTCCAATGGCCATTGTGGCCAGTGTATTGCGCTGATCCGAAGCCAGGAGCCAGGTGCTTCTCCTGGTCTCCCATGTGGGTGCAGGGCCCAAGGACCTAAGCCATCCTCCACTGCACTCCCGGGCCACAGCAGAGAGCTGGCCTGGAAGAGGGGCAACCGGGGCAGAATCCAGCGCCCTGACCAGGACTAGAACCCAGTGTGCCGGCGCCGCAAGGCAGAGGATTAGCCTAGTGAGCCACAGCGCCTGCCTGTTTTTAGAGTTTTTACTTTATTTATTTGAAAGAGTTACAGAGAGCTCTTCCATCTGCTGGTTCACTCCCAAGATGGCTGCAACAGCCAGAGCTGTGCAGATCCGAAGCCAGGAGCTTCCGCCAGGTCTCCCACACAGGTGCAGGGGCCCAAAGGCTTGGGCCATCCTCCACTGCTATCCCAGCCTGTGGCAGAGACAGTTACCTTTCTGGTGGAGCACAGGATAATAAAGATGTTGGCGTATGGGGCCAGTGCTATGGTGTAGTGGGTGAAGTCGCGGTTCTTGGCACCAGCATCCCATATGCTCCACTTTCAATCCAGCTCCCTGCCAATGCACCTGGGAAGGCAGCGGAGGGTGGTCCAAGTCCCTGGGCTCCTCCCACCCACAGGGGAGACTTGGAAGAAACACTTGGTTCCAGGCTTCAGCCCAGCGCAGCCTTGGGCTTTGTGGCCATTTCTGGAGTGAACCAGTGGATGAAGATCTCTCTGTCTCCTTCTCTCTCTCTGTAATCCTGCCTTTCAAATTAGTAAATAAATCTTTTTAAAAAAGATTTTGATATAAAGAAATGTTAACAGCCTGACCTATTCACACTTTAAACCCCTCTTGTTTTTAGTTGATGATCAACTGAGTGTTCATGTCGATGAAGGTGGATGGGCTTGTCTGGCCTGCAAAGAGAAGCTGATTATTTGGAAGATTTCTCTGTCACCTGTTACTAAGGTAACAATTCTTGAGAGAGCTTGAAGGAGATAGAAGAGAAGCTATCAAGTGGTTCTTACCTTTGACCTTCACTTTCTAGTCAGTAGAGGGTAGTGATGTGCTTCAGGCTTTATGGGTTAGGATTTCCATAGCAGTATGAAATGCCAAGCACGTGTACACATTTGTGTGTTAAAGAAAAGGCTTTCTTCCCGTTAGTAATCTTCAAACATCATTTACATTTAATAAAATCAGAGACATTTTTAATGAACATAATGCCAGTCAGTTCGCTGACTGAAATCTAAGACTAAATGCCATCCATATAAGCTAATGAACTGTGGGTTTGCTTACTTATGGGAAGAGAGAACTATGTTTTGTTGATTCTACTAAATAATCCTTAACAAACCAGGACAAATGATGCGGATTGCTGGCTCCATTCAGAGTTGTAACCTTCCCACAGGTTCTCATGTGTGTGTCTTCCATGACCTCTTTCCGTTTTGTCACACCTTACGCACATTCTCTTGCACCACATGTTGCTCACTGTGGTGGTGGTGTTCCTTTGGGACTTGGGATTCCTGCTCACCCACACTCATCTGCCGGCCTCAGTGCTATGTCGCCTAGGAAGGGAGTTAGCAGTGGGTGAAGGAGCTGTTCTGAGCACATGCTGTGTCAGCAGAGGGATCCTGATGTGGGACTGGGACTCTTAAGATAATTTTCTGGTCAACTTGGTACAATTACTCTCTGGTCAGACAAACACCAGACAAATCTAGACCTGGCCAGGAAAGTTCCAGAAGAAGCCTAAACATGTCTCTTAACATTGGCTATCTTAGCTCGGGAGTGGATTGGGTTGACATCGACCTATTCTGCGTTCTAGCCCTTGCATTTTCCTCATTCTGTATCATCAGATACTTTGCTGTAAAATTAATGAAAGCCTGATGAAAAAGAGATGTGAGGAGAAAGAATATTTATAAAATGGTGCTTCCAGCAATGAATGACAATATGTATGTATGTAGAGGCTGAGAAAGGATGCCTGTTCAAAATATTATATTTGTGGGTGTGATTTTGCCTGGAGGTTGGGAAGTTCCCATCCCGTGTTGGAGTCCCTCGGCTTGAGTTCCATCTCTGGCACACAATTCCAGTGTCCTGCTGACACACGCCCTGGTAGGCATCAGGGCATAGACCAGTGGCTGGGGCTCCGCTGCTGAGGTCGGAGATCTGGATTGAGTTTCTGGCTCCTAGCTTTGGCCTGTCCTCACCTGCCCGAGCCCCTGCCGCTGGGAGTATTTGGGAGATGTCTGTCTGCCTCTGTTTCTCAAATAAAATCAATCATAAATATTTGAGAAGTTGGATTTGATATGAAAGATTTTGTTTGGGTTTTTTCTACAGTTATCTATTTGCAAAGAACTTACTGCCACCTAGTGGCAGTCTTGCTGGCTCTGTCTTATTCTGCCATCCCCGGGGAAGCACATTCTACTTTTGAAATAAATAATTCTTAAAATAAGGATATTCTAAAGTTGGAGGAATCATCCCACCCGATTTGGAAACATAAAGCTGCAGGAATCAAGACACTAAGCAAAGAGATCGACAGTGGAACAAGACAGAGGGTACAGTTACAGACCCCCACAACAGTGCCTATTTGATCTTTGACAAGACGTGAAAACAATTCAGAAGTGGTGAAAACAATTTCAGTAAGTGCTGTTGAAACAGTTGTTCATCCATGTTTTATTTTTTTAAAATATTTATTTATTTGAAAGGCGGAGTTACACAGAGAGGAAAGGAGAAGCAGGGAAAGAGAGAGAGGTCTTTCATCCGCTGTTTCACCCCCCAGTTGACCGCAGCTGGCCGGAGCTGTGCCGATCTGAAGCCAGGAGCCAGGAGCTTCCTCCAGGTGGGCTCCAGGGCCCAAGCACTCAGGCCATTTTCCACTGCTTTCCCAGGCCATAGCAGAGAGCTAGATCAGAGGTGGAGCAGCTGGCGCCCATATGGGATCTCAACACTGCAGGCAGTGGCTTCACCTGCTACGCCACCATGCCAGCCCCCACCCATAGTTTTAAAAAATGAGTTTTCTCCTAAACTTCATGCTCTATACAAAGATTAAATTAAAATGGATCATAGATCTGATTGTAAAATGTAAAACTGTAAAACTTTTAGAAACAAATATAGAGAGGCCGGTGCTGTACTTTGTGGATAAAGCCGCTGCTTGCATTGCTGGCATCTCATATGGGTGCCAGTTCCAGTCCCAGCCGCTCTGTTTCCGATCCAGCTCTCTCCTATGGCCTGAGAAAGCAGTGGAAGATGGCCCAAGTCCATGGGCACCTGCACCCATGTGGGAGATCCAGAGGAATCTCCTGGCTCCTGGCTTCGGATTAGCTTATCTCTGGCTGTTGCTGCCATCTGGGGAGTGAACCACTATATGGAAGACTAGAATCATTTTTTTTTTTTTAATTTGACAGAGTTAGACAGTGAGGGAAAGAGACAGAGAGAAAGGTCTTCCTTCCGTTGGTTCACCCCCTAAATGGCTGCTACAGCCAGTGCTATGCCAATCTGAAGCCAGGTGCCAGGTGCTTCTCCTGGTCTCCCATGGGGTGCAGGGCCCAAGCACTTGGGCCATCCTCCATGGCACTCCCTGGCCACAGCAGAGAGCTGGACTGCAAGAGGAGCAACTGGGACTAGAACCCAGTGCCTGTATGGGATGCCGGTGCCACAGGCGGAGGATCAACCTAGTGAGCCACAGCACCAGCTGAGAATCATATATTTTTTTTAAGATTTAATTATTTGAAAGAGATAGAGCTCTTTCATCCACCAGCTCACCTCCCAGATGGCCGCAGTAGCTGGATCTGGGCCAGGCCAAAGCCAAGAGGCAGGAGTTTCTTCTGGGTTTTCCACATGGGTAGCAGGGGCCCAAGCACTTGGGCCATTCTCCACTGGTTTCCCAGGCCATCAGCAGGGAGCTGGATTGGAAGTGGAGCAGCCAGAACATAAACCAGCACCCTCATGGAATTACCCGGCTGTGCTACGATGCTGGCCCCCAGTCTTAGAATCTTTAACTTCAGGGGCCGGCGCCATGGCTCATGCTTCACGTGTGGGTATCAGGGACCCTGGTACTTGGCCATTAGTGGGAATAATGGAGAGACTGATACTGCCTCCAGTGGTGTGCATTCGCAGGAAGCTGGATAGGAAACAGAGTCAGCATGGGAACTTGGGCTCCGGATATGGCATGCAGGTACTAACCCGAACACCCACACTCCGGTGGTACTTTTCAGTCTGAGGACAAGTCTGGATATGGTAAGACAGTAACCTATGTTTATAAAAATCATGAATTTCAATGCAGTGAGTCTCACCGCAACACATTGGATTCCTTAAAGCTAAACATACTTTGAAGGATGAAGTAGCTGCCTGGCCGGTGAGTGGTTGCTTCCCCTTCACAGTGAGCAGGACATGGCACACCTTTCCCTAGGTTGTATTGTAAACTGGAAATGGAAGATCACCAAACTCCGATGAACAGTGGGTGTCTAACCAGCCAATGTGGATGTCACGGAAGTTATCAGATACATTGTAGTTAGACTACACGTCATCAAGAATAAAGACTCAAAGCTAAAGCTATCCCAAAGCAAGTGCAGAATGATTACAAAGGCTTGAGAAATTGATTGCAGACTTAACATCCTGAGTAAAGGGTGAAAGGCAGTAATACATCTTTGAAAAGTAGAGATAATGATAACTGCCCACATAAGATTTCATACCTTACTCAACTACCGCCAAGAGTGAGGAAACGATAGACCAAACAGCTGTACCATCAATGCACTCTAAGCAAATTGTTGAGGTAGTGATATGTTAATGTATATATACTAAAACCTACACATTTGGAAGTATATACATATAGACTTCAAGTCAGCGGAAGAAGAAACAAAGGAGATCAGAAAAGAAATACATTGGAAAAGCAAAATATCAAAATACAAAGATGAGAAAATAATTTCAAATGTGTCAATAATCAATTTTTAACTTTTATTTAATAAATACACATTTCCTAGCTACAGCTTTAGGAATATACCAGTTCTTCTACTCATGCTCGCCCTCCCACCTCTACTCCCATCCCACCCCTACTCCCTCTCCCATCCCATTCTTCATTAAGATTTCAATAGTTTGCACCTACACAGACACACAAAGTATAGAGTACTATTTGAACTAGCTTTACTATTCTTTAATATTAATATTAATAATTAACATTAATTCAATATTAATAATAGAGGTGGGAGGGAAGGAGAAAAGGGAGGAAGGGAATATCATTATATTAATTTAATATTAATAATAATAGAGGGGGGAAAGGGAAAAGGAAGGAAGAGAATATTATGTTCTTGCAATTGTATCTACAAATCACACTGAATTGGTTTAAAAAATAATTAAAATTTTAAAATGTAAAAGTGTAAAAAAGTAAATAAATAAAATTCTAGGGCCATGTCGTGATGTAGCACGTTAAGCCACCACCTGCATTGCTGGCCTCTCATATGGCTGCCAATTCATATCCTGACTGCTCCACTTCCCATCCAACTCTCTGCTGATGGCTTGGAAAAGCAGTGGAAGATGGCCTACGTGCTTGGGACCCTGCAGCCGTGTGGAAGACTCAGAAGAAGCTCCTGGCTATAGATTGGCTCAGCTCAGCCTTTGCAACCATTTGGGAAGTGCACCAGTGATGGAAGACATCTCTCTCTGTAACCATGCCTCCCAAATAAATAAAAACCTCTAAAAAAGAAAAAAAAAAACCTTTGCAAATAGAAGAAAATAGTAGAGAAAACATCTAAATTAAATCAGATAACAAAAAAGAGTGAATCGGTAAGTCCAAAATTAGTATTTTAGAAACAACTAAAATTGTATAATATTTTCATCATTATCAACAAACACATGGTAAATCTATAAAACACATTAGGGATAGAAAATACCTGCAGAAATTGCAGAAGTCAAGATAGAACATGATGAACAAGATTATCGCAATGTATTTAAAAACCTAGATTAAATGAATTTTCTAGAAGAAAACATGGCTGCATTTGACAAAATAAAAAAATTAGAAATTGCTAGAGAAAATTAAGTTGTTATTCAAAAATCTCTCCCACTTCACAAAGGACCCCAGGCACAGTTGGACAGACCAGTGTCTGCGAAGAAAAGATAATGTTTATTTTGTACCAATATTACTATTCTAAAATGAGAGAGAGCAAGTCAGTTATTTTTATGAGTTGAATATATTTATACCCAGAGCAGATAAAAATAGTTCAGGGAGAAAAAAAACCTGTAAACAAAACTTAGAAGAAAAAATGTAAATAAAGTACTTGAAAATAGTCCCTTTACTCAGAAAAAAAAATTAGAAAATGTAAGTACAACCCAATATTAACAGATTAAAGGCGATCATAATTACCAGCTCAATAAGGAAAAAATATCACCAGGTAAAAATTAACCATCAAATTGTTACAAAAACTCTCAATACCTGCATATTTATGCTTTATTGATTTGACAAATGTTCAATGAATGTCACAATTTATGAAGACTCTAGAAATTCTCCTATTAGGCTCCCCTGTTACAACACTGGAAATCTACACCAGCGCAGTCAGAAGCGGGAGACAGGGGACTGACTGTTAAGCCACCACCTTCGATGCCAGCATCCGTATGGGCGCCAGTTCAAGTCCTGGCTCCTCTGCTTCCAGTCCAGCTCTCTGCTAATGCTCCTGGGAAAGCAGAGGGAGATAGCCTGGTACTTGGGCCCCTGCCACCCACATGGAAGACCTGAATGGAGTTTCAGGCTACTAGCCCAGCCGCAGCCTTCGTGGCCATTTGGGAAGTGAATCCGTGGATGAAAGATCTCTGTCTCTCCCTTTCTCTATACTCTTGCCTTTCAAATTTATAAATCTATGTTAAAAAGTAAGAAAGAATGACCAGTTAAGTGTTGAGGTATGTTACTGTTTAAATGTAAATTATTACCATTACTGTATCAGGTTAACCTGGGAGGTCCTGTCTGCTAGTGTATATGCAAGACCCCTCCCAAATGTTATTGATTACGAAGAAATCCCTTTCTTCTCATGAATGGAGCTGCCTTTGGATCCGCCTCTCTGACACAGAGGGAAGCCTGCACCTGCTCTTCTATGTCATTGTGCATTTGTAGCAAGGAATCAGCTCCTGGCATTTTCCTTCAGTTTAGACCTATTTGCACTTGATGTAGGAGGTGGTTTACAAAATGCTAATCCTGACTTATTTCTGTGATTGATCCAACAATTTGGGAGAAGGTGTTTGGCACCTCACTGATGCCAGCACAACGCTTTCTAGAAATCACCCTACACTTTGACAGACTCTTGAAAGTCAAGTCACATCAAAACTAAGGTTCTGAGCCATCTGTCAAAGACATTTGCTGATGACTATGTTAATGCCTACAAGAGGGTTTTGAGCTGTCTTTCATGGATGCCTCCTGGAAGCTATTTTTTTCAGAAAAATAGCTTTCATCCATTGGTTCACTCCCCAAATGGCTCCAATGACCAGAGCTGGGCCAATCTTAAGCCAGGAGCCAGGAGCTGCTTCTGGGTCTCCCATGCAGGTGCAGGGTCCCAAATGCTTGGTCCATCTTCTATGCTTTCCCAGGCTATAGCAGAGAGCTGGATCAGAAATAAAGCAGCCAAGACTCAAACAGATGCCCATATGGGATGCTGGCACCACAGGTGGAGAATTAACCTACTGTGCCACAGCACCAGCCCTCTGAATGAAGAACTTTAAATAGGTGTTAAACTGAAGGAAATATTTCCTTGCTTTGGGCATTGATTCTTTAACATATGAAAAAAAATAACCTATTCTCATTATTTTACATCTTTATAACCACAAGATGGCACCAGTTTCCTCATTTTAAAAGTTTGTACATAATCATTTTTCCTTTCAACATTTTTTTTTCAAGATTATAAACCAGTGGGTAAGATTTGATTACAACCATTCCTCAAATATGGACTTGTAGACAGTAAAGTTGGAATGAATGCATCAAATCAGAATCTTTAAGTGGAATCAGATTTGTATTTTGCATTGTTTCTAGTATGGGTAGAAGAAGTGGCTCCATATAAAATGGAACTTCTCATAACCTTGTTCATAAGTAAGTTACAGAGGAAGTTTCAAACTCAAAGCCACATCTTAGCAATATAATGAGTCTTCTAAGCTGCCAGGGAAATCTCCGCATAAGGCATTCTCAGCGGACCAAAATATGAAGTCTTCAAGTACAAACAAGGGCTAATGGCCATTGTTGACTCATGAAAATGTTCAGAGACCACCCTTTCCTCCTAGCCAGGAGGATCAGGACAGAACACAACAGGTGGGAAGCAAAAAAACATCCTGATCTTGCTGGTCCAAGAGAGAATTAACTGGGGGTGGAATTCACAGGAAGCAAATAATAGAAACTCTTCTTAGGTCAGGAGCGAAGTGTGTTTGTTTCACTCCTGAAATTTGCATGAAACCATATGCAACTCAGAATCTTCCAGCAAGTAAACAGGAGAAGGTGGTGGGACTGTGACTTGATTTCAAAATATTTGTGTGAAGATGAAGTAGGCCATCAGTTGGGTGGAAAATCTGCAAATATTGTTTAAAAGAGTATTGAAATTATAGATTATGCTCATCCAGTACTTACCGGGAAAGAAATTATGTAATGCACTAGCCTCTTATTCATAGCATTACTAACAAATTTTTGGCAAAAGACCACAGTAATGTTTTTCTTCTTAGCATATCCCCCGCTGTACAATGTGAGATAAAGGAAACTTTTTTTTTTTTTTTTTTGGTAAGTTACTGCATTTGTTTCCAAAACATCAGGATTCATCTTTAAATAACTTTGCTAATCGGGGAGATGAGTCTTATTTCTAGGTCAGCAATCTGAAAAATGTGTAAGACTTTGTCCGCTCATTGACTCTTGACCCGAGCAGCAAGTCTACTCACACATCATTTCCGTGAAAGTTGATGAAAGACGCAGGTGCACTCTCAGAGAGACTATCTAGTGGCTGTTATTTGAATAACATCGTAACAGGCCACTTTAGAGACATCAGCAGCAGGGCTCAGAGACAAGCTGAGAAGGCAAAGCCTGATGCTCGCTATGTGGGCATGTGTTTGTAAGATTTTCATTACTTGTGGGAGTTCAGAGAAATAAAATATTTAGAGAAGGTCATTTTTGGGGAAAATAACCCAGGAAAAAGAAAAATGAGAAGTAAAATCTTGAAGTTGCGGGAGATTTAGGAATCCAATTCGGTTTTGCAGGGCTGTGTGTGTGCATGTGTGTGTGTGTCTTGTGTGAATCTGCTACCTTTATTGGTAACAGCTACCAAAAAATTAGGCAAACCTACTAAAATTGTCTTGGGCTCAACTAGTTTTATTACAAATATCTGTTTCTTTAATAAATGATTTTTGCGAAACCCTCAACAGCTTCACCATAGCCTGAAATTGATTCTTGGCTCAAGATTTAGTTGGCTTTAGGTTTTTATTGAGTAGCTGTATGTTTTTCCTATTGACATTTCTTTTATGATTTCCATAGCTGTTTAACACCTGGAATGTAGTTCTCAATCTGGAGGAAGGAGACTTTCTTCTTTCTTTCAAGTTCTTTTAAAAATCATGACCTTGATGATTTCCGTCGTCACGTTAGTGATGGCAGTTATTGTCCCAATAATTTGGGAGTCCCCTGGGCTTATTCGTCCTGAAGCTTTGGCGCCCTTCCTTTTGTTGGACCGACATTACAGCAGAGGAGGAAACACACTCTGCTGGTCTGAATCCATTAAGGAAGTCTCTGCATATCTGGTGTACCTGCACAAAACACAATCACCAAGTTTCCTTCAACACATTATCCGCTACTTGTACCAAATCTCCCTCTTGGTAGATTCTGGATTGTTTTATATCTCAAAAAAATTAGTCTGCGTCCATGTGCTTTGTCTACTACACTGATCCTTCACAAACACTTAGGGGACAGACATCACATCAGGGGTGAGAAAAATGTCCCATTGGTTGGATTTTGATGTCACCTTATGGAATGCTTTTATTTTTCTCCTCTGTATCCTTTGAAAAAGATAGTTCTACATAAAAGAAATTTAATGACTCCTGCAAGCACAAAGCTTTTTAACACACCAGAGTGGGCCTAAGAGCTGGAGGGCTTGGTTAGAATGCCTGGTCAGTGAAGACTTTTGTTATGGCAAAATAATGAGATTTAGGTTATTTTTTTATTACAAAATCTCCCTTGGAATATCAGTTCCTTTATTGGTTTTGCACTTGCTAAAATCCTTACAGAACACTTAACTAGAATTAATTCTGTTAAAATAATTAAGTATATAATTTATCATTCAAAGTCAGTTTCTTTGGTCATATCCAGAATGTTAATGCTGACTCTGAGCCGTTTTAGAAAAGAGAGTGAAATACTAATTATGACTGATAATTTGAAGGAGGACTGTGCTTCCTTTACCCTAGCATGCTTTGCAGGTTAATACAGGTAAATGTTTATAAGAATGCATTTTCACTTTCCCCCAGTTGGGCCACACACTGCAGGGGTCAGGTCCTGGCTTTGTACCCACACATTTGTGTGTGTCTGCATGGACACGTTCAGCTAGAACTCGCCTTATCTTGATGTTCGGGGTGATTGCTGTTATGTGGAAAGTGAACATTTGGTTCCTAACAACTTGCTGATGTGTGGAAAGTTCCAAGGAGCAGCTCGCACAATAGCTAGGCCACATGCACCTGCAAAGTTGCTAGGCAGGCAGCCCATGAGCAGTAGCCAAACCAGCTAGAGCGAATGCAGGGAAGACTGTCAACCCTGTAGCACTCAGCTAGTGAGGGCCTGGGGGAGGGACTTGGAGATAAGTTGCCTGATGAAACTGCACCACCAGACACCCAATCTTGGAAGATCGTTAACAAATTCTTGATTCGATTTCACTTGTCAGTGCCTGCCCTGCTTATTGATCTGAAAAAAACAAAACAAAACAAAACAAAACAAAAATCAGGGGACGGTGTTGAGGTTCCAGCACTTGTGACACTGGCATCACATATGGAACACCGGTTTTTGAGACCTGGTTGCTCCACTTATGATCCAACTCCCTGCTAATGTACCCGAGAAAGCAGTAGAAAATCATCCAAGTGCTTGGGCCCCTGCCACCCACATGGGAGGCCCAGATGGAATTTCTGGCTCCTGGTGTCAGTCTGACCCAGGTCTGGCTGCTCCAGTCATTTGGAGGATGAAGGATACTCTCTCTCTCTCTCTTTCTATTTCTCTCTCTCTCTCTCTCTCTCTCTCTCTCTCTCTCTCTCTCTCTCTCTGTGTGTGTGTGTGATCAAGTCTTTCAGAAAATAAAATAAATCTTAAAAAAAAAAAAGGAAGTCTGTGGGGGAGGATTACGGCACGGAACATCACCCGTACGGAGAGAGAGTGGTGACACCAGCAGCAACATCCCCCTTTGAGAAAATCTTGACTTCAGAATTTTCAAAGCATTTTTCTTTTCACACACACACAAGAATGTGTTCCTTTTCATGATCCACATAAAAATAGAAAGTGAACTCATATTCTTTATTGATACTAGAACAGTAAAAGGTAAAATACTTTAAAATCTACAAATATAAAGAACACAAGCTCCTCTCGGGAAGCATTAGTAAGCATTTTCATGTACAACACATACACGGCAGGGATCAGTTATGGGGTGAGTATCAGCTCAAAAAAGGATTCTAAGTGATCCTGTTCTCACGAAAGCTGGGTCATAACTGGGTTCTTATATGGTCAGCAAATCCTTAAACTCTAAATATAACTATATACCTTGAGAAACATCAACCAGCAAATCGGTGTTTAAATTGTTCATCAACCTTGAGGATCTACTGCGTAAGACAGCGGGGTAAAGTGTGTGTGTGTGTGTGTGATGGAGGCAGTGGTTACTCCATCTTGCAGATGCAAATAATAAAGGGACTATTTATAGTGGTAATTTATTCTGAAAATTTGGAGCAAAAATCTTATTTAGAAGACTATTTCTGAATTTTCTGGCCAATTGACATAGTACACATGTATTTCAGAAGGTTTGTGGAAAGGAGAGTTATAAAATTTATTGTGTAAAAAATTTAGAGGGGCTAGCGCTGTGGCATAGTGGGTAAAGCTGCTGTCTACAGTGATGGCATCCCAAATGGGCACCAGTTTGAGTCCCAGCTGCTTCACTTCCGATCCAGCTCTTTGCTATGGCCTGTGAAAGCAGTAGTAGAAGATGGTCCAAGTCCTTGGGCCCCTGCACCCACGTGGGAGACCCAGAAGAATCTCGTGGCTCCTGGCTTCAGATCAGCACAGCTCTGGCCATTGCAGCCTACTGGGAAGTGAACCAGTGGATGGAAGATCTCTCTCTCTTTCTGCCTCTCCTTCCCTCTCTGTGTAACTCTGCCTTTCAAATAAATAAATAAATCTCTTTAAAAATTTAGAAATCTAGGTACCTGAAAGGGCTTCAAAACATTCATGAAAATGTGGACTAAGAAAAAACTTCACAGGCTTTAGAAAATTTTGCACCAAAGTAAACTTATTTGGGGGCAGGCATTGCGGCACAGCAGGTTACACTGCCACCTTCCAGGCCAGCAGCCTATCTGAGCCCTGGTTTGGGTCTTGGCTGTGCCACTTCTGATCCAGCTCCCTGCCAATGCACTTGGGAGTGCAGCAGAAGATTGCCCAAGTGCTTGGGCCCTCTACCTAGTTGGGAGAGCCAAATGCAGGTCCTGGCTTCTGGCACCCACCTCGGCAGGCCCTGACCATTGTAACCATTTAGGGAATAAACTAGTAGATGGGAGACCTCCTCTCTCTCTCACTCTGCCTTTCAAACAAGTGGTAAATAAATCTTTCAAAAAATAAACTTATTTTCATTCCATTTTCCATGTGTTGAAGGGCCCTGGTAGATATTTGTCTCTTTTGCTATTGCCTTGAAAGCCTATTTACTTTGTTACAGAAAAAAAAAAAAAAACACTTAAGGAGATTTAAGAGCCCAATGAGGCAATCGCATGCACATTTAGAGAATTACATTTCTGTTAACGTGTTAAGAGGGGAAAGGGGAATTTGCAAATATTTCTCCATATGGACTGGAGAAAACCGAACTTGAATAATGAAGCCATGAAGCTGAGCAGGAAAGCAGTCCGTGAGGGCACTTGTGTTTCCGGCCATGAGGAGGCGGCAATGGGGAGAAAGCCGATCTTACCATACACAGCTGGCCAGAAAGCACCGGAAACCGGAGACAGACAGCGAATACTCGTGATTTCTGCAAGAAAGGACTCGACTGAGAACGCTGTAGGCAGCCTGCTTTCTTCACGGAGTTGTATTCCAGACTGAAGAATGGGAAGGTGAGTGCAGGCAGTGTGACGCTGTCTTTAAGTTGAGGAGTTAGAGCAGAGGCCAGGGATGCTGGCAACCCAGGTCTGTTACCAGACACACGCACACACACACACACAGATCTTTAATTTTTTTAAATGAAATTAGAAATTAAATTTAAAAATTAAAATTGCAGACAGAAGCCTTTTTCTTCTGGGTTCGCTTCCCTGAATGCCTACAATAAGCCAGGATCTGGGTCTTGCATGTGGGTGGCGGGGGCCCCACGTACTGGAGCCATCATCCACTACCAGGGTGCACGTTAGCAGGAAGCAGAAGTGCACACGACACTGCAACGCAAACACTCTGATAGGAGATGCGGGCGTCCCAAATGGCAGTTCAACCGTTGTGCCAGCTGCTTGTGCGTTGCCATTCCAGAATTTGCCACTGAAAGCAATCTTATAGTAACCACAAGGTGGCACCGTTTTCTGTTTTTAAAGCTAAGGTAAAGTGAACTGAGGATTCCTTTTGTCTTTTGGCTTATGCAGGGTTCCAACTCACTTGGCATGGTGGGGCTCAGCAGTTGCGGACTGCGTGGTGGGGCTCAGCAGTTGCGGACTGCGTGGAAACGAGACAAAGCTGGCTCCTACAGATGCTAGAAAGTTCTTCCTTTTATTCATGAATGAGTTAGAGTTTATCACATTGTGTGTGGATCATTAGAGCATGTGGATTGTTCCTCAAGCTGTGTATTTAGCAAGTAGTATTGCTAGGTTTTCTAACCTTAAAAATGCTAGAAAATTATAATGTGAGAATATTATGTGTATTCAGTTTACTAATAGTTTATCTAATAATTTTCATCCATTTTAAAGAACAGGTCATCAAAGAAGGAGGTACCTTTCTCTGAAGGGAGGAGAGAACTTCCACTCTGACTATGACCCTTTCGGAATAAGATTGAAGTCAGCGAACTCAAAAGGCTTCCATAGCCTCGGCAACTCATGACTAGAGCCTAGGGAGATTACTGACGCCATAAACAAGAGTGTCAAATTGTTAAGTCAACAACAGGAGTCACTGTGTACTTACGTCTCATGTGGGATCTGTCCTTCATGTGTTGTCCAATGTGAAGTAATGCTATAACTAGTACTGAAACAGTATTTTACACTTTGTGTTTCTGTGTGGGTGCAAATTGACGAACTCTTTACTTAGTATATACTGAATCGATCTTCTGTATAAAAAGATAATTGAAAATGAATCTTGATGTGAATGGAATGGGAGAGAGAGCGTGAGATGGGAGGGGTGCAAGTGGAAGGGAAGTTATGG
>CM027403.1:6841393-6891676 GCA_015711505.1 Sylvilagus bachmani | reverse complement strand
TTTTTTTTTTTTTTTTTTTACAGATCTATTTATTTGAAAGGCAGGGTAACAGAGAAGGGAGAGACAGAGAGAGAAATCTTCCATCTGCTGGTTTACTCCCCAGTTCTGTGCAACAAACCCATCTGGGCCAGGCCAGAGCAAGGAGCTGGGAAATCCATGCAGGAAGTTTTGTAAGACAAGGACATCCTGTTACTTGAAAGAGTGCTGAATCTCTCCTGTGAGAGAGAGTCTCCTGGTTCTGGTGACTTTAAGAAATGGGAAAACCTTAGCAACCAACTCCATTTCTTTGATAGTATCGGGTAGATCAAGGTTTTTATTTCGTCAGCCAATTTTGATCACTTATATTTTTCTAAAAATGTGTTATATCATTTGTTTTCAAACTAATTGTCACTTTTCTATGGTTGTGTAAGATTAAAAACTCTGTTCTTTATCTGTACTATATGGTATTTTTTCCATTCTTAGCATTGATTTGTGTGTGATCTCTTTTTTCCTTAATCAAGCTAAGCTTTTTCTATTTTCTAGTCTTTTAAGAAAACCGGGTTTTGATTTTGTAGTTTCACTCTATTTTAAAATTCTTTGATCTTTCTCTTTCTTAATTTCTACCTTTGCCTTCATTTCCTTCCTCCAATTTTCTTTGTTCTTTTTTCTAACTGCTTCTTGTTTTATAATAAATGTGCTCAGAACGATGAGTTTTCACTGAGTCCTATGTTAATTCCATGTTTTGATGTGTAGTGTTCCAGTGATGTAGTTTCAAAATTTTAACAATTTCCTTTATCAGTTTCTTCTGTATCCCATGAATTATTTTGAAGTAGAATCATTTCTAAAACAATTGGTGTTTCTTGATTACATTTTATTTTTATTATATTATTGTCAGAAAGTGGTCTATATGATGTCAATTCTTCGGAATTTGTTGAGATGTCTTCTTGTTCAATATACGGTCATTTTGTAAAGTATGTATGTACTTGAATATAATAGAAATTTGAGCAGAAAGCTGTTTTTTCCATATATGTGCAATCCATTTGTGTATCTTGGAAATTTTGCCTGATTTTACTACCAATTTCAGAGAGGGAGGGAGGAAGGGATGGAGGGAAGGATGGAGGGAGAGAGAGAGGAGACGCTCCCACCATAGCCATGGATCTGTCGACTTGTTCTTGCAACCCCTTAAATGTGCCTGGAGATAGCTCCTTTTTCAACGTCAGATGTCTTCACCTCATTAACTGTCTGACACTCAAAAAGAGATCACTGTATCAAGTTCTGATTATTTTCGTGTATGTTTCTAAGCCTCTATTTTTATGCATTTATGCATTTTATGCATTTATGCATTTTATGCATTTATGCAAGATTTTTTTAAAAAAGTTTGTCTCTTAATGGATGTTTTCAACCCATTTCAGTTTTTTCCATGATTTACATTTTTTGACTTATTTCTATTCTTATTTTTTGTTTATCATACTTTTATCTCCAGCTGCTTTCTCTATTGTTATTCTTTGCTCCTTTAATTGGATTTGTATTTTATTTAAACTCATGATTTACTTGAAGAAGTTACTGTTAAATTTTCAACAGATAATGTCAGCTTCACACTTCTCTAACAAGTTCTCAAATTAATTAGTAACTGTGTTCTTTTCTCAAAGGAACAAACAACACTTATATTTTTATTTCTTTTTGAGAAACCCTGCCATGAACTTCCACGTTATTATCTAGAATTTAAATTCCATTCTGATTTTTAAATTCATTCATTAAAATTTTGTGTTTATGTTTTTCACACTTAATGCTTAGGCCAGTTTAGCAGTATATTTTTCTTTTTCTTTTTTTCTTTTTTTATTTTTGACAGGCAGAGTGGACAGTGAGAGAGAGAGAGAGACAGAGAGAAAGGTCTTCCTTTTGCCGTGGGTTCACCCTCCAATGACTGCGGCGGCCGGTGCACCATGCTGATCCGAAGCCAGGAGCCAGGTGCTTGTCCTGGTCTCCCATGGGGTGCAGGGCCCAAGCACTTGGGCCATCCTCCACTGAACTACCAGGCCACAGTAGAGAGCTGTCCTGGAAGGGGGGCACCTGGGGAAGAATCCGGTGCCCCGACCAGGACTAGAACCCGGTGTGCCGGCGCCTCAAGGCAGAGGATTAGCCTATTGAGCCATGGCTTCGGCCAGCAGTATATTTTTCAAATTGATTTCCTCGCGATTGCATTTCCTTCTTGCCTCCTTGAATCAGTTTTATTGCTGCTGGTGTGCATCCTTCAGTAATTTCTTCCCAATGTCGGTGAGGAGTAAAGGCTTGCTTTTTTTCATATCTGGATATGCTTTATCTTTCTTCTTCAATGATCATTCAGAGTTCTTTTCTTCAGGTATAATGGAGATCATTCCTCACTATTTCTTGACATTTATTTTTGCTTATGTTTCTGGATTTCAACAGATTTACATTTTTGACTTATTTCTATTCTTAGTTTGGCTACTAACAGCCATTTTTTGCAGGTAATCTATCATTGTTTAATGGAGCCTTTCAGTATTTTTCTGTGTGTTCTGAATACACTGATGTTTCACTATGAACTCCCCATTTCTAGTTTTTTAATAATGTATTAAGCAGAATACATATAGAGTTATTTGTTGTGAGGAGTTTTTTTTTTTAAGGATTCTTCTATTTTTTTGAAATTCAGAGTTACACAGATTGAGGAGAAGCGGGGGGGGAGGGGGAGAGAGAGATTTTCCATTCACTGGATCACTCCCCAATTGGCTGCAACCGCCGGAGGTGGGCCGATCCGAAGCAACGAACCAGGGGCTTCTTCTGGGTCCCCCATGTGGTTTCAGGGGCCCAAGGCCTTGGGCCATTTTCTACTGCTTTCCTAGGCCATAGCAGAGAGCTGGATCAGAAGTGGAGCAGCCGGGACTCGAACCAGCATCCATATGGGAGGCCAGCACAGCAGACAGCAGCTTTACCCACTATGCCACAGCACTGACCCCAAGGGATTATCTTTTTTCAAACAGTTGATGCTCACTTGAAAGGTAGAGACAGACGGACAAACAACGATCTTCTGTCTGCTGGATGACTCCCGTTATACCCACAGCAGCCAAGGCTAGACCAAGCTGAAGGCAGGAGCCTGGAACTCAACCCAGGTCTCCTGCACGGGAGGCAGGGACCCAGGTACTTCAGCCAGGATTAGATAGTCAACCAACTTTAGGTGACTATTATGTTCTAAGCATTTTGTAAGCACTAGTGTATTCTTCTGAACAACTTAGAAACTAGGTAATGTTATCATACTTAGTTTACAAGTGAAAGAAAAGCACAGAGAAAGTAACTTGGCCAAAATTTCAGCTGGTAGAATAAAGCCAGGATTCAAACATGTCTCTTTCTAGAGCTCATTTCTTTTGTTTTAATCATGTATTTATTTATTTAAAAGGCAGAGCAACAGAGTGTGAGAGATAGAATAGAGATATTCCACCTCCTGATTCATTCCCTTGAAGAGCTGAAATGTCCAGGGTTGAGCCAGGCTGAAACCAGGAGCCTGGAACTCTATCCAGGGCCCTCACATTGGGGACAGAAGCCCAAGAACTTGGGCCTTCCTCTGTTGCTTGTCTAGGCACACATTAGCAGGAAACTGAATTGGAAGCAGAGGAACTGTTACTCCAATGGGCAGATATGTGATGCTGTCATTGCAAGAGCTGGCTTAAGCTGCTGTTCCATGCCATCCCCTAGATTGCCTTCTTTCTTCTTTTTAAAAAAAGATTTATTTATTTATTGGAAAGGCAGAGTTACAGAGAGGCGGGTGGGGGGGATCTTCCATCTACTGGTTCACTCCCCAGATGGCCACAACAGCTGGAGCTGAGCCAATCCGAAGCCAGGAGCCAAGAGCTTCTTCCAGGTCTCTCATGCAGTGCAGGGGCCCAAGGACTTGGGCCATCTTCTAATGCTTTCCCAGGCCATAGCAGAGAGCTGAATCAGAAGTGGAGCAGCCAAGACTTGAACCAGAGCCCATATGGGATGCCGGCACTGCAGGTGGTGGCTTTACCCACTGCACCACAGCGCTGGCCCCTAGATTTCATTCTTTTAACCATTGTATTTTTATACTCTCTACAAAGTTCAGTTTCTCTACTTTCCATTTCCAGGATTTATGGTGATTTTCCTTCTTATCTGTCTATTCTTGTTGCAGAATATCCTGTTCTTATTGCATAGATGCCATGTTCTCTTTGACAGCACTTTGTGTTGATTTTAATGTTATTTTCAAATTTCATGTTGTTCTTTCATGGTACAGAGTTTATTTCTTGTTCTTTGCAGCTGTGTTAACTCATGTTGTCTAGGGAAACTTTGCCCACAGAGGTTCTGTTAGTATTTCCAAAGTGTCCTTGGATTTCCCATATAAACTGTATTTTTTTTAAAACTTACCTATGTATTTGAAAGATAGAGTCACAGGGAGAAAGGAAGAAGACAGAGAGAGAGAAAGAGATCTTCCATCCATTGATTCACTCCCCAAATGGCTGCAATGACCAGGGCTGGGGTGGGCCAGAGGCAGAAGCCAAGAGCTTCTTCCAGGTCTCCCATGTGGGTGCAGGGTTCCAAGCACTTGGGTCATCTTCAAATGCTTTCCTAGGCACATTAACAGGGAGATTGGTTGTAAGTGGAGCAGCCAGGACATGAACAGATGCCCATATGGGATGAATAAATTTGAGATTTATTGTAAAAAAAATGTGTATTTCCCGTTCATTTTTCAAAGACCCCTTTGTGCAAGTCATTGTGAGTAGTCTGAAGATTCTGTACTGTGGTGTGGAACAGTTAGCAGTATGTCCATGGTTCCCTGCGAAGCATCTGGAGTTCCCTGAGTGACACGTGTGTCTTTGAGCCCCATGTCAGCTGCAGGGAGGGCGATGACCAGAGGGCCTACTGTGTGATTGCAGAGCTGGAACATGCAGCCCTAACCTCTGTGGAGGGGTTTGCAGTTCAATCTCAGGCTCAGTGATTTAATTGATCCCGCCTACGTCATGGAGCTCCGAGAAGAACTCTGGTCACAGAGGCTGGGAGAGCTTCCTGGGAGGAGCGCACAGCGATGTTCCAGAGGCGTGATGAGCCTGACGCATGGACAGAGAGCGTGGGAGCTTCATGGCTAGGACCCTCCCGGACCCTGCACCGTGTGCAGCTGTTAAGTTAATCTGCCATTGTAAGTATGCCACTTTCTTGAGTTCTTTTAGTCGTTCTAGTAAATTGTCAAATCTGCAGGGTTTATGGGAGCCCCTGGTTTTGTAGCTAGTTGATCAGAAATGTGGGGGCCTGGGGACGTGGTGGTAGTCCTGTGAGGGCTGATTCCTAACACCTGTGCAGTCAGAGGCTGACTCTGCATGCTTGTGGCAGGACTGAATGGTTGTTTGCTCCCGTCTTAGACTATGTTGTGCTGCTACAACAGAACACCACCAACTGGATGATTTATTTATTACAAAAAAAGATTTATTTATATGAAAGGCAGAGAGGCAGAGGCGAGGCAAAGAGAGAGAAAGAGAGAGAGAATGGCCACAACGGCTGGAGCTGCGCTGATTCAATGCCAGGGTCTCCCACATGGGTGCAGGGGCCCAAGGACCTGGGCCATCCTCCGCTGCTTTCCCAGGCCATAGCAGAGAGCTGGATTGAAATGGAGCAGCCAGGACTCAAACCAGTGCCCAAATGGGCTGCTGGCACTGCAGGAGGCGGCTTTACCCACTACGCCACAGCACTGGCTCCTGGATGATTTATAATGAACAGATAGTCATTGGCCCATGGTACTGGAAGCTGGGAAGTCCAAGATTGTGGGGCCAACATCTGGTGATGGCTTTCTTTCTGGTCAGGCACAGTTACAGGACAAAGTGGGGGTGAGGGAGAAAACGGCAAGGGGGACTCTCCTTGTCCTTCCATAAGGAAACCACTCCCATACTAATGGTGTGACTCAGGCCCCAGGGCCAGAACCCTCATGGCTTCATCATCTTTCAAAGTTCCCACCTCTGAATACCAACACTGTTACAGTGGCAAATTTCACTGCAGCATGAGCTTGGAAGGGGACGGACATTCAAACCACAGCAGCTCCCGTCCAGGGTAAAAGAATATTTGTGGTAAAGAAGCCCATTTTCACCGAGCAGTTATTGAAATTCCCTCTCTGCCTTTACTCAAGTGGTAGCAGCATGCAGTTTGGAAAAAGCAATCTACCAGAAAGCTGTGATTCTCTGAATGCTGTTCCAAATATGCATTGAGTGTGAGTCGCTAGGAAGGAAACATGGAGACTTTTCTTAGAATATAGAGTAATCAAGGTGGTTTCTCTGGACTTCTCTAAAAATCCCTGAGATTAACCCCAAGCAACTGAACCATACATCTGTTGTTTTCAGTAGGTAATACATGGGAAACAATGTTTAAAATGGCTAGTTACAATAATTTGAGTTGCATGGAAGACTAATTCTTACCATGGAGTAGAGTCATTTATTTGAAAGGCTAAAGATTCTAGAATTTGATGGCATCAAAATTAGTAGATTGTGCTGATTTTTACTTACAGGCATATTATCAATGTTTTTTTATTACATTATAACATTTGTTTTAATCTCCTTGTTGGCAAGAGATGTGCATACATTTTTATAGATGCTAAAAATTATATGCAATTAATCCATGTGTATGACCTGGTGGTAAAAGTTTTTATAAATAGAGCTATAAAAAGTAGAAGAGCAGAGTGTTTGGTCTAGCAGTTAAGACGCTCACATACTCATGTCCCACTCAGAGCGCCTGAGTGTGATTCCTGGCTCTGGTTCCCAGTTCCAGCTTCCTGCTGATGCAGACCCTGGGAAAGTAGTGATGGCTCAAGTGGTTGAGTCCCTACCACTCACATTGGAGACCTGGATTAAATCCGCCTGTCTGGCTCCAGCTCAGCCCCGGTCATTGCAGTCATTTTATTAGTGATCCAGTGGATGGAAACTTTCTCTCTGTGTCTCAAAAGAATTAAATAACCAATCTCCTCTTGCCCTATACCATACTCCTTGTCAATTTTACAGTTTCTGAGTAGTAATCATTTTTTTTGTTATTTTTATTATTATTTTTTTTGACAGGCAGAGTGGACAGTGAGAGAGAGAGAGACAGAGAGAAAGGTCTTCTTTTGCCGTTGGTTCACCCTCCAATGGCCGCCGCGGCCAGCGCACCGCGCTGATCTGAAGTCAGGAGCCAGGAGCTTCTCCTGGTCTCCCATGGGGTGCAGGGCCCAAGCACTTGGGCCATCCTCCACTGCCTTCCCAGGGCACAGCAGAGAGCTGGACTGGAAGAGGGGCAACCGGGACAGAATCCGGCGCCCTGACCGGGACTAGAACCCGCGGTGTGCTGGTGCTACAAGGCGGAGGATTAGTCTATTGAGCCACGGCGCTGGCCTAGTAATCATTGTTATCAGTTTGGTAGACTCCTTCCCAAACTCGGTCTAACTGCCATCTACACATACACAGACAGACACACAGAGTGCTTCCAGACCATGATACAAATTTATGCACATATTCATATAATTGTAAAGATCAGTCTTAGGATGTCAGCCTAGTGGGCCACAGCCCACTAATCTCAATCAAACACTAATCTCTTTATTGCTGTGACAGCACTATGTACATGTGACTAAATTTCCTGTCAATTCACATTTTTTTTCAAAAGATTTATTTATTTTACTTGAAAGTCACAGTTACACAGAGAGAGAGGGAGAGGCGGGGGGAGTGGGGGGAGCTTCCATCCACTGGTTCACTCTCCAGATGGCCACAACGGCCAGAGCTGTGCCGATCCAAAGCCAGGAGCCAGGAGCTTCTTCTGGGTCTTGCACATGGGTGCAGGGGCCCAAGGTCTTGGGCCATCTTCTACTGCTTTCCCAGGCCACAGCAGAGAGCTGGATGGGAAGTGGAGCAGCCGGTTCTCAAATCGGCACCCACATGGGATGCTGCAGGCAGTGACTTTACCTGCTACGTCACTGTGCTGGCCCCAGTATCTCTTACTATGTATATCTCTTAATATGTATATTTTCCCTACTGTTTCTTTTTCTCTGATTGAACCATGACCTGGTGTATGTATATATATAAAATTATATATATAATGTATGTATATATAATATATATGTAATATATAATATATATGTGTGTAATACATATTATATATATATAATGTATGTATATATATATATATATATATAATTCTTCAGAATTATCATGGAAAATACATGTTATGATAAAAACTATACAAAGATTTCACATTTTTTGTACCAAAACAAACCTATCTTTTAATTCCAGTTTGCATACATTTTTGAAGCACCCTCATATATTTCTGTCGCTTGCTTTTTTCCCTAACAGTGTATCTTAGAGCAGCCATGGCTAACTGCTATGTAACATCATGTAACACGGCTATACCATAGCTCATCTAACCACTGGGCTGTTGGTGGATATTGAAGTTGTTTGGGTTCAAATTTAACTGCGATTCAAATTTATTTTCACTTGCTACGGTGAAAACTTGCTCTATCAACTTCTTGCATCCAACTTTGCTGTAGCAAAATCTAGTATCGATCCAGTTCTTCATCCTCTGCGGGTGATAATCTTCCTCCTTTGAAGTCTTTAAGATAATTTTTATCCGTTCACATTTCACAAGGACGTATTTATGAGTTTCCTTCGTCTGACTCAAGTTTCAACGGTCTCTTTCAACCTGAACTCACATCTTTTGATGTTCTTAGAACTGTTCGTATCACTACTTTTTTTTTCATTGCTCATTTGCTCTGTTCTCTCTGTAGAGCTCCAATTAGATGGGTACGAACTTTGCCTCCAGCCCTCACAGTTTGGAAGTTGCTCTGTGCACTGCGGAAGGGCACAGCCTGGAAAGTGTTTAGCTCTCACGTTGGCAGCAACCCTCCTGGACAAATTAAACGGGCTGCGGAGAGTGCCCGCCATTAAAGAGCTTAGGGCAGTCCTGGTGCATTATGAAAACTTTTTGGAAACGCAAGTTCTTGTTTTCTAAACAAAATCAAGTGTTGATTTAGTCACTGGTAGCCTTTCTGCGCTTTACTTTCGCGCCAGGCTGCTGACATGGACTGATCTAGAAACCTGAGGCTGAGCTCTCTCCCTCCAGCACAGGTCCTGGGACGGACTGGCCTTGGGGGGTGGGGACCGATGGGCCACACAGGCAGCAGGGCCCCATTTGCTGGACCCTCCCAGGCTGCAGGTAGAAATCGGACAGCGGCTGCCTCCCCTTTCTGCAGTTTGTAGTCGGACTCCGAGGTCCTTAGAAACATTTGTGGCTTTGTAACAGCACCGGGAAAGCTCACAAAAGGAGGAGACTTTAGAACTGACTTTAATGCTTGAAATTTCGGTCTTTAGAAATATCCTGTTACCTAAGGCAACAGATGTCCTCGCTCTCCCCACAGCTCACACCCCTGCTGACAGTACATTTTCCACAAATAGATCAGAATGGTTACCAGTTTTTCAACCCTCCAGCCTGAAGCTCTGGAAGTGACAACAGCCAGGCACTAACTGTGATGCAGGGCCGTCCAAGCAACATATGGTACCGTTTACAAAAACATACGAGTGACCAAAATTAATGCATTAGGCATGTCCTTGCCTCGATGTCTCCTGCCTCTGTGTGGCTGATGGTTGTTTTGGTGGCTACCATGTAGCAGATGGAAGACATTAACTACCATTTTCTGCACTTTTCAAACATGTTTTGTAATCATTGCTCCAATTTTAGGTATGTATACATTTTGTACTAAGTAAGAAAATATTTGTAACCGAGCTACTGGTGTGAAATGAGCTAGAATTTAAAATAAAAATAAATACGAGTTGAGCTGAGCTGCAGTTTTAAATTGAAAGCCTTACAGAAATAAATGACGGGCATCTGCTTTTGCTTTCTCAGTCTTCATGCAGTGGTTCTATATAGTTTTTAGCATCTAAAAAGTTTAGGCTGCGTTACGCGTCACAGGTCAAGCCTGAGAACCGGTAACAATTTTTCATCATTGCAAACTTACTAATCAACCAGTGAAGAATATTCTGAAGTGTTCAGTCTGATTACATCCTGGGCACTAAGTGAGCTTTCACAACTCCATCTTCGTCAATTAACATCACATGCGAAAATCATCTTTGTTGTAGTTTCAGGGCTTCAAAAGTGTATGGGTTATTATTGATGTTTTAAACAGCAGAGCTCAGGAACTTTGGAGATCGTAGGGAGCCAAGCTCCCTCTCTCTGTGTTTTACACAAAACTGAGGAAGTTACAGAAAACAGGAAGAGTTTCAACATTGTATTCCGGAGACTGCATTGTGGCACACAGTGGAGGAAGCCCAAGACTTCACCACTGGCATCCTGTAAGGGCCCTGGTTCAAGTCCCGAGTTGCTCTGTTCCCAGTCCAGCTCCCTGCTCATGCGCCTGGGAAGGCAGCAGAAGGTGGTCCAAGTGCTTTGGCCCCTGCCGCCCATATGGGAGATCTGGATGGATTTCAGGCTCCTGACTTTGGCCTGCCCCAGCCCTGGCTGTGGCAGTCATTTAGCAGGTGAACCAATGGTTGGAATATTTCAATCTTGGTCTCTGTCTCTCTCTCCAAATAAATAATACATCTTTCAAATAAAGTTTTATTCCTGTTGATCAGAATCTATTATGCTAACTTCACTGTCTATTTTTAGCAAAGGAAATTGTGTGATTTCAGTGGTTGTGTGTGTGTGTGTTTGTCTTTTCCACCATGGCTTAGAGAGCCAGCTTCCTGGTTTGCTAAGTGAGCTTTCTCTTGGCTGTTCCACGTAAAGACTTATCCTGAGTCTGTAACCTTATTAAGTTTCAGTGGCCATCAAAGCAACAGTTCACATTATCATAATAGCTTTACTCAAAGAAATTAGAATCCTCTCGTGTAAATGTGAAAGAAAAGTTCTTTTACAGCAGTAGTTTAAAAAAAAAAGCAATTCATTAAATATAGGCTGTGGGCTCTTATGAAGGGATGTAGCTTCTGGAAGGTTCGGGGGGTGTTGCTGCACCTCAGGTAGACCCAGAACTAAGCTTTGAGTGACATCAAGACTCGGAGGGTTCGTCTGGTTTTCTCTCTGCCTTGGCTGATCTGCTCTTTGAAAGCAAAGGAGGATTTCTCCCAAAGTCCACTAGGAGATCCGCATTTGAATCACAATAGCTTCCAGTTCAGGTCCTAAAATTCTAGGAAAAGGACACCGATTGGATGAGCACGGGTCATGTGCCCATTTCCTTATCAGTCCCCTGAAGCCAGGACTTACTGCAGTGACACCTTGACCCGGGTGGGAGCCCTCTTGTTGCAGCCGTATCCAGGAAGTGGGTTTGCAGTGCCTTCCACCTTAGCCCTGTGTGACAGCAGCCAGCTCCTTCCCTTTTCTGCGCCTTTCTCTCGGTTTCCTCATCTGTCAGGTGGAATCCCGTTGTTCCTCTCTCACTGAGTTTGAGGACTTTGTGCAAATGCAAGAGTCTTCGTCACAGTGCAGCCCTGGAACCTGGAAATGCTGCAACGTGAACCGTCGTTAACAAAGGACAAGTAAAGGAATTGGGAGACTCAAGCAAGTGGCGCGTCTGCAGCTGCTGAAGTCGCATCTGTGCGCTTTCCCAACGGAACAGGCTTCCTTCTACAACCCAGCTGGTCCCTCTCACTGCGAGACAGCAGCTGCGACAGAGAGAGTCCGTGTTCGCCTGTGTCACGGTGGACAAGGAGAGCTCTCCTGCCGTGGAAGGAGGGTCCTGAGTTTGTTTTTTTAATTTATTTTATTTTACTTTTTTGACAGGCAGAGTGGACAGTGAGAGAGAGAGACAGAGAGAAAGGTCTTCCTTTGCCATTGGTTCACCCTCCAATGGCCGCCGCGCTGATCCGATGGCAGGAGCCAGGTGCTTCTCCTGGTCTCCCATGGGGTGCAGGGCCCAAGCACTTGGGCCATCCTCCACTGCACTCCCGGGCCACAGCAGAGAGCTGGACTGGAAGAGGGGCAACCGGGACAGAATCTGGCGCCCCGACCGGGACTAGAACCTGGGGTGCCAGCGCCGCAAGGCGAAGGATTAGCCTGCTGAGCCACGGTGCCGGCCGGTTCCTGAGTTTTAGCTTGCAAAGATGAACAAAGATCAGGGAAACGAGAACCTGCAAAGGAGAAGAGGCCGAGAAGCAGCGTGGTGCTCAGAGCCGCGGCACAGTCAAGGACCACAGCCGCCAGGCGGGAACACCCTGTGCTGGTGGCTGGGGTGGGATTTGTTGGGCAGCTACAGCCCTCTGGCCCAATCCCGTTTGTCACCTGATTTTGTATGGCTCAGGAGCTAAGAACGATTGCTTTGTAATATTAAAATTGTTGTGAAATAAATTTGGAAAAGGATTGAGTATTTCGCAACATGTGAACGCGATGTGGAATTCAAACATCAGGAGCCACAGAGTAAGTTTTGTAGGAGCATGTCAGACCCATTCATCTACAGACAAAGTGTGTTGACCCCTGCATTACGCCAGAATTCAAGGATTTTAGGAAGAGTGACATTGAGACCTCGCTCTTGCCCAGAGGGACCTAATAAAGTAGGTACTCTTAGTATCCTCATTTTGGAGAAATTGGGACGTGGAGGTAATTTGATGAAGACATGAACTCAGACAGTGGGGCTCAGCCTTGGCTGGATGCTATAAAAACTCAAGAGCTTTAAAAACTGCTAAAGCTGGGGCCGGCACTGTGGCTTAGCAGGTAAAGCCACTGCCTGCAATGCCAGCATCCCATATGGGCGCCAGTTCGAGTCTGGTTGCTCCACTTCTGATCCAGCTTTCTGCTGTGGTCTAGGAAAGCAGCAGAAGATGGTCTTTGTGCCCACATGGGAGATCCAGAAGAAGCTCCTGGCTCCAGATTGGCACAGCTCTGGCCATTGTGGCCATCTAGGGAGTGAACCAGCAGATGGAAGACCTCTCTCTCTCTCTCTCTGCCTCACTGTAACTCTTTCAAATACATAAATAAATCTTAAAAAAAAAAAAAAAACCTGCTGAAGCTTGGGTCCCACCTGGAGAGATTCTATTTCAATTGGTTTGGAATACAACTTGGGCATCTGGGTTCATTATTAGTATTATTATTGTTATTATTATTTGGAAAGCAGAGAGAGAGAGAGAGATTGATCTTTCATGCACTGGTTTACTCCCCAAGGGCCCACAACGGCCAGGGTTGGGCCAGGCTGGAGCCAGGAGCCAGGAGCTTCATCTGGGCCTCCCATATGGGTGGCAGGAAGTCACGTACCTGGGGCATCACTCGCTGCCTTCCAGGCCCATTAGCAGGGAGCTAGATTGGAAGCAGAGCTGGGACTCAAATCCAGGACACCTGCCCTATAGACATCTGGCTTTTTTTAAGGATGGATTTATTTATTCTCTTGAAAGTCAATGTGACAGAAGGGGGAAGAGAGACAGAGAAAGAGAAAGAAAGAGGGAGGGAGATCTTTCATCCACTGGCTCACTGCCTAAATGGCCACAGTGGCTGAGGTTGGGTCAGGCCAAAGCCAGGAGTCTGGAGCTCCATCCGGGTCTCCCACTTGGTGGCAAGGGCCCAAGCTCTTGGGCCATCCTCCACTGCCTTCCTAGGCACATTAGCAGGAAGCTGGATCAGAAGTGGAGCAGCTGGGTCTCAAACCAGCACTTGGATATGTGATGCCCTCCATTACTAGCAGTGGCTTAGCTTACTGGACCACACGCTGGCCCCAGGGACATCTGGATTTTTAAGCACCTCGGGTAGATCTGAGGTCCGAGCGGAAATGAAAAATACTAGGTTACAGCAGGACCGGGGGTAGGATTTTAGGTAGGGAATAAGGGAATGCATCTTGGACGAGGTGACACGAGAGACATGATGAAGAGAGCAGCAAGAGCTCACGGCAGTGCATTCCTGGCAGGCGGCCACACAGCCGCATCCTGGGCTCCGTGGATGCTTGGTTTGTCCCAGGACCAGGGAGGAGGTAGGTGTGGGTGGAACACAGTGAGGAAGGGGAAGAGCCAAACAGCTCTGAAGAGCAAACAGGAGCTACGTCATTCAAAGCCCCATGAGGCCAAAGAAGAACTTGGGTTATCATCATGTGACAAGAAGTGACAGGTTCTGGCCTCGGAGTGAAAACAATCTCCTCTCTGTTCTGAGGGGTGGCTCTGGCAGGTGCAAGAGCAGAAGGGAGGACCAGTTAGAAGCTCACTGCCATGCAGCAGGACGGAAAGGGTGGCAGTGTGGACGAGGGTGAGAGCAGAACAAGGTGGCAAGAAGTGGTCGGGCCAGAGACAATTGTTGGAAGGTGGAGCCACAGGAATTTGCTCTTAAATTCAATGTTATAGGGCCGGAGCTGTGGTGCAGTGAGTTAAAGCCCTGGCTTGAGGTGCCGGCATCCCGTATGGGCGCCGGTTCGAGACCTGGCTGCTCCACTTCCGATCCAACTCTCTGCTATAGCCTGGGAAAGCAGTGGAAGATGGCCCAAGTCCTTGGGCCCCTGCACCCATGTGGGGATCCCAGAGGAAGCTCCTGGCTACTGGCTTAGGATCGGTGCAACTCTGGCTACTGTGGCCATCTGGGGAGTGAACCAACAGATGGAAGACCTCTCTGTGTCTCTACCTCACTCTGTAACTCTGTCTTTCAAATAAATAAAATAAATCTTTAAAAAAAATCCAATGTTGGGTGTGAGAGAAATAAAGAAAGGAATTAGGAATGACTCCCAAAGCTGTGGTTTGAACAATCATTTGCGGGGAGTGGTGAAGGACACCAGAGGAATGGGTTTGCGAGGGCAGGAGGAGACCAAGGCTTTTGCTTTGGGGCATGGAAACATGTGAGGTGAAATGATGCTGAGATAAAACTCTTAAATGGTAGGGGTTTTTGTTTTGTATTTTATTTTTTGCTTTAATATCCCCAATTGACAAGCAGTTAGTAATGATGATCTCTTAATTTTTGAAACCCTGAGTGAGGCCTGTGCTGTGGCATAGTAGGCTAAGCTTCCGCCTGAGGCACTGCCATCCCATACGGGCTCCAGTTTGTGTGCCTGGCTGCTCCTCTTCCAATCCGGCTCCCTGCCAACGGCCTAGGAAAAGCAGCAGAAGGTGGCCCAGTCTTTGGGCCCCTGTACCTACACGGGAATCTCAGAGGAAGCTCCTGGCTCCTGGCTTTAGATCAGCCCAGCTCCAGCCATTGTGGCCATTTGGGGGAACGAACCAGCAGATGGAAGACCTTTCTCTCTGTCTCTCCCTCTCTCTGTCTGTAACTCTACCTCTCAAATGAATAAATAAGTGTTACATAAAGATTCTAGGGAAGTGACGTTATGCTGTAGAGAGAGCATGGTTAGGAAATAGAATGTGTTTATAAATATCTTCCAGAGAAGCCGGCGCCATGGCTCAACAGGCCTTGCGGCGCCGGCACACCGGGTTCTAGTCCCGGTCGGGGCGCTGGATTCTGTCCCGGTTGCCCCTCTTCCAGGCCAGCTCTCTGCTGTGGCCCAGGAGTGCAGTGGAGGATGGCCCAAGTGCTTGGGCCCTGCACCCCATGGGAGACCAGGAGAAGCACCTGGCACCTGGCTCCTGCCATCGGATGAGCACGGTGCGCTGGCCACGGCGGCCATTGCAGGGTGAACCAATGGCAAAGGAAGACCCTTCTCTCTTTCTCTCTCTCTCTCTCACTGTCCACTCTGCCTGTCAAAAAAAAAAAAAAAAATCTCCCAGAGAAGCACGTCTTAAATAAATGAGAGCAATTGCAATGTTAGAACTGAATGCTCCCCTGGGCACATTGTCAGGTCATATTCCTGGATTCACTCTTTCCCTAGAGTGTTTTCATCCTAGCAGAAGCAAAACCTTAGTCTAATAAGGGATTTGGGGAGGTTACAGAGAAGGAAATTCATCACACTGGCTGGACCAAATCCTTCAAGTTCATGTCATTTTCTGTGTATAATATTAAGATCTCTGACATCTGTCTCCACTGCGAAGTCTCAGAAGCCGAAGATCAAAAGGAATTGGGGGGGGGGGGTGTACCAGAACAGCATGTTGTAAATACTCAGAAGCCTTCGTATTTCGTAGGCCGGCTGACCGTCTCCGTCTTCCCTGCTGTGTGGCCAAGGGGATGATAACAACTCCCTGTGATGTCAGCAGCCACAGTGCGACTGGGAACAGAGTTCCCCGGGGGCCCAGGGCATCGCGCAGACACCAGAACCCAGAGCGTGCATTACAGCACTTTCATACGGAAGTGACGTGAAAACTCCTTCCACATTTCTCTAGCAGTAGACCAAAAAAAAAAAAAAAATCCATTTTTCTTAGAGAAAAATCAGAAGTATAAGGGGTCGGCATTTGGAGCGGTCAGTGAGATGCCGCTTGGGGATTCTGGTGCCTTGGATCGAGGTCTGGCTCCACTCCTGATTCTGTCTTCCTGCTGATGCTCACCCCGGGAGACCCTACCAGCCCACCCATCTGGGAGACCCTGGCTCCTGGTTGCAGCCTGGCCCAGCCCTGACTGTGTGTGGATGTGTGTGCACACGCATGCATACCTTTCAATAAATAAAAATGATTTTAAAAGAAAATATGAAATAAATATCCAAAACTGAAATGTCTAAGAACCTGGATAGCTTTCAAAGGAACTCGTTGTCTAATCTCCAGTGATCTTATTTTCTACCACTGAGGTATACCAGTGTCCACATTGAAAACCTACTTGGCAAAAGTGATACAAAAGCAAAGAAACTGAGGCTGGTGGGCAGAAAGTAATTTCATTCATTGATAATTTATCTAAAATTAAATCACTGCCAGGGCCATTTGGGCTCTGGTGAGATTAAACGTGTGCCTGTTTGAGCAATCTTTTTGGGTCATTTCAGGTGACTTTTCTTCTTTTTTTTTAAGATTTATTTATTTATTTGAAAGGCAGAATTACAGAGAGGCAGAGAGAGAGAGTCTTCCATCTGCTGGTTCACTCCCCAGATGGCCACAACGGCCAGCCGGAGCTGCACCAATCTGAAGCCAGGAGCCAGGAGCTTCTTCCGGTTCTCCCACATGGGTGCAGGGGCCCAAGGACTTGGGCCATCTTCCACTGCTTTCCCAGGCTGTAGCAGAGGGCTGGATCGGAAATGGAGCAACCAGGACTCAAACCGGTTCCCACACGGGAGGCCAGCACTGCAGGTGGTGGCTTTACCTGCTACACCACAGTGCTGCCCCTCAGGGGTCTTTTCATAGGCAACCAAGCATTAGCAAAGTCCCTGGGCTGCTTTTCACATCCCTTGTGCTTCTACCTTGTGGCTCTAGGACAGTATTAGGCCCAGCAGGCCCAGCATGTTTGTTGAGGAACTTTAGGAAAATGCATACAGTTGGCTCCACAGTGGCCTCCCCAGGGGGCCTTGTGGTGATCCAATGCAGTAGCTTGCAGCTGTGACCCTGCCCCAGTCACAGAAGGAATGAAAAGCAGGATACTTCCGGCGAGAGCTGTCAACAAAACGAAGGTTGGCCTTAGTGAAGCGACACGAGTCAAACACACGGAGACGTCTGATGATAACAGCTAACATACGTATAGCATTTCCTTTGCTCTTAAGGCTACCACTTAATCCTACACACAGCTCTGTGATGTACACATTACGATGATCCCCACTTGACAGATGAGGAAACAGGCCTTGGAGATTCAGTCCCTTGTCCCAGTCTATCCACCCATTCAGCAGAGCGGCTGGGAACGCCATCCTGGTTCTGCCCACAGTCCCGTCAAACTTCCAGGCTTCTGGGACCAGGATGGAATCCAGAGAAGGTGCACAACACCTCGTGGCCACCAGCCCTGCAGGAGGCCCCCACAACGCGGGGTCCTTGGTCGGGAGTAGTCTCAGAGGTGGGAGAGCTGCAGATACACAAGGCTGGACTCAGCAGGGCGACTCTCATTTCTCCCCAGGCAACATGTAGTGGATGAGAAGAAGGAACACCCAGTAACTGTCTAATAAAACTGCCTTCCCTTTTCCTAAAATTTAATTTGAAAAAAAAAAAAAAAGATAGAACTTTTGGTTTATACAGACCCAAATCTGCAAGGGACATCTGGAGGCAAACCGGCCGCTCAACTCTGGTTTCCTTTTGTTTTAAGGAAATTCTTGAACGCGAGTCTTTGTTTTAACATCTTACAGGCTGTGAAGTTTCCTAAGAGCAAAAGCGTGGCTGGCGCCCAGGTCTCAAGCCCTTCTGGTAGGAAAACTCTTGTCCTGAGCAGTTTGATCTGAAAAGCTCCAGCAACTCTGGCAACGCTTTGCAATCGTGAACAACCTTGTCTTTTTCAAACTGTTCTGCTCAGAAGTCGCTGCTACCCTTTGCCAAATGCCCGCTGCCTCCCAGAAGTCGTCGACATCAGATTCTCCCTGTCACCTCTGCTGTTTAATCTTGGTTCCCTCCCTGCAGTTGAGCGGGGGACAGATCCAGAGGTCGGTAACGCACTTGGGCAGGCTTTTCCTTTCAGATTGCCAGCCTGAGGCAGGCCCAGGTGGGTGGTGATTCAAGTGGAAGCTAACTTTGGATCTGTCCAAGCTTTTGGTTCTGAGCTGTAGGAAAACTTTTTTGTGACCTGTGCCAGGAAAATGCGACTTAAACAAATAATAATAATATGCGAGGAATTGTTATGTAAGTGTAAAAGTGCTTTGTGGTCCACTGGCTGGGATGTTCCTAACGCTGTGTTACAAGGGGAAAAGTGTGAAGTGCAGGACCATCACGAGCAAGTACAGCATAACACATACCTTATTAAGATGACTGGCGGGGCTGGCGCTGTGGCGTAGCGCGTAAAGCCAGCCACTGCCTGCAGTGCCGGCATCCCATATGGGCACAGGTTCGAGTCCCAGCTGCTCCACTTCCGATCCAACTCTCTGCTATGGCCTGGGAAAGCAGTGGAAGATGGCCCAATTCCTTGGGCCCCTGCACCTGTGTGAGAGACCTGGAAGAAGTTCCTGGCTCCTGGCTTCAGACTGGCGCAGCTCTGGCCATTGCGGCCATTTGGGGAGTGAACCAGCAGATGGAAGACCACCCCCCCCCCCAGCCTAACTTTGCCTCTCTGTAACTCTGCCTTTCAAATAAATCTTTAAAAAAATAATAACATAAAAAAGATGCCTGGAAACCCAAGCTCTCCTTTTGAAGGACCTTGAGGCCGTCCTTGGCCTTCTCTAAAGTAAATGCACTTGAGGCTGCTACTGTTGCTTTCCCCTAAGTTATGAAGCCACTGGGGGAAGTGATAAACCACAACGAATCCTCTCACTGCTGTCTTCAGCCTGGATGTGAGACGATGTGATTGTACTATTTTATTTAAAAGTTATCTCCAGGGGCAGGTGTGATGAAGCTGGGTGAGCTACTTGGGACAGCTACACCCCATATTGGAGCACCAGTTCCAGTCCTGGCTCCTCTGCTTCTGAACCAGCTTCCTGCTAATGTGCCTGGGTGGGAGGCAAGAGATTATGGTCTAAGCACTTGGTCCTCTGTCCCCAAGTGGGAGACTCAGGTGGAGTTCCTGGCTTCAGCCTGGTCCAGCCCAGGCCGTTGCAGGCATTTGGGGGAATGAACCAGCACATAGAAGTCTTCTTCCCCTCCCCCATCCCTGCCTTTCAAATAAATAAATAAATCTTTTCTGAAAAAAAAAATTATAGGGGGCCAGCTTTGTGGCATAGTGGGTTAAGCCACTGCCTGCAACACTGGCATCTCTTATGGGCATGAGTTTGAGTCCTGGCTGTTCCACTTACGATCTAGCTTCCTGCTTATGTGTCAGGGAAAGCAGTGCAATATGGCGAGGTGCTTGGGCGCCTGCCACCTGCATGGGAGACCTGGAAGAAGCTTTTGGTTTCAGCCTGGCCCAGCCTTGACTGTTGCATCTATTTAGGGAGTGAACCACCAGATGGAAGATCTCCCTCACTCTCTCTCTCTCTCTCTCTGTCTCTCTCAACCCCACCTTTCAAATAAATAAATAAATCTTTAAAAACTAAAATAAAATGATTGCCTTGCCCACGGGCTTCTGGCAGTGCTTGGCCAAGTGCAGGATCAGAGCCCCAGGTTCTCTCACAGCTGGACTGCACCCACCATCCGAAAGACTCCCCTGAACGTGGACTTGGCCGTGCAGTCTGGTTGTGGGGACCCTGCCCTCTGTCCACACAGAGCAGCAGAAGCCCAGTGGTGGCTGGGGGATGAGGGTGGGGCCTGAGGACATGGGCCATCTGAGGACACCCCAGAGGCAAGCTGAGTGGCGGCTGGACCTTTTGATTCTCTCCAGCCCCAGGCTGTTTGGTGGTGCTCTGCACACTGGAGTGTCATTGCCCTCTGTCCTCTGTCCTCCCATGGAAAAGCTGGGGATGCAATCCCCAGGTAACCCCTGGAGTAGCAGGTGGGGTGCACATGACCCTCCTACTCCAAGGTGTGTGCAGGTATGAAATCCATGTGGTGTCCTCATGTTGATCTTTCATCCGCTGACTCACTACCCAAAATGCCTGTAACATCCAGGGCCAGGCCAGGGCAAAGCCAGGAGTCAGGAACTCAAGCCAGGTCTACCACATGAGTGGCAGGGACCCAACCTCTTGAGCCATCACCTGTTGCATCCCCCAGGGGGTGGGAAGGAAGCCAGAAGCTGAACACAGGCCCTCCAATACAGATGTGGGTATCCCATGCTCTGCTGAACTGCTACACCAAATGACTATTCCCCGACACTTTATGATCAGAAGAATAAGGGTAAACCTAATCATTTGTTGCATTACAGTTCAGGACCTTAACTAAGTGCTTTAAAATTGTTGTATACATCTAATTACATTTAGCCTCAGGACATTCATATGGGGTAGACACAAAAACTCAGGGATGTGCCTACTGTCGTCTAACTCTAGGCACCTGGACTTCAGCTAACTGGAAGAACACTTCTCTCCCAAATTACGACTACAGGCAGGTATCACTACTGCCTGAGCACTAGAAGTACGCAGTCACTCCTCTCACACTCACACTGTCTGCAACGAGTACCTGCTGAATCCACTGTGCAAATATTAAGTACAAGCATATCAGACTTTTACCAAACACTCGGGACAATCCTAGTTATCTTATGCCATAAAAAACCCTTCCCTTAAGGATACTACGATTGACTGACTCTAGATGACAGGATGTGCGGGGAGATTTCATTTTTCCTCCATTCTGTTTCCTTCGTTTTCTATAATGAACGTGCACCAACAAAGAAAAATTTCAGTACAGACAGCACCATGTGGCCCACGGACTCATCCAGTCAAACCTGGCTTTGCATAAACACGGTACTGCAGAAATCGGACATGTAATTTTTTTTTTCAAGAAATATGAGGATGTGGCAAAACTGGACAGTGTTCTTCAGAACTGTACTCACCCTGCCCTAACCCCAGAAGGCCTCTGGGTCATTTGCCCCCTGAGAACAGCTCCGAGTTCTGCCAACAAAATGTCCTCACTGGGCTCATTAAGGCCGGGCTCCACGGGGGCTGGGATGTTGTTCCGGTCAACACTAAGCAGCAGGACTCACAGTCCATGATAGCCAAGGGAGTTCTGTAGAGGAGCATCTGCCGGGACACAAGACTGGCCTGGGTTTCTAGATCTGACCTGTGCAGTGTGCTTTACTTCTTTTTATTTAAAGATTTACTTTATGTGTAAGATAGAGTTACAGAGAGAGGTAGAGACACACAGAGAAGAGGTCTTCCATCCGCTGGTTCATGCCCCAAATGGCCACAACAGCTGGAGCTGAGCTGATCCAAAGCCAGGAGCCAGGAGCCTCCTCCAGGTCTCCCACATGGGTCGATGCTTTCCCAAACACACCAGCAGGGATCTGGATAGGAAGTGGAGCAACTGAGACTCGAACAGGTGCTCATTTATTTTATTTTTTCAATTCATCTGTGTGTGTGTGTGTGTGTGTGTGTGTGTGACAACCTCTCCAAACAAAATGACTTGGGGACTACATTTTGCAGTGTGCTTTAAAAGAAACAGCTGAGACTCACAAAACCTAAACGTGACCCAGGACAGACCTACCTGACGCTTCTTCAAGATTGTATGCATAGGCACACAGCCACGCACAGGCCCATCAAGCACCTGTGAGTGACCCGGAAGCAAGCAAGCAGTTGCCTTTGCAAACCGCCTGGATTCAAAGTTGCCCTCCTGTGCTTGCTGGCTGAGACACCTGTGGTCACCAGTGCCCTCTGCTGGCCATCCTGGGGAGCAGCTCAGCTCTATGCCGAGACTCAAAGGGGTTTCAATCTGTCCACACCGGGGCAGAAGCCTGAACCTGGGCTTGAATTCTCTTCTCCGTTTCTAAAGTGCTTCTCTCCTTTGGTGTGACTTGAATAGTGCATCTTCATTGCATCACCGCCTGGCGCACCTGCTGCCTTAGAAACACAGAGCCACTGCTCAAGCCATCCGTGTCAAAGGCCAGCACTTAAAGCAATCGGAATCCCCCTCTTCCCAGACCCGTTATTTCTCAGTTTGCAGGAACATTTGATTTGCCTGTTCACTCACATTCGCATTCACTGCAGGATGACCTAATTAGAACAGACTTGCGTTTCCAAGAGAGGAGGAGTGTGAAGGCCTTTGCGGCTCAGACTGGGGCAAGTGCAGAGTCTCAGACCCGCCCCCGACCTGCTGCCTGTCAGCAGGGGAGCAAGTGTGTGTGTGTGTGAGTGTGTGTGTGTGTGGACCCAGGGTCTGCGCAGTGCAGCCGTGGCTCAGCACCCTGGTTTACAAGTGCTTCTGTGACTTGTCTCACGTTCCCAGCCAAAGACATTAGTTCCCATGGTCCTCCCTGCCCACTGAGCTGCAGCATGTCGGGGAGCCTGTGTGCATGCATGCGTGTGTACATGCATGCGTGTGCGTGTGTATGCATGCGTGCGCATGCACCTCACCCTTCCATCTTGGCCTCATGCCCTCGCTGCAGCTCTGCACGGTCTGCCCAAGTTCCCCGGGAGACGGGCGCCGCATGCTGTGGGTTGCATGTCTGTGTCCTCTGGAATTTATACTCTGAAATCCTAACCTGTAGCCCCCACCCCCGCCCCCTAGCCAGGCAGGGATGGTAGGAGGAGGCGGGACTTTTGATGACGTCATGAGGGTGGCCCCTGGTCTGTGGGGGCTGTGATGCTCTGACGAGTGGTTGATCTGTGTAGGGCTTGCGTGCCTTGTAGTCAGATTCAGGTCCTCACTGACTTCCAGTGTTTGGAGTGTGGGTGCATAGCAGGGCTGGGAACCCTGCAGGCCCCTTTGTGGGTTTTGACCTAGTCTCCAGCTTTCTAAGCCACAGATGTTTCTCTGCCTGCCGCCTGGAGGCCTGGCTGCCTCTCCTGTCAGCAAGAAGTTCTTTTTACGCTTCGGTTACAGCCCTCCCTTGGGGCCTCCCGGGAGCCCTGTGTGTTCTGTCCTGGACTGCAGGGTTTCTGCAGGAAACTCAGCAAAGATGTGCAGAGCACAGGATATTGGCTCAGCTCCCATCGCCCTCTGTTCATCAGCTGCAGCCAATGTGTTACACTGGGCTCAGCCCTGAGGAAGTTTTCCCTGAGCTCGCTCACCTGCACCCCAGCTTTGGCTCCACACCCCTGCCTGTGGGGTGAGGGCCTCTGGGACAGACTTGATGGGGTGCACACCTGAGCAGGATCAAGCTCCTGGGCCTTCTCAGCTCTCAGGACAGCTCCTGGGAGGGATTCAGAAGGTGAGATGCAGACAAGGTGGTCTTGAAGTACACGGCCGGGCCAGCGCTGTGGCGCAGCAGGTTAACGCCCTGGCCTGAAGCACCAGCATCCCATGTGGGCACCAGTTCGAGTCCCGGCTGCTTCACTTCCGATCCAGCTCTCTGCTATGGCCTGGGAAAGCAATTAGGGATGGCCCAAGTCCTTGGGCCCCTGCACCTGCATGGGAGACCCAGAAGAAGCTCCTGGCTCCTGGCTTCGGATTGGCCCAACTCCAGCCGTTGTGGCCAATTGGAGAGTGAACCAGTGGATGGAAGACCTCTCTCCCTCCGCCTCTCCTTCTCTCTCTGTGTAACTCTGACTTTCAAATAATAAATAAATCTTTTTTTTAAAAAAAGGAAATACACAGCCTTAATAAATGTGATTCAAAAGAAGAAACACGTCAAGTCAATGACATATCCAGTATTGAAAGTAGAACATCAACAGAAATGTACATGAGAAGACAGAAGGTTCATGAGACAGATCACAGAGATGACTTTAAAAGACCAGAGTTGGGTTATCAATCGCTGGAAACTCCAAGCTGAAGAACAGCAGTCCAAAAGCATGAGCGTCAGTTGGGGTGGGGAGGGGATGAGGGCTGCTGGGGAGGCGAGAGGGGGGGTCTGGACAGCATCGGAGTGCCCGAGTCCGAGGCCCGCCCCCAGCTCCCCATTCCAGCCTCCTGCTGCTGAGATCCTGGGAGGCAGTGGTCATGGCTCCAGCGATTGAGTCCCTGCAGGGGTTCCTAGCTTCAGTGCCCAGAATGGCCTGGGGCCATTGCAAGCATCCGGGGCGTGACCCTGGATGGGAGCATCCCCCCCCCCCCCCCGCCACAGCACCCCCGTGAATAAAATCAAATCCTAGAAGTGAAAACATTCCAGATGGACAGAAAGGATACAGACAAGAGGCTATTATCACACAGAGCAATTTGTCACAAAAAGTGGGAAAACTTAGTTAAAGTGGACAAATTTCTAAGAAAAAAGCTCTTACATCAAATTCAAAAGGAAAAAGAAAACTGATACAATCACTGAAAACATGATGGAGACACAAACATGAGAGAAATTGTGTCTGTAGTCAAATAGCCACACAGAGATGATTCTCCAACCTTCCCTGGCAGGATCCACCATGCGTAGACCCACTCTGCACGAGAATCTCCCAGATCATAGCCAAGGTGGCAGGAGTGGCTTCTGTGAGACTAACCCATCCTCAACGCTACCGGGACAATTCTGGAAAGCAAGTTACAGGCGAACCGAACTGAGTGCTATTGAAAAGGATAATTGGTCACAAGCAACTGGCACTTATATGAAAACCGCAAACAACGTCAGCCGGTCGATAAATACAATTTGTTTCTAATGGATATTGTTTTTTAAGATTTATTTGAAAAACAGAGTTACAGAGAGAGAGGTAGAGACTGAGAGAGAGGTCTTCCTTCCACTGGTTCACTCCCCAGATGGCCACAACGGCCGGAGCTGTGCTGATATGAAGTCAGGAGCTTCTTCCAGGTCTCCCACGTGGGTGCAGGTGCTCAAGGACTTGGGCCATCTTCCACTGCTTTCCCAGGCCATCAGCAGGGAGCTGGATTGGAAGTGGAGCAGCCGGGACTCAAACCAGCGCCCATATGGAATGCTGGCACTGCAGACCGGGGCTTTAACCTTCTGCGCCACAGCGCCGGCCCCTCTAATGGACATTAGCGTAGCAACAGATGAACAGTCTGTAGGTCAGACTGGAGAGCTGGAAACTGTCCTCCCGCATACACTGGCCTTAGCAGATACAAGAGCAGGAGGAAAAGAGGTGGGAAGGGAAGATTCCTTCAATAACAGCACTGCATAATTAGATGACCAAGTGCAATAAAGCAAAATTGAACCTCTAACTTCACGTTGTATATAAAAATTGCACCAAATCAGTTGAAAGCCAAGAAGGAAAAGAGAAAACTATAAAGTTTTAGAAGATAAGAGACTGCTTTCATTGCCTCTGAGAACTTCTTAAATGTCACCAAATGTTTCAGAGTTCGACTACACTGAAATGGAAGACTTCCATTTAAATGCACCGTGAAGGGAGTAGACGCATCAGCTAGGCCGAGAGATGTTTTTATGTGATGTTACTGATGGAGGGCCAGAATTCAGGACATTAGGAACTTTGACAGTGACAAAAAGACAGAGGATGCTGAAAGTGAGCAAACGTCTCCAAATGAGCATTGCACCAAAGGGGAAAGCCCTCTGCCTCACAGGCTTGAAAGTGTTCAAGCCCAGTGGGTAGGAAAATGCAAATTACAACCACAACCGCTACACAACAGGTGGGGAACTTGCGGATTTCACTCGTCGACATCTTTCAAACATCAAGCTGGGATCAGGCACTGAGAACTTTTTGGCAAGTAAGTTTTTGGATGGACAGAAAGGTTGCAAGCAGAGTATCTAAAACGTTTGCTTTGCTCAAACCTTTCAGTTAAAAAACATTAAGTTCTCGCCACACAGGGAGTTGGGAAGAACTAACCTAGATGGTGGTGGATGAGAGATGAAACTGGTGCAACCACTAAGGGACATTGTACAGTAATGTTCAAGACATGTCTACCCTGTGACTCTGAAATGTCACACCTACTTACTTAGACGCTAGATACATGTGCAAGAAAGTTCATGGTGGCTTTATTGGTAAAATTAGCCCAAACTGGGAAAAAACCCAAGAGAAAGGACAAATAAATTGTGGTATTTTTATAGAATAGAATGCTATCAAGCAATTAAATTGGATAAATCTAAAAGTTATACACAATAAGATGTTCTCTTTTTTTAAAAAAAGATCTATTTATTTATTTGAAAGGCAGAGTGACAGAGAAAAGAGACAGACAGATAAAGACAGAGAAGGAGAGATCTTCCATAGCTGATTCACTCCCCAAATGGCCACAACAGCTAAGTCTGAGCCAGGCAGAAGCCAGGAGTCTGGAACTCCATCCGGGCCTCCCACATGGGTGGCAGAGGCCCAAGTACTTGAACCATCTGCTGCTGCTTTTCCAGGCGCATTTGCAGGGAGCTCGATCGGAAGCAGAGCAGCCAGGACTCGAACCAGCGCTTCGATGTGGGATGCTGGCATTTACAAGTGGCAGCATAACCTACAGCACCACAACGTCACCCCTAGATGCATCTTACAAACAAATGAAAAAACAATAGCTTAAAGAAAAGCAGGAAATGCTTCGAACAAAGTTAGAGTAGCAGTTGAAGGGTTAAACCTAACACAGTGAGCTCCAATGGAGTGGCAGGTGCCTGGAGCAGGCAGGATTACACAACTGGGTTAGCTGCGTCGTCGTCGGAGGAAGTTCCCATTTTGTAACCTGCACCGCGATTGCACGGGTATATGGACGTTACGTGTGGGTGACATTTTATGCCCGTTGTGTGTGGGTAATGTTTCACAATTGAAAAGTGTTTGTGTGTGTGTGAGAGAGAGGAAGGGACATATTTTTTGGTTTGGTTTTTGTGGCCCCAATAAATTTGTTGTTTACCGGAGAAGGAGTTTGTCGGCAACAGTGAAGTTTTTTACTGTCCTAAAAAAATGTATTGAATATGAGACATTGAGTTTGCAGTTACAGGAAAGGAAGTCATCAGTGTGCAGTTCAAAGATCGACGAGGATTGGAATGCTAAGGAGCGAGTGAGCTCAGGGACTGCTGTTTCGTCCGGTAGCACCTTGCACTTCATCTGTGCAGTGACTCCTGAAATTATTCTCTCCCTATTTCCTCCTCAAAGTAGAAGATTCCAGAACAGAACATTTCTGGTTGTGCTTTTTTCTTTCCCCAGCTGAATCCTCCTTTCACGAGGCAAAGTGGATGACTCATGTGTGTTTACTCAGAGTTTTGCTATGTCTTTTACGTTGGGGGATTTTCACAGTACAATAGCCAAAGTGAACAGGGTAACTTTTGGTTATATTTATAGAAGTTAGAAGGTTCGTGCAGTATTTCTTTTAAAATATCTTATTTATTTTTTTGAAAGGCAGGGTGATAGGGAGAGGGAGAGACAGAGACAGAGAATCTGCTGGTTCACTCCCCAGATGCTTACAACAGCTGGGGCTGAACCAGGTTGATGCCAGGAGCCTGCAACTCTAGTCGGATCTCCCATGAGGGTGGCAAGGGGCCCCAGCCCTTGGGGCATCTTCTATGGCTTTCGCAGGTGCATTAGCAGGGAGCTGGATTGAAAGTGGAGCAGCTGGGATCCCAATGGGTGCTCACATGGGAAGCTGGCACTGCAAGCAACACCACAATATGTGCAAAATTCTTAATTCAGGGCCTGTAGACAGCTAGAGGAGTACTACACTCTGGGTTTTGCCCTTCGGAGTTACAAAGACAAACTCCCATTTTGTAAGTATGTATTTTTAAACAATTCCTGGCTCTAAGTAGCACTAAGGGTTCGTTGTGATACTTAGAACTCCAGCGAAACCAGACTGAAAGAAAAGCAAAGGACCTCCCTGAAAACCCATTTCAAAACTGCTTCCTCTAACTGGAACAAGCCGGGCTCTCGGTTCTGAGAAAGAAAATAGATCTCTGTGTTTCCTATGAACAGAGTTAGTGTTCATGGGTTTAAGGAAGCGAAGGGAAGCTGGAAGCTTCTTCCAGGGGAGGAAGAAGAGCTAAGAGTTAAGGCAGGACAGAAGTGTGCACCTGCAGGTCCCCACCTCGCTCATTTGCAACAAGCTGTCTTCAAATGGTTCAGAGAGTCACCCGCAAGAGCAGCTCATTCAGTCCCAGGAATATGGTCTAAAGTGGAGTCCGGGGTGAAGTTAGACAAGAACAAACACAGGATAATTGTGGGAAATCCATCCAGGATGATTCGTTATGTTCTGAAAATGACTTTGTAGGAAATGGATGATTTCCCAAAGGCATTTCTCTAAGGCAGTCACCCTTTGACTTGGACAAAGGCGGCAGGCAAAGAAGTGTGTTGCTGTGGGGAAGGATTTCCGCCCTTTTCAGGCCTGGCTACACCGAGTCAGTGCCTCCAATCTTCCTTTGCTGTCTGGCAACTGAGATGAATAAATCAAACGCAAGAGAACTGAGAAAGAACAAACTCTAAGGTGAGCTTTATATTTTTTGTGTACTGTGGTGCAAAGGCCTCTTAGAAGCTGGAAGGCCTGGGCCGGCGCCGTGGCTCAACAGGCTAATCCTCCGCCTTGCGGCGCCGGCACACCGGGTTCTAGTCCCGGTCGGGGCGCCGGATTCTGTCCCGGTTGCCCCTCTTCCAGGCCAGCTCTCTGCAGTGGAGGATGGCCCAAGTGCTTGGGCCCTGCACCCCATGGGAGACCAGGAAAAAGCACCTGGCACCTGGCTCCTGCCATCGGATGAGCGCGGTGTGCCGGCCGCAGCGCGCCGACCGCGGCAGCCATTGGAGGGTGAACCAATGGCAAAGGAAGACCTTTCTCTCTGTCTCTCTCTCTCTCACTGTCCACTCTGCCTGTCAAAAATATTAAAAAAAAAAGAAGAAGCTGGAAGGCCTGGATCCTGGACCCTCACTGCTACGTGATACAGAGCAAGATGTTCAGACTTCACAAACTTACAGGGGTGTGTGTGTGTGTGTGTGTGTGAACCTGCAGATTGGGATAGAGATGTTTATCTTGTCTAGATCACTGACCTGTTAGGAAATTCTGGGAATACAAAGTGAACAATGGCATCCTTATTACTGAACCCTAGAACAAATCTGCTGCCTTTGCACCCCACTTTTCTGGCACCCCTTGCCCTGTCATGGGGCTAGTGATGGATGCCAGTAGTAGCAAGGACAGCAGATGATGAGGACGCTGAACTGACCAGCGGCTCCCTGACCTCAGGTTCCAGATGTTCTCTGTTGCACCCACAGCTGGGAAGGGCACGCCTTTGCTAAAGACAGAAATGTTTCTGATCAGTCCACCTGCCAGCTCTGAGTCCCCTCTCTGTGGTCTCTAACGTGAAGATTGGGCTGGTCTGCAGGAGGACTCTTACTCTGAAGAGTCGCCTTCCCTGCCTGGAAGCGCGCTGGCCACACTGCTGACTCAGGCAGTGAGCTGAGTGCAGTGGAACTCACGCTCCTGAGTCCTCCCCAGACAGGCAGGACGGCACAGGCCTCCGGGCCCTGGGCCTCATGATGGCGTCACCCATCCCTCACGGGGTGTGGAGAAGAACAGGAGTTCTGTGTCTTCCCCTGCTACACAAGTGTCGCCCTTACATTGTTACAGACTCCTGGTTTACACAGTAAACACACAAGCACCTCAGAAGAGGATTTTCCCCCTTTGCAAGGGCTCACAGGCTGAGCGGGAGTTCTTCAAGGTTCCAGAAGGTCACTGTGTGTGTAGGCACTCCAGAGAAGTGAAGCCAAATAACCAGACTAACTTGCCCTACCAAGGAAAGAGGGTTTGTCAACAGTGGTGAGACTGAGGTTTTGAACAGACAGGCCGGCGCTGTGGCATAGCTGGTTAAGCCGCCGCCTGCAGTACCGGCATCCCTTATGGGCGCTTGTTCAAGTCCTGGCTGCTCCACTTCTGATCCAGCTCTCTGCTATGGCCTGGGGAAGCAGTAGATGGCCCAGGTCCTTGGGCCCCTGCACCCACATGGGAGACCCAGAAGAAGCTCCTGGCTCCTAGCTTCAAATCAGCACAGCTCTGGCCGTTGCGGCCATCTGGGGAGTGAACCAGCAGATGGAAGACCTCTCTCTCTCTGCCTCTGCCTTTCAAATAAATAAATCTTAAAAAGAAAAGAAAAGAAAGTTGATTGTCAGGACTGGTCCTGCGGCACAGTGGGTTAAAGCCCCAGTCTGCAGCACTAGTGTCCTAGATGTGCGCCAGTTCTAGTCCTGGTTGCTCTTCTTCTGATCTAGCTCTCTGCTATGGCCTGGGAGAACAGTAGAAGATGGCCCAAGTCTCTGGACCCCTGCACCTGTGTGGGAGACCCAGAAGAAGCTCCTGGCTTCTGGCTTCGGATTGGCGCAGCTCCAGCCATTGTGGCCAATTGGATAGTGAACCAGTGGATAGAAGACCTCTCTCTGTCCCTCTGTGTCTACCTCTCTCTGTAACTCTATCTTTCAAATAATATACATCTTAAAAAAATTACTGAGCATTTATTATGCGCCACCCGCTAACAGACTTAGTTCTAATATATTCTTTCCTTTAGACCTCAGAGACTCTCCAACCCTCCCACCCCCATTTTATAGAAGGGGAAAAAAGCTTAGAGGTTAAGCAGTTTTCCCAAGGCAGGCAGCTAATCTTCCGACTTCAAGTTCTACTGTTCATTATCCCACATCCCAGCTGCCAGCAGACACTGATCTTTTACCCCTGCAGGCGAAAGCAGCAATAGGAATCTATACGTGAACATCAGGCATATCACAAGGGCCCAGGTCATTGTTTAATGAACAGCTTATAGGGTAAGAGGCTGGCCTAAAATTGCTAAGTCACAGGCATGCATCATTCTAAGAAAATTCGATTCAGTGTTCTGCAGCAGGCAAGCTAAAAGAACCAAACAATTCACAGGCTCTCTGGGTCAGTGAGTAACAGGACGCTCCCACCTGCCAGGTGTATACTCAGGAACATTGCAGGGCACCTAGGTGACAGGACAGCTTGCACAGTGACCATTACTGGGAACCTGTAATAAATGAAGCAGTGTAAATTGTGGCCAACTGAACACATTTGAAATTAATATTAGGTAGTCTTTTTTTTTTAATTTATTTGAAAGGCAGAGAGAGAGAGAGTGCATGTCCATTTGCTGGTTCACACCCCAAATGACTGACAGCCAAGTCTGGGTCAGGCCAAAGCCAGGAGCCAGTACTTCACCCAGGTCTCCCACATGGTTGACAGGGGCTCAAGCACTTGAGCCATTTTCCAGTGCCTTCCCAGGTACCTTAGCAGGAAGCTGGATCAGAAATGGAGCAGCTGGGATTAGAACCGGGGCTCCACATGGGATGCTGGTGTTACAAGTGGTGACGTAACACACTTCACCACAATGGCAGCCCCTAGAAACTCCTCTTTTTTAAAAAAAAATATGTATTTATTTTTATTTGATGCTGGTATGTCACAAATTCGGGCTTAATCTGCTCTACCACAAGGCCAGACCCTAGATGCTCCTTTCTTAAAATCCCTTGGCAAGTACACACTTGCCATTCTTTCTAAACAGCATTTTCTTGGGCTCCATCTGCCATCTCACAGCTGGATCAGTCCTGTCCCTTAAGAACTCTGATGCCCAGAGTCCCCTACCGTGCCCTCCCCTCCATCAGAATCCTCTCATTGGATGACAAGGCAATTGCTTTCTTCACTGCCTTCTGCTTTTTGGGGTCTATCTCTGCATATTTTAAGACCCATTCATCACTCTGATAAGCAAAAGGCCGCCCGCTTATCCCTGGGCAGCAACCTTGTCATTTTAGTTTTTCTTCTTTCACCTACTTGCCTCCTTCAATGAGTACCCCCGGAGCTTTGTCAAGTGGAAGAATTCAATGCAGACATTTATTTTCCTGTTGATAGGAATTACCCAGCCACCCCCTGTATACATCTTGCAAGAACATGGCGGTTAGCTTTTCATTTTTATAAAGGCTTTGTATTGAAGCCTAAAGCTCATGTTGGAGAGCAGACAATTCAGCAGTTTGCTCGTCTGCTAAGTTTTATAAGGTGAACGTACCAGTGTGACCAGTGGGCGGAGCCAGAGCCAGAACCTTACAAGCCTTCCAGAAACCAGTCTGTTCCTTCTGATGACAGTCTGTCCTTGCCAGCACAGGCTCCCTATCCAAGACCTCTCAACGCATAACTCGCTTTGATCACCATGCTTCCACCGATCAGAAATGCAGGCAGGAGCCACGGTTGCTCTCACCTGTTTATACACAAGCCATCCCACCCACAGAGACTGTGCTGTGCTGTGGTGGTTTAGGGGCTCACAGGGAAAGTCTCCTAGGTCCCTGTGCTGGGGGTTGTTAAGTGGGTTCTCTGTGTGTCCCTGGACTCCAGGGACAGGATCCACTTCGGGATCTGATCCCTGCTCTGCCGGCAGAGCTGACACTGACTGCCACATGAAATGGCCAAGCTTACCGCTCCCAGGACCACCAATGCCGTCGTTTCACAGTCACCGTCTCTGCACGCTTGGTTCCCCAACATCGCGGGCTTCCCTGTCTCATCCCTAGCAGAACATTAACTAAAGCGTTAAAAAGGAAAAAAACAACCCTGAGATTGGTGCAGTGGCACAACAGGTTAAGCCGCCACCTGCGATGCTGGCATCCCATATGTGCATAGGTCCCAATCCCAGCTGCTCCACTTCCCATCCAGCTCCCTGCTAATGCACTTGGGAAAGTAGTGGAAGATGGCCCAAGTGCTACCCCATGTAGGAGACCCAGATGAAGCTCCTGGCTCCTGGCTTTGGTTTGGCCCTACCCCTGGCTGTTGTAGCCGTTTGGGGAGTGAACCACTGGATAGAAGATTTCTCTGTCTCTTGTCTCTCTTCTCTCTATATAACTCTGCTTTTCAAACAAACAAACCTTAAAAAAAATGGAAAAAACCCTCCCCTCACATCCCACCCCAAACCCATACCATCAGAATCTTTGCAGGAGAAAGGTTGTCCAATCCTCTGGTTCACTCCCCAAATAGCTGCAATGGCCAGAGCTGCACTGATCCAAAGCCAGGAGCCAGGAGCTCCTTCTGGGTCTCCCATGAGGGTGCAGGGGCCCAAGGACTTGGGCCATCTTCCACTGCTTTCCCAGGCCATAGCAGAGAGCTGGATTGAAATGGAGCAGCCAGGACTCAAACCAGTGCCCAAATGGGCTGCTGGCACTGCAGGTGGAGGCTTACCCTACTGTGCCATAGCGCCAGCCCCTGATTAACTATTTTTTAAAATTCATTTATTCAAAAGTCAGTTACAGAGAGAGAGAGAGAGAGAGACAGAGAGAGAGAGAGAGAGAGAGAGAGATTCCATCCACTGGCTGGTTCACTTCTCATATGGCTGCAACAGCCAGGACTGGGCCAGGTCAAAACCAGGAGCCGGGAGCTTCACCTGGGTGTCTTACCTGGGTGGCAGGGGCCCAAGTGCTTTGGCCATTTTCTGCTGCTTTCCCAGGCTGGTAGAGGGAGCTGGATCGAAAGTGGTGCATCAGGGAATCAAACCAGCACACGTACGGGATGCTGGTGATGCAGGCGGTGGTTTAACCCACCAAGCCACAAAGCCAGCCCCTACAATCAACTCAAAAGTAGACACAATGCATTTCACTCCATAAATGAAAGTAATTGGGGCTGGCATTGTGGCCTAGCAGGTAAAGCTGTCGCCTGCAGTGCTGGCATCCCATATGGGCACCGGTTTGAGTCCCGGCTCCTCCACTTCCGATCCAGCTCTCTGTTCTGGCCTGGGAAAGCAGTAGAAGATGGTCCAAATCCTTGTCTCCCATGTGGGAGACCTGGAAGAAGCTCCTGGCTCCTGGCTTTGGATCGGCGCAGTTCCTGCCATTGTGGCCACCTGGGGAGGGAACTAGCAGATAGAAGACCTCTCTCTCCCTCACTCTCTGCCTCTGCCTCTCTGTAACTCTGTCTTTCAAATAAATAAATAAATCTTTTTTAAAAATTAAAAAATAAAGAAAGTGATCAAGCCTCAAAGTTGTCCTGGCTTGCCTGACCACACAGAGAGTGGAGACTGAAGAAAGCTTTGAGATCGGCCCAGTCTGATTAGGCCTGGCTGCCTTTAGCCAAAACGTCTCCCTTTTCAAGAAAGCTGTCAGCCATGCAAGTGCCTGGTGCTCTGACGCCCATGCCGGAGTCCCAGAGTCTCCCCAGTTACAACCCAGCTAAGGCCTGCTCGCCTCCTTCAGTCTCAGAGCAAGAGCGTCACCTGCTGCTCCCCAGCCCACGCCCTGTGTTCCACAGGGGAACTTGCTCAGAGGACTGCGTTCTGCGCCTTGTGCCAGCTGTGGTGAGTTCACTGGCTTTTCCTGGCAACACCTTCACCTTAGGAGAAACTTCCAGAGACAACGCCCTAGCCGAGACTGGCTCTGCTGCTGGGGATTCTGTGCTCCTTGGAGGGAGCGATGGGGGAGCTTTTAGAGATTCGCCACATGGGTCGGTCTAGGACTCTGGGTAGCAAGAAAGGGGAACCCAACCTTAACCTGGCTTAAGGGGAAAAAGGCAACTAGAAAACACTGGAAATGCAGAAGAGACAACAGCTTTTTCCTCTGCCCTCGCAGGCTCCCCCACCTGCCCTGGGGACCTTTGGATGAGACAAGCAGATTAACAAGAGGAAAAGAGTTTATTGGTCTGACCAGGTTGTTGATAGGTGTGTACAAGAGACACTCAGCCATGAGTAACTCAAAGGGGTGCTTACAATCTGGGCCTCTAAAGCACCTTTCTTTTTTTTTTTTTTCCTCTCTCTTTTTTTTTTTTTAAAAGATTTATTTATTTGAAAGGCAGAGATATAGGAGAAGAAGGCGGGGGGAGAAAGAGAATGAATCTTCCATCTGCTCATCCACTCACCAAATGGTTGCAACAGCTGAGGCTGGGCCAGGCCAAAGCAGGGATCCTGGAGCTTCTTCCAGGTCTCCCACATGGAGGCTCCTGGCTCCTCGCTCCTGGCTTCGGATGGGCAGCTCCAGCTGTTGCAGCCAATTGAGGAGTGAACCAGCGGATGGAAGACCTCTCTCTCTTTCTCTCTCTCTCTCTCTCTCTCTCTCTGCCTCTCCTTCTCTCTCTGTGTAACTCTGACTTTCAAATAAATAAATAAATCTTTAAAAAAAAAAGTCTGAGCTGCTCAGACTGAGAAGTCCTGGTTTCCACCCTGTCGCATGGTGGAAGAGCTCTGACGGGGGTACGTGCTGGAGCTCAGACATAGCCCTGCACATCGTCGGGTCAGGCCAGGGCACTGCCACAGCCCAGCTCGGGAGGACGGTCTGGGCAGGACTCTCAGTGTGTCCTCTAGGCTCCTTTAATAAAGTTTGTTTTTTATTTTATTTTTTTAAGAGTTAACAAAGATGGGGAGGAAAGAAAGAAAGAGAGACAGAGAAAGAGAGAGAGAGAGAGAAAGAGAGAGAGAGAGAGAGAGAGAGAGAGAGAGAGAGAGAGATCTTCCATCCACTGGCTCTGCAAATGGCTACAACAGCCAGAGCTGGGTGAAGCTGAAGCCAGGAGCTCAGAGCTCTATCTGGCTCGCCCATGTGGGTGGCAGGGCCCAAGTACTTGGCCCACCTTCTGCTGCCTCCCAGGTGCATAAGCAGGAAGCTGCATTGGAAGCAGAGCAGCTGGGATTCAAACCAGCATTCTAAAATAGGATGCTGGCAGCTTACACTGCTTCACCACAATGCAGGCTCTTGGACCTGCCTATAATGTCTAATGCTTTGTATTAAAAATACCCAACATATGATGTCTAACCCATTTGGTAAAACCCAGTGTTCAACATACTATTCTTTTTTTTTTTTTTTTTTTGACAGGCAGAGTGGACAGTGAGAGAGAGAGACAGAGAGAAAGGTCTTCCTTTGCCGTTGGTTCACCCTCCAATGGCTGCCGCGGTCGGCGCGCTGCGGCCTGCGCACCGCGCTCATCCGATGGCAGGAGCCAGGTGCCAGGTGCTTCTCCTGGTCTCCCATGGGGTGCAGGGCCCAAGCACTTGGGCCATCCTCCACTGCACTCCTGGGCCACAGCAGAGAGCTGGCCTGGAAGAGGGGCAACTGGGACAGAATCCGGCGCCCCAACTGGGACAAGAACCCGGTGTGCCGGCGCCGCAAGGCGGAGGATTAGCCTGTTGAGCCACGGCGCCGGCCTCAACATACTATTCTTTACTCCAATGTTTATGTTTAGAATATTTCATAACTTTTTGTGAAAGAAACATACTGGCTTGTGTCACAGGGAGTTAATGAGCCTCAGGTGGACCTGGTGGCCCTGTCATCAGGAGCTCTCTGTCTGTCTCCTGACCCTGTCTCTCTGGTTCTGCTCTCAGTCATGTTCTTTACTGGGGATGCAAGAGAGCTTTCACTACTTCCATGTCTGCCTTAACCTTCTGGCATTTTTTTACAAAATGAACTCAGTAAGAGTCCTGGAATTCATCCCATCAAATTCTGTGCCCATCCATGGATTAAACCAGTTGGACCAGGCACTAAGCTGATTAGCTGGGCCTTGGTTATGTGCCACCTCCTGGTACTGGAGAGATAGATCAACTGCTTACAAATGTCAGTAAGAGAAAGGTTTCCCAAGGAAAAGAGGAGAGTACTAACCCGAGAAAGGCAAACAGAAAAACTGATTCGGGGTACTTTCACAAAAACAGCTTCAAGGCCCACACCCACACACTGCTAGAGCAGCTTAGAGAACTACAGAGGCTGTAGGATCTCCCAGAGAAGCCTCACCATTGACTGCTTACTGCATCTTCTGACATTCAAGAGTCTGAATGCATTTGAAAACAGACAGACACCTGACGGGGGCAGGAGTTCACTTTAGCAGTTACGAAGTCTGCATCCCATATCAGAGTGCCCAGGTTCAGGTTCAGTTCCTAGCTCTGCCTTCTGACTCCAGCCTCCTACATGTGCATACCTTGGGAAGCAACCGTGATGGCTCAGATGCTTGGGTGCCTGCCTCTCCCATGAGTGCCCTGTGCGCCAGCTGCTGTCCTGGCTCCAGCCCTGGCCTAGCCCTGGTCATTGCCGGCATTTGAGGAGCGAAGCAGTGCACAGGACTCTGTCTTACTGCCTCTCAAACAGATTTTGAAAAAAGGAAAACAGGAAACAAGATCTACCACCAGGGGCGCACGCACAAACAGATGATTGTATATGGCGCCTCCAGTTTCTTCACAGCATGGCCCACTGTGCTGACCTATCTCTGAGTGACGGTGACCCATAAGGACAACATAAATCACTTTCACTGAGGACTATCGCTCAATATGCAATCTTATAAAATGCCAGGAAATATAACCAAACAGTATATAAAGGAATAATCTTATAACCAAACAGTATATAAAGGAATAATCTACCAAGATTAATTAAGATTTATGTAAGAATAATGTCATAAAATCCATTAAAGTAATACTTAACAAATTTGAGAACTACAAAACCATAGGTGAAAACTCCATTAAAATTAAGAACAAGAAAAAAACAGATGCTCATTATTATCAACATTATTTAATATTCTTTTTCCAAAATGCTAGTCAGTGCACCTAAAAGCACCATAAAGAGAAGGCAGGGGAATTGTTTTTCTAACAAACGACCAAAACTAACAGAGAAGGATGGATTCTTCCCAGTTTACAAGGAGAAACTGATCTCGAGGATAAGGAGACAGGCTGGCCTTCTGATACAGGAACAATGCAAGCGTCAGCTACAGAGCCAGGCCTTTCCAAGAATTATCTAGGAACTAGAGAAAAGGAACTGGACACAGCCCCCAGGCCATGGTATGGGCAGGAACGCAGCCGGAAGCCAGTTCCAGCCAGCTGGCTCTTCCCCAGAACACTGCCGCGACCTCTCACCAGCAGTAGGGGTTTTATAGACCATTTGCAAGTGCATGCTCCTTTACCCATGTAGTTAGGCGGAGAAAAGCATGGGCCATGTCCTCCATGCATGTCAAGGACTGTGAATAACCTGTAAAGGAACGCATCATGCAGCTGGTGTTGTAGCGTAGCGGGACAAGCTGCTGCCTGCAACAATGGCATCCCCTGTGGGCACTGGTTCATGATTCAGCTGCTCAGCTCCAATCCAGCTCTCTGCTCATGGCCAGGAAAAGCAGCAGAAGACGGCGCAAGTGCTTGGGCCCCTTCACACACATGGGAGACCTGGAAGAAGCTCCTGGCTCCTGGCTTTGGCCCGGCCCAGCCCTGGCCATTGGGGCCATTTGTAGACTAAATCAGCAGATGGAAGATTTCTCTGTCTCTCCCTCTCTCTCTGTAACTCTGCCTTTCAAATAAATAAATAAATCTTTAAAAATAAAACAGAGCATTATGTTTCAAATATATTAATAAACAAGTATGAACTTTTGACCTCAGACTTTGGCTATTTAATAGGTCTAGTCCTTTGAGTGGACTTGAGGGTCAGAAACTCCAAAACTTAAAAGCCACTGGGAATTGGTCCAGTTTCAGGTAAGAGAGGACAGGTAGGGTCCACCCAGGCTCTTGCACTGAGTGAGGCTGGGAAATCCAAGAATGGGAGGAGTCCTTTGTGGGGACTCTCAAGGAAAGAATAGCCCATGGCTTAAGCAGGAAGAGCAGAAGCTAAGAGGTCACCCCACCAGCAGTGAGTTGACGTTTCTCTCTCCCTCTGGTGTTCTCCGTCTAAGCCCCAAACCCTGGAAGTATGCAGTAGAGCACAGTGGGAAAGTGACTTCCAAGCAGAGTGTGGACAGCCAGCCGTCCTCTCTTCCTTCTTCTGTACCCCAGCTCCCAGGCAACCCTGTGGCAGCAGAATCTTGCAGCAGGCAAACACTGGGGAGAAAAACTTCCCTTCTGGTCAGTGGAACTGTGGCTGCAAGTGTTGTGGCCAACGCCCACTTTTATTTTCTCTCCCAGTCCCCCTGCCTAGGGCTCAGTTACGGAAGTCCACGGTGTGCTAGGGATAACTACAGCCCCGGCTTTCTGACTGCAGTACTGGAATGAAGAGCTGCAGGGGATCAGAAAGGGCCGGGCAGAGGAGGAGGAGGAGGAGGAGGAGGAGGAGGAGGAGGAGGAGGAGGAGGAGGAGGAGGAAGGAGCCGGGGAAACTGAAGCTGTAGAGTTGTTTGTGAACTCACAGGCCAAGCTCCAAGCTCATGTGATTGGGCCTGATCCTGTTACCGGATCAGCTGGAGCAGAGGTCCTTGTCTTCACACAAGAATTTCAGACACAGAGCAGCAGCGCAAAGTTTGATAAAGGGAATGTACCTGACAGGCCAGCAGGGCATCGCAACAAGAACTGAGGGCCCGACTGCATCCAGACTGTTGTCTACACAGACAGGAGATTGGGCCAGCCGGTTCTCCCCACTCCTTCGTCTCTTTTCCTGGGACTTTCTGGCATGGAATCTGTGAAATTCCTGCTGGGACTTTAATCAGCACAGTGTCATTGGACCTAATAGCTCCCCCTGCACCCCGGCCCATTTTCGTTCTGTAGCCCCTCCCACACATACAGGTTAATGTCTGACTTTCTAGCTAACAGTCCCATTCAGCACAGCGAAGACTGAGAGGTGGATGGGCAGATATGTCACTAGGTTGGCCAGTGGGGATGCGAACACCCATAAATCCCGGCAGTACTGCCAAGGCTCTGAAAACTGAACTGAGTATGAACTCACAGCCACAAAACGTGGATTGGAACCTGAGCCTGATCAAGTAGGTTCCTTCTTTAAACCAAACATTACCATTCTACATAGTCTGTAAGCGAGATTCAGTCTCATGATGTCATAGGTTAGCTGTCTAGGCTATAATGCAAAATTAAAACAGTAATAATAATAGAAATGGTTCTCTTGACCATAACGGAATCAAAGTAGAATTCAGTGACAGGAAGATAGCAGAAAACTCTCCAAACACTTCAGGGTTAAACCACTCATGCCTAGAAAAAGCAAGTCTTAGGGAAATAAGAAAATAGCTTGAAATGAAGTAAAATGAGCATAGACCAAATTTAAATTTGTATGGAAGACCTCTCTCCCTCCCTCTCTGTAACTTTGCCTTGCAAATAAGTAAAATAAACCATACATATATGTGTGTATATGTATATATATATATATACACATATACATAGGCAGATATATGGATCAAATAACAGTGCTAACAAGTATTAAATAGGTAGTAGCATTCCGGGACCAGTGCTGTGGTACAGTGGGTTACAACCCCAGCGTGCAGTGCCGGCATCCCATATGGGCACCTGGGAAAGCTGTGGAAGATGGCTCAAATCCTTGGGCTCCTGCACCCACGTGGGAAACCCGGAAGAAGCTCCACGGCGCCGGCCCATGCGTGTATCTTAATATATATTTTTGTCACATATTATAAAAAATCCAAGAGATCCAGAACTTTAAGAGAATTAGTACAGGAGCCTGCACTGTGATGCAATGCAGTAAGCTGTGGCTTGTGACACTGGCATTCCATGACACAGTGCTGGCTCAAGAGCGGGTTAACCCACTTTCCATCCAGCTCCCTGCCAATGCGCCTGGAAATGCAGTGGAAGATGGCCCAAGCACCCAGGCCCCTGCCACTCATGTGGGAGACCCAGGTGGGGTTTCTGGCTCCTGGCTTGGGCCCAGCTGTTGGGGGTATTTGGGGAGTGAACAAGTGGATGGAAGATCTTTCTGTCTATCTGTCTGTCTCTCTCTCCCTCTCCCTCTCTGCCACTCTGCCTTTAAAATTAAAGGTGAATCATACAAATTTCTTTTGGAAAATAAAGGTGTAAACTTTACCTGTTCGTATTCCTACAAAGTAATCTCATTATGTTTCAGATACTAAAACATGGGAAAATTAAAACAAAAATGCAAGCAACCTACTATCACTTTTAGAAAAAAATTGATCTGAAACCCACATGAAATGGAGTATTAAAAAGCACGTATCTCTATAAACAGTGTGGGAGTAAATGTTTCATAATCTTGAGAGCTTTGTACTTAGTGAGAACGCGGGTTATTAGTCCCATGGAGGACTGGTGATGTCACAGGTATGTCACACAGCATAAAACAGCGCAGAGCGTGCAGATGGATGCCCTGCACCCCCGTTCCCCCTGCCCTTTGCCCCTAGCAGAACTGTACTTTTCTCCTCATCTTTCCTTACCACCCTTATTTCTAGAGTCCTTACTGGAGTGTTTCACTGACCACTGAAGAACGTACACTATTTTTCAGAACAATTTTAGATTCATAGGAAAACTGAAAGGTTCTTATTTCCTGGATCTCCTAGGCCCCCTGCACTTACAGAGACACAGACTCTCCCATTATCAAGCCATTACCCTGGAGGCCTACTGCAGGACATCTCGCTCTCTTCCGATCTTCCGAGTTTGCGTAACTATGAATAAAGCTGCAACAGACATCCATGGGCAGGTTGTCACGTGCGCATAATTTCTGAACTCATTTGGATAAATACCAAGAAGTGTCCTTGCTGGATCACGCAGTAAGAGTGTATGTGTTTAGCTTTGTAAGAAATCTCCACACCGACTTCCAAATTGGCTGTACCGTTTCTGCCAGCAGTGAGTAAGAGCTCCGGCTGCTCCACGCACGCCAGCGTCCTGACTCTGGCCATTCCAGAGGGGATGTCACTGGTGTTTTCATTCACATCACTCTGATGACACAAGATGTCAAGCATCTTCTCACGTGCTTAGCTTCTTTGGTGAGCCATCTGCTAAGGCCTTTTGTCCATGTTTCCGGTTGAGTGGTTAGTTTTCTTACTGTGGTGTGTATGAGCTCTTTGTGTATTTTGGGTGACAGTCATATGTCACAGTGCCTTTTGCAAATACTTCTTCCCAGTCTGTGCCTTGACTTCCCATTCTCCAGAATTTTTTTTTCTTTTTAATTTCAGTGATGTCCAGCTTATCAATAGTTCCTTCTGTGAATTGTCCCATTGTGTGGTACCTGAAAACCCAATGTCTTAGTCAAGATCCCCTAGATTCTTCTCCTATGTCATCTTCTAGGGCTTCTTTAGTTTTCTGTTTTCCATTTAGGTCCATGATCCACTTAGAGTTTATTTTTGTCAAGGGTATAAAGTCTATCTAGATTCTTTTGGGTGTGTGCATGTGTGTGTGTCTGCTTGTTCCAGTACTATTAAAGAGATGGTTTCCTCCATTGTCCTGCCTTTGCCCTTTTGTCAAAGACTAGGTGACTATATTTATATAGGTCCCAGCTCTGTATCATGTGGCCTCTGTCATGTCTTCCCTCTCTTGCTCATGCCATCAAGGATTGATGTGTGTTGCCCACAAAGCCTCTTAAAGCTGCATCATCACTGTTGACGGTACCTTTCCTGAAGACACTTACACCTGCATCCTCTTGATTCTCCCAAGGAACCGAGCTTTAGGCGCTTAGTTCATTGAGGAGCTGAAGGCAAGGCTGTGTTAGTCAGGATCCCAGCAAGAAACAAAATCTAACTCACCTATCTCTAGAGGCTACAGTCAAAGGGACCATCATAGCAACCTGGTTAGATACAGGTGACCAACAAGAAGGGACCCAGAGACTGACTCCAGTGGGAAGCCCTGCTCCTCTGAGACCTGGAGAGGCAGAGGTAGGAAATGGTGTTAGCAGAGCCCAGTGGAGGAGGAAGATGTAATACAGACCTGGGAGATCAAAGGATTCCACTGAATATAATTCTGTTAGGCAAGTGGCATCATTTGTAGATTGCAGGTCTGCAGTTTTTACTACATCGTGTATAGCAGCAGCCCAAGCTCACAGCCTGCTGTCTCCCTGGGGCACCTTCACTGGCCCTGCACTGGGCTATTTCCCAGTCTACCAGACCAGAGCTCCCAGGGGCGGAGTATGCTGATAACACCAGTAGATTCCAAGATCAGGCATGAGCCCACTGCCACATTTCTTTTGCTATAAGACAAGTTCCTTGGTGGAAAGTGATATTGTATAGATTATAGCAGAGAAGAGTAGAAAATGGGTCTCAGGGTCAAATGGAGAATAACAGTGTAATGGTCATCGTCTCTTCCTGAGCTACACTGTCCTACGGTCCCTGAGATGGCAATGCTCATGTCAAGCTACAAAGCCTAAAATGGCTACTCCATCTCCTGACCCTGATCCCTCTCTTCCTAGGACTGAAACCCCATGCACAAGGCCTCTTCCAGGAACTTTGTCTCTCAAGTCTCCAGCCTTTACTAAAACAACTAAACAACGAAATAAGCTTTTCCCAGATTCCTGAAGCTCCTGTGTATACCAACGCAAGAAGACACCTGGAAGAAGTGGGTTGTCCCGGAAACTCAGCTCAGCTAGGGATGAATGGAGTAGGGAGCAGGAGTAGCAATGCTGTAAGACATCTCTCATCACCACCCCTAACGTCTAACTGCAACCACCTGTTCCATTTGGATCCAAGCAGCCTTACAAAAAGCTGCCAAGTCTGGATGCTTCTGTTAGCACCTGTTCAGAGCATGGGACTCTGAAGCAGCATTTCTGTCTTTCTCTTTGCTACGGATGGTGAGAGGATTGGCAAAGGAAGGGAGAAAGCCACAGAAGGGCCCCAGTTGGGTCTGTCTTTTCACAACCCTGTAATTCAAGGGTACTTCCCCATCACACTTCCAAATGGCTTCCTCATTTCACTGTCTTCCTAGTTTGCCCATAGGTCAATACAAACCTCAGATTTTAAGAATATTCCCTTAGACACATGCCTATGAGCTGATAGTCGTTTTGGAATACACTAGATAGAATCAGTACTAGAAGACTGGGTCCTTAGGGAAAAGGACAGGCAGATATGGTGCCCAAGAGAAAACTGGACCCCCTTTTCCAGGGGTTTAAGGATAGCAGTGTGTATGGAGATCAGAACACCTAGGCCACATTATTGGATAGGAATGTCATCTCCCGATTCTTCCTTTTTGGTGACTTCCCATCTGCTGTCAAGGGACCAAAATGACAACCACTTAAAGGTCTTAACTGGTTGGGGACAACGTTGTGGTGCAATGGGTTAAGCTGCTGCCTGCGATGTCAGCATCCCATATGAGTACCAGTTTGAGTCCCGGCTATTCTATTTCCCATCCAGCTCCCTGCTAATGTGCCTGGGAAAGCGGATGATGGTCCAAGTGCTTGGGTCCCTGCCACCCATTTGGGAAACCCAGAGAGAGTTCCAGGCTCCTGGCTTCAGCCTGGCCCAGCCCTGACCGTAGTGGCCACTTGGGGAGTGAACCAGCAGGTGGAAGATCTCTCCCTCTCTCTCTCTCTCTCTCCTCTCCCTTTCTCACTGTAACTCTGCCTTTTAAATCAATCAATCAATCAATCAATCTTTGGGCAAGAAAAAAGTCATATTTGGCTTTTTGATTCTAGCTTGTGGCGACACTTCCTTCCATAAAATGAAATAAGGGTTCTGATGAGCTGAGCAGAAGAAGTTGGTTTCAGAGACAGAGAAGGACTGAAAAAAAGCAGAGAGAAAGAACACAAAGCAGAGGGCTCATTTCAAAGTTACTTCCTAAGGTGGCGACTGGGAGACAGAGCAGTAGAATAACTGATGGGTAAATGTCAAGTCACCTCAGGTTTCCTTGGTTGTGCAAGGATTAAGACAGAGAGAATTTCATGGTCATGCAAATGAAAAATTAGACTGCTAAGGCCACTTTCATACAAGATTCATTACAGTTGAAACTCCTTTTTCTTCCCCAATCTGCCTTGTCTTTTCTTTCCCTTTTTCTTTTCAAAGATTTATTTGTTTCAAAGGCAGAGCTACAAAGGAAAAGGAAGAGACAGAGATCTTCCATCCACTGGTTCACTCCCCAAATGGCTGCAACAGCCAGGGTCGGGCTAGGCCAAAGCCAGTAGCCTGGAGCTCAGTCAGGGTCTCCGACATGAATGGCAGGCAGGGGCCCATCTTCTGCAGCTTTCCCAGGCACATTAGCAGGGAACTGGATCAGAAGTGGAGCCTCTGGGGCTCAAACTGGTGCTTCTATGGGATGCTGGTGTCACAAGCAGTTGGCCCGCATTTTCTTTCTTGCTGGTGGCACTGAGGCTTAAAACATTGGAGAAATTTTGCGCCTCCCTTTTTTTCTTCAAATTCTTTACCAAAATTAGCAAAGTTGCTCCTGTTGGTTTTGTATCTGTTACCTGCATAAACCTTCCACAGCTGTTAGGTGGGTCTTTTCATGCCATGCACCCTTCTTTCTTAGCCCATCCCATGAACTTGTCTAGACTGGACCCTCAGTTCAAGGTCTGATACCTTTGTGAAACCATCTCTGGTTACTCCAAGCGTCAGTGGGAAAATGTAGCCAGCCTCTGCCCTGGTGGGTTCTGCATCCTTGCATTCAACCACCTGTAGATAGAAAACATTCACAAGAAAAAAACTTGCACCTGTACTGAACATACACAGATGTTTTTCTTGTTATGATTCCCTGAAAAACGATATATAAGAATGGTGTACATAGCGTTTACACTGTATTAGGTATTATAAGTAATCCAGAGATGAGTTAGAGTATACAGAAGGCAATACATAAGTTCTATGCAAATGCTATTCCATTCCATATGAGGGACTTGAGCATCCATGGGTTTTGGTACCCCGGGAAGTCCTGGAATCAACCCCCTGTAGATGTGGAGGGACATCCACAGTCTTGTCTGAAGTTCTAGTGGATTTCTTATCTATGTTACTGCGTTAGCATGGAAATTAACAACCTTGGCTCATCTGCATATGAGGACTCTCCTGCTAGCAGCACCTGAAAGTGGGTGGGCACTAAAAATTATTGAGAATTTTTTTCAGCCTAATGGTCAAGATGGGGATGCAGGAGACAGCTGAACCTATGTACGCAATAAACAAACACCAAGCAGCCTACTTGGAACTGTTTCAAATTCCTGAGGCTGACCAGGAGTTTATGTAACTGCAAGTATTTTTTAAGCAACTCCTCTAGATGAGGCGTTGTACTAGATGCCAGCCACAAGACAAGGACCAGGATGTCAATCAAGCCTGCTTTCAAGAAGAATACACTAAGACATTAACAGAACACTCAAGGGCTGTGTGGAACGCTGACCCGGGAGGCCAGGAAAGTAGACGGAGAGAGGCTCAAGTGCTAGAATATGAAGAAGGAGCAGAAGTTGCCCAAGCAAGCGTATGTGAGCAGTGGGTAGCAGACAGGAAGAATGCTCCAGGCAGAAAGAACAGCATGTGCAAGGTCCAGGGGAGAAGCAAAGGATGGTTGATTGAAAGTAGGGGAATTTGGCTTGGCTGGAACATAGTGCAAGACACAGAACAGCGAGGGATGAGGTTGGAGGCATTATCGGGGATTACGGAAAGATAAATGTTTGTAAAGGCAACAAGGAGCCTTGCAAGGTTTTAACAAGCAGGACAACTCACTCAGAGTTGTGTTTTCGGAACACCACATTGGCTGCACTAACGAACAGCATGAGGAGAGAGAAGAGTGAGGGTAGGAAGGCCAGTCAGGCAGCTGATAGGGTGATGAGAACCTCACCATGGTAGCGCTGAGAAAAGTGGATCCATTTCAGGAAATGTTTAAGGAGCAGACTGATAACTACAGGGAAGTGGGGAGTGAGGGAGAGCAAAGAAGGAAATCAGGAGGAACATGTTAGTGTAGAGAGGAAGAGAACGAGTTCAGCATCAGTGATGTGTAGCCTGGCCCGCCCATGTGGAGATCTTGGAAGTTGTGGATGTTGACCTGAGACTCAGGAGAGGAAACTCGGCCAGAGACATAACTTTGGGACTCAACAAAGTAAGTGGGGATGAGGAAAGGCATTTAAGTCCAAACAGGGGCCGGCGCTGTGGTGCAGCAGGTTAATGCCCTGGCCTGAAGTGCCAGCATCCCATATGGGCACCGGTTTGAGACCCGGCTGCTCCACTTCCCATCCAGCTCCCTGCTGATGGCCTGGGAAAGCAGTGGAAGATGGCCCAAATCCTTAGGCCCCTGCACCCACATGGGAGACCCAGAAGAAGCACCTGGCTCCTGGCTTTGGGTCGGGACAGTTCTGGCTGTTGCGGCCAATTGGGGAGTGAACCATCGGATGGAAGACTTCTTTCTCTCTCTCTCTCTCTCTCTCTCTCTGCCTTTCCTCTCTCTGTGTAACTCTGACTTTCAAGTAAAAAATAAATAAATCTTAAAAAAAAAGTCCAAACAGACCACCAGAGAACAGAGAGTATAGAGCTAGAGAAGACCATGCGTAAGCCTGAAGAACAAGTATGCTTAAAGGATAAGCAAGAGGACTGTACACACACACACACGCACACACACAACCCGAGAAATGGTCAAGAGCCTGGCAGAAATCCAAGAGAATATGGCATTGCCAAAGTCAGATCGGTTGCAAGAAAAAGGCCTGGATTTATTGATGAGAAGGTGTTAATGTCTGCTTTTATCATGGTGTGAACAGTACAGTGACACATGTCTTGAATTTTTTGGTCACACAGATTCTTGTAGACTGGGCCTAGCATTTGGCCTAGCTTGGATTCAAGTCGTGGATCTGTTCCTGATGCTAGGTTCTCACTAATGCGTACCCTAAAAGGCATCAGATAATGGCTCAAGTACACGGGTCCCTGCCATGGAGGTGGAAGATCTGAATTGAGTTCTTAGCTCTGGCTTGCTCCAGCCACAGCAGTTGTGGGCATTTGGTGAGGGAACCAGTGGATGGCAGCTCTCTTTCTACCTCTCATACAAAATAAATTAATTTTTTAAAATCTTATATACTCTTAGAAATTACCAGGCACCCAAAATAGCTTTTCCCCCTCTTTTCCTTTTTCCAAAACAGCTATTTAAAATTGTGGTTATGTGGTTAATATTTCCTTACTTTGAATGAACATGAATTAATTTATTTAAATATAACAAACCTATTATTAGTTAATAGAAAAATTTTTAAAAGATTTATTTATTTGAAAAGCAGAGTTGCAGAGTGAGAGAGACAGAGATCTTCCATGCAAGGGTTTACTCCCCAAACGGTCAGGGACCCAAGTACTTAGGCCATATTCTGCTGCTTTCCCAGGCATATTAGCAGGAAGCGATCAGAAGAGGAGCAGTGGAACTCAAAGCGGTGCCCATATGGGATGCTGCCATCCCAGGCAACAGCTTTACCCACTACACCACAATGTCCAGCCCCAGTTAATAGAAATCTATGAATAGAACAAAGACAAAAAAACTTAATAGGAAGACTGGCATTGATCTACATTTTATCGAATGTATTTAACACTAAGTTTAATAGAAAACAGCTGAATTCTTCTAGCTGGTTCTGCCTTCAATCTGTTTGGCCATCACATATTATTTAGCCTCAAGAAAATTCTATTATATTACCCTGAGAGAAAAAGCATGAAAAAAGTAAATAGTATGTTGAATAACTGTGGAAACAGCTTGACCTTCTAAGCCCCCTAGCAGGTTCTCAGGGCTCTGAGGATCACACTTTCAGAGCAGGAGAGTTTGCCAACACCCTGAATCTCAGAGATAAGAACTTTATTTAATAATATTTTAACTCCTCACAACTATTTATTTGCGCGGGTCGGATTTTTTTGGAATCGTTCAACCAAATCAAATACAGAAATAATTCGTGCTCCTAAAGAATCACTGTGTCAAAGAAGAAATGCAAAGAGAAATGAAATCCAAATGGCAGCGCTGCAAAAAGCCGTTGCAAGAGACAAGCTTACGTGCAACAAATGCCTGTTTCAAGAGATCTCAAGCAGTCCAACATTGCAATTAAAGAAGAACCAACCGGGAGCTAAAGTCAACGGAAGCTAAACCGAGCCAATCACAGGCATTCCCTCACATACTTAGCAACGTCTTCTGCTTATTCCGATGCCACAAGCAAAAGTAACCTGAGGGGCTGGATTCAGTTCTCAAGGCTAAAATGAATGGGCTCCAGAATGCTCCTCCATTCCACAGATCTGCAGCGCAGTGTGCCGGGAAGTGCTCCCAACACTCAGGGTACTGATGCTAAACCACAGAGACAACAGTGCTCTGAGGACTCTCTTTGGGGGAGATCAGCTGGACTGAAAATACACCTGACCCGCCCCACGTCTACACCTCCAAGATGACGTCACCCGCGAGGGGACAGTCAGGAAGTCTCATGCACTTTAACTCCTTTCGTCGGCCTAACACTTCCCAGCAGGTGCTATTGCAAGAAGCGCTGTCTCTGTCTCTGTCTCTGTCTCTGTCTCTGTCTCTCTCGGAGCTGCAGGCACAGGGCGCTCCCAGGGGCTTGGTCGCACCTAAATGTAAGATAATCTGCACCAAGCACGACGCTCTCCCCTCCGCGGCGCTGGAATACAGCAGCTCCCTCCCCTCCCGCTTCCCTCCTTTCGCAGTCGGTTGCAGGCTCCACTTAGGGCTGAGGGAGGAGACCGGGATCCGAGCCGCCCGGGGAGCAGGCCCAGCCACACCCGGCGCGCCCGCAGCTCTGCGCATGCGCACGGGAGCGACACGCCACCCGGAAGGAGGCCGCGGACTCCCGTGGTGCGCAGGCGCAGAGCCACACCAAGGCGGAACTGGGACGTCCCGGGCTCGGGCAGCGCGAACAGCCGGGGGTAAGAGGAAGGTGGCGGCCGCGGGGCAGTGCGCACGCGCGGGCCGCCGTCCCTGGCGAAGTGAGAGGCGGACCGGGGCGGCCAAGCAGGGCTCGGAGCCGGATCAGGATGGACGAGGACGTGCTGACCACCCTGAAGATCCTCATCATCGGCGAGAGCGGAGTCGGCAAGTCCAGGTGCGGGGCCTGCGGGCCGGGCTGGGCTGCCTCCCGGGCGCCGCGGGGACGGTAAACGGCGGCGGCGGCGCTCCGGCCGGCTCGAGGCCTCCGGGCCGCGCGCGCCCACCCGAGGCCCCGGGCCGCTTCCCCTGCTGTCGGTGGCACCGAGAACCGCGGCGCTCCGGGTGCTCTGGGCCGGCGCCGGGGCCGGGCGCGGCCCGGGGCTCCCGGGCGTGGGAGCGGTGTGGCTCGATCCCCGGGGCTTCTGCGGGCCCCCGTGGGAATGCGCAGTGCTCCACGCAGCAGGTTCCCGGAGCCCTAGGTCACGTCCCTGGCCTGCGGCCTGGCGCAGCCCACGGTCCTCCTTCGCCGTGGAAGCAGGCAGCCCTGGCGAGCAGTTGAGAGAGCGCCTCGGCCGGGGTCTCGAAGGCCCGGTGCGAGCCTGTGCGGTCGTTGCTGCCTCGGGTTACTTTTCTGGGGGCAGATAGTAAACACTGACGGAGGATGGGGTTGAGGATCAGGTGTGGGGGGAGCGGGGCCGGTGCGGTGTGGGGGAGCGGGGC
>CM027403.1:6772988-6840893 GCA_015711505.1 Sylvilagus bachmani | reverse complement strand
CGGGAGCGGGGCGGGAGCGGGGCAGGTGCGGTGTGGCGGGAGCGGGGCCGGTGCGGTGTGGAGGGTGCTGGGCAGGCGCGGTGTGGGGGGTGCTGGGCCGGTGCGGTGTGGGGGGAGCGGGGCAGGTGCGGTGTGGGGGGTGCTGGGCAGGTGCGGTGTGGCGGGTGCTGGGCAGGTGCGGTGTGGAGGGTGCTGGGCAGGTGCGGTGTGGCGGGTGCTGGGCCGGTGCGTTGTGGCGGGTACTGGGCCGGTGCGGTGTGGGGGGTGCTGGGCAGGTGCGGTGTGGCGGGTGCTGGGCAGGTGCGGTGTGGGGGGTGCTGGGCCGGTGCGTTGTGGCGGGTGCTGGGCAGGCGCGGTGCGGTGTTGCTGGCGGGCTGTGGATTCTTACAGGTCTGGGGACAAAGTTCTGCTGGTGAAGTCAGTCCTTGCCAGCTGATTAGGTGCTAGGGCAGCCCCGGTTTTAAACCATCAACTCCAGGGGTTTGTAGGCAATTTCCTGTCCTAGCTCTGCCTCCTGGAATTCGTATTCCGGAAATCTTTTAGGATGCCGAAGAGTTCGAAGGCTTCAAATGTGTGGGATGTGCGGAAGTCACGGATTTTTTCAAGTTTGGCAATCCAGCTCGGTAGTTTTTCTCACTTAACATACTCTGTACTGGAGTGAGGGCTTTGCACATACGAAAGGATGGATCAAGGGAACACTCTGGATTCGCAAAATCCTTGGAGAGAGAGAGAGAGGGAGAGTGTCTGTTTCAAAGGCTGAATATAATAATTAAGATTACTGTGGTTACCGTCTGTCATTGCACGTATTCAAAGGATTAAAAAACTTAATTGAAGATTGTCCCAGTAGGAATTCCGTAGCTGTGACCTTTATTTTCATCTTTTTCTCTTTGAGGTGTGACCCTCAGTTAAGGCATTTGCAATTGCTGTTCTCAAAGTCAAGAATGGTCAGTTGTCATTTCACGTGGTTCAACCCAATACGTGTGTTGAATGGAGCTAAGGTGTCCTAGTGTTGTCTGGAAGGTTAACCAGAGGTTAGTTAGCTGAAATGGGTAATTAAGATTCCCTTTTTAGACCATGGTCTGTTAAGTGGGTTTATTGGTCTCCCTAGTCCACACCCATCCCCCACCCATATGAATTTATTTGAGCCTAAGTTACTTTAAATTTTTTTTTTCTCTACAAGCATACTTAATGGTGAATTATTAACCACTCCCTGCAAAATTTTAACACTTCCTTTCATTAAAGGTTTGCATCTAGGGAGAAAGTTGTCTTACTGTTATAGGTAGATAGATACACATTACTGGTCTATGTGATGTGCTATGGAAAATGACCTGAACGTAGATCTTTCCATGATGTTACTGAAGTAACATCATTCAGGTGAGTTTAGTACAGAAACATTTGTCATGGATGTGATCTTAAAGGGTTGTTCTAACCAATTATTATTTATGCCTCTTTATGTCCAGCTAGTGGAAGTGAGAGAGCCCTTTGTTGAGGAATCATTGTGCACCAAAGGAAATTTTAATCCAAATTAGTGGCTACTTTCCAGTTTATTTCCTCCTGTTGGAGTGTAAAGGGTGTGTCATAGTAGCCGGGAGATCAGGATTATGAAACTGGTATGACCTTGTGTTTGATACTTGACATCTCTAGGGCCTTCATTGGGGAAGTGAGGGGGTTGGGAGAGAAACTTCTCAAACTGTTGTTAATTGTTTAGGACTGACACTGTGGTTAGGCCTGATGAAGTGAAGATGTAGCAAGGTGTATCAAGAATTGCCATAGTCTTAGAGGCTGTCCATTTGCGTTCTGTTTGATGCAATTCACTTGTAAATTAGGAAATGCAGGTAAGTTATAGTTGCCATGTTTCTTTAATTTGGTTTTAGTGGCATGGTGGAAGTTACTCCTTCCACTATAGCACTGCATGGTGAGACTTTTGCACTTTTAGACTTTGGAAACAGGAAGGTTGTGAAGATAGAATGTGAGTGCAGTGGCTCTTAAACATTTGGGGGCTTTGAGTTCCTTTCATAAGCCAGTAGAGAAGTAGACTCTGCAGGGAAGCACATGCATAGACCTTAGAAAACATCTGAGGCTGTAGGGTGCCTCTAGCTGGGGTCGGACTTAGAGCCCATATGAAAATTCCCCGCCTTCCCTGACAGAGTGCATTAGCGAACACAGGCTGTGATGAGGATTAGCAGTGATGGAGGAGGAATGCCTGGCTCCGCCTCTGTGGTCTCGGCCACACTGTAATGGCCACACCACCATTATTACTAGCCTTAACTTTCGTGGTGGTGCTATTATTACCACTACTTTGCAAGGTTATTTTAACCTGTGTTTTTGCAGTACTGTTCTGGGTGGTGACCAAGTATGGAAACATACCTATTTGAGTCTTAAATTATGGGTGACTGCACTTGTTGGGAGAGAAGAAAATTATATATATATATATATATATATATCTCCTCTTTCAGACTTACTAGTGCTGGCACATGACTCATGTTGGTAGTCAGTAAAAATAGTTGTAGTTAAAATGTTAAGTAAAAAAAAATCTAGAATTTGACTCTAGTTTTACCTGTGATTCTGTGGTGTCTGTTTTATGGTAGAGACAAGAAATCAGCTGAAAAAGGAGAGTTCACTCTTCAGATATAATTGACACTAGGTTTGGAAATGACCAGTGAGCCATTCTGTTTTGCAGTATACTCTGTACAAAAATATCTTCAGTAGTTGGGGGCCGGCACCGTGGCTCACTTAGTTAATTCTCCACCTGCAGCGCTGGCATCCCATATGGGCGCCGGGTTCTAGTCCTGGTTGCTCCTCTTCCAGTCCAGCTCTCTGCTGTGGCCCGGGAGTGCAGTGGAGGATGGCCCAAGTGCTTGGGCCCTGCACCCACATGGGAGACCAGGAGGAATCACCTGGCTCCAGGCTTCGGATCGGCACAGTGCCGGTCGTAGCAGCCATTTCGGGGGTGAACCAACGGAAAGGAAGACCTTTCTCTCTGTCTCTCTCTCTCTCACATTCTAACTCTATCTGTCAAATAAATAAAATTTAAAAAAAAGTCTTCAGTAGCGCTAATCACAGAGCTTTTCTGCAGTTCAGGTATCTGACAGCTGTTTTCTCGATAGGAATTAACACGAGGGGAGATTGATTAATTTTGTAAAGCCACATCTGTAGCAAAGGCTTCAGCTTCCCTTCCGAAGAGCTTCTAATTACTGACAGTCCTGTGTCACAGTAGGTAGAATAGGAAACATAGTTTTCGAGTCCCCTTCTAATCTGGAATCTTCTGCTCCTGTCCATTCCTTTCTAGTTTCTTTGTCCTTGTTGGGTTCAGTCCTTGCTCTGCCACCATGATGATGGCAGTTGCTTGATTTGCTTGTCCTTTCTGGCTGGCATTCACTTTTCAGAACGTATCTTGTCACTCCTTTCTTCCAGTCTCCCTAGCTCCCTGTTCACCCTCCCTAGCACTTGCCTGAGTATGTTTACTCTGGCTGTCATGGGCTCTTTCTACCCTCTCCTTCCCTGTCCTTCCCTCCCTTTGAGGCAGTGGACATACTGCTTGTTAGAAAATGCTACCCACAAACCTTTCTGTTCTTGCTTGAATTCAGAGTTTATTATGTGTCACTTTTTTTTTTTTTTAAATTGATTTGTTGTGTTCTATTGTTTCCCCTTGCATCCAAATCAATTTAAGCATTCTATGTTGCTGCTGTTACTCTCTCAGAAAGACATTCCAGTACAGTTAAAACAACACAGAAACCACATTTTCCCATTTCAGTATTGTGTGGGGGAACATCGGGGTAATATTTAGTGGTAAACTGCTTTGGTCTTAGGATTTTTAAGTTGCCAATAATTTAATTTCTTATCTTCTGCACTGAGGCACAGTTCCTGGGAACAGGCCCCCAGCAGCACTTATCTGCATCAAGTAGTTTGTAACAAAACATAACAATCTCGTGTGAACACATTTGTCCTGCCATGGGAAGTAACAGTCACATTCCTGATGTATCTTTTTCATATCTCTTTTAGCCTGCTGTTGAGGTTCACAGATGATACTTTTGATCCAGAGCTCGCAGCAACTATAGGTAAGCCTGTGTTTGAAAACTCACTAGAAGTGCTGAAGATTTTCTTGTCTTTGGGCTGTTCTGTGTAAATTGTCATGCCCTTTCCACTCATCCCACTGCTGGCATTGTCCTTGGAAATCATTAAATCTCTGGAGCCTTCCTAGAGCTCACCCAGTGACATGCCCGTTACGTGTTGTGTGGTGGCATTTGGTAATACTGCTGGTAGTGTGATTCTCTGCATACGCATTTTTCTCCTGTGTGCACATTATCTTTCATTTTGCAACACACCACAGTCTTTGAGTATCTGTTGCATGCAAGCACCAACCTGAGCGGTGGGGCTATAATGATGAATAATACAAACTTGGTCTCTGTCATCATGGACTTAGCAGCAGTGTGTTCATGTTTTATGTTTAGCATTTGCTACAGTGTTTGGAATCATTCTGATTTCTTAATTTTTGATTGGTTATAAAGATTATTAGGAGCAGTGACACCTAAATGCCGTTTTAAAATAACATGTGGGATAGGCTTAATGGAATACATGAGACATCAGAGGTACATGTTTTGACATCATGAGTTAAGGGAGTAGACCATGATTTAAAGGCATCAAGAGACAATGAGGAATAGTTGTTTGATAGCTGAGCTGAGTGGAGCTGGGTTGTAATCTTGGCTCTGCCTTGAACTTGGTGTGCTCTTGAACAAGTCATTTTCCTTCATTGTTTTCATCTGTGAATTGAAAGGTTTGGGGAAAGAAAATATTTTTCACCCAACATTAACATTTCATGACCTGATGAGTGGAATATGTGATGAGTGATTCTAGTGTTGTTAGTGAGTATAGTTTCTAGTTTTCATTGATTATGTGTGTTTTTCTTTTTATTGTGAAATAATTTGAGACTTAAAGATACATTATAAAATTAGCAAAAATAATTCTTACATGTCAAATTCCCCAAATGTTAATATATATTTGCCTTATCATTTTCCCTCTACATATACACATGCTATTCTTTTTGTAAAAATTGAGAGTGAATTGCCTTTCACATGTAGATATTTGTTTATTTTTACTTTTTTTTTTTAAAGATTTATTTATTTGAAAAGCAGAGTTATAGAAAGAGGAGGGCGTATTGGAGAGAGAGGTCTTCCATACGTTGGTTCACTCTTCAGATGGTTGCAACAGTTGGGGCTGAGCCAGGCCAGAGCCAGAAGCTTCTTCCAGGTCTCCCATGTGGGTGCAGGGGCCCAAGCACTTGGGCTATCTTCACTGCTTTCCCAGGCACATTAGCACAACTGGATTGGAAATGGAACAGCTGGGACTCTAACTGGTGTCCCTATGGAATGCCAACATCACAGTTGGCGGCTTAACCCGGTAAGCCGGCCCCTCACTTGTAAATATTTAACCTATATTCCCTAGATGAACATGGATGCAGTTTACAAACCAGTTTGATCATTCGTCCTGTTAATGTCCTGAAGGAAAAGAAATGTTTCGGGTTCTTAATCCAGCCCAGCATCACACAGTGACTTTAGCTGTCGTTTCTCCTCCATCCTTCTGAACAGTTCTTTCATCTTTGACAGTTTTGAAAAGTACAGGCCAGTCTCTCTGTGGAATGCCCCTCACAGTGTGTTCTCATGGTTAGGTTCAGCTTGTGTTTCTAGCAGGACTTCCACATGGTGCTTCTCAGAGCATGTCTTAGCAGGCCCATGCTGTTTATCTCATTGCTGGTGAGAAAACTTTACTCACTTAAGGTAACATATGCCAGGTTCTTCCACTATAAAGGTCTTATTTTTCCCTTTTGTAACTAGTAGATTTTTGTGGAGAGAAAACTTTGAGACAGTATAGATGTTCTGCTTGTTATATACTTTTTTACTTTGTGCTTGGTCATACATTATGTGGATGATATCTTATTTGCTCACAAGAATGCGGCAACTCTGAATGCCTGTCTAAGTGAGACAGTAGCAATAGTCAAGGTTCTATTCCTTAGCCATATTGACCGCTAAATATATTTTTGGACAGCAAATACTCAGTACAAGTAGCAAAGACGATCCCTTTTGCAGTCTTTAACCCAACCAATAAGCCAGTTGACCAGATGTTTACAACACTTAAAGAGCTAACTGAGAACAGAAAACACCCATGGTATATCTCACATGCAAGATCACATACTGGGTTACCTGGCTTTATTTTCCAAGGCAATAGAAAGGTTGATCATCTTATCTCCTGCAACACAGCTTTCATTGGACACTTAGAACAAGCCCGTATTTTACACCAAAAATTTCATTTTTCAGCAAGCAACATAAAATTGCTTTTCCCAGAGCTAATAATGAGCCAATGCAAACACCTAGTACACTCTTGCAAGAATTGTGCACCCTCACCCCGTTAGGCCCACTGCAACAAGTAGGAGTTGAACCCACGAGGCCTTGCTCCTAATAAGCTATGGCAAGTGGACATCAACCCACATTAACTCTTTTGGTAAACTTAAGTTTGTCCATGTGGTGGTAGATACTTATTCAAAGGCTGTATTTGCAACAGCCCAATTTGGAGAAAAGGCTAGTAATGTGATAAAGGTGGTTAAATCAGCCATGCTGGTCCTTGGTATCCCATGGACCATAAAGACTGATAACGGGCCAGCGTATACATCACAGGAATTTAATTCCTTCCTGAAATCTTGAAACATACAGTCTGCCACAGGTATCCCATACAACCCACAGGGACAGGCAATCACTGAAAGAACTCATAGAATGATTAAAGATCTCTTACAAAGACAGAAAAACAGTCATATGCCCTCAGACCCACAGCTTGCTTTGACTGAGGTCCTTTTCACTATCAATTTTCTTACTTTTGATTCCCAAGGACTAAGCCCAGTTATAAACACTGGGGATCCTTTCCATCCCAGCCCCCAGCCCCTATGGTTAAGTGGAAAGACCCCCTGACAGGAGAATGGAAAGGACCACACCCTCTGCTAACCAAAAGTGGAGGATATGCTTGTGTCTTTCCAGAGAATGTGGAACAGCCCATTTGGGTACCAGCCAGGAACATCAAGCCTGCAACTGACAGCCAACCAGAATCAGCTGAACAAGACTGAGAATCTGCCTTGTTAGCAGATGCACCTGTCCTATCATCCTACCCTGAGAAACTGCCCATAGCCACATCTGTTACTCTTTTGTACCCCACTAGCTCTAGTCAGCCACTCAAACAGCCCACAGCCTGTGTGTGGTCATGCCATTCCTGATAACCATTATTCCTCATTCCTACCCCTATCTGAGCAAGCAATCCTGTGGTCTCTCGATTTGAGCGCTGGCTAGTCAATGACAGGTAAGATCCCCTGAGAGACAACCTAAGACAGGCACAGCTGCGTACGGAGACCACATGGAAACGGGGTCAACAATGGTATGGCCAAGAATCATGCCTCCCGTTGCTCAAAAATAAACGAAAAAGGGGAAATGTGGTGAAATGAGAAGGCCATGCCAAGATGGCCGCTGGCAAGGGAGCATCAGTTACTCAGGAATGGCTTTGAATCCCACTTGGCAACGGAGCCTGCCTGGCAACAGGCTGTGAGTGGATGGCTTTGGAAACTGCCTGGCAACAGGCTGTGATTGGTTGGGGCATAGCCCGCCCCTTGACCGGATTGGCTGGTCTTGGCTGTATAAGCTGTTGTACCAACTGAAACAAACGAGTCTGCGGGCTGCTTGCCTCAAGCCTGCTTTCACCCCACTCCCGGGGTCTGTGTGGTGACTCCGCGCCTCTTGCCCCCACCACGCTCCTCCTCTCAGAAATGAATCCACTGCAACATTGTTGAGAAATCAACTGCAACATCTGATGGTCCTAGCCTTCAACCACTAATAAGTACAAAGCATAAGCATGTCATCCCAGTTATGATGGTTGACAAATGGTGATTTTTCAAATGTTATTCTGTGTGCATTTCATTCTTGGATTCTGTAAGGAAAGTCTCAGTTTCTTTTTTTTATGATATTAACTTATGGTGCCTCTAAATTTTTATTCTGTCAGGTGTTACATTTATAGATGTACTCTTATGTGTATCATAAGAAAGGGAATCATTTGAAACCCTAGTAATTCAAAATCCATTTTAATTTGCCTTTCATGTGTGATTTGCACCTTTAAAATTACTTAGGAGTAGAACTTCCTTTAGGCTAAAGCAAGCTGGGGACAGATAGCGAGGAGCAGAGGAGTAGTAAATGGAAGGAAAATAAACTTGCTTGGAGTTAAAGTTTTACTAAGGGCTGAGTTTCTGTGTAACGTGAAATGATTTTCATTTTAAACCCACATGGAATCCGGGAAGTTGCAGAATGTCAGATCTTGGGTTGTCCTTGCTATAAAAGTGGTCTTTTGCAAAAACAAACACCTAGATTATAGTGTGCTGTTCAAAATGTGTCTGAGCTGCTCCCCAGATGGGCCCTGGGTCTTGAATATATTTAAAAGGTAACTTTTACATTTGGACACCAGATAGCTTTCTACCACAGATTATAACCGATAAGCATACGGGTTCTATTTGTTTATTTTTTAAAGATTTATTTACTTATTTGAAAGAGTGACAGAGGGGGAGGAGAGAGAGGGAGGTCATCCACCTGCTGGTTCACTCCCCAAATGGCTGCAGCAGTCAGGGTTGGGCCAAGCTGAAGCCAGGAGCCAGGACTTGTGTCTGGGTCTCCCACGTGGGTCAGGGGCCCAAGCACTCGGCCATCTTCAGCTGCTTTGCTGACAGGGAGCTGGGTGGGAAGCCTGCTAGCAGGATTCAAACCCACACTTCCGTATATGGGATGCTGGTGTGGCAAGCAGTGACCTAACTCACCATGCCACAACACCAGCCCCCAGCATGGGTTTTATTGTTTGGCAGCGGCGTTGTGAAAAACAGTGTTTTGTGGAACTGGTCTGTCTGCCCTTCTGTGTATGAAAACTGGCCCCTACCCAGCCCCTCTCTAGTAGATACGAGGTATTGTCAGGCTCTAGTTTCCCAGTCACCCTTCTGAGCTAAAGTTTCTTTGCCTTTTTTGATGATTACAAATCAGTCTGTTTTCTGAAATTTACTCCGAAGATTGAGGGAGTGGCGCATTAGATCCAGCTCCTGTGACTCTAGTCATTATCTCCTCTTGATGTAAGGGTTTGTCTTTAGGGTGGTGTGTGTGTGTGTGTGTGTGTGTGTGTGTGTGTTTTAACAAGAACCCTAGGCCCTGAACAAAGGCCAACAGAGAACTGTGGGAGATGCAGTGAGGGATATAGAGGCTCAGGTGAAAAGAGTGGGTATTATTTACTAAAATGAATACAAATGTTTAAATGAGAACATGGAAGAAATAGATACATAGAAATCCAACATAGGCGTATGTGAACCTCAGGAGAAAACATGAAACACAAGAACATTTCTGGCATAAGCACTTGTCCACACAAAGTTACAATAAGATTTAAATTTTTTTTTAAAGATTTATTTTATTTATTTGAAAAGCAGAGTTACAGAGAGACAGAGAGAGAGGTGGGCAGGGGTCTTCCATCTGCTGGTTCATTCCATAAATGGCCCCAATGGCCAGGCCAAAGCCAGGAGCTTCTTCCAGGTATCCCAGCCGGTGGCTCAAACCGTTGCACCACAGTGCTGGCCCCAGCCAGGTGGCATCTTAAGCGTTGTGCCAAATGCCTGCCTTAGGTTTTGTTTTTTGTTTACCTGTTTTAGGAAACCTTTGAATATAAAAGGAGTATCTTAAATAAAACCTTTCTCTAATAAAAATTTAGAAAATATAAAACTAGTTCTCTACCTAAGACAGGTTTACAACCTTTTGCTTAACCTATTTGTAAGATTTTTAGTTGTTGGAGCTGGAGTTGTGGCATAGTGGGTTAAGCTGCGGCTTGCAGTGCCACATCCCATATGGGTGCCGGTTTGAGTCCCGGCTGCTCCACTTCCCACCCAGCTCCCTGCTAATGGGCCTGGGAAAGCTGCAGAGGATGACCCAGTGCTTGGACCCCTGCACTCATGTGGGGGACCCAGATGAAACTGGCTTTCATCTGGCCCAGTTCTGGCCATTGTGGTTATTTGAGGAGTGAACCAGCAGATGGAAGATATCTCTCTCTCTCTGACTCTGACTTTCAAAATAAAAGAGTGAATCTTAAAAAAAAAAAAAAAGATTTACATCTGTTAATATGTGTGAAAGTGTTTTTTGAGGGTTGATATGCTTCAACCAAATTTTTGTTGTTGTTATTTTTCTTTGTTTTTATTTATTTGAAAGTGTTACAGAGAGAGGGAGGGAAAGACAGAGAAAGAGAGAGCGAGAGTGAGAGAGAGAGAGAGGTCTTCCATATGCTAGTTCACTTCTCAGATGGCCACAATGACCAGTACTGGACCAGGCTGAAGCCAGGAGCTTTATCCAGGTCTCCCACATGGATGGTGGGGGCCCAAATGCTGGGGCCATTTCCACTGCATTCCCAGACTATCAGCAGAGAGCTGGATCAGAAGTGGAGCAGCCAGGACTTGAGCTGGCGCACATATGGGATGCTGGTGTCACAGGTGGCGGTGTTACCCATTCCACCACAGCTCAGGCCCCTCAACCAAACTAAGATGGCCCAAGTGTTTGGGACTCTGCTGCCATAGGGGAGATCTGAATGGAGTTCCTGGCTCCTGGGTTTGTCCTGCTTTGGACCTGGCCGCTGTGGCCATGTGGGAAGTGATCCAGCAGATGGAAGATCTCTCCCTCCCCACTCCCCTCTTTCAAATAAGCCCTGCCTTTCAATAAATAAATCTGAAAATAAAATATGCCCATTATTTGTGTCCTCATCACAGACCACTTACTACTTGTGTTTGCTTCTAAGGGCAGAGCCCAGGTTTGTGGGAATTTTCCCACCAATTACTCTACAGTTGGGCTTAAAAAAAGAAAAAATTTGGTTAAAATGGAAAATAGTAGGTTTGTACTTCTTGTTTAATAGCATAACAAAAACTTGGTGAAACATGTGGAAATATGAGGTAATTTGAAGAAAAATAAAGCTGTGTGGTCTGTTTCATATAATTTCATTTATTTAAATGTTTTAATTGGAATAAAGCAATAAAAATAAATCTGGCATTTCTTGAATAGTGGCAAATGGTCTTAATAATATTTAAGTAGCTTCTCTTTCTGTTTTGTGTGTGTGTGTGTGTGTGTGTGTGTGTATGTGTGTGTTATTTTTAAAAATCAGCATTTGGTATTAAAGTTGTCCTGGTTTATAACATGAAGAACTTTCCAGCTTTAAAAATGTTGTGACTAACTTAAATGATATTGGAGTCATCTGTTCTTCGAAGATCACATTTCACCTGTGAGCAGCCTTTTTTTTTTTTTTTTTTGCCACTCCAGCCTTTTTCCTTCCTAGCGATAGTCTTGAGTACACAACTGTGGAAGTGTTTGTTTTCTTTTAAGTTAGTTCCACAGAGTATTCTCTCAGGCCCTTCATTATTCGTAACTGGCTTCTCTCATTTCTAAACTTGTATGTTTTTGTTGTCTGTCTTCCTGAGGAATGTGTTTTACTGTTTGGGAGATTGCTTTATTTTTTTCACCCCCTGTTTTTCTTTACTTTTTTCTCTTAAAGATTTATGTCTGTATTTATTTGAAGTCAGAGTTACAGAGACAGAGATATTACTTCCAATGGCGTGTTCATTCCCCAAATGGCTGCAATGGCCAAGGCTGGGCCAGGTTGAAGCCAGGAGCCAGGAGCTTCATCCAGGATTTCCTACCTGGGTGGCAGAGGCCCAGCACTTAGGCTTTTCCTAGGAGGTGGATTAGAGGTGGAGCAGCCACGGGAACTGGGGCTCATTGAAGTTGCCAGTGTTCCTTTACTTTTAGTCTATTCTTTAACAAAGAATCCCAATAAGAACAAATTGTATTGGATTGTGTTCCATAGGTTTTGGCATGTAATTTGTTTGGTATTGCTTTGGATAGTTTGAATTTTCAGTTTTGCTTTCTTTTTTTTGTTTTAAGATTTATTGTATTTAATTGAAAGGCAGAGTTACAGTGAGAGGCAAAGGCCAAGGCAGGGGGAGGGTGGTAAGGAAGGAGGAAGAAAGAGAGAAAAAGCTGTCTTCTATCCACTGGTTCATTCTCCAAATGGCCACAATGCCAGGGCCGTGCCGGGCCAAAGTCAGGAGCCTGGAACTCCGACTGGGTCTCCGTGTGGGTTGCAGCTCCATCTTTTGCTGCTTTCCCAGGCACATTAGCAGGAAGCTGGGCTGGAAGCCTAGCAGCCAGATTCTGAAGAGGAGCTCATAGAGGATGCAGGCAGCAGCACTTCTGCTCAACAATGAGTGGCAGCCGTTTGACCTAGCCTTTAGAATGCAGCTTGTGCTGTCTGCAGCCCATAGCAGAGTACCGGCTTCAAGTCCTGGCCCAACCCAGTCCCAGGCATGGTTGGCATCTAAGTAATGAACCAGCATTCAGGAGCTTGCTCTCTGTCTGTCTTTTCTGCCTCTCAAATTAAAACAAACCTGAAAGACAGTAAAGCAGGACTTACATATTTCTTGGTGAGAAAGAAATTGACTTAGAGAGGTTTTATGCCCTTGTTGAGTGAGACATTAGTAAGAGATTTGGTATTCTTTTAATTACATCAAGTGGACGAACCGCACATCTGACGGAATATCGAAGAATGCTAATGTAAGAGGGAAGACACAAAATGAAATCTGCCAGTGAGTTAAGTGTGCGTGTGTCCAGTTCCCCTGACAATTCAGGGTGTCTTACAGGATGGAAAGGTTCTAAAAGCAAATAATGTAAGGCTGAAGATAAGGGAATGGCCAGGCAGATGCAAATAATACAAAAGCAAGGATTTGGTAATATAAGTTAAGGTAGAGTTAAAGGTTCATGCATCGGAGAAAATAAAGTAGGGTATTATATATTGATGAAAAGCCTGATTATTAAACACAGCAGTTGAAACAGTCATAAACAAGTAGACACCAAACATGGAAATCATATATAAAAGCAAACTGGGTTCAGAATGCAAGAGGAGAATTTTTTATGAAAGTACACTTATATTAGGCTTGTTGTATTTCTTTCAAAATTAAACCAAAATACACAGATAAGTGTATAAGGAAGTAGAAAAACACAAATGTCAAATCTCCGAATAAAAACTCTGCTTTAAAAGTCCACGGAGGGGCCAGGGCTGTGGCGTAGTAGGTGAAGCCGCCACCTGCTGCAGCAGCACCCGTGTGGGCTCTGGGTGGAGTCCTGGCTGCTGGTATACCTGTCAGTGGCTCAAGAAAGCAGCAGAAGACGGCTCAGGTACGTGGGCCCCTGCACCCACATGGGAGACCTGGATAAAGATCCTGGCTGCTGGCTTCTGCCTGGCCCTGCCCTGGCCATTGCAGCCATGGAAGACCTCATTAATTTGTGTATAGTACCCACTCAATAATGATCTTGCTGGGTCATATGACAGAGGTAATATCTAAGTTTGGAAAGCAATTTGGATATGTTATACAGTGATTGTATCATTTTATATTCCCACTATGATGAGCATTTGAGAATTCTTCCTCCTTGTCCCTTACCTATATTTAATATAGGCACTTTTAAATTTTAGAAATTTGAATAAGTGTGTTGGTATATCAGAGGCTTAATTTGCATATCTAATTATGTTAAGCATCTTTCTATGTTTTTATTTTCTTTTTGTATGAGTGCATTTTTGAAGTGTCTCAGTCTTTTGTTAAGTTTTTAATTGGATTTTTATTTCTGATTATAAGAAATATTTAAGAATTATATTTTATTATAAGAAATATTTAAGCAGGTGAACCAACGGCAAAGGAAGACCTTTCTCTCTGTCTCTCTCTCTCACTGTCCACTCTGCCTGTCAAAAAAAAAAAAGAAATATTTAAGAATTATTTATATATTCTGCATGTGTCTTATTAAATGATATATGCTTTTCAAATATTTTCCTCCTAGTCTTTGGCTTATCTTTTCATTCTTGTACCAGTACTTTCCTAAATACACAAATTTTATATTGTGATGAAATCCAGTGTATCAATTTCTCCATAACAGGTAATGATTTTGCTCTATTTTTTGCACAGAAGGCTGCATTGATTATTTTTCTCCTGTGTTTTCTTCTACAAGTTTTGTAATTTCAGGTATTATATTAAGTATAATTTTTGAATTAATTTTTGAGTATGGTGTAGAATAGTGATTGAAATCCTGTTTTTTTTTGTTTTGTTTTGTTTTTTGTTTCTGACAGGCAGAGTGGACAGTGAGAGAGAGAGAGACAGAGAGAAAGGTCTTCCTTTGCCGTTGGTTCACCCTCCAATGGCTGCCATGGCCGGCGCACTGCGGCTGGCGCACCGCGCTGATCCGATGGCAGGAGCCAGGTGCTAGGTGCTTCTCCTGGTCTCCCATGGGGTGCAGGGCCCAAGCACTTGGGCCATCCTCCACTGCACTCCCAGGCCACAGCAGAGGGCTGGCCTGGAAGAGGGGCAACCGGGACAGAATCCGGCGCCCCGACCGGGACTAGAACCCGGTGTGCCGGCGCCGCAAGGCGGAGAATTAGCCTGTTGAGCCATGGCACTGGCCGAAATCCTGTTTTTTTCTTTTGCATATGCTATCCAGTTGTTCTAAGCACCAGTTGAAGAAACTTCTTTCTACTCTGAATAGCTTTGTGCACTTGTAGACATACCATTGCTTTTATATGTGTTGACATGTTTCTGGGCTCTGTTCTGCTTATCTGCTTGTCTTTTTCCATGTCATTAGCTCATTGTCTTGATGTAGCTTTACAAGAAATCTGGAGATCAGATATTGTCGGTGTATCAACTTTGTTTTATGAAGTTGTTTTGCCATTCTAGTGCTTTTGCATTTCTCCATGAACTTCAAAATCTGCTTGTTGACTTAAAAATAAGTCTACTTGAATTTTTTTTAAAAAGATGTATTTATTTGTTTGAAAGGCAGAGTTACAGAGAGGTAGAGGAACAGTCAGAGGCAGAGAGAGATCTATCCACTGGTTCACTCCCCAAATGGCCACACAAGCTAAGCTGATCAGAAGCCAGGAGCCTTCCTTTGGGTCTCCCATAGGGTGCAGGAGCCCAGCACCTGGGCCATCCTCCCCTGCTTTCCCACGCCGTTAACAGGGAGCTGGATCAGAAGTGGAGCAGCTGGTTCTCAAACCGGCGCCCATATGGGATGCCGGCACATCAGGCGGTGCCTTTACCCACTATGCCATAGCACAGGTCCTGTACCTGAATTTTGATAGCAATTATGTTGAATCCACACATCATTTTGGGGAACATTGATCAATAGCAGTATTAAGTTAACAATATTGAATCTTACGCTTGTTGAATAAATTGTACCTTTAATTCATTTAGGTTTTTAAAATTTTCTCAGAATGTTTTATAATTTTCAGTGATTAGATAGTCTACAAGTCTGTGAGATTTAACCTTAAGTATTCTATAGATCTTTGTTTAAAACAATGTTTTTAATTTTTGTTTCTCTTTGTTCACCACTAATATATAGACATACAGTTGGTTTTTAGTGTTTTGATACTAGGAGGGATATACTGAGACAGACAGAGCTCACGTCCATTGATTCATTCCCCATATACCTGCAGCAGCCAGAGCCAGGCCACACCGAAAGCAGGACCAGGAATCCAACCTAGGTCTCCCACATGGATGGCAGAGACCCAAGTACTTGAGCCATCACATACTGCTTCCTATTAGGAGGGAGCTGGAAGCGGTAGTAGAGCCAGGATTTGGACCCAGGCAGTTTAATAATGGTATACGGGTGTCCCAAACAGCATCTGAACCAAAGGCCCGCCACCCAGTTGACTTTCTACATGCTTGTATTGTATCCTCCTGCTAAACTTGAACTTGCTTATTCTAGGAATGCTTTTTCCTTTGGGTGTATTCCAGTGACGTTTTCAATCTGAATGCCTTTATTTCTTATTTGCTGTGACTGGAAAAGCGCACGTGCTGTGCCGTGGTGAGTGGACGTGGTAAGAGCCAGTGCCCTAATTTTGCTCCTGAGGTTAAGGGGAAAGAATTCCTTACTGTGACACATGTGGTCATGTGATCTTAGAGACGCTCTTTATTGGGTTTGGGAGGGTTCTCTCTTCCTAGTTTACTGAGAGCCTTTATGAGAAATTCAAACTGGATTTTGTCAAGTGAATTTTATTTATCTTTGAGATGCTCCTCTGGTAACTTTCTTAAATTTTTATTTTTTTTCCCTTTTTGGTAGCTTCTTTTTTAGTTTAATATAGTGTAGTACACATTGATTTCTTTGAATATTAAACGAACTTTCTACTTCCGGAATAAACTCCAGTTAGCATGATGTGTTTTTTATACATTTTGGGTGGGATTCATTATTAAAATTTGTTTAGGATTTCCTTTTATGTTCATGTTATGTTCATGAGAGATATTGTTATATAGTTCTCTTTAGTTGTGGTATCTTTGGTCTTGGTATTAGGGTAATGTAAGACTTACAGAGGTCTAAGGAAGTATTTCACATCTCTTCAGTTTCTTGGAAGAATTTGTTTTTTTGTTTTTGTTTTTGTTTTTTTTTGACAGGCAGAGTGGACAGTGAGAGAGAGACAGAGAGAAAGGTCTTCCTTTTTGCCATTGGTTCACCCTCCAATGGCCGCCGCGGCTGGCGCACCACGCTGATCCGATGGCATCTTGGAAGAATTTGTTTAGAATGTGCTAATATTTAAATGTTTAGTAGAATTCACTCAGGGCTTGACTTTTTTTCATTTTTTAAACTTTATGATACAGGATACAGGATTTCTTTAACAGATACAGGATTCTCCAGGTTGTCTATTTATTTATTTTGTTGTTGTACCAATAAAACAAATACAAAATTTACCATTTAAACAATTTTTCCATGTGTATTGAATATATTCACATTGCTGTGCAAATGTCAGCCCATTTCCAGAACATTCTTATCACCCCAAACAGAAACATTGAACCAGCTATACAAAAATTTCCCACTCCATTCTTCTCCCTAGCTCCCGGTAGTAACCTTTATTTTGTTTTCTGTCTCTATGAAAGTTGCCTGTTCTAGTTACCTCATATAAGTAGAATCATACAGTATTTGTCTTTTAATGTCTAGTTTATCTACTTAGCTTAATGCTTTCAAGGTCCCTCAGGTCTATCATGTGTCAGTATTAGGTTCCATTTTATGGCTGGGTTATGTTCCACTGTACAATGATACTTCAAAACATTCGTGGAGAATAAAATTAAAAGACAAATTAATTTTGCTACAGAAAAATTGAAATGCATATATAATTTTTTTTTAACAGGCAGAGTTAGTGAGAAACAGAGAGAAAGGTCTTCCTTTTCCATTGGTTCACCCCCCAAGTGGCTGCTACAGCCGGTGCGCTGTGCCGATCCGAAGCCAGGAGCCAGGTGCTTCCTCCTGGTCTCCCATGTAGGTGCAGGGCCGAAGCACTTGGACCATCCTCCACTGCACTCCTGGGCCACAGCAGAGAGCTGACCTGGAAGAGGAGCACCCGGCACAGCATCCGGCACCCCAATCGGGATTAGAACCTGGGGTAGCGGTGCTGGCCTATAATTTTTTGATAATATATTTTTCCATGGACATTTTGAAGACTCATATGCATGGTTTTCTTTTTAGATTTTTTTCTTTAGATTTATTTTATCTATTATTTGAAAGACAAAGTCACAGAAAGAGGGAGATCTTCCAACCACTGGTTTGCTCTCTAAAAGGCTGTAGTGCCGGGTCTTTACAAGGCCAAAGCCAGGAACCAGGAACTCCACCTGGGTCTCCCACATGGGTGGCAGATACCTGAGGATTTGGGCCATGTTCTTCTACTTTCTCAGGCATGTTAGTAGGGAGCTGGATCAGAAGTGAAGTAGCCAGGACTTGAACCAGCACTCATGGTATGCCAGAGTCACAGGCATGGCTTAACCTGCTGTGCCATGACATTGGCCCCATTTACAGACTTCTTGAAATTCCTTATGTATATGCCACATTTTGTTTACCTAATAGCCCATAAGCGAACCCATGAGTTATTTCTGCCCTTTTGGCAATTGTTAATGATACTGCTGTGACCTGTGTTCTCTTAGAATATGTTTGAGTCCTAGCTGGTAATTTTTTGGGGTCTGTACATGGAAGTGAAATTGCTGGCTTATGTGGTAATTCAATTTTTAGCTCTTTGAGGAATTGCCAAATAGTTCACAATAGCTGGACCACTTTAGCTTCCAATGTGTAGGGGTTCTGGTTTCTCCATATCATTGTCTACATTTATTATTTTCCATTAAATTTTTTTTTTCATTTGAGAAGAAGGGGGGCAGAATCAGACAAATGGAGCTCCCATCTGCTCGTTCACTCCTCAGAGCCCCATGGAGCTGGGCTGGTGTCAGGAGCCAGGTGACCCATGTGGGTCTCAGGGACCTAACTGCTTGAGCCCACCTGCTGCCTGAAATCAGGAGCTGGAGCCAGGAATTGAACTCAGGCATTAATAATATATAACAGGTGTCTCAACTGGTATATTGACCACCAGCCAAACATATGGCCTTGATTATTTTTCAAGATTTACTTATTTATTGGAAAGGCATAGTGATAGAGGAGGAGGAACAGAGATCTTCATCTGCTGGTTCACTCCACAAATCCTAGCAACAGTCATGCCTGGCCCAGGACAGTCAGGAGCCCGGAATTCTCCCGGTCTCCTAGAGGAGGGGCAGGGACCCAAGTCCTGGGCCATCACCTGTTGCCCAGGCGCATCAGCAGGAAGCTGGGTCAGAAGCACCACTTGATCCCAGGCACTCTGATGTGAGATGTGGCCATCCTAAGCAGAGCCTTAACCTGCTCCACCACCACACCCACCCCAGCCGTGAGATAGTAGCCATCCTGGCGGCCATTTGGGGAGTGAACCAACGGAAGGAAGACCTTTCTCTCTGTTTCTCTCACTGTCTAAGGTAGTAGCCATCCTAATGTGTATGATGTGTATGAACTGTTGCAGAAACCTGGGCGGGGGAAACTCCCTTCTTCAAACAGGCACCAGAGACAGTGGAGCGTGGAAAGCAGTTTATTAACGCCAGCGACCTCGGTGGGAATCATTTCCTGAGAACTGAGCATCAAACCCAAGTTTCTTACAGTATTTATAGGCTCACCAGCATCATAACCTTAACCTTTAGAGCACTGGGTTTAAGTTGCAGCCTGCGTGACTTAGGACCACACTTGCAATGGTCGGTGGGTCCAGTATGTTTATCAGAGAGATACCCGAGGAGGTTGATAGGACAGATTTATGACTGGAGTTACAGAAGCAGAGCTGAGGACATCTTCCCTCCCGAGGCAAGGTAACCGCGCACAGCTGCTTCCCCAGGGAATTGGGAGCAGCCACTTTTCAGGGTGAGTGTTGGGTCCCCTTTCCTTCCTTGGTCTCTGATTGCAGCCTTATTTCCTATACAGAAGGAGCTCATTGGGATTTTGATGTGGCCACCCCTAATGGCCAGTGATGTTGAGTGTATTTGTACTTATTGATCATTTGTTTCTGTTCTTTGGAGAAATACACATTCAAATCCTTTGCCCCATTTTCAGTTAGATTTTTTTCCATTCTTAAGAGTTCTTTATATATCTGGATGTGAACCTCTTACCCAATATATGATTTGCAAATATTTTATCTCTTTCTTAGGTTTGTCTTTTAGCCACTGTGTCCTTTGATGCACATAAATTTTTAATTTTTGTTTTTTAAAGATTGATTTATTTGAAAGGCAGGGAGAGAGAGAGAGCTCTTCCACCCACCGGTTCACTCTCCGAGATGGCTACAACAGCCAGGGGTTGGGCAGGTGGGAGCCAGGAGCCTGGAACTCCATCTGAGAGTCTCATGTGGGTGGCAGGGACCCAAGCCCTTGGGCCATCCGCCGCTTCTTTTTCCAGGTGCATTAGTAGGGATTGGATGTGGAGCGGCTGGGACTCCAACCTGTGCTCATATGGGGTGCCGGTGTTGTAGGCAGCAGCTTAACCCACTGTGCCATTATGCTGGCCCCAAACTTTTTAAATTCTGACAGTTCATTTTTTTCATTTTTATTGCCTGTGCTTTTCATGTCATATCCAGAAACCATTGCCCTGACTTTTCCTGATGTTTTTTCCCAGGAGTTTTGTAGATCTAGCTCTTGCTTTTAGGTCTTTGATCTCTTTTTTGTTTACTCTTGTTTATGGTGTAAGGAAGGGTTCAGGTTCATTTTTCACTTGTGGGTATCCAGCTTTCTCAGTGCTGTTTGTTGAAAGCTCTGTCCTTTACACAATGAATGGCCTTGGCTCCCTTGATAAATATCACTGAGCCATATACACGAGGGGCTTATTTTTGGACTCTGTTCCATTGCTGTAAATGTGTGTCTTTATGCTGCAACCATTTTGCTTTAATTATTGCAGGGTTTTAGTAAGTTTTGAAGTTGGAAAGTGTGAATCTTTCAAATTCTTTTTTTTTTCAGTTTTTTTGCTGTCCAGTGCTTTATGCAGTTTTATATAAATTTGACTATTAAATATTTTTCCATTTCTGCAAAAAAGCTGTTGTAATTTATATAGGAATTGTGTTGAATCTTCAGATTACTTTGGGTATGATGTCATCTTAACCATATTAAGCCTGCTAATTCACTAACATTGGTCTTCCCACTTATTTATGTCATCTTTAATTTCCTTAGCAATGTCCTTTAGTTTTCAGTGCACCCTTTTCTTTCACCCCCTTTGTTAAGTTTATTCCTAGTGATTGTATTCTTTCAGATTTTCATTGCTAGTGTACGGAAATGCAGCTTCCTGTTGGTTTTGTGTCTTGCAGTTTTGCAAGTTTTCTGTGTGCCTGTGTGTGGCATCTTTATGGTTTGCTACGTTCAAGATCTTGTTATCTATGAACAGAGAATTTTACTTTTCCCTTTCCAGTGTAGATGCCTTTTCTTTCCTAATGGCTAGTACTTTAATATTCTGTACTTAAAGGATAGAGCTGGTAATAGGTGGCATCTTTGTCTTTTTCTGATCTTAAGAGAAAACTTTAAGTCCCTCACCATTGAATGTGATATTAGCTGTGGATTTTTCTTATGTGATCGTCTCATGTCGAGGAAATTTCCTTCTAATCTAGTTTGTTGAGTATTTCCATCATGAAAGACCATCGCATTGTGTCAAATGCCTTTTCTACAGCAGTTGAGATAATCATGTGACTTTTTTCTTTCATTCTATTAATGTTAACTATTACTTTGGTTTTTTTATGTTTTGCCACCATTATGTTCCGATAATGAACTTGATTGATTGCTGATTCCATCTCTTTAGCAGTCATGAGTCTATTCTGAGTCAGTTTTGGCGGTTTGTATGCTTCTAGGAATTTATTTCATCTAGGTTATCCCGTGTTTTGGTGCACAGTTATCCAGTTTTCTCTTATAACCCTTTTTTATGTAAAATTGGCAGTTCAGGTTGAACAGACCTAACCCCAAAATCTGAACTGTGCTGAAAGCTGAAACTTTCTGAGTGCCTGATGCTCAGTCTCAGGTTTGGGTGCATTTCTGATTTCTGATTTTGGATTTTCAGATTAGGAATGCTCAGCTGGTAAAGTGTATGCAAGTATTCTGAAATCTGAAAAACTCTGAAACCTGAACCACTTCTGCTCCTGAGCATTTTGGGTAAGAGAAGGTCAGCCTTTAATGCATCTACTTTCAGGTCTGACCTTTGTTAATTTTAATTGTCTCTTTTCCTTAATCAGTATAGTTTATAGGTTTGTCAGTGCTGTTGATGTTATTTAAAACAAAACAAAAACAAGGGCCAGCCTTGTGCTACAGCAGGTTAAACTATCCCTTGCAATAACAGCAGTTAGTGCTGTTTTAGTCCCTGCTGCTCCACTTCCCATCCAGCTTCCTGCTAAAGTGCCTGAGAAGGCAACAGATGATGACGACCCAAGTGCTTAGGCCCCTGCACCCCTGTGGGAAACATGGTTAAGGTTCCTGGCTCCTGACTTTGACAACTGGGGAAGTAAACCAGTGGATGTTCCAACTCTCCTCTCCTCCCCCTCCTTCCACTCTGGGCCTCTCCCACTCCCCCTCCTCACCTTGGACCCTTGTGGCTCCCTCCCTGTCACTCTGCCTTTTAGGTGAATAAATCAGTCAATCTAGGGGCTGCCAATGTGGCAGCAGGTAACACAGCATCCTGCTACACTGGCATTCCATGTGGGTGCCAGTTCCTATCCCGGCTGTTCCCCTCTAATCCAACTCTCTCCTCAGGGCCTGGGAAAAGTGGCAGAGAATGGCCTGAGTTTTGGGGCCCCTGCACCCACCCACAGGGGGACCCAGATGGAGCTCGTAGCTCTTGGCTTCAGCCTGGCTCACTGCTGGCCACTTTGGCCATCTGGGAAGTAAACCAGTGGATGGAGGATCTCTCTCTCCCTCACTCCCCTCTCATCCCTCCCTCCCTCTCTTCCTCCCTCCACCTCTCCTTCCTTCTCTCTGTTTCTGTAGCTATGACATTCAAATAAATAAAATTTGAAAAGTTAAATGAATAAATCTTTTTTAAAGACGTGGCCATTGATTTTTTTGTGTGGGTGTTTCTGCTCTCTGCGCTCTGTATTGCTTCTGCGCCTCTGTCTCTGCATTTGGCTTACTCTAGTTTCTTCTGGTGGAAAGTTAGGTTATTGACTGAAATCTTTTTTATCATAAGTTTTGCTCTGCAGTGTTTTCATTAGTCTCAAGGTGTTCCCATTTTCCGTAAGATTTCTTCTTTTATTTACTAGTTGTTTCAAAGGTGCTTTTAAATGTCCATATATTTTTGATTTTTCCAGCTTTCCCTCTGTTATTGATTTCCAGTTTCATTCCATTGTGATCAGGAAATACTTTTCATGATTCAAATTTTGTTTTTAAAAAAGACTTGTTGTGTAGCCTTGTGCGCTCTGTCCTGGAAATATTCCATGTGCACTTGAGGAAATTTTATTGTTGGATAGAATTCTGTTGAGTATAATTGGTTTATAATATTCTTCAAATCTTTTATTTGCTGTTGAGAATATATCTGGTTGCTCTGTTCATTATTGAAAGTAGTATAGAAAAATCTCCAACTATTTCTATTAATGTAAAACTGTCTTATTTTCCCCTTCAATTCTGTCAGGGTTTGCTTTGCTTTGTGTATATTGGGGCTGTATTCTATGAGGCAGATATAATTATTGTCTCTTATTGGTGAGTTTACCTTTTCCTCAGCATATTTTATCCTTTGTCCCATAATGGTTTTTGACAAAGTTTGTGTATTGTCTGGTAATTTGTATAATCTCCTCTGTTGTCTTTCATCTGTCGTCTTTCATTGTTTGCATGGAAATCTCTCCTTTCACTGAATCTGTTTGTCTCTACATCTCAGGTTAGTTGGATTCTTCAAATATTCTGTTCATCTCTGCATTTTGATTGGAGAGTTTATCTATTGATCTTGCTGATACAAAAGGACTTTTGCCATTTCCTGCTTGTTTTCCGGGGAGAGTTTCGCCTCATGTTTTCTCCATTACACCTTTTTTGTGTTTAGTTGATTTTTCTGTGTGATGTTTCTTTTTGAGTCAATTCTGCTATGTAATCTTTCAAGCAAATTTCCATTTCTTCTGAGTTGTCAAATTTATTGTAGACTTAACTCATAACATTCCTGCATTATGTGTTTTCTAAGTTTTATTTATTTGAAAGGCAGGGAGGGAGAGAGAGCAAGAAAGAGAGCTCTCCCACTGCTGGTTCCTTATTCCAAATGCCACAACAGCGAGCGAGGGTCAGGACAGAGCTAGCAGCCCATGAACCAGTCCAGGTTTCTATAGGGGCGGCGGGACCAGCCAAGTACTTGAACTGCCCCTTGCTGCCTCTCCGGAAGTACAGCGGCAGGAGGCTACACTCAGAAGTGCAGCCAGCACTGGAACCCAGGCACTGCATTACGGGATGCAGGTGTCTCAAGTGCTGTGCCAAATGCCTGCCCCCATTATCTACAGTTACTTTTTTTTTAAATTAGGATTTACAAATATTTTTATAGAATTTCTGAGAAATGACCAAGAGTGCAGTACATGAAAAAAAAAAAACTGGATTAGTTTTAACAATCTCTGAGAACTTAAAATTCTAGATTTGCGTGTTTTGAAATAACTCCTAAACAAGAGACTAAAAACAATACTTAGGCATCCTGGCGACATACAGGAACCCTGCCACCTTGCCTTTGAGCTTACTGCTTCGGCAGTCTTTGGCCTGCCGCCACAGATCTGAGAACAAGGGATCTGCCCTAAGGTAGCAGCCTGCTCGGTGTTCGCCCGCAGCCTCCCACGCCTCCCTCGCCTCCCTCGCGGCTCCTGCGCAGTGGGAGTGCCTGGTGACGCTCCGCTGGGGACGGTGGCTTCCCTGCTGCCGGGCCTGGCTCCTGGCAGGCTCCTCACCGCCCTGCGTTTGCTCGTGGCCTTGCTCTTTGTGGGAGGGCAAGGTGTGTTCATCGGGTTTATTAGAAATCTTTAGTTTGTACCAGCACGAAGACACTTCGTCCAGCCCGGGGGCCCCTTGTTCCTGCTCTGGTTTTCCCACGCCTGCCTCCTCTAGCAGTTCTGCCCCTTTCCTCTCCTGCTCTCTTGGTGGTCCTCCATCGGGGACTGGCTGCAGGATCCTGAGGTGGTGCCGGTGCACCTGAGGCTCTGCCCCGGATCGCGAGCCCTGCGGCTGAAGCAGCAAGGTCTCTCTCTGTTTTAAAGACGATTGATTTTATTTATTGGAAAGAGAGTTACAGAGAGAGAGGGAGAGGTCTTCCATCTGCTGGTTCACTCCTCAAATGGCCACAATGGCTGGGGCTGGGCCAGGCTGAAGACAGGAGCCAGGAGTTTTTTCACTGTCTCCCACATAGGTGGCGGGGACCCAAGTACTTGGGCCATCTTCTGCTTTCCCAGGCCATTAACAGGGAGCTGGATTGAAAGTGGCTCTTAACTGGTGCCTGTCTGGGCTGTCCGCATCGTAGGTACCAGCGTAACTTGTCATGCCACAGTGCTGGTCCTCTGCATCAGCTCCAGTTGCTTGCGTATTAGACTGCGTGAAGTTGTCTCACACATCACTGATGCACTCACTCTCATTTTCCTTGAGTCTCTTCCCTCTGTGTTTTTCTTTGCTCGTGTCTGTTGCTGTGTCTTCACATGCACTAATATTTTCTTCCGCAGGGTCTGATCTGCTGTTAATCTCATTCATTGTGTTTTTCATCTCAGAAATTGCCATTTTCATCTCTGGAGATTCTATTTGGGTCTTTTTTATATTGCAGTGTCTAATTTTGAGTATATAGTTGTAGGTTTTTAAAAATATTCTTGTTTGATAATTCTAATATTTGTGTAAGTCTGAGTCAGTATCTGTTGATGAATTTTTCTTCTCTTTGATAGGGCAGATGCTTCAATTGATAGGTTCTGATTTCTGATACACAAACATCTGTTCAGTTTAATATGCTATTTTTGGTAGATTTTCATATTTCACTTACTGCTTGTTTCAAAGGCTTTATTGCCATTATTAAATTAAAATAAGCCTTCATATAATAAGCAGGTGTACCTAAACAAGATAACTGCAAAGATGTTAAAAGAGCACATTAAAAATATAAACACAAATGAACAAAAATTGACAGTTCTACTTTTTTAAATTTTTTTAGAGAACAAAAAAGAGCAAATTGAAAAGATGGGTCAGTCAAATCTAGGAAGAAGTCAACAAAATGAAATTTGTTAAAAAAAACTCCCACTGCTGCTCCCAGTGAGGATGATTTATCAGCCACTTAGAGAAGAGCAAGAGCAGTTTGGCTTGTGAGAGCTAAGGAGCTCCATAGCTGCATATGAGATTCCCCGAGGAACCCAGGGAAGATGATCCCAGGCCACCCACGTCTGTTGGCTTTGAAGCCAGCGGACATTGTCCGCTGTGGGTGTTAGCAGTGACTTTGAGATACAATATGTCAAAAGAATGGCTTGAAGACATTGTTAATTATCCATGTGGAAATTATTCGTGATGGGGACAGTCATCGGACCAGGGTCAGCAGACATGTGGAAGCAGGAAATGGAACAGAAGTGATATGAGAGGGGAAGAGAACCCATTTTGAAAACAGTGGGTTTCTTTACTGGAGTAATTAAGCAATGGTTAGGAAGAGGCTGGCCGGTCTCCCCTTAAACATGCTTTGTGGTTCCCAAGAAAAATCCAAGAAAAATGTTAGTTCTTTATATCCTGGCTGAAGAACTCTGAGAATGTAACTGCGGAGTACACGGGACAGACTGTATTACGCCATGAAGGTGACATGTTACTTCTTTACCTGGACCTGGTGAATACAGGATTGTGTAGTATGTGAGGCTGTTTGACTGCAGAGAAATTTCCTATGTAGTGTTTCCTTTGGCTGTGTGTTCAGCCTTGTCCTTGCCCTGAAGGTTGTCATTCTAGGCATGGGTTTATCAACTCCTTTATCACCCTAGCCCAAAACATCAAACTTTTTTTTTTTTTTTTTACAATATCTTTGGCACACAGAAAGGCTTGACATAGTGCACATATTGAATGTGTACTTTTATTACCTAATTTTTGTGTGTAATAGATCACAAATATATTTCCATATGTGACAGGTGTTCTATTAAGCATTTAGTACATGAGGGTTCGGGCTAGTTGGGGCTGTTTTGAATTAATTGTGACAAGCTAATAATATCTTTCAAAAGTTTCTTTCCAAACTTGTTGAGCTAATGTTTTCCCTCTGGCTAGCTGGGTAGACTGCATAGTATTTCTGATACTTTTTAAAGACATGTGGGCAGTTACTGTTCATTTGAGCCAGATGTATGTGTTAACTCCTTTTCCTGGAAAGGGAGAAGTTTTTTGGAGGGAGGGGTTGCTGTAATAAATTAGCTTTATGTGACTGCTTATGGAGCTCATCTTCTCTTTAAATGAGTTAGTAGGTGGAAGCTTTTAAAAATACACATAGTCATAACCTTAAAATGAATTTTATTTTTCCTTTTTCAAAGAAGTACAGGTAGGTAAGTGAATTCTACAAGCATTTGATTTCCATTTATCCTCATTAAATCTTAAGCTACTGAACTTCAGTGATACTTCTTTTATTTTCACATTCAGAATTCTAAGAATTTGTGTTGTAAATTTGGGCTTTTGATGTAGTAGCCTTTGCACTTTGTGGTTCTGTTGATAGTAGATTCTGAAAGTTGTTTCCCTGGGAGACTTATCAAAATTTTTGTTTCTTCAAGGTGTCGACTTTAAGGTGAAAACAATTTCAGTGGATGGAAATAAGGCTAAACTTGCAATATGGGTAAGAGTTCTTTTTAATAAACTATTAAGCTTGTGGTTTTTTAGGGGGTTAGAAGTTGATTTGTGTAGTGTTCTAGAGGTGAACAATTTGTATTAAATAACAGGAGATTTGATGCTGATTGAAGGGTAAGTAGTTATATCTTACTGTGGGGTAATTAGGCTGAGCCTTACTTGACTTAATTTATAAAAGTCATAATCCCTTCAGGATATTCCAGAGCAGAACAGAGGATTCCTAGAATCCGTGTCCTCGGCTGCCTGTGTCCCTTAGAACTTTGAAAAGACCAGCTCGGCTGAACAGCCCTATAGGAACTGCTGAGGGGAAGGTCCTGAGGTGCCGTCTAAGGAGAAAAATACTTTTCCTGTTTGTTCATGTGGATAGTCATAAAATTCGAGTTTGCCAGTTTGGGGTTTATTTTTCAGTGCCTTGTCTTTTCTTACTGGCTGCTTTTCGTGTCCCTGTGAAGCCATCCTTTCTGAGCCACCTCGCTCTGCTAGTAGACCTCTTAGTGCTGGTGCTAAATAAGCTAGCATTAAACTGGCAAAAACATCCAAGATGCTGCTGTCCCCGTCTGTCTCTCCCTAGCGCCCTTTCTCCTATCTCTGTCTAAGTTTGATTGATAATATATAAATATGTTTGGTAGTATTTGTCTAATTTCCACAAATACTCTGATAAGTATATAAGATTTATCAAAAAGTTTATGGAAAATGGAATAAAAAGATAAGCTTATTTTGGTGTAAAACATCTTGAAATCCATGTGTAGTATTTTCCTTTTTAAAAAAGAAAGATTTATTTTATTTATTTGAAAGGGAGAGTTACAAAGAGGGAGAGACTGCGAAGGCTTACATACACTGGTTCGCTCCCCAGATGGCCACAGTGGCCAGCGCTGGGCCAGGCCGAGGCCGGCAGCCAGGAGCTGCTTCCGGGTGCAGGGACCCAAGCTGAGGCCACCTTTGCTGCTTTCCTGGGTGCAGTAGCAGGGAGTAGCTTCAGAAGTGGAGCTCCTGGACTCGAACTGGCACAATATGGATGCCGGCATAGCAGGTGGCAGCTTTACCTGCTACACCACAGCACTGTCCCTAGTAATATTTTTAATAATACGTGTTTTCCCATGAACTTTGTGAGTACCCTTCCTATACAAGTATGTCAAACTTTTGAACCAAACTATATTTCCAATTCCATTTTTCATGGACATGTTGAAGTCCCCTCCTGTTCTCATAGCAGTGTTAGAACTGGCGAGCAGTGGTCAAATTGAGGCACTTCCTGTGGAGGCTCAGTGGTCAGGCTTTGTATTCATCTGAGGGTATTCATCTTACTGGTGTTCTCCAAATGGTACCCTGTTCCTAACCTTAGATATCCCAAAATAATAAGTAAGCGTGCTTAATGTTTTGAGGTACTTTTTTTTTCTAAAATAGAGTATTTTAAATGATTGTCTCTTTGCCCCTCTTCCCCAGATGTATTTAATATCTATCAGAAAGGTTATGTCTGTCAGAAAACGAAGTGGAAAATGTTGGACTTGACCACAGTATATTGTGCAGTTTCAGAGTGCTGGCTTCCTCCTGTGCTAGAGCGGAGGCCTGCGTTTCCAGGTTGATTTGTCACCCCTTTCTGCTCCCCTGTGGCTTTGTTAAGTGGGGGAGTCAGAGTAGGACCTGAGAGGTGGCTGCGGTGCGTCTGTGAAATGCGGGAGTCGGAGTAGGACCTGAGAGGCGGCTGCGGTGCGTTTTTCATGTCAGACAGGAAGGCTCCTTTGTCTGGTTTTGCACCGTGTGATAAAAAGGCTGGCCAGATGCTCCCGAAGAGCCATCCTCCCCACAGGTCAGTCAGTGCTTTGTTAAAGGAAAGAGGTTTTCTCTCTGGCTGCAATGGGGATAGGGAGCGTCTGGCACTCCGAGACCCGCAGAATCATTTTTTGCTAAGGCAACTACAGGCGGGACTTGAAAGTCAATAAATCTGTAGCAAGCCAGTTTTTAAGTTGATGGTTTTGTGTGGCCTACAAATGATGCTAGAAGTACGCAAATGGTCCCCTGGTAGAAAAAAAGGTTCCTCACACCTGGGCCATGAGAACAACGCAAGTTCTTTCTGAAAAGAGAATTTAGTAAGAAATTAAGAAAGAAAATTCATCGTTAATTAATTAAATAATTAGAAAGGCAACAAGACAGAGAGAGAACAGAGACAGATTTTCCAGATGCTGGTTACCTGCCGCAGCCCTGCGTCAGGCCAAGCCAGGAGCCTAGAACTCAATCCAGGTCTCCCACATGGGTGGCAGGGACCCAGGTTACTTGAGCCAGCACATGCTCTGCCTCTCAGGGTGTGCGCTAGCAGGACGTTGGAATCAAAAACGGAGCCCAGAAGCAGAGCCCGTACTCATCTGCAGGCACTTCCATATATATGTGGGATGGGGCATCCCAAGTAGTGTCTGGACTGCTGCACCAAGTAACTTCCCCAGAGAGTTCATTTTTAAGCTGTGAGTACATATTAGTGAACCTCCCTTAAATTATTGAGGCACATGCCTATGTACCATTACGCATTTATACATATGCACTTTTCCAAAAAGAGACTACAGCTTATTTTATTTATTTATTTATTTTGACAGGCAGAGTTAGACAGTGAGTGAGAGAGAGAGACAGAAAGATCTTCCTTTTTCCATTGGTTCACTCCCCAAATGGCCGCTGCAGCCAGAACTACACCGATTGAAGCCAGGAGCCAGGTGCCTCCTCCTGGTCTCCCATGCGGGTGCAGGGCCCAAGGACTTGGGCCATCCTCCACTGCACTCCCGGGCCATAGCAGAGAGCTGGACTGGAAGAGGAGCAACCGGGACAGAATCCAGCACCCTAACCGGGACTAGAACCTGGGGTAGTGGCGCCACAGGCGGAGGATTTAGCCTAATGAGCCACAACATCAGCTTTATTTATTTATTATTATTATTATTATTTTTACCTATTTGTCCTCCTCCTGTGCTCACCCATTCAATGTATATATCTTTCATCAGTACAGAGATACATCAGTTTAAGTGGCCATCTGGTATTCCGTTTCATGGCTCTACCTAACTATAGGGAACCCTAAGTGTGAGATCTTGAACTGCTGCCAGTTTTTAGAGACAAGCGAAGTTTGATGGGTATCCTGACTAATGTATCTCTGTATACTTGCCCAGCTGGCTTCGAGCGTGAAGATTTAACACTGATGTAGACTGAAAAGTCTTGTTTCTCCCACCAGTTACATGTCCATGCCCACTCTTTCACGCCTGTATCTGCACTAAATATTGTTTGTCTTTCACAGTTTTTCACTTATGTTTGCATTTCTTTTGGCTAGTGAGGTTCTTTTCTATGTATTTATTGGCTGTTTATATACTTTGCTCATTTTATTTGAGCATTTATCATTTTCATGATAAAGTCTTTATATAATAAGATATTACTTCTTTATCATATGCTATATTTTTTCTACTCTGCTATTTATCTTTAAAATATTGTTTAAGACGGATATTTGGGGCCATCGTTGTGGTGTAGTGGGTTAAGCTGTCACCTGCAATGCAGGCATCCCAGTTGGGTGCCAGTTCAAGTCCTGGCTGCTCCATTTCCGGTCCAGCTCCTTGCTAATGCACCTGGGAAAGCAGCAGAAGATGGCCCAAGTACTTGGGTCCCTGCCACCCATGTGGGAAACCCTGATGGAGTTGCAGGCTCCTGGCTTCAGACCAAACCAGGCCTGGCCATTGCGGTCATTTGGGAGTGAACCATCAGATGGAAAAATCTCCCTTCTCTCTCTTGTCTCTCCTTCTCTCTGTATAACTCTGCCTTTCATATAAATAAATAAATACTTTTTTAAAAAGATGAGTATGTGTGTGTGTGTATGTGTGTCGTACACACTGTCATACTCCAGGTTTTTTCTTTTCAGTTTGTCATTTAACTTCGATCTTGTTAAGGATGAGTCTGTAGATGGGGGTCATATGGTTAGAGCAGTTACTCATGGCATCTGGATGTCATGTCATGTTTTAGAAGGCCTTTTTACTCAATATTTTAAATATATGAACCCATAGTTTCTTGTAATTGTGCATGTTTTTATTTATACAAATAAAATGAGTTCATCCCCCACTTGGAAGCCTCTTCTAGGATCAAACAGAATAACCCTGTCCCATTGCCTTCTGAAGTGCATTCTCATTATAGCCTGCGTGTCATCTGCAAAGATGTTTTTTTCCACTGCCTTTTCTGGGTCCTTGCCTCACTTCCATTGCCTGTGTTCTATTATTCAGCCTTTCTAGATATTTTATAGCTCGTGATGTATCCATGTCCATCTTCAGTAGTCTCCTCTCTCCTTCCCCCATTAGAAAATAAACCACAGGAGACTAAGAGCTCTGCCTTTTATCTTGAAAAGATTTCATTGCACTTGCCATCTGCTCCTATTTTGAAAACAAACACAAGCAAAAATCTCACATCTGATGATGCAGTTACATTTTGTAGTTGCTATAAGTCCTGATCTAATGCCATGGCACAGGGCTTCCACATTACCACACCTATGTAAACATGTTTGTAAGTGGATCTATAATAATTAATATTCATAGCATAATTAATATGCATGTGTGAAATGTCAAAAGCATGTAATAGCTTACTGTTAAAACATTTTTGCCACTGTACTCCATCAGTATGTATGTGCATTTTCCAATTAGAAATAAAATTTCCAAGTGGAAATGTAAAAATAGTTCTTTTGCGGGGACGTACATTCCCATTTGTAGCTTGTGTCTCACTGAGGCAGTTTTTGACGGTAGTCCATGTGCCCTTGCCTTCTGCCAGATTGCAGATCTGTTTACTAAAGTTACAGATGTAGTTTCATCATGCAAATACAATGGCATTTTTCCTGTCACCAAAAAAGTCTTGGGACTCAACTAGTTCTTGGTCCTTGCTCCAAACTACTCATTAAGAGAATGGAACAGTGTTTGGTATGAAAAAACAGCTGATTCTTAAATTCTAGAATTCTCTGTCCAAAATTTAGTCTCTTAAATAATGTGGGTCCAGGGCCCCCTGCAGATGCTCCAGTCCCTACATAAAATGATGCAGTGTTTGCATAAAACCCGAGCATCTCCCACAGTGTGCTTTAATCTTCCCTGGCTTGCATTCAACACCTAATACAGTGGAAATGGTGTGGAAAGAGTTGTTACACCATGTTGCTTAGGGAATAGCTACAAGAAGAATAGACCTGTTTTGTGTTCAGTAGAGACAAAATACTTTTTTCCTAAATGTTTCTATCTGTGGATGCAGAAGTCATTCCCATGGGATGGGTCAACTGTATTCATTTTTATTTTGTTTTTATGACTCCAATTTTCTGAGACAGGTACTGCTTCAAGGCTATGGGCATTTCTAGTTTCTGGATAAATACTTTTCCTTAGTTGCTTTCCAGAACAGGTGGGAAGCAGACTTTTTAGCCTAGTGGTTAAGAGGCCCACATCTCACAACATTGCCTGGGTTCAATTCCCGGATTCAGCTTCCTACCAATGCAAATCCTGGGAAGCAGTGGTGATCCCCATGTAGCTGGGTCCTTGACTCCCTCGTGGGAGACCTCTATTAAGCGTCAGCTCCCAGCTTTGACTTTAGTCCGATCCTGGCCACTGTAGGCATTTGGGAGTAAACTCTGGGTGGAGTTCTCTGTGTCTCTCTTGTCTTATCTCTGTCTCTTTACCTCTCAAATTAATAAAAAATATTTAAAGTAGTGGTTGATTGTTTTTTTCCTGTCAAATTTGAATCTTGATCTTTTGATCTTAGTGGTCAAAACATTTCTGCACATCCAGACATTCATGTGGTATTTTCTTTTCTTTTTTTTTTTTTTGGACAGATAGAGTTAGACAGTGAGAGAGAGAGACAGAGAGAAAGGTCTTCCTTGCGTTGGTTCACCCCCCAAATGGCTGTTACGGCTGATACTGCACCGATCCGAAGCCAGGAGCCAGGTGCTTCCTCCTGGTCTCCCATGCGAGTACAGGGCCCAAAGCATTTGGGCCATCCTCCACTGCCTTCCTGGGCCACAGCAGAGAGCTGGGCTGGAAGAGGAACAATTGGGACAGAACCAACACCCCAACTGGGACTAGAACCTGGGGTAGTGGCGCCACAGGCGGAGGATTAGCCTGGTGAGCCACGGTGCCGGCCGTGTGGTGTTTTCTTGATGACTGTGAAATCATGATATTAACTTGTATCATGTTGTCAATTGTCATCTGCTATAGATAGCATATCAGTTTTATGGAGCTTTTAATTTATTATTGGTCTTTATAAATCTGAGCAAATATGCAAATCAGATAACTTTAATATCATAGGCAGATTTTGTAAGAAACCTAGAAATAGGGCGGCGCCTCGGCTCAATAGGCTAATCCTCCGCCTGCGGCGCCGGCACACCGGGTTCTAGTCCCGGTCAGGGCACCAGATTCTGTCCCAGTTGCCCCTCTTCCAGGCCAGCTCTCTGCTGTGGCCAGGGAGTGCAGTGGAGGATGGCCCAGGTGCTTGGGCCCTGCACCCCATGGGAGACCAGGAGAAGCACCTGGCTCCTGGCTTTGGATCAGCGCGGTGCGCCGGCCACAACGGCCATTGGGGGGTGAACCAATGGAAAAGGAAGACCTTTCTCTCTGTCTCTCTCTCTCTGTCCACTCTGCCTGTTAAAAAAAAAAAAAAAAAGAAAGAAACCTAGAAACAGAATACTCATTGTTTTATCTTATAAGTCTATCTGTATTCTCAGTGTGTTACATCTTCATTTAAACGTGGGAGTTGGGGCATAGTTTCCTGGTGGTGAGAAGGTAGCAGTGGCATGCTGTGTCTGCTGTCTCCGGAGACGGTTATACTCAAAGTTGTCTTCCTCAGATAGAAAACATGTAAAAGAGCCCAACCTAAAATCCCTCTCATAAGTAAGATGCTTTTCTAATGCTCTTTAAGTCCCTGATTCTCAACTTGAATCCGCATTAGAATCACCTGGGAAGGTTTTTAAAATTCTCGTTGTTACTGTAGATCCGGTAACTCAGAATCTTTGGAGGTTGGACCCAGGGATGCCCAGAAAATTTCATTGTGCTGCTGAATGTGTATCTCAGTTTTTGTTCCAAGTTCTTGCTCCTGCATGAGATAAGAATTTAAAGTGGAGGCCGAAGTAAAGTACATAAATGACAGTGAGAGCAGGGGTGAGTACACATTCAGGTGTGAGTGCTGGCAAGCCCTCCAGGAAAGAGACTTGCCTGGAGCAGGCCAGAGAGCTGCCTACTAGGAGAGCGCTCCCAAGCCCAGCCACCCGAGCTGTGGGGCAGTGTGCAGACAATATGCAAATGAGCTAGAGAGTGAGCACGCAGGACATCACCTCCTTCTGGGTGTGGGAGACTCAGCTCATCATGGAAGGTGGACAGGTGGGATTGGCGCGTAAAGGCATGGGGTTAAGGCACAGCGCTGAAGACCGAAGTTGTAGAAAAGTCTTCCAGCTCCTTTTTCCATAATTCCCTGCCTATTCTGGGCCCCATATCACAGCCAGAGTTGAGAACTGTGGCTTCAGTGAAATGGGTTTCATGTTTGATAAAGATCTGAAATCCAAAAGGACAGAAAATTTACTTAGTTGCATTTTTCTAGAGGTGAATCAGTACTTATTAATTTTAAGTAACACTTGTTAATAAGAGGATACATGTTCTTTAAATTCCAGTTATTACTGAGCTTGGGCATCGAAGCTATTTTAAATAATGCTTGACTCTATGCTCTTAAATGGATGTATTGAGGGTCTGTTACTTATACTTTGTTTTATTTACTAATAATTCTTACTTTTAGGATACTGCTGGTCAAGAGAGGTTTAGAACTCTAACTCCAAGTTATTACAGAGGTGCACAGGGTGTTATTTTAGGTAAGTTCTTACCTTAATTTACTATTTTAAGTTTTGCTTGTTGGAATTTCTGATTTTTCTTACTCTGTGAAGGTCAGTAAGTTTTTGTTTTATTATTCTTTAGGGCTACTTTTATGTAACTTGAAATTATATGAACTTCCCTTAATATTAATAAATATTAAAACTTTTACAGCTTTCATCTAGCGATTGAAAAATAAAGACAAGATTAGCATATTTGGGTTAAAGGCACATGTTGATAAGGGTGTTACTGAAGCTCAGTCCACATGTTGGTCTGTTTTGGAGCATTACCCGAAACTGGTCTCCACCCTTCAGTGCATGAATACCCACTCCCATTTATAAAGAAGGAGAGAATTTGTTGCTTAGCAGAATCTGTTTTATCAATTCTAAAAGAATAGTACAGGAGCGAAGCTGTGGCTCAAGTCCCAGCTGCTCCTCCTCTGGTCCAGCTCTCTGCTATGGCCTGGGAAAGCAGTAGAAGATTGCCCAAGTCCTTAGGGCCCTGCACCCACATGGGAGACCTGGAGGCTCCTGCCTTGGATCGGCTCAACTCTGGCCATTGGAGCCATCTAGGGAGTGAACCAGTGGATGGAAGACCTCTCTCTCTCTCTCTCTCTCTCTCTCTGCTTTTGCCTCTCTCTAACTCTGCCTTTCAAATAAATGAATCTTAAAAAAGAAAAGAATAGTACAAAGCATTTAACACTATTCATAAACTGAGTTGGAAAACCCAAATGTGAATTGAGTGTAATTTGTTGAAAAGTGCTTATTCTTAATATTCCTGGGAAGCTATTTAAAATGAGTAGTTGAGGCCAGCATTATGGCATAACCAGATTAAGCTGCTGCCTGCAATGCTGGCATCCCATATGGACACTGGTTCAAGTCCTGAATGCTCCATTTCCAATCCAGCTCCCTGCTAATGTGCCTGGGAAAATGGAAGAGGAAGATGGCCCAAGTATTTGGTCTCCGACACCCACATGGGAGAACCAGCTGAAGCTTCTGGCCCCTGGCTTTGGCCTGGCCTAGCCCCAGCTGTTGTAGCCATTTTGGGAGTGAACTGATAGACTGAAGATCTCTCTCTCCATCTCTTCCTCCCTCTCTCTGTTACTCTGCCTTTCAAATAAATAAAATCTTTTTTAAAAAATAAAATGAATCAATTGTGGAGAGAAATATGTAGTTTAATAGCAACACCATTTTGATTCAGCATCTCCTAAGTTCAGAAAAACTTTAAATTAGTAACTTCTTAATTATAATGCAAGAGGAAATGACAATAGAGGATGACAGTCAGGATCCTATTCACCACTGTACTGTGAGTCTTTCAGAGTTTCAAATTCTGATCCTTGTAAGAAATAAATTAACAGGGTCATAAATGTTTCAGCTCATATATGTAATTGTTATATTTTCCAGAGATTTAAATCTAAACACTTGGGCTTTTGGACAGAACTCCTTTATCATTATGGGTGGGAACAGCTGTTTTTTCACCTTAATTGATTTTCAGATACCACATAGGATATAATTTCATTTCTGTCACAGTGTGTGTTAGTAAGAATGACATGTGTCTGTGTGTTCTTTTTTTTTTTTTTCTTAAGATTTATTTACTTACTTGAAAGAGTTACAGTGAGAGAGGGAAAGACAAAGATCTGCTGGTTTACTCCCCAAATGACTGCAATGACCAGGGCTGGACCAGACCAAAGCCAGGAGCCAGGAGCTTATCTGGGTCTCCCATATGGGTGCCAGGGTACAAGCACTTGGTCCATCCTCTCCTGCTTTCCCAGGCACATTAACAGGAGCTGTCTGGGAAGTGGAGCAGCCAGGACTCGAACTGGCACCCATATGGAATGCTGGCGCTGCAGATGGCGTCTTAACCTGCTGCCACAGTGCTGGCCCCATCTTTTTTTTTTAAACACTTGTTTCTTCCATCTGGATCAGTAGGCACACATGATTAAGCATTGAAGATCTAACCAAAACCAAACTTGGCTATATAGTAATGTTAGCTTGTATTTACGAATCAGAAGTATAATGTCATGGCTTCTCATTTTTCAAGCTTATTTAATAAATGACTCCTTTTATTTCAGTTTATGATGTCACGAGAAGGGACACCTTTGTTAAACTGGATAATTGGTTAAATGAATTGGAAACATACTGTACGAGAAATGACATAGTAAACATGCTAGTTGGAAATAAAATTGATAAGGTAAGAAGGCAGACACTTGGCATTTTGGTTCTGTATTTTGGTAACTTTTCTTAATCATTGCATTTGTCTTTTAGGAAAATCGTGAAGTCGACAGAAATGAAGGCCTGAAATTTGCACGGAAGCATTCCATGTTATTTATAGGTAAGTGTGTGAATCAATATCCATCCTTTAATTTTAATGAGAAATTTTAAGAAGGAATGTTTGCTAAATTTCTTTTTTTTATGAACCGTATTTATTCAGTTCATAGTTACCTCCTGCTATAAATCTAACTACGGAACAAGGCTTTTTATTTTTTTTTTCTTGACAATAAAATAGGACTGCATTATGTGAAATCCTTTGGAACACAGTCCTCTCAGGACATGATGGCACTCACTTGGCACCAGAGCTGAAATTAGACCTCCCTGGGCCGTGTGCTGGCAGCATCCGTCCCACGTGGGAGCTGGTTTGAAGTGCTTTGTCTTGGGCCCCACCCTTGGCTGTGTGAATCCAGATCTGCATTTTAACGAGATGATCCCTGTGCACACCACTCTTTGAGGAACATGGTAGCACAGGGATTGGCCGAGGACAACACGGACCTAGTCTGGCCCTACATTTGTGTCGAAACACAGCCATGTCCAGGTTTACATACTGCCTTGGGCTGCTTCTGTACTGCATGACAGAGTTCAGTCATTAGAACAGAGACCATGTGGCCCACAAAGCAGAAAATATTTACTGTCTGATCCTTTACAGCAAAGGTCTGACAAGCCCTCATCTAGAAAAGTGGGCTTGCTGTTATCACAGGCGCCTGGGGAGCTTTGGAAGTGGAAGTCTCTGTGCCTTGTCACAGGTGTGAGGGACAAACCTTTATTAGAAGCACCCCGGTCCATTCTGTTGTGTAAGCAGCTTGGACATGGACAGTGGAGGGGTTTTCACAAAGGAGCTGGTGCTGCGTTTACTGCCTACATGCTGTGTCCCCTGTTTCTATACTTTAATTTGCTTAGTATTTATGGAATACTGAGGACAAACTCAGTGCCCCAGGGAGCTTGGAGTAGGGGTACAGGAGGTGGTGCTGTGAAGGGAGTGGAACATTGCAAGGGGAGCCAGCGTGAAGAGGTTGGAGACTGATGAGGGAGCATTCTCTGAGGCAGGGTGAGGGCCTGGAGGAGGTCACGCCCACTGAGAGGAGGCTAGACACGCCTGAGGCGGGCGCCCGCTGAGTGTGTTCCCTGGCCTGGAGCACAGTGTGTGTCAGGTGCCAGGAGATGGTGCACCTCACAGGAAGTGTTAAGAGATGGATTTTATCCCAGCTGTGGAGGAAAGCTGGAGAGTGGGATACTATGTGTGGAACGTGGACTATCAGATGTGGAAGCAAGGGAGGCTAGTTCTCTGTGGTGTCTCATATCAATGAAGCTGATGGCTTTATGTAACAGTAGTGATTGGTGCAAAGTTGGGAGTCCTGGAAGAAGCTGGTGGTAAAGCTGACAGGCTATGTGCCATATTGGGTGTAGATGTTAGGGAAATAGGGCTGTCAGACAGCTCCAGATTTTTAGCATGAGCAACTAGGTGGATTGACCCTCCCTTACTTGGGATGTGGAAGATTGAGACGCGAGCAGGTTTGGGGTGAGGGAGTGAGGAATCAAGACCTTCGCTTAGATATAAGGAGTGGCATTTACAGTCACGAGTTGGAGTGATCACTTCAGGAAAGAATGTGGATAGCAAAGGGCTGAAGATTGAGCCCCTGGGGTCCTCCAAGTTTTAGAGGTCAGCAGAAAGAGAAGTGCCAGAATGAGGCTAACGATGACATGCCAGTCATTCACAGGATTCACAGGAGTGTTGAGTGTGCTGGAAGTCAAGTGAACAAAGTGTTCAGAGAAACAGGGTGTGATTATTAGGATCAAACGCCAAACAGTCAGGAATGATCAGGACTTTGGATGTGAAAAAATAAAGGATGTCCAGTTTGTGGTCTTGAAAAGAATGGTTTCAGTGAAGTGGTGAAAGCAAAGGCCTGGTTAGAAGAGTCAGAAAAATGAAAGTGAGGTAACAGTGGGAACAAGTTACATAGGTAACGCATTAGTTTGCAGAGAGTGGAGAAACTAGGTGGTTGCAAGAAGGGTATGTGAGCTAGAAGACAAGTTTTTTTTTAATAAGTTGGAAAAAAATGTGGCAGAAGTTTAGGCTGATTGGTGTGACCCAATAGAGAGAGGCTGTGATGTGTCAGCGGAGGAGAAGGGGAGGAGTTCCAGGCAGTAGAGGAGGGAATGGCGTCAGATAGCAGCAGGGGCAGTTTGTGCAGGCAACAGGAGCAAGGCAGGTGCAGGCGGGTCAGTAGAGCGATCAGGCAGGTCTGGCTAGGTTGCTTCTATTTTTCCCTACATAAAGGTGGATGAGCTGCTGAGACAGAGGAGTTTTGAGAAGAAAGACTAAGATGACCTTCTCACAGTGGGGGATCTGGAGGGCTGGGAGGCAGTGGTGAGGATCCAGTCGAGTTTCAGGAGCATAGAGTTAAAGTGGGACCGGTGTTCTGGCTGTCTGTCATTTCATCCAGCCACCTGGAGCTGCTTGGTCACAGAGTAATCAGGTTCATTGAGTAACGAGAATCTCCTTACTTTGAAGTAGCACTCATCTGCTTTAAATGAACTGCTGGGAAGAAAACCTCCGTAGGTTTCAGTAGGGTTTGAAGTTCCAATTCTATCACAAAATCTTGGGCATATTACGTAACCAGTATTTTTATGGATAGAATGTAGCTCAATTTTGAGAGTTGGGGAAAATTCACTAATGTTAAACTTGTACAGAGAAGTTGTGGGTGTGGCTCTTCCTGTATTGTAGAGTAATATTGATGCTGCAATATTTCCCAGAAAAACATGGGACTGGGGCCGGAAGGGATGTACTGTGACTCTTCTCCTTGAATTTCAGAGGCGAGTGCAAAGACGTGTGATGGTGTCCAGTGTGCCTTCGAGGAGCTTGTGGAAAAGATCATTCAGACACCCGGACTGTGGGAGAGCGAGAGCCAGAGCAAAGGAGTGAAACTGTCGCACAGGGAAGAAGGCCAGGGGGCAGGCGCCTGCAGTGGTTACTGCTCTGTGCTGTGAACTCTGGGAAGTTCCATCTCTTGCCTAGTTCACCAGATAGTGGCATCGTTCTGCATAACTATTCTTTAACTGCTATTTGGGGGACCTTGCAGTTTGCACATAATTGTTTTGTATCATGGCAGTAAATAATTGCAAGACATCCCACTCATCGGCTTTCCCAGGTAGAATGCCATGGTAAGCATGCAGTTTGCAGTCTTCAGTTTTTTATGTAACATAAAACAGGTGTACCTTTAGCAGTGCATTTGATTTTATGACTTACATTTATCATGTAATTTTTAAAAGTCCATCTCTCTAGTATGTGTTGATACAAGGTCCACTTTTGGTTTCCTTCTTTGTGCTTAAATATTTCTTTAAATTACTGGATCATTTGGTATGTAGAACCCCAGAACCCCAGGGAGGTTCACAGGCGTCATCAGACCTGCCAAAGTTCCTTTCGGAACGACAGCGAGCATGATTTCACAGCTTTTCTAGGGTGTTTGAGAGTCTCTGCTAGCACTAAGCAAAACCCACACTACAGAATGTAGCCCAGGCCAATTTAGTCTTAAATCTATTTGTCTTGATGATGCTTCTCAAATAGTCTTGATACACTAAAGAAGTTTGGCATTACTTTGTGATTTCCTTCAGTGATTAGCTCAGTTGCTTAACTGGGGTTTTAATCTTGTGGTGCGTCTGTTGGCCTCACTGTCCTGTGCACAGCATCTAGAGTTAGCGTGGTACTTTGCAGAACCACAGTAAGGTTTTCCTCATCTTGGTTTCAGAAGGACACGTATAGTGTGTGTTTATTGTAACTCCCATCATAATTGCCGCTTTTAGAACCAACTTTTTTTTTTCCTATCATAAATGTTGACAGTGTTTGTCCAGGTTCCTCTGTTGTAGCTCGTGTAATGTTGGTGAATATCCATGTCTTCTGGCATCTATAAATGGAGTTGATATTCAAAACCTGTTTCTCTGAGGGGTAGGGACAAAAACACTAAATGACAATTTGAGAAAGGCGTTTTACTTCCAGATTCTGATGTGTGTGGGAAAACACTTTTGCAAGAAAACCTTGGTAATTTATTGTAACAAGCAATCAGTAGTTTATCAAAAACCACCTTGTACAGACTAATAAATCTTTTCCACAGTATTCAGTTTTCTAACCTCTTGCTATTGTACATTGTATATTTTTTCACTCATATGTTATTTAATTTACTTGATCTTTGCTATTTTAAGCCCCTAAATAAGTAATTTGTCATTATAATACCCCTCGCAAGAGTCCAGTATTCCTTCTGGGCAGTTTGTTCTCCATATACAATTGCAAATGATAAACGTTTTGTGAGTGACCTTTGCAATGTGTGTGTAAATAGATTTACTTCAAGTTGGGTTCTTTCTGAGGTACATGTCCCCACATATGAAATCTTCAACTTGGTTTACACCTGTTAGTCAACATTACATGCGGTTAAAGGTTTATACATTCTGTATGTTTTTACTAAATAAACAACATTTACTACCATAATGTTGAAGAAAAGTAGCTAACACATGTGCTTACAGTTTGTTCATGTTCCACTAAAACTTTAAATTTGTGTGTTTATATAGGAGTCTGTATTGACAAGACTTTTGTTTATTGCTTTTTGGTCCTTGAGCTATATAATAATCTCTCTGCATTGGATTTTTGTCCTGATTTGGGCAGAATGTGGATACCTATGATTCACTTGAATATATGAAAAATTAATTTTGTTTGCTAGGTTTACATGGTAACCTTTTATAGCTTTTGAATAAATACAGCCTGCTTTCCCTAGATGTATTTGTGCAGGTAGTATGACACATTTCCCTGTTACTGTCATCAGCTGGGGAACATTTGAATATAGTGTTGCTGAGATTCTTTCATGTAACTTCCGTTTTGCTACCTTTTTTTGGGCAAACGTTGTTTCCTAGTGGAGGTGTTGTGAGACAGAGTATCTCAGATCAGGTACCTGTATTAGCTTCTTTTCAGAATCATTTGAAGAAATCTTAAAAGACCTTTTGCAGTGGTGCTAATGACAACAATTAGAATATAGAATGTTGAATTAAAGGAGTACTGACACAGGCCTAAAACATAAAGAAACAGTGTATTGAAGGCTTCGTAGTGCTTGGTGACATTCCAGGTGTTGAATTACCTCATTAAAACTTAGCAACAACTTTGAGAGATTGGTACTCCAGTTAATGCCCACCAAAGAAGAAGATAATGAAGCACCGACACGTTAGGCAACTTCCCAAGGATCACAGAAGTCACCAGTGATCCAGCTGGGTTCCAGTTGGGCAGTATTACTCCTGATCCCGTAATCTTAACCATTGCTCCCAGCTACTGGCTTTTGGTCTTAACGCCATCAAGTTAAGAAGGTCCTGTGTTGCTTCTTGGGCCATCTTCCACTGCCCAAGGCACATTAGCAGAGAGCTGGATCAGAAGTGGAGCAGCCGGGACTCCAACTGGCCCCCGTGTATGTGTTGAAGGAAGTGGAATAATAGTCGTTCCGATATTCTGAAGTCTTTTCATTATTCAAGTATTGTGCTTCTATTCCTTGGCTCCATTTCACCAGTGGTACTTAGGAAGCTTGTTATCTGTTATGTATGTTCCCCCGTTCATTGTGCAGGTAAAAGCATCATCATTTTGCAAAAGAACTTCTGTTGGTCCTGACTCACCCAGCTGTGGATAGTGAACTGTAGACATCACCCAGCATTCAGCTGGGCTTTATTATTTTAATAATAAGAGAATGCATAGATATAGCTAAGACTTGGGGCTAAGGAATATAGAATTATTCACAATTTTTTCTTAAATTAATAGGACTGTCGATCGGAGCAGGGCAGGGAGCCTTTTTCTGCCAAGGGCCATTTGAATATTTAGAACATCATTTGCAGGCCACGCACAATTATCCTCGTAATTAACCTGCTGCAGATTTGCTGAACTGTGAGTCCTGCCCGTGTTGCCTTGGCAGGGTAAGAGCAAGGGATCTCACAGGCCTTGTCCTGGCCCAGGAGCAAGACATTCGCCATGCCTGAGTTAGGGGGTGCAAAAGGTAGTCAGCTTCTGGGGTGGCGCTTTAGACCTTCATGTTTTAGTGCCTCCTGATTGTTTTCTGTTTAAGAATCAACAGTGTTTCTGATCTGCTGCGGTACTTCTTGGTTAAAGCTGTTGGCACGTACGCGTGCGTTTTGAGTGCCTCTTCTGTTTTGAGCCATTACCATCTCTGTCTCATATAGGTTCTTTGTGTGGATGTATTACCCGATAAGCAGCAGGTTACATGGTTTTATTTATAGTTCTCTGATTGCCAGAGAAATCAGGCACTTTTAATACCTTTTAGGATACTTGTATTATTTACTGTATTTCCTACTTGGTGTATGTATGGGTAACCATCCAGCACCTACGTCCTCCTTGCACCAGTATCCCCACCTGCCGCCCCTCCCTGGCCTCCTCCCTGCCACAGGTACACTACTCATGCTTGTGATTTGGGTGGTACTGCCCCACCCTCAGATTTCCACATTGGCCCAGGGACCCCTCCCCAGTATTAACCCGTGCACGGAGGCACACCTGCCACAAGTCGGACCACTGAGGTGGCAGGCGTTGTTTGTTGAGGCCTCTTGAGGAGCTGTCGGAGATGGAGGGCTGCGGCTGTGGCTTTCTGAACTGGCTGCAGCTTGTTTTCTGATGTAGAGGCGCCAGAGGGGATCTGGACTGGAGCCCTGCTCGGACCTGGAGTGAGATCTGGTTCTGGACTTGGACTGATGTGTAAATCCCTCAGTCCCTTCTGTTTATCCCAGTTTCACTTGGAGTTTTTTTTCTTACAACCAAGTGTGTTTTTCTTATTTGTGGGGCTTCTTTGCACATCCAATTCAGTATGTTGAAGTTTATTTGCATTAAGAAAGGAAAAAGTAAGCCCATCTCTTGGAAGGTCACTACTCTTAAGTAACTGTTAACATTAACTTTATGTTCTTATATTTCTTTATGAATAGATACACAGAAAACTGTGTCAGTGAGCTAACTTCAAGCATGCTATTTTAAGGACCCCATGAGTTATAAGGTATCATGATGATCTGCCACCACTTCCTGCCTGAGGTCTCAGTTAGAACCTGCCCACGGAGGCCGGCGCCGCGGCTCACTAGGCTAATCCTCCGCCTTGCGGCACTGGCACACCAGGTTCTTGTCCCGGTCGGGGCGCCGGATTCTGTCCCGGTTGCCCCTCTTCCAGGCCAGCCCTCTGCTGTGGCCCGGGAGTGCAGTGGAGAATGGCCCAAGTGCTTGGGCCCTGCACTCCATGGGAGACCAGGAAAAAGCACCTAGCACCTGGCTCCTGCCATCGGATGAGCGTGGTGCGCAGGCCGCAGCGCGCCGACTGCGGCAGCCATTGGAGGGTGAACCAACGGCAAAGGAAGACCTTTCTCTCTGTCTCTCTCTCTCACTGTCCACTCTGCCTGTCAAAAAAAAAAAAAAAAAAAACCTGCCCACGGGTTATCTTTCTGCATTTTTCTAAGACTCTGGAATCACACATGTGTATATATGCCTATATATTTTATGCATATTTATAATTTGTTTCATAAAAATGAGATCATCTTTATATTCATGTCTACATGTTGCTTCTCTCTGTAACACTAAATTCTGAAAATTTCTGCAGGCCAACTCACATATATCTATGTCCGTTTCAATGGTTGTACCGTGTAAATCTTCCATGGCATCCGTACACCATGGCTTATTCAGCCACTGCTCTACTGACAGACATTATCTTGTTTCCCATTTTTTTGCTACTACAGAGAGTACCAGAACAGATAAATAACCTTGTACATATCTTTTTGTTAGATATGTAAGAGTTTGATCCATGGTCAAACAAAATGTGTGTGTGCTAGTTCTGATGCATTTTGCTGATAGTTTTGCATACATAGCATCCTGAAGTCCCACAAGCAAAACGTGAGGTTTAGACTTCCCCTGCAGTCGCAGCAACCTCAGGAGGTATGCTCGCCTTCTACCCCTGGCCACTGTTATTTTAGTTTGTGTTTTCTGCAGAGTATTTTTTCGTTTGTGAGGGCCATTGAGAGCTGCTCTTTTTAGAAATGATTATTCATATCCTTTGCCAGTTTGCTCAGTTTTTTGTGGTTTTATTGTCAGTTACATGAGCACTTTGTGTGGTGCAGATATGAATCCATCTGTGTATGTTAGAAACATTCTTCTCTCCTGAGGGTTTTTTTTTATCCTATGTTCCTTAAACTTTTTTTTAATGGCTTCTGAATTCTTCAACTCTTAGATTGTATATACTTGAACAGTCTCCTAAGCCTCTTCTGAGCTTTTTAAGTTTTTACAGATTTTTTATAAGCTGGAATTTGCATCTGTTTATGGTACATAGTAGGGAGTGGTCTCATTGCTCATGCAGCCAGCCGGTTGTGCCAGCATCGGGCACTGAACAAACCTACGTGTCCCGCGGAGCTGCAAGGCCACTGTTATCCTAGATAAAGTCCCGTAAGCACTGCAGTCTGCTTTGGCCTCTGCTGTAGGAGCTCTGAAACATGGCCGGCGAGTGCGTTTCTTTGTAAATGGTTTTCTTCAATCCTGGATATTTTATGCTCTCCTTTAAAAGCCCCCTCAGCATGGCTGTGCAGGCTCCCTCAGCCTGCCGAGGCCCGGAAAGCACTGGTTTTGATGGTGGCGGCTTTCGGCTTGTGAGGCACACCCTTCCTCATTCTTCAGTTTTGTTTTATTTTTTAAACATATGAATCTTTTTTTTTTTAAGATTTATTTTTATTTTATGTTATTTAAAAGGGTGAGTTACAGAGAGGCAGAGAGAGGGAGATCTTCCGCCTGCTGGTTCACTCCCCAGATGGCTGCAACACTGGAGCTGTGCCCATCTGAAGCCAGGAGCCAGGAGCTTCTTCCAGGTCTCCCACCCAGGTGCGTCTTCCACTGCTTTCCCAGGCCACAGCAGAGAGCTGGATTGGAAGTGGAGCAGCTGGGACTCGAACCGGCGCCCATGTGGGATGCCAGCACTGCAGGCAGTGGCTTTCCCCGCTACGCCACAGCGCCGGCCCCTAAACATATGAATTTTAAAGATTACTTTAATTTTTGCCTGTTTCCTTTGGGTGGGCCCCACTATTTTTTAGTGTGTTCATAGGAAGGAGTTTTCTTCAATATGTGGCTGCCGATCTTGTGTCTTCAGTACATCTTCACTCTGTGACTTGGCTTTTGTGTCTGTTTGAAACATTCACTTACTTAAGGCTTTTTAAAAATTATGGTCTAAATATTTTAATTTTTTTTTTGACAGGCAGAGTGGACAGTGAGAGACAGAGACAGAGAGAAAGGTCTTCCTTTACTGTTGGTTCACCCTCAATGGCTGCTGCAGCCGGCGCACTATGCTGATCTGAAGGCAGGAGCCAGGTGCTTCTCCTGGTCTCCCATGGGGTACAGGGCCCAAGCACTTGGGCCATCCTCCACTGCACTCCCGGGCCACAGCAGAGGGCTGGCCTGGAAGAGGGGCAACCGGGACAGAATCCGGCGTCCCAACCGGGACTAGAACCCGGTGTGCCAGTGCCGCAAGGCAGAGGATTAGCCTATTGAGCCCCAGCGCCGGCCTAAATATTTTAATTTTGTAAAAGTTGGGATTCTGATTAAAATCGTGTAGTATTTCTATATTCTGAGAAAACTGATCACTTAATAAGATTTTCCATTGGGATACTAGGATATCTTTCTGTATTCAGATCCTATATAGTGTTTCTCCTTAACACTCATAGTTTTCTTTATAGTCACTGTCCCTTCTTTGTTAAAGTTAGCCCTTGAGAGGTGAGCATTTGGCCTGGCTGTGGAGATGCCCACTCATCTGAGTGCGTGGATTCCATTCCTGTTTCCAGCTCCAGAGTCCACCTTCCTCCTCCTGGGTGCATGCCACCACCCACACGGGAGGCTTCCACTGACGCTGACTGTGAGCGCTGATCCCAGCCAGAGTGCTGCTGTGGACGTGGGAGGAGTGAGCCAGGGAATGGGCTCTTGCTTGCTCACTCTCTCTCTGCCTCTACTATAAAATAAATAAAAATTTATCAAGAAAAAAGATTAGGGGCTGACACTGTGGCGTAGCAGGTAAAGCCACCACCTGCAGTTCCGGCATCCCTTATGGGCACCAGTACGAGTCCTGGCTGCTCCTCTTCCAATCCAGCTCTCTGCTATGGCTTGGGGAAGCAGTAGAAGAGGGCCAAGTCCTTGGGCCCCTGCACCGGTGTGGGAGACCTGGAAGAAGCTCCTGGCTCCTGGCTTCAGATTGGCACAGCTCTGGCCATTGTGGCCAATTGGGGAGTGAACCAGCAGATGGAAGACCTCTCTCTCTCTCTCTCTTTCTCTCTCTCTCTGCCTCTCCTCTCTCTCTGTGTAACTCTGACTTTCAAATAAATAAATCTTTAAAAAAATTAAAAAATTATTCCTAGGAATTTTTTTTTCTTGGTCAGTGTGGCCAAAATTGAGGTCATTTCATTTCAGAATCTGTAGGAATGGGCACTTGGCCTAGGATACTGCATAGCTCACCGCAGCCCGTGTTGTGAGGTGCCTGGGTTCCAGTTCCAGCTTCCTGCTAGTGCTCATTCTGGGAGGCAGCAGGTGCTGGCTGGAATACTTGGGTCCCTTCCCGTCATGTGGAATACCCAAATGGAGCTCCTGACTCCTGGCTTCAGGCTGGCCCAGCAATAGCCACTATAAAATAATATAAAATAATATATAAAATACAAAATTTTATAGCCAATGTAAAATAATAGCCACGGTTATTGTAAGCATTTGGGAAGTGAACCAGCAAATGGGCCATTCTCTCTATATAGCCACCCCATCCCCCATCACTCCTCCCTCCCTCCCCTACGCATCCTCCCACCCCCCATGTCTGTGTGTATATATGTCTACCTTTCAAACAATATATAAAAAGCTGAAATAAAATCTGTGTAGCTGGCACTGATAAAGATGAAGTGTAGACTTTTCTGTCTACCCAACCATCTGGTCACTTTGTTTAATTTGGTACTTAGGGATCCTTTAGTTTTCTAGGTAAAGCAACAAGACATAATTTGTAGTCTTAAGATAGTTATATTTACGTCGCGGAAATTGGCAAGCATCAGCTTTGTCTGATTTATTTTGAATCTGTTTCCTGACAAGCGTTTCAAGGAATCTCTTGTGTCACAGCTGGGAGGGCCTGGCTGAGGCAGCTCAGGTGTGCAGCTCCTTGGCCAACAGGATCACAGCGCTTCCCAGCTGCTGGGTGCCCGCTCTCTCCTGAGCTCCATAGCCACCCTCCGCCTCCGCTCCCTTTCTAATCTCCTTCTGACATAGTCATAGTGAGACTGGGCTGTTGTGTTTTGTTGTTGTCGTGAACTCCATGCCTTGCAAAATTTGTAACACTGGTAGGATTTCTGCCTGCCATTTTCCGTAAGCTGGAATGTATAATTATTAAAGATGGAGGTTAACAGTTGATTGCACGTTGGCTGGAGTTTAGTGTAGCATAGTGGTTATGCAGCCTTTGGGAATGAGAGAGGGTTTATAATCCCAGCCCACATTCTGCACTGCCGGATGATCCTGAACCAGTTAACCTTTGAGCCTCTCTTTCTTCATACTGGAAATGGGAGAGGGGTCTCATCAGCTTGATATGGCCGTTAGGAGCTTTCATTGAGGTTCGGAGCAGGAAGACTGCTTCCATCAGTGTCAGCTGATGTTCCTCTTAGCCTGCCTTGGTGGTTAGTGGTCTCAGTGTTCCTGTTCATTAAGTCAAAATTGTTATAATTTACAGAGAGAAGATGCTGTATTTTTTCTTCATAGGTTTAAAATTTTCTGGAACAAATTTGGATGTATTCACTCATTTAAAAACCATTCTTCTGGGAGTTTCTCACACCATGTATAATTTTTTTTTTTAAGATTTATTTAGTTATTTGAAATCCAGAGAGAGAGAGAAAGATAAAGAGAGAAAGAGATCGTCCATCTGTTGGTTTATTCCCCAGATGGCCGCAGCGACTGGAGCTGAGCCAGGCCAAAGCCAGGAGTTCCTTCTGGGTTTTCCACGTGGATGGCAGGGGCCCAAGCACTTGAGTATTTTCCACTGGTTTTCACAGGCCAGTAGCAGGGAGCTGGGTCAGAAGTGGAACAGTCTGGACACGAATTGACAGCTTTATGGGATGCTGGCATCGCAGGCAGTGGCTTTACTCGCTACACCACTACGCCAGCCCCTACTTAACCTTTTTTTCCCTATAGATTTATTTGAAAGGCAGAGTTACAGAGGAAGAGGAAAAGACAGAGAGAGGGAGATATTCTGCCTGCTGATTCACTTCCCAGATGGCTGCAAAGGCCTGGGCTGAGCCAGGCCTCCCATATGGGTAGCAAGGGACCCAAGCTCTTGGGCCATCTTCTGTGCACTGGAGGCGAGCAGTCAGGACTTCATCTGGTGCCTAGGCGGGATGCTGGGATCTTGGGCGGTGGTTTAGCTTGCTGTGCCATAGTGCAGGTTCTGCTCTCCTGTTTGCTTTCTACCTTTTCACATTGTTTTTTGTCCCTTTCAATTAGCAGTAAGTTTAGAAAAGTGAACTATAAATAAATGATGTATGGGTTTCCAATCAGAGAGGTAGAGTCGATGCAGGTTCTACATCCATTGAGAATACTACCCAAGTCAGAGGAGCGTTGCCAGGTTGCTAGGGTTCAAAGGTCAATATGGTGGCGACTGCTGGCATCCCATATTGGAGCACCAGTGGGACTCACAGCTACTTTGCTTCTGATCCAGCTTCCTGTGAATGCACTTGGGAAACAGCTGAAGATGGCCCCAGTCCTTGGGGCCCACATGGGAGTCCTGGTTGAAGTTCTTGACTTTGTCTTCAGCCTGGAGCGGCCTCAGCTGTTCTCAGCACTTAGGGAGTGAACCAGTCGCTGGGAGATTCTGTGTGTCACTCTGCTTTTCAAACAAATGAAAAGAAAAACTTTAAGAAGTCAATCTTGTGAAAAGCTGTTGTCCTAGAATTCACATGCACATGCTCCCCGAACCAGCGCCGCCGTCAACGCCACCACCACCACCACACTTCTGTCATCACTCCCTCTCCTGCTGTCATTGACACTAAGTTCAGGTGAGATCCTCTTGTATTTCTTCTTGGAAATGCGTTCCCCCCATTTCTTTCACAAAAGGTAGCGTCCTGGATCTTGCTTTATTACTTACCAATATAAACTAAAACAGTGCCTCCATTTGTCAGCGGCTAGGACCCTTCCTCACTGCTTCTACACGATTGAAAGGGCTTTGCAGAGGATCTCACAGGTTGCTCACCTGCTGGACTTACAAATAAAGCTGCAGTGTTGTTTGCTGTCCGTGCAGGGCCAGTTCCTGGGACAATCTTGTAGGTCTTTATTGAGTTAGATCTTATGCCTATCTCACATCCATTTTAAGACATTGTGATGAGTTTTAATCAGGGTGACTCTTGGGTAAACAGTGTCCCAGTGCAGATACAGAACGTCCCTCTTACCAGAAGGTGCACTGTCTCTGCCTTTTCTTCCCCCCTCACTGTACCTATCATTGACTGGGACCTTCTGAGTGATTCCTCTAGGCAGCTTGCCTTTGACCGCCTACAGGGTCTCCACCTGCATATTCTAGACTTCTTGTTTCTCCTCTTTTATCCATTAGATGCCTCCATTTTTCTCCATTTTGCACAAATTTGTAAAAATAACCCAATGTCCTTCACTGACATCACTATTAAGGTTTCTTTTTAAAGTTTCATTAATGTATTTAAAGGTTTACTGTAGTTATTTGGAAGGCAGGGTTTTGGAGAGGAAGAGAGGGGGAAACGTAGCCAGAGATCTTTTATCCGCTGGTTCACTCCCCAGATGGCTGCAACAGCCAAGGCTGGGCCAGGCAGAAGCCGGGAGCCAGGAGCTTCAGCCATGTCTCGCACCTGGGTACAGGGACCTAAGGGCCTGGGCGTTCTGCTGCTGCTTTTGCCGGGCAGATTAGCAGAGAGCTGGATCAGAAGTGGAGCAACTGGGACTCTTAACTGGTGCCCACATGGGATGCCAGCATTGCAGGTGTCAGCTTACCCGGCCACACCACAGTGCTGACCCCTTAGTGTGTTCTTGAGGGGACATAATAACCTACCTGTTCTTGGGGATACCTTCCTCAGTCAGAGTAGCCATTTGACGTTTAATTATTTCTGTCCACGGGTGTCCTTTTGCCTTGATAATTAGGAATAAGGATAGAAGCAGAGAGAACTGTAAGGAGGGTGTTGCGAAAGCCTGAGGAAGGTTGGGGCTGGTGTTATGGCGCAGTAAGTAGGTCAAGCCACCACCTGCAACCCCAGCATCCCATAAGGGGACCAGTTCAAGTCCTTGCTGCTGCACTTGTCATCCGGCTCCCTGCTAATGCACCTGGGAAGGCAGCTGAAGGCGGCCCAAGTGCTTGAGCCCCTGCTACCCATGTGGGAGACCCAGATGAAGCTCCTGGCTTAGGCCTGGCCCAGCTCTGGCTGTTGTGGCCGACTAGGCAATGAACCAGTGGATGGAAGATTCTCTCTCTCTCTCCTCTTGACTTTCAAAATAAATAAATCTTTAAAAAGCCTGATGGAGGCACCGTGGTGACTTGGCCAGGGGGTGGTGTAGTCTGTTGCTGTAATGTCACACCTGGAGCCTGGGTACTTTACATAAAGAGATGTATTTATCTCACAGTTTTGGAGGGTTGAAAGGCCAAATAGCATAGCTCTGGCTCTGGCCAGGGCTTCATGACAGTTGGCATCATGGCGGGAGCAATTTTGAGACAAGAGAAGACATGGTGGGACAGCCAGAGAGCAGGAGGGTTCAGGCTCCTTCTTTCATAACCATCCACTGGGATCCTCAGAACTGCATTATCCCCTTACAAGGGCAGTGCCTTCAGTGGTCTAAGTGCTTCCCACTGGACCTGTCTCTTAAAGGTTCCTCTCACATCACCACCCTGAGTACCAAGCTCAAGCAGGGAAACCCTTGGGCTATAGCCAGCCTTACCAGAGGAGGTGGTATGAAATAACCAGTTCCAAAACACATCCAGAAAGTAGATACAAGACTTCCTAATAGATTGGATGAAGAAGATGAGAACAGAGGAATCAAAGGATGGATCCTCCCATTATAAGTTGGTAAATACAGAGGGGAAACAGGTTGAGGGAGGAAAATTATTTTTGGACTTACTAAGTGTGAATTGCCTGTTGGATATTCAAGTGGAAATTTTGAATGGAGATTTGAGTGTTACAGCCTGGGGCTCAAGGGAGAGGAAAGATCTGGAAATTTGAGATTTGTCAGCACAGATGAAATTTAAAGCCATAGACACATAGGCAGTTCCTAGGAGGTCCCTGCGGGAGAGACTCTATCTATAAATAAGGAAAAGTGCTAATTAATAAATCCAAGGACCTTTAGCTATTCAGCCAACTAAGAGCAGGATTCAGTGAAGAAAGAAAGCCTCACTGAGAAGGAGTTATCACAAAAATCAGGAGCATATGATACCCTGGAAGTCATTTGGAGGTAAAAAAAAAAAAAAAAAAAAAAACGGAGGGAGATGGACAATCAGTAGTAATAACAGCCAATACTTCCTGAATGCTTACGGCGAGCCAGGCATTTTCAGAGTTCTTAGCACGTATTAAATCACACAGTCCTTCCCAGCCAGTATTGCCCCAGTGTTAGCACAGCTTACCATCCCCCTCTTACAAATGAAGAAACCATGGCACTGGGTGATAGGTACCTACTGTGTTTTCACAGCTGCTTCAAGTCCAAAGTGCTTTTAGACACCACTCCCTGCTGCCGAGAGCAGGGTGTTCACATGGGATTTCGTAATATGGGGACCTTGACCTTGGTAGAGGTACGGAATGAATGCCTGACGCGAGTATAGGTTAGAGAGAATCAGAGCGGAGACGATGGGAGCAGAGCAGACAGCCTGCTGGAGTGGGGTCCTCGCTGGGATGGTTGGTGGGTCTGGCAGGAGACAGGATTGGAGATGTTATAGAGTATTTGTGTGTCTTGGGGGGCAGTCATGAGAAGGGAAACTCAGGCATGGAAGGCCTTGAGTAGGTGAGAAGGGACAGAGCCGTTACTTGAATCACATCTGAATCAGATGGGAAGACCACATGTGGGCACAGACGTGGGCAGACTTGTGGGTTTAGGGTAGGGTATGTTAGTGTTCTCCGGAATGCTGCTGTGGGACCCCTGTACAAAGCAAGGTACAGTCAGTGGCGATCTTTTGAGGAAAGGCAAGGTGAGAAATATTTATCTAGGAGATTAAGAAAGAAACTTTATTGGGAGAACACTGTAGAATGGGAAAACAGGGAAAAGCGATTATTTGAAATTTGGAATTAAAAATAGAGGCTCAGGGATGGTGCTGTGGCTTAGTGGGTTGAGCCTCCGCCTGTGGCACCAGCATCCCATATGGTCGCCAGTTTGTGTCCCGGCTGCTCCTCTTCTGATCCAGCTCTCTGCTATGGCCTGGGAAAGCAGTAGAAGATGGCCCAAGTTCTTGGGGCCCTGCACCCACGCGGGAGACCCAGAAGAAGCTCCTGGCTCCAGCCCAGGCATTGGGGCCATTTGAGGAGTGAACCAGCAAATGGAAGACCTTTCTCTCTGTCTCTCCCTCTCTCTGTAGCTCTACCTCTCGAAAAAATTAATTAAAAAACTTTTAAAAATACTTTGAGGTTTATTGAGTATTTTTCTGTGCCCAGAAACTTGAATAAAAGGGACAAACATAATGACGTATTGTGGACCGTGTACTGGGTCAAGAGGAAAGTGAGATCAATGAGAAATTATTGATAGAGGGAAAACAAGACAGAGCTGTAGGCTGGGTGTCTCTCTCGGAATCAGAAACGTTAGGCAGTGTCAGACATGTCAGAGATGTGCTTGAACTTGAGACTTTGGGGTAAGTCAGGGTTATGGCCATGAGCATATGCTTCTCGTGGTGTGGAAGAAAATGTAGTGGAAGGTGACGAGGCCAAGTTGCCAGCCAGCTCATGGTGTTTCTTCTATCCAAGAATAAGACAGTTTCCACAGACAGTTGAGTGTGCATCTGCCTTCTGTGCTCTTCCACCAATGTGGTCCTATGCCACAGTCATAACTATTTTGATTTACAGTGTATTTATAAATCAAGTTTTCCCTGTCACTATTTTTTTTCACAGCTACTATTTTGGCAATCATTTTTACCAAATTACAAAATAAAGTCCTTTGGGATTTTCACAGGAGCTGCGTTAAATTTATGTATTAATTTATGAAAGTGACATTTTAAAAAGTCTTCTCATCCAGAAACCTAGCATATCTTTCCACTTACTCAGTTCTTGTTTTATGTCCCTTAATAAAATTGTCGCGTTTCCTTCGTATAGACCCTCTAGCTGTATTTATGAATGCAATTCAAGGCAGTTTATCATTTTTTCTTATTACAATGTCTCATGTCTCATGTTTTTCCTATTTCCATTTCTCATTGCTTTTCCTCTGTGATAAAAATTACTGTTTATGTTTTTGCTATAAACAGCATCTTACCAAATTTACTATTTTTTAGAAGATTTTTTTATTTATTTGAAAGGCAGCATTACACAGAGAGAAAGGGGGGGGGGGGGTCTTCCTTCTGCTGGTTCACTACCCAATTGGCCTCAATAGCCAGAGCTGCTCCGATCTGAAACCAGGAGCCAGGAGCTTCTTCTGGGTCTCCTACATAGGTGCAGGGGCCCAAGGGCTTGGGCCATCTTCCACTGCTTTCCCAGGCCACAGCAGAGAACTGGATCAGAAGTGGAGCAGCCGGGACTCGAACCGGTGTCCATATGGGGTGCTGGCACTACAGGTGGTGGCTTTACTCACTACGCTTCAGTGCCAGCCCCCAAATTTACTATTAATGCTAATCTTTTTAGTGTTTCTTATATAAAGTAAAGCTAATTTTATCTGTACCTGATCTTACAATAGTTTTAGTATTTTGCCTTTGAATGTATTTTTTACTATCATAAAATTGTATTTTTCTAAAGGCTTGAAATGTGTTTTAATAAGTTGATGCTGCATTTTTCCTCCATTTCTAAGGAAAACTCCAAATTTAAGATATCAGGGACAAATCAAACACGACACATCAATAGAAAATGCACAGCGTAACTACCTAAGATAGGCAGCGCTAAAAGCTACTGTCAGACCTTCAGCGTACAGCAATTGTTTCCAAGATTGTACTAAGCCTATCGCGAAAAGCTGTGAACAGCATCAGACACAAAAGGGCCATTCTTGGGTTGTCCTTACCCAAGAGAAAGATGGAGGCAAGTTAATACAAAATTTTTTAAAGATATACTACAATGGAAATCTCTAAGAGAAGATGTCTTCCTTAGGACATGACAGGGTAATCTATGGGATAGAACAGAACCGTGTGTAAGCGGTCTGTGACCTCTGTGGACATTTGCCTGAATTCTCACCTGGCAGTGGAACAATGGGGCGAAGGTCATGGGGGGATGTCTGGTTTTGGTGGTACATGTGGCAGTGTCTCTGGGGCTGGGGGAAGGGGAGAGTGGGGTGGAGATGAGAAAGCAAGTAAAACAGAATGGACATAAACCGGAATGATCAAGATTAATGGGGTTCTAACTGGATCCATTTCGCCACAGTTCCCCTAGGCCCTCAACAGTTAAACATTTGAGACTTCAGGAATGCACCACACAAAATCAAACAAAATACCGCACACAATTCATGTGTTAAATGTCACCCCTCCCTTGCCCTCTGCCTCCAGCATACTCCCTCAAGTAGTACAGGCAGCGAAGACCTAACTATTGGGAGGAATCCCAGACACTTTCTAGGGTAGGATTCTGGCCAGTCCAAAAAGGGTCCTTTTTCTTGAAGGGTTTTGAGAAACCAGACACTGCACCTTTATTCGTGTCAGCGACGTTTGTCTGGAGCAGATTCAGCTCCAGGAGCTGCACGGTTGAATGCAGGAGGAGCTCCACCAATTGCCCCGATTCCTTCCATTGTAGCAGCTTGGCCAAAACGTTCCGATGTTGGTGGGGTCAATCCCAAGGTTCCATCCGGCATCATAATGGAGGTGCGGGGTACCAGCTGGCACAGGAGCGGGGCCATGGCGCCTCTGTTGTTTATGCCCATAGCACCTCCCATAGCCATCTGGCCCATCCGTGTCTCCTGTTCTCTCGCATCGGGGAAGGTTCCCTTGAGTCCTTCCTGCTGTCGGCGCCTCGTTTCTTCCTGCTGCCGTCGCACCTCTTCCTCACGGCATCTGCGCTCCTCTTCCTGCCTGAGCTCCAGTTGCTTCCGTTTCTGTACTTCTTGGTTGTGCAACTCTTCATTCTCCGAAGTTCTTCTTGGCGCCTCATCAAATCCTGCCTCATCAGCATGACCTGGTGCTCATGGCGAGCAGCCTCCATCTCCATCTCCAACTTCTCACGAGCCTCCTTGATGTTACAGTCTACTTGGTCTTGCTGCTTCTCCATCTTAATGAGTGCCTTCCAGCGCATGGCATTCTCATACTCAAAAGAGCCAGGCTGTGCAAATCTGGGTGGCTGCTCTCTCTCCTTGTGAAACTGCTGGTTCTTAATAGCCAGCTTCTCTGGAAGTCCGTCTTCATCATCTAACTGGTCCATGGGTTCCACAGTCACAGGCTGAGGAAATGTGGTTAGCAGGGAGGAGCCTTCACTGCGTCTGTCCAGAGCTTTCTGAGCAGCTGGCTTCCCTGAGAACTCAACAACACCTTTTCCTGAGGGCCTCCCTCGATCATCCACAAGGACCACGGCCCTGTCCACCTGGCCAAAAGCAGAAAAGGCTTCTTCCAGCAGCTCAGGAGACACATTCTGAGGAAGGTTCCAGACTGTAAAGGATGCACTGTGGCGTGCAAAGTGCACGCAGCTGCTTCCCACGTAATGGCATATTGTCCGGCTCCACTCTGGCAATCTCCGCTAAGGGTCTTGTTTCCAAGCGGATAAAGCCAAAGCCTTTATCCTTATGAATGAAGACTTCGCCTGCCTTCCCATATTTCTCAAATAGTTTCCTCATGTCCTCCTCGGTGATGGCAGGAGGAGGATTTCCCACAAAGAGACGGCTACGCTGGGTGAAGGTCTTCTCTCCTGGTTTCCTAAAGTTCTCCATTCTGGCTGCTGGCCTGTTGCCCATTAGCGGGTACTGGTGGTGGTGGCGGCTGCTGCTGCTGGGGATGCTGCTGGTGGTTCCTTGGAGTATGGTTTTGCTTCTCCAAGTTAAAAGTTTTATTGCTCTGCATTTTTGTACCTCTACCTACGGTTCTTTCCTCAGAGTAGCAGAGACGCTACACGGCCTCCACCGACCCGAGAGCGCGCGACCACCGGAAACGAGACGATGGAGCTCCTGGAATTGTATTTTTTAATACAATGCTGAATCACCAATTTAGTCATGTTTATTGATAGCTTTTGTATCTATAAGCCCCATGAAGGTATTGATGGGATCTGGCAAATTAATCTTCTTAAACTGCTGTAAGGTGGGCATTTCTCACACACACACACACACACACACACACACACACACACTCCTTCTGTTGATGCTGGGATTCCACTGTGTTCTATAGGAATGGTGCTGCTTGGATTTTTAGTCGCCCTCCAGGAAGAGCCTATGTAAAAAACTCCTGAAGTGGAACAGTTTACCATAGATTTTCATATCATTGACTTTTACACACACGCACACACACATACACACACACATACACACACCCTTAATTTCTTCTGTAGTTGGAGTTTTCGATTTTGTATCTTAACTTCTTTCCTCCTCTTCCTCTGACTTGGAGGGTTAATCCATGTAAACTGTTTTCCACTGAAGTCATTACCAATTTACAAGAAATTGCGAAGATCCTGCAGAGATCCCGTGTGCCTCTGTCCCACTTTCTCCCTAGGAGATCAACATTGGTACAGTGTGTGTATATACCTCTATGCCATTGTAAAAAAAGATTCATTTATTTATTTGAAACTCAAAGTTACACAGAGAGAGGAGAGGCAGAGAGAGAGAGAGAGAGAGAGAGAGAGAGAGAGAGGTCCTCCATCCGATGATTCACTCCCAGTTGGCCACAACAGCCAGAGCTACACCGATCCGAAGCCAGGAGCCAGGAGCTTCTTCTAGGTCTCCCATGTGGGTGCAAGGGCCCAAGGACTTGGGCCATCTGCTGCTGCTTTCCCAGCAGAGAGCTGGATTGGAAGTAGAGCAGCCGGGGCTAGAACAGGCGCCCATATGGGATTCTAGCGCTTCAGGCCAGGGCGTTAACCCACTGTGTCACAGCGCCAGACCCATTTTATCATATGTGTAGGTTACCCATAATCAAGATACACATCCCCAGCCCCATCCCCATGAAGATTTCTCTGGTTTTATCTTTTTTTTTTTTTTTTAAGGCTATATTTCAAAGAGTTACAGAGCGAGAGGAAGAGACCAGAGAGACCTTCCATCCTCTGGTTTACTTCCCAAATGGTCACAATGGCCAGGACTGACAGGCCAGGAGCCTAGAAACCCATCCTGGTCTCCCTCATGGGTAGCTGGTATGCAAGTACTTGGGCCATCTTTCACTGCCTGTCCAGGAGCATTAGCAGGAAACTGGATCAGAAGTAGAGCAGCCGAGACTCTAACCGGTGCCCACATGGGACGCCGGCACTGAGGGAGTGTCTTCAGTGTGCCGTAGATAGCTCTATGTTTCACCTGTTGTGGGACATTTTAATTGTTTCCAGCATTTGGCTAATACAAATAAAGCTACTGGGAACAACAGCTGTGTCCAGATGCTGTGTGGACTCCGGGGGCAGGAGGTGTGGTCGCTGCTGCGTCACCCTCAAGTCTCTGTTCTCTGAGTTTCTTTTGATTTATCATAATTTTCCAGAAATTCCTTTATTGCTTTAGTTTCTTTGTTAGTCTTTCCTTTTTAGTAATAGAAGCATGTTAAGCTATTTCCTATCGCATGCGGTGTAACTCTTCCCAGATATTTTTATGTTAAATACTCTTTGTGTTGTAATGCTGGTTTTAATTACATCTTTGGGTAGGAACTGTTTTGAAGAATGTGTCTTAATTTCAGATTGTACCGTCTTTATATATTGCCCCGTTAGGGTTTTTTTCCTCTTGTTGTTGTAAACTTCTAGTCTTTAATTCAATTATGGTTAGAGAATGGGGAACATAAAATCGTTTCTCTGTTTCTTGGGGATTAAGATTAAGGTTTTCTTGGTTGGCCAGGAATTTGATTTTTTTTCCCTCTGATTGTTTTGCTCCTATTTTCATCCCTTCTTTCAGTCTCACAGTTGGATAGCACAGGGCTGCCAAGGGCAAGAGCGGTCCTCTGGTGTGCTGGCCCTGCGGCCCCATCACTCCAGTTCTGCACTGGCTGTGCCGATTTACAGTGCATCGAGCAGCATCTGGGGTCGAGAGCCTCTGTTAGCAGGCTCTGAGGGTGTTCCAAGTACCCGACAGATGCGACAGGAAGATGGAGTAAAAAGTACTTGGTACTCAAGATGGGAAAGAGGAATACTGAGAAAAAATGTGATTACAAAAAGAAAAAACCCACTTATTTACCATCTTGTAGGTGCCAGGTCCTTTCACTTATATCCATCATTAAACCTTTGAGGTTGGCACTATGGCATAGTGGGTAAAGCTGCTGCCTGCAGTGCCAGCATCCCATATGGGCGTTGGTTCGGGTCCTGGCTGCTCCACTTCTGATCCAGCTCTATGCTATGGCCTGGGAAAGCAGTAGAAGATGGCTCAAGTCCTTGGGGCCCTGCACCCACGCGGGTGACCCAGAAGAAGATCCTGGCTCCTGGCTTTGGATCAGCTCAGTTCCAGCCATTGCAACCAGTTGGGGAGTGAACTAGTGGATGGAAGACCTCTCTCTCCCTCTCCATCTCTCTCTCTCCTCTTTCTTCTCTTTCTCTCTATAACTCTGAATTTCAAATAACTAAATAAATCTTTTTTAAAAAAATCATTAAACCTTCAGAAAAATCCAGTGAGTAGAGGTGATGGTTTTTACTTCACAGGGAATAAAATAGTAGTGCACAAAGATGATACAACTTTTCCAAGGTCACAAGGGTACTAACAGAGTTGGGACTTGGGTTGATTTTTGAAAATATTTCATATATATAAGTTTTAATGAGTATTAATTATAGGATACAAGGTTATATGTATCTTTGAAGTTAAACATGTGTCATTCACATCTTTTTTTTTTTTTTTTTTAAGACTTACTTATTTGAAAGACAGAGTTAGAGAAAGATCTTCCATTCGCTAGTTCATGCCCTAAATGGCCACAGTGACCTGAGCTGGCCCACCGTGAAGCCAGGAGCCAGGAGCTTCTTCTGGGTGTCCCACATAGGTGCAGGGACCCAAGCACTTGGGCCATCCTCCACTGCCTTCCCAGGCTCATCAGGAGGGAGCTGGATCAGAAATGGAGCAGCCAGGACTCGAACCAGCACCCATATGGGATGCCAGAGCCACAGGTGGCAGCTTTACCTGCTGCGCCGTGGCGCCAGCCCATATCATTTAACTCTTATATAACATTTTGTGTACTTGAACTATCAAATTCTGAAAGCCGTATTAAGGATATTATTGTGACAGGTGATTTTTATCATGTTCCCATAGCTCTGGAAGTTTTAGCTTCATGTTGTTTGGTTCATAAAGAAAGACAATATATTTATATATATTCTTTATGACTGTGTCTTGTCATTCCATAATACTTCCTCTTTGTCTTATTTGATGAGTTTGGGCATTGACTTTTGCTTAATCTGGTGATAATATTGCTACTATGGAGTTCTTTGTTTTTATTTAATTGTTAATAACTTTCATATTAGAATGTGGATAACATGAATATATTATGAAGGTTAGTAATATGGACATCAGTTGAATTCTGACTGTGTGTACTTCTGTGCATATAAGGTATAACTTGTTTTTGGAGGTTTCTTAAGTTTTTTTTCCAAAGATTTGTTTGTTAGAAATGGGTAGTTTGGGGGTGGGAAAGGAGGGGGAGACAGAGATCATACATCCATTGATTCACTCCCCAGATGGCCACAATGGCCAGCCCAAGCCAGGAGTCTGGAACTCTCATCCCAGTCTCCCGTGTGGTTGGCAGGGGCCCAAGCACTAGGGCCATCTTCCGCTGCCTTCCCAGGTGCATTAGCAGGGAGCTGGATCAGAACTGGAGCAGCAGGGACTTGAACCAGTGCTCACATGGGATGCACCGGCATCACAGGCCTTGGCTTAACCTGCTGTGTCACAATACCAGCCCCAATTTTTAAAAATTTATTTAATTTTCCTTTGAAAGAGGGACCAAGACAGAGAACTTGTATCTACTGGTTCACTTCCCAGATGCCTTTATCAGCCAGGGCAGGGTCAGGCCAAAAAGCAAGAAACAGATGAAGACCCAGTCACTTAAGCCTTCATCTGCTGTCTCCTAGGGTGTACGTTAGCAGAAAACGAATCGGGAGCGGAGCTGGGACTTGAACCCTAGACGGCTGATATGGGCTGCCGGCATCCCAAGCAGGTTTGTAACTGCTGTACCAAGTGCCTGCCTCCTTAAATCTCTAGAGAGCCGAGTCCTGAAAACAGATTGCTTTTTTTTTTATAAAGATTTATTTATGTATTTGAAAGTCAGAGTTACACAGAGAGGAGAGGCACACACAGAGAGAGAGAGAGATCTTCCATCTGCTGGTTCACTCCTCAATTGGCCGCAACGGCCAGAGCTGCACCGATCTGAAGCCAGGAGCCAGGAGCTTGTTCCGGGTTTCTCAAGTGGGTGCAGGGGCCCAAGGACTTGGGCCATCTTCCACTGCTTTCCCAGGCCAGAGCAGAGAGCTGGATTGGAAGAGGAGCAGCCGGGTCTTGACCTGACGCCCATATGGGATGCCGGCGCTTCAGGCCAGGGCATTAACACACTGTGTCACAGCGCTGGCCCCGAAAGAGACTTCTTAGCCTTAGATTTTCTTTTCCAACTTTTGAAAAATTTTAGGGACATACAACCATAGGAATTCAGATTTCTTACTAAGGTTTTTTGTTTGTTTTCATTTTTGCTTGTTTATTTTTTTAATGATTTATTTTCTTTACTTGAAAGTGAGAGTTGCACAAAGAGAGGAGAGGCAGAGAGAGAGAGAGAGAGGTCTTCCATCCAATGGTTCACTCCCCAATTGGCTGCAATGACCAGAGCTGTGCCGATCTGAAGCCAGGAGCCAGGAGATCCTTCCAGGTCTCTCACATGGGTGTAGGGGCCCAAGGACTTGGGCCATCTTCTACTGCTTTCCCAGGCCACAGCAGTGAGCTGGATTGAAGTGGAGCAGCCAGGTCTTGAACTGGCACCCATATGGGATGCAGGCGCTTCAGGCCAGGGCATTAACCCACTGTGCCACAGCGCCTGCCCCTCATTTTTGCTTGTTTTAAAGATGGGAAGCCAAGCAGAACACAGAGCTGGGTAAGATCAAAGGTAAATGAACAGAACTGGTGACCTCTCTCTCACTTATGTATGAAAAGATGATCAGGCTGAGGACTTGAAGCCTTCTGTATTTTTTTTTTTTTTTTTGGACAGGCAGAGTGGACAGTGAGAGAGAGACACAGAGAGAAAGGTCTTCCTTTACCATTGGTTCACCCTCCAATGGCTGCTACAGCCGGTGCACCGCGCTGATCTGAAGCCAGGAGCCAAGTGCTTCCTCCTGGTCTCCCATGCAGTCCTTGGGCCATCCTCCACTGCACTCCTGGGCCACAGCAGAGAGCTGGACTAGAAGAGGGGCAACCGGGACAGAATCCGGCGCCCCGACCGGGACTAGAACCCGGTGTGCTGGTGGAGGATTAGCCTATTGAGCTTCGGCGCTGGCCGAAGTCTTCTTTCTGTACAAAGGGAAGCCAAAGCTTACCTCGTGCCAAATTAAGATGCAAATAGTAGAAATTTACATGTTATACTTCTTTAAAAAAAGTTTTATGTATTCATTTGAAAGTCAGAATTACACAGAGACTAAAGCGCAAAGACCTTTCATCTACTGGTTCACTCACTAGATGACCACAACAGCCAGAGCTGGGCCAGGCCAAAGCCAGGAGCCAGGAGCTTCTTCCAGGTCTCCTATGTGGGTGCAGGGGCCCAAGCACTTAATCCATTTTCTACTGCTTTTCCCAGACCATCAGCAGGGAGCTGGGTTGGAAGTGGAGCAAGCAGGTACGTGAGCCGGTGCCCATATGGGATGCCACTGTCACAGGTAGTGGCTTAGCCTGCTATGCCACAACACCAACCCCCATTTTATACTTTTTTGTGGCTGAAAATTCAAACCACCATGCTTCCTGCAAAAAAGGACATTGTTTTGCTTTGTCAATAAGGTATCACAACTCCTTGGAAGTGAACTCATTGTCATACTTTAGCTCTGGAGTGCACCTGTTTCCATTTTTGGCATCACATGGCTTGGATGGGACTTGAACATTCGAGAGATATTGGTGTGAAACAATAAGAAAGATCTTTGGACGTGAGGATGTTGCCGCATCGAGCCCGATTTCCGTTTTGCTGAAGTTCATAAAGCTGACATATTCAGGGTGAAATAGCTTGTTATGTCAGGCTGTTTCTATGCACAATCACGTTTAGGGAACAGAATGCGATGCTGTATCTAAATCCAAGCAGTAGCCACTTAAAATGTAGTTTATTCCTGTCATATGCCATGCAATACTGTGGTTATCAGTTAAATGAGTTTTTTAAAGGAAAACTACAAATGACGAAGAGTGTCCTAACTACGAGAAATACGTGTGATTGAGTTCCATTCTTTTTAGCCGCCCCCTAGTCAATGTGCACGACTGCAGAATCCGAGTTGCTCCAGGAGGTGGCAGCAACTCTTTGGTCACAGGAGAGCGCCCAGGAGAGGGTCTAGCCTAAGGGAAGCCGTAGACAAGCTGCAACTGCAAAGTTACACAGGCTGCGTCTTCTCTCGCCAGGTTCCTCCCGTGACTTGGTTTCTTTGCTTTGCCTCCTGGCACAGTTCATCCACGAATCACCTTTTTATTAGATCTGGGCCGTTCTGTTCTGGAATGGCCTGCTCTGCTGGAGTCGGCAGTCCTGGGCCTGATTACAGTCCAGTGTCCGCAGAGATCGACTCGATGGAAGCATAATTGACCTTGCACTTTGGAGGAGACGAAGGCTTGCTTCGTGCGGTGCACTTTTATCTTTGAAAGACATTTCAAGGGGATGATGTAGATCACATTACATGTTAGAGGAGATAACATTCAGATGCCACCAGGATTTGGTGCAAAACTGGGTTAATGTAGGGCTTTGGAAGAATGTGTTTAGTTTGCTGCTTATTTATTTAATTTTTTGCTCTAAAACCATTTAGAAATTAAAGATGAGCTTACTATACTCACTTTTTGTGAGAAGAGAGAACTGTTTTCTGGAAACACTCGGTTAAAATAAAAAAATTTTTAAATTGCACTTCATTTTCCACCAGACTTTTAAAACTAAATTGTTCGATGATTCTGACTCCAGTATTCTGAATACATTTAATTCTAATAGGCTTGCTTCCCCAAATGTTTCACATTATAAGACAATTCTGTCATTGTCCCTTTCATCAGAATCTGGCGCCCTCCCCTGTTCCTCTGCTTTTCTTTGGTTAAATGACGCTATTTCTGGATGAGTAATGACTGACATTCTGGATATAAGTATATGTTTGTAACGTTCGAGTCGTTTTTAGAATGTTCAGAAGTCTTTTTTCAGTTCACATTCTTGATCACGCTTGCCACTTTTAAAATCTTGGCTTTATTGATAGAGACTACACTTTTATTATTGATATTTTCTACTTCCTTAATTTTTACTTCAAGGTTGATTCAGTCTTTCTGCTACTTTTTTAAGAATAGACTTTTTTTAAAAAAGATTTATTTATTTGAAAGACAGAGTTACACAGAGAGAGGAGGAGAGGCAGAGAGAGAGAGAGAGAAAAAGAGAGAGAGAGAGGGAGAGAGAGAGAGGGGTCTGGTTCACTCCTCAACTGGTCGCAATGACTGGAGCTAAGCCAATCTGAAGTCAGGAGCCAGGAGCTTCTTCCGGGTCTCCCATGAGGGTTCAGAAGCCCATGGACTTGGGCCATCTTCTACTGCTTTCCCAGGCCACAGCATAGAGCTGGATCGGAAGTGGAGCAGCCAAGGTCTCGAACCAGCGCCCACATGGGACCCCAGCACTGCAGGCAGCAGCCCCACCCGCTAAGCCACAGCTCCGGCCCCAAGAATAGACTTTATTTTTAGAGCAGTTCCTGTTCCCAGCAAAACTGAGCAAGGACAGCAGCGTTCCCATGTACCCTCTGGCACCATGCATGGTCAGCACCTCCCACCAGCCCGGTGCCTGTGTCACAATAGGTGAACCTGCGCTGACACATTACTGCTCAGGTTCCACCGTGCTCTCAGGCTAGGGTGCTTCTAAAACTTCTGGAAGACGGAGTTAAATACAAGTTTAGGGGCTGGTATTAGGGTACAGTAAGTTAAGCTGCTGCTTGCCCTGCCAGTATCCCAGTTTGAGCCCCAGCTGCTCTGCTTCTGATCTAGCTCCTTACTGATGCATTTGGGGAGGCAGTGGAAGATGGCCCAAGTGCTTGGGCCCCTGCCACCCATGTGGGAGACCCGGATGGAGTTCTTGGTTCTGGATTTCGGTCTGGACCAGCCCCTGCTGCATGGCCATTTGGAGAGTGAACCAGTGCATGGAAGATCTCCCTCTCTCGGCATCACTCCTTTCAAATAAATAAAATAATAAATATTTTTTAAAAATGCAAATGTAGGAGTGAGCATTGTGGCACAGCAGTTTAAGCATAGCTTAGGATGCCCATATCCCATATCGGAGAGACTGGTTCAAGTCTCAGCTACTCTGTGCCTCCAGACCAGCTTCCTGCTAATGTATCCTGGCCAGTGCTTGGATGGAGCTCCTGGCTTCAGCCTGACCCAGCTCTGGCTGTTGCAGGTTTTTGGGGTATGAATCAGTGGATGGAAGATCCATGTTTCTCTCCCACACTCTATTTTTATTTTTTTAAGATTTATTTATTTGAAAGAGTTACAGAGGGAGAGAGAGGACGGACAGAAAGGTCTTCCATCTGCTGGTTCACTCCCCATATGGCCTCAATCAGCTAGCACTGGACCAGGCCAAATCCGAAAGCCAGGAGCTTCTTCCAGGTCTCCCATGTGAGCGCAGGGGCCCAAGGACCTAGGCCATCTTCTGCTGCTTTCCCAGGTGCGTTAGCAGGGAGCTGGATCAGAAGTGGAGCAGCCAGGACTCAAACTGGTGCCCATATGGGATGCTAGCACTGCAGCCAGATGTTTAACCTGCTGCACCACAGTGCCACCAGCCCCTCTCACTCTTTCAAATCAATAGATGTTTTTGTTTTGTTTTGAGATCTGATGTTTGTTTTGTTGCAAAAATATTTTTAAACCTTTTGCATAGTTCTTTCAAAATATAAATTTTTTATGAACTTTCAGAGATCCTTTATATATATGATTTCAAAAATATTTTTGTACCAAACATCTTTTAATTTCATTTTCTGTGAACTTTTAAAATATATATTTACACTTTTTTATGAATTTGAGAGAGAGAGATCTCATCTGCTGGTTTATTCCCCAAATGCCTATAACAGCCAGGGCTGGGTCAAGCCAAAGCCAGGAGCCAGGAATTCAATCCGTGTCTCCCACACGAGTGGCAGGGGCCCAAGTCCTTGAACCGTGGCCTGCTGCCTCTGCCTGTGTGCTGTATCGCGAAGCTGGACTCTGAGGAGGAGAGCTGGAACTTGGTCTCCGTCACTCTGACATGGGCTGGAGTGTCCCAGGCATCGTTCTAACCAGTCCATCAAATACATGTGGTATACACGCAACTGAATTATTTCACAAAGGCTCCAAGACTATTTAATGGAAAGAGGGCACCCTGCAGCAAATAATTGGAGAACTGGAAAAAATATATAAGAAAAGAAAAGAAATTTGGTAGCTGTTTAATAACACAAAGATTAATCCAGGATTGATCATGGCCATGAGCTAACCGTTTAAAGCTTCTAGAAAAGTTTAGAAGTATTTAAGAATATTCTTGCAGCCTCGGAGTTGTGTAAAGATTTCTGAGAAAGGGTATAAAAAGCACTAACCTTCCAAATTTAAGCGTGCGCGTTAGAAAAGACACCACTTAGAAAGTACAAAGACCCGCTCTGTACTGGGAGAAAATATTCCTAGTAATAGATCTGCATTTACCTTCTTGCTAAGTAGGTTGGGGATTAACTGGACAGGAACACAATACAAAGGCAATCTTCAAAACTCATAGAACTCTCTGTAAGATCTGTCTGCAAATTTTACTGCAATTAAAAGCAATAGGGTCTCTGCTCCCCTCCATAAAACTGCTTTGCCTAAAATCCCACATAGGGTGTAGTTTTTTTGTTTGTTTGTTTGGTTTTTTTTTTTGACAGGCAGAGTGGACAGTGAGAGAGAGAGACAGAGAGAAAGGTCTTCCTTTGCCGTTGGTTCACCCTCCAATGGCCGCCGCGGCGCACCGCGCTCATCCGATGGCAGGAGCCAGGTGCCAGGTGCTTCTCCTGGTCTCCCATGGGGTGCAGGGCCCAAGCACCTGGGCCATCCTCCACTGCACTCCCGGGCCACAGCAGAGAGCTGGCCTGGAAGAGGGGCAACCGGGACAGAATCCGGCGCCCCAACCGGGACTAGAACCCGGTGTGCCAGCGCCGCAAGGCAGAGGATTAGCCTGTTGAGCCACGGCGCCGGCCA
>CM027403.1:6720978-6772488 GCA_015711505.1 Sylvilagus bachmani | reverse complement strand
CAGGTGCTTCTCCTGGTCTCCCATGGGGTGCAGGGCCCAAGCACCTGGGCCATCCTCCACTGCACTCCCGGGCCACAGCAGAGAGCTGGCCTGGAAGAGGGGCAACCGGGACAGAATCCGGCGCCCCAACCGGGACTAGAACCCGGTGTGCCAGCGCCGCAAGGCAGAGGATTAGCCTGTTGAGCCACGGCGCCGGCCAGGGTGTAGTTTTGTAACCATGTGTTACCATCCCCCACGGATCACACCAGCTCAGGGACAACTGTCTGAATGTGCCATACACACTGAGGGGTTCCCCCCTTTCGGGCACCTCATCTCACCTAAGGAACATCTTTTTATAGGGGTCTGCTCTGCCTATTATTTTATCCATGTTTCTTCCTACCACGAAGAAGACACTTCCCTTATTGTTATCTTTTTTAACAAAGTATGTTTTCTGTGTTGGTTATGTTTTGGCGGATACCGATAGTGTGCAAGTGTTAGTATCTAGCTAGAGTTTATACGGCAGTATTTTCAATTTTTGTGTAACTTTGAGTTATGTGTGTTTTCTGTAAATAGCATAAAACTGAATTTTATTTGCTTTTAAGTGAATCTGAGACCCTTCATTTTTCACTCTCTGGATTTGACCCATTCATTCCTACTGCAATAATGAATACATTTAGTATGATTCCTGTTAGTTTGGTGTGTGGACCCAACTACCGTTCTTTTTTTTTTAACCTTTCAAGTGCTCTTGTTCATTTTCCTTTCCTTATCTTCCTTCTCCCTGCAATCCTAGTATGTCTCCCCTCATCCTTTCCACCCTTCCCTTTTCCATATTTTTGCAGTTTGAAAGTTATTTGTGGGGCCAGTGCTGTGGCGTAGTGGGTAAAGTTGCCACCTGCAGTGCCAGCATCCCATATTAGCGCTGGTTCAAGTCCTGGCTGCTCCACTTCTGATCCAGCTCTCTGCTGTGGCCTGGGAAAGCAGTAGAAGATGGCCCAAGTCCGTGGGCCCCTGCACCTGCATGGGAGACCTGGAAGAAGCTTCTGGTTCCTGGCTTCAAATCGGTGCAGCTCCGACCATTGTGGCCACCTGGGGAGTGAACCAGCAGATGGAAGACCTCTCTCTCTCTCTCTGTCTCTCCTTCTCTCTGTAACTCTGTCTTTCAAATAAATAAAAATAAATCTTCAAAATAAAGTGATTTGTCGTATTACCTGTCTTCACACTGGCCCCCTTACAGACTGTTGTCAGCACTGCCATCCCTATTTCCTGCCGCTCTTGTAACCAGAATGGTTAAGGGTTTGAATACTTCAGTTGCCCTGTTTGCCTACACATTACATTTTCTTAGTGAAAAGCATGTAAGTTGGAATTGGAGATTTTTAGCATTTTTAAGCAATGTTCTGTTTTTAGAGAAATGGTTTTTTTAAAATTATATATATATATATATATTTATATATATAGTTACAGTGTGAGAGGGAGAGACAGTGAGAGAGAAAAAGATCTTCCATCCGCTGGTTCACTCCTCAAATGGCTGCAATGGCCAGGCTGAAGCCAGGAGCCTGGAACTCCAGCTGGGTCTCCCACATTGGTAGCAGTGGCCCAAGCACTCAGACCATTTTCCACTGCTTTCCCAGGCATATCACCAGGGAGCTAGATCAGAACTGGAGCAGCCAGGACTCGAACAGGCTCAAAAGAGATCCCAGCATCACAGGTGGTGCCATATCACCAGCCCTGAGAACTTGAATCTTGAGTTGTATTTTGTTTTCAAGTCATAGAAAATAATAATTGCACAATGTTTCCTGGTTTCTTTACATTACTACTTCTTCTTCTGTTTTTATTTGACAGGTAGAGTTATATACAGGAAGAGAGAAAAGTCTTCCTCCTGTTGGTTCACTCCCCAAATGGCCACTACGGCTGGCGCTGCACCAATCCGAAGCCAGGAGTTTCTTCCTGGTCTCCCATGGGGTGCAGGGCCCAAGCACTTGGGCCATCCTCCACTGCCCTCCCGGGCCACAGCAGAGAGCTGGCCTGGAAGAGGGGCAACCGGGACAGAATCCGGTACCCATATGGGATGCCGGTACCGCAGGCTGAGGATTAACCAAGTGAGCCACGGTGCCGGCCCTCCATTACTTCTTAAATTCCCTGTTGACATTTCCCCCGACCTTTTTGTTGTTTAGCGTTACTGTTAGAGGAAGAGAAACTGAATAATTTCCTATGTGCTAGTTCACTCCCCAGACACACTCAATAGCTGGGGCTGGGGTGGGGCTGAAAGACAGGAGCCAGGAGCTGGGAACTCAGTCCAGGTCTCCCTCATAGGGGTGGCAAGAACCCAAATACTTGAGCCATCACCAGTGCCTCCCAAGATCTTCATTGGCTGGAAGTTGAAGTCAGGAACCTGGAATAGAACCCAGGTATTCCAATGTGAATGGGAGGTTGAGATCTTAACCTGTGGGCCAAACACCTGCTTCCTCTTTATTTTAAATTTTTTGTTAAGATTTTTTTTGTTTATTTGAAAGGCAGAGTGAGAGAGAGAGAGAGAGAGGAGAGAGAGGGGGAGAGAGAGAGAAGAGAGAGAAGAGAGGAGAGGGGAGAGGAGAGGAAGAGAGGAAAAGAGAGAGAGGTCTTCCATTCATTGGTTCACTCCCCAAATGGCCGCAATGGCCAGAGCTGCGCCAATCTGAAGCCAGGAGCCAGGATCCTCCAGGTCTTCCCACGCAGGTGCAGGGGCCCAAGGACTTGGGCCATCTTCCTCTACTTTCCCAGGCCATAGCAGAGAGCTGGATCAGAAGAGGAGCAGCCAGGACTCGAACTGGTGCCCATATGGGACACAGATAATGCAGGTGGTGGCTTTACTCGCTGCGCCACAGCGCTGGCCCTGAAACATTTTTGTCAGTAACCTGTTTTGCCCTTTGACCTTCTCTCCCTTCTTTTCTTTGTTTCTCCATGTCTTCTTTGATACCTGGGTAACTTTAATCTTGGCAGAAATCCCAGTAAGATATATCTGCCATGGCTTTTCCAGCCCAGCTCCTACTAAGCTTTCAAGGGACTCCAGTATCCCTCTTCCTTGTCTCTTTTCTTTTCCTTAAGGTTCATTACTTGCTGTGAACTGTGTTCTGGGAGTTCTCTGCTTTCAGTGATTCAACACAAGAGTTGAGGTTTATTTGTGGAATCAGCCTGGGCCAGGTGGAAGCCAGGAGTCAGGGACTCCATCTGGATCTCCCACGTGGGCTGCAGGGACCCAAGTACTTGAACCACATCTGCCACCTCCAAGGATGCACAGTAGCAGGAAGCTGGATTGGAAGTGGAGCTTCTGGGACCTGACCCAGCATTCCGATATGGGATGCAGACATCCCAAATGATGAGGGAGAGGGAGGTCTTCCATCCACTGCTTCACTCCCCAAATGGCCACAATGCCCAGGACTGAGCCAGGCCTAAGCCAGAAGCCAGGAGCTTCTTCCAGGTCTCCCATATGGGACCTGGGAATACTTGGGCCATCTTCCACTGCTTTCCCAGACACACTATCAGGGAGTTGAATCAGAATTGGAGCAGCTGGGGTTTGAACCGGTCCCATATGGGATGCCAGCGCTGCAGGCTGCGCTTGATCTGCTCTACCAGAGCGCCGGGCCCGGCCTTAACCTCCTTGGACTTGACGAGGACCTTGACAGCCTGCACAGCTGCACTCCCAGCCTTGGGGCTGTTGCCTGTGTCTTCTTCATACCCCCGTGCTTCTTGGCAAAGAGCATGCTCCTCAGGCACTTATGGACGACCCCTTAAGCGATTCCTATCCTTGTGGTAGGGGTTTCTTGATGCTATTTCTGGCGGAGTGTGTTTTGTGGTTCATGGACTTGGCCATGTCCATCCCATGATCCCCAGCTCCCCTAAAACCGATCTCCAGTTCGTCTCTCTGAGGATACTCATGATTTTTTTTTTATTTTTTGGAAGTTTTATCTGGTTTCCTTGGAAAAATACTTCCGTCAAGCTTTGGTTCCTGTTCATGCCGTTGACATTCCTCAGACGCCTGGTGATTCTTGGATGTGTGCTTTTATTTAGGGGAGGAATTTGCATTTCAGTAATTTTAGGCTGAAGGTCATTCCCTTAGCAAGTTGGAAATTATTGGTTTCCTGGAAATCGATGTAGGTTCGAGGTTCGTGCAAGAAAAAGCAAGGAAGTTGTACATGAAGTTGGGCATCGCACAGCAGTAAGGGGTAACCCTGTCTCTGGGTACAGGGCCCCACCGGTCTTGCCAGCTGCGATTTATACATGATGTCACGTGATCCCGTATCTGTCACCTCAAAGCTTGGGATTCTGTCTTTCACACCAGGACTCATAATTAGTCCAGAAGAAGGTACTCTTAGCATATATAATGAAATAATGCGTACGCATAGTCCCCTAGTTGGTAACCATAGAAACAGGAATTTGGGGGGCTGGGAGGGCTACCATTTATTGAAGGAATGGGGTTCCAGCCAGTGACTTGTCACTGGGGTGGACTGGTGTGGTGTCGGCTGTAACAAAGGGTGGTCATTCCCCTTTCCCCCTTATCCATGGGCTTCTCCATGGAGCATCTCAATTGCCAGCAACCACCAGCCTTGTGCTGCGGGGCTGCTATTAAGTGAACTAGGCGACAGGTGGTCCAGTAACTGAGACAGCTACTGGGTACCAATGGGTAGTGTACAGAGGATGATGCCCTGGACGACAAAGGGACACCAATGGCCCCTGGCAGCATGGAGTAGGACAGTGCAAGATCGCATCCTGCTTCTCAGAATGACACCCACTTTGAAACTTACAAGACTTGTTAGTCTCCAGGATTTCCCACTGGATATTTGTATACTACAGTTGAGCACAGGTAAGTGAAACCGCAGAAAACAAGCAACTGAGCAAAGGGGATTCCTGCCCCCACAAAGTTAGTGGCTTCCAATGACATGGGTTTGCTCTCTTACAAGACTGGAGGCCAGGGGTCCCTAAATCAAGGCGCTGGCAGGGCTGTGGCCTTTCTGGAGGTCCCTGCTTCACGTTCAAAGCCAGGCGCTCAGGCTCCAGACCTCCGTCTCTCTGTCCCTGACCCCTGCGGCTGTCACGCCTCGCCTTCTCAGAGTTAACCCCTCCTGCCTCTTTCATGTATGCTAAGCCCACTCAGCATCATCTAGGACGAGCTCATCTCGTCTCGAGATCCTTCACTAAGTCAAGTCTGCAGTACATGTAAGGTGACACAGTCACCGGTTCCAAGGGTTAGGAGTGGATGTTTCTGGGGGACCCCTGCTCAGTCTAGAGTGTCTGGGGTTGGTGAAACCCAGCTGCGGGCAGTCCCAGAATCAGTGAGGAGGAGGCTCCAGGTTTGGTGTGGCCTCTGACTGTGCCCCGCTCTTCCCCTAGCCCCAAGCTTCTCCCCACTGTCGGCCTACCTGCTGCACCTGCTGGCTGTCCTTTCTGCTCCTGCGCACAAACATCGCAAAGTCACGAAATCACGTTACAGGGATGCAGAAGGCACAGCTCCGAGGATGGCTGCCCGCATTTACACGGAGTCTGGTCAGAGAGGGTGTAGCAAGGAGGCGGGTTCTTTACAGATTCCACGTACCAGGCACGGCTACCTATGCTGTGCAGTGGAAATGCCTCTGCTGACCTGAGCTACGTTTATGTTAGATCTGCATTTTACCCAGGGTCGTCTCTTTAGATCATGATGGAAAGCGCCCGTGTCTGATGAGAGGTGAGGTGTCTGATGAGCACCACGTGTGACCCACGTGCACTAGCTGGGCTTGCGCTGCGTGGCACATCCTGTTTTTCCACGCTCCCCGCTCTGTAGAGATTCACAGATGCCTCTTTCCCAAGCAGAGAACTCTGATGATAGAGCCCACGCTTAACACATTCAGCCTGAGCCGATCATAGCATTAGGGCCTTAGTAGCAGGAGGGCCTATCCTTTCTCTACCAATTGTGACAGGCAGAGCTCACATCTGCCGGTTCATTCCCCAAAGGCCTACAACAGCTGGGGCTGGGCCAGGTCAAAGCTACTCACTGTGGACTTAAGCCAGGTCTCCTCCCTGGGTGGCAGGAACCTCGTTTCTTGAGCCATCGCGGCTACCTCCCTGGTCTGTATTAGCAGGAAGGTGGATTCGGGAGAGCACTGAACTCCGGTTACTCCAGAGCAGGACACAGATATTTAAAAAATTTATTTGAAAGGCAGAGTTAGAGACAGGGAGATCTTTCATCTACTGATTCACCCCACCCCCACCCCGGATGGACACAAGAGCCAGGACTGGGCCAGGCTGAAACCAAGAGGCCAGAACTCCATGGGGGTCTGCCACATAGGTGGTAGGAGCCCAAGCACTCAGGCCATCATCCACTGCTTTCCCAGGCACATTAGCAGGGAGCCGGATGGAAAGTGGAGCAGCCGGGACTCGAACCAGCGCCCATATGGGATTGCCGGTGCCGCAGGCAGCTGAAATCGCTGCATCACAATGCAGCCACTGATGCACTTTTTTTTCTTTTCAACTCTGAGATACTTCAGAAAATAGAGAACCTGTGCGGTGCCCACTGTACCACGGAGGTAACTTAAGTGTCAGACCCCTTGGGCTCTTGGGAAGTTTCTGTGTTGTCACAAGAGTAAACATTACCGTTGGGCGTGTTTGAAATTTCATCTAACTGGCCCGATTCGGCACTTGCCATTTTGTAGCTTGATGTTGCGTCTGATGGTTTATTCACCAGGATGCATATGGCTCCGGTTCATTCATGTAACACACAGCTTCGATCTGTCCCATTGTCCATGCAAGTCACGTTTTATCCACTTGTTGTCTTCCAGAGAGGCACTCACACACTTCCCAGTGTTGTGCTAATTTAAAAAAATGCAAACAATCACAACCACAAAAACCCTGCATTTTGGAGTGCGTCTGTGTAAGTACGTGTGTCTTCCAGGTTAATTTCTGCAAAGGTTACCTTCTCCTTTTTTTCCCCTTAAGTTTCCTCCATCAAGTGTCTCCTAACCCTTTGAGCTAAACTGCCAAGTCTTCAAGCAAGAAGTTTTATCGCTAAGTAACACCTTGGTATATCTTCATGGATTTTGATTAAGGATGCTCTATATATCCCCTGCCTTGCCTTTTAGTTCCAAAATCTCAAAAAGATCCATCTTGATTTAATCTCACATTTGTCACTTCGTTTTTTCGTTTTTAAACTAGTGCTGGTAATGTTTAGGAGGGGGAGATACTATTTCTTTTCATTATTAATTGATTGTTGAAATGTTTTGTTTATTGTATTTGAAAGGCAGAGAGCGTTCCCATCTACCAGTTCACTCTCCAACTGCCCACAACAGCCAGAGCTGAACCAGGCTACAGCTGAAAGCTGGCAGCTCAGTCTGGGCCTTGCAGGTAGGTGGCAGGGACCTGACTACTGGAGCCATCGCCTGCTGCCCCCCAGAGCGCGCATTAGCAGGAATCTGGAATCCGAAGCGGAGCCAGGACTTGAACCCAGGCACTCTGATATGGAACGTGGCCATCCCAGCTGACGTCTTAGCCGCTCGGCTGAACACCTGCTCCTGTTACTAATTTCTAAGTAAGAATACTGCGGTCAACAATGTGTGGGATGTGGGGACCATGCCTCAGCGCTCAACGTAATTGTTATGTCCCTCTTCACTGCATCTATTTCCTTATAGGCACAATTTATTCTCTAGTTGTGGTTAGCGTGTGTGATTACGTCACTACAAGTTCAGTGCTGAGGAACCTTTCGTCTGCACCCCAGCCTGAGCACCCACCGTCTCCCATTGCGGAATACGCTTCTCGCTCACTGGCTGCCTCCTCTTATGCCCTAATCTCCACCACATATTCACTGTTTCTTGAGGATGCAGATCATCTCTAATAATGTCCCTCGGAGCCAGGATTCTCCAGGGTCTTGTGCCACCCTTGAAACGCAAACTCCTTTCCACAACCCTGTTATTTAGGGTACAGGATGGAGCGAAGCGAGCAAGGATCCCAGAGAATTTACTTCTCCTGCAAGTTACATGGTGTTTTAGTTGTGTGTGTGTGTGTGTGTGTGTGTGTGTGTGTGTGCCTTCAGGCATTTCTGTTTTGTTCGGTCAACATTAGATACTCATGTTTACCAATTGTTTTTTTGCCCTATTTCAAGCTTTTCTTTTGCTTGAAATTGATTTTTAAAAGATTTTATTTATTTATTTATTCGAGTGGTAGAGTTACAGACAGAGAGAGGGAGAGGCAGAGAGAGAGGTCTTCTGTCCACTGCTCACTCCCCAAATGGCTGCCACAGCCGGAGCTGCGCGGATCTGAAGCCAGAAACCAGGAGCTCCTTCCAGCTCTCTCAAGCACTTGGGCCACCTTCAACGGCTTTGCCAGGACATTAGTAGGGAGCTGGATCAGAGTGGAGCAGCCGGGACTCGAACCGACGCTCATATGTGGTGCTGGCGCTGTGGTTGGAGGCTTAGCCTACTATGCCACAGTGCCAGCCCATGAAATTATTTCTTTAAAACATCTTATAGTAAGAGTCTTGGATGTAAATTCTCAGTTTTAATTTTTATCCAGAAAAGTCTTAATTTCACACTTAATAATTTTTATAGATTACATACTATAATACAAATTATATATTATAAATGTATACATTATATATTTATTTTATGAATAATAATGTTTATGATATAGGCTTATAATATAAATATATGTTTAATATATATTAATATATTATACAATATATGTATAATATGTTATATAATATACTAATTATCAATATATAAATATGTAATTTATACATATATAAATTATATATAATATAAATAGCAGGTAAAGCCTGCAATACTGGCATCCCATATGGGTACCCATTTAAGTCCCAGCTGCTCCACTTCAATCCATCTCCCTGCGAATGGCTTGAAGAAAGTGGTGGAAGATGGCCCAGGTGTTTGGCCTCTGCCACCCAGAGAGCACACCCAGATGAAACTCCTGGCCCCCAGTTTAGGCCTGGCCCAGCCCTGGCTGTTTTAGCCATCCAGGAATGAGTAAGCAGATGGGACATCTCTCTATATATAACTTCTCTGTCTCTCTAACTCTGCCTTTCAAAATAAATAAATAAATCTTTAAATAATAATATATAATTTATAATCTATAATTTATGTTACAAATCATATTATCTGTAATTATAAATTCACATGAATTATATCAAATTCATGTCATAAATGATATAATTTTATATTTTGTAAAATTATGTGCTATAAATATATATTTTATTTATATTCATATATAATTACAAATAGAATATGTAATATATAAATATATAATATAAATTATACTATATGTGATTCTATTTATAATAAATATAACTTATATTATGCAATTCATATGACATTTTATATATGATTATAAATCATAAATTCTTATAAACTGCTACAAATTTATACATTATAAATTATATGTTTATATATTATGAATTATAATGTAATAAATACCTTTTATAGATTATAAATGTGTATAATTTATAAAATAGCATTTTATGTATTGAAATATTTCTATTTTATAGGCTATGACGTGGATATGTTATTCCATTGCATTCTGATACCTCGCGTCTATTGAGAAGTCAGCTTTCGGTCTACCTCCCCCTCTCTGTATGTTACATGTCCATCCCTGCTGCCTTCCAGGTTCTGAGACCAGCGGTTCAGACGCCACCCGGACACTGCCTCCCCCATCAGAGCGCCTGGGGTCAGGGCTCAGCTCTGCTCCCACTCCAGCGTCCTGGGAGTCAGCGGTGATGGTGCAGCGAGTTGAGGCCCGGATGACGTGCCAGGTTCCTGGCTTTGGCCTGGCCCACCCGAGCTATTGTGGTACTTGGGGAGCTCTATCCGTCTTTATCTCTCCACCTTTCAAATACAATAAAAATAAATTAAAAAAACTTTTAAAAAATATTGTAAAGAAAAGTCCTTGTCTTTCCTCTTGTGTAGATGTGCCGTGATGTCTCCAAGGAGGAGCTTTCTACTTATCCTGCTGGAAGTAGTTATTCAGGACTTCCAGGGTGTACTGTAAACTCAACGGTTTGTCCAGGATTGGGGTTTGGTCCCATGGGTAGTCTGCTTAATTGTCACTCACGTGGGTACCACATGTTTCCACCCTCTACCCAGTCTCAAACTTAAGACAGGAGGGTTTCCTCGCTCTCTACCTCCGTTGACTGGCTATTTCCTACCCGTCTTTTCTGCAGGAGTCCCAGCCCTATGCAAGTGTCTCTTCTAGAATCTTCTCCATGGCAGCGGCAGGGAGCGGGGGATGTCCCCTCAGCTTTGTCTCTTTTCCCCCGAGCACCACCGTGTAGCCATCAGAACAAAATGTTAGCCCTTTGGGAGGTGCCTTCAGGACCTCAGTTGCATTTTTCTGTAGGAATGGATGTGTCTTCCGTTCTAAAGTTCTGTATGGACTTAATTACGAAAGGTTCCTGAAGGTACTGCCCCTCTTTCCTTTGCTTTATTGGAGCTTTGTATTCCCGAAACAGTCGATTTGCACACATCCAGCGGCTTTAGGTAGTTTATTCTGAACTTGGAGTATCAGATCTGTACCTAAACAGGCGAGGGAATGTAGATGGTAAAAGACAAAACGCAGGAAGTCAGACTTCGCGACTTCACTGGACAGAAATGTCAGCTTTTCTGTGTGCAAAGCCACACTGGTTTCTGGTGATCAGAGGACGGAAGGATGATTCCACACTCGGTGTCCTAGTAAACCTTCCAGAACCATTGGTTCCATCACAGCAGTAACTGATCACGCCAGTAACAGATGGCCCAGGGCATCTCCCCTGTCAGACGTTAGACATCCCCAGGACTTCTATCAATTCTATCAACTCACTGTTTAACAATGTTTATGGGGTGCAGTGTGGTGATTTCATACTTGCATTTGATATGTGATGATCAAATCAGATTAGTTAGCTCTCCCACCTCAAACATCAGAAATGTTTTATTAACACGTAATAATAGTACATGTTCATGGGGTACACTATGATATTTCAATAATTCTAAACAATTTGTAGTGATAAAATCAGGGTACTAATATTTCCCCCTGCTATTACTTGACTTTTGGAACTTCATGCCCCTCCCCTTTGTTGAAAGGCTCTCTAGGAAGGAGTACGGCATTCCAGAAACATGGGCAAGGTGACAGGTTTTGGCATCTTGCCCTTGACCTTTCACCCCATCTGTGATGAAGGCCCAGAGTCAGTTTTAGGGTTTTCTTCCTAAACGAAATGGGAACATTAATAAAAAAAAATACCGTGCACCCATGGTTTTGTGCCAAGAACATTTGTCTGAGTTCTGCAGGAGGAAGTGCAGAGTTCACTTCCAAGGTCATTCGTGGAAGCAGGGTTGGTGCCCCCTCTGCTAATGAGGGTAATCTGTTTTATTGAATATCAGTGTAGAGAAAGGTGATTGATACGTAATTCATGTACCTCCTCTGCCTTTATGGGTTTCCCATTTGTTGCTCACCGAGGCTGGGCTTAGAATTTCCACTAGCAATTGTGGGTTTCTCCGTTTCTCACTTTAGTTCCACCAACCTTTGCTTTATGTATTTTAGAGACAGGTACCTACACATTCAGGATTCTGTCTTCCTGAATAATCGGCCCTTTTATCGTTGTGGGGCGTTTCACTTTCTGCTAAATCTTTTTTTCTTGAAGTCTGCTTTGATATCACAGACGCACCAGTCTCTGTTACATGGAATATCTTTTCCATCCTTTTCCCTTCAGTCCATCGTTGCATCTATATTTCCACAAACGTGTCTCTTGGGGACAGCACATACTTGTGTTTTGTTTTTGTTTTTGCAGTCAAATTTGATGATCTCTTGTAGTTAGACTACTTTGGTGTTTTTGCATTTCATACACATACTGATGTATTTGTATAAATGTCTACCATTTTGTGATCTGTTTTTATTTTTCCTGTTTTCTTGTTTGTTTGTTTTCTTTGATCCTCTTTCATAGCTCCAAAATACCTCTTGACAAATAGGATCACGGGTTGTACAACCACAGTGCCACCTCTTGAGCATTTTGCTTGAATTGTATCAGTATGACTGGCTCATCTACCCAGGCTAAACCCAGTTTTGCAAATAAAGACAAGTGTCTTTTATTCTCTTCCATCTTCTTCTTCTTTTTTTTTAATTTAAAGATTTATTTATTTGAAAGATGGAGTTACAGAGAATCCGCAATCTGCTGGTTCAAATTCCAAATGGCCATGACTGGGGCTGGCCTACGCCAAAGGCGGGCCAGGCCGAAACCGGAAGTCAGGAACTCCATCCAGGTCTCCCATGTGGATGGCAGAGACCCAAGCACCCAGGCCATCCTCCAGTATTTTCCCAAGCACATTAGCAGGCAGCTGGATCTGAAGTAGAGCAGCCCGGTCTTGAACCCAGGCTCCTATGGCTGCCAGTGTCGCAGGCACCACAAGGCCAGCCCCATCTCCTTCCATTTCTTCATTAATACCTGGGTACCAGAGTCACCTTACCATCAGCATCACATGACTACAGTTTACCTATTTTGCTTTTATTTTGTTCTTTCGCATGGGACTCAGTCCCAGGTTCTTTTTAAGTCTCTGTCGTTTGAACAAGGTTTCTTTCAAGTCTGAGCCACGTGTAGAGTCTTAAAATTAACACTGGTCTCCCTTAAGATGGTAAAACCCTACCTTTCCTCCTTGAGGGCGCTTGCTATGGTATTTAAAGCCAGGCCCCATCTCCAGTCTCTCGAAAAGCAGAAATGTGCAAAAAATCAGAATCCTGGGGCATGTAGCTTTCCTGAGGCAAGGATCTGTCTCAGCTTCGGACGGGGGTAAACACACGCGGGCTGCTTGCCTGGTGTGTGCGCCCAGACTCATGTGGCTTCTTCCATATCCTGTTTCTTCGTGATGCAGTGAGTTCTTCCCTAAAGAGAATTATTGCTCGGGTGTAAACGTTAAAGCAGAAAGCTAAGACACGATCTTCAGAGCAATTCCCAGCATGTTTTTCAGCTCAGCACCCCCAGAAGTACAAGTAAGGGTTTTTTCTCCAATAACAACAACAACAGAAACCCCTTAAACTGCAAAAAAAATTAAATGTTTTATAATTAAGGAAATATTTTAAGCAAAGCCCAGCTGTCCATGTCAATGCTGATGCCGCATCCTGCTTAAACTTGCTTTGGATTGAAAAGGCTCCAGGGAAATGCCTCCAAGTTGAATCAAAACTTAGGCTTTTCATCATTTTGCCTCCAGGCTCCTGAGTAGAGGTGCACTGGAGTTGGCTAGTAATTATCATATGGGCAGTAGGTTTGAGTAGCCAATTACAATTTAGCCAGTGTCATCCTGGTCATTGTGTGAGTTCACAAATTTCTGGCAAGAATTGATTGGAAAATACTACAATGAAACTCATTTTTTTAAGATTTGTTTATTTATTTGAAAGAGCTACAGAGAAAGAGGGAGACAGAGAGAGAGAGAGAGAGAGAGAGAGAGAGAGAGAGAGAGAGGTCTTCTATCTACTGATTCACTCCCTAGATGGCCATAAACACCATGGCTGGGACAGGCCAAAGCTAGGAGCCAGAACTTCTTCTAGGTCTCCCATGTGGATGCAGGGGCCCAAACATTTGGGTCATCTTCTGCTGCTTGTCCCAGGCCATTAGCAGGGAATTGAATCAGAAGAGGAGCAGCTGGGACATGAACTAGTGCCCATATGAGATGCCAGCGCCACAGATGGTGGCTTTACCTGCTATGCCACAACTCCGGGCCCTACAATGAAATTTAATGATATTTATTTGTAAGTAAATTTAGGTAAAATTTATTTTTAATTAAAAGACAATATGGATTTATTTTTAAGCCACATAATAATGTAGTCATTTTTGGGACCTTAAAAATTTAGACAACCACGGAGTATGAAAGTGTTTACCTATCTCTGATGCTCATTCATCATCTCCAGGGCTCCCCCCAAAAGAAATACCAAAAAAAAAAAAAAGATTTGGAAGACAAAATAAGACAAATGTTGAATTCAGGACCAATGTCAACCACAATATACAAACGTCGTAGAATTCCTGCTGTGTGCATTGTGGCTTAGACCAGGTGACAGAAGACGCGACAGTTATGGTCTCTTCCTTTCTGAGTAACAGTGCAGTGTTTTGCTAAGCCAGAGAAGAACATTCAGGCAGGGGTGCAACGTGGGGAAGACAGCACTGCTGGGGCCGGGTCAGGGAGCTGGTGGGTCATGTGGTCCCAACTTCCTGTGGGGACTGTGGGGAAGCAAAAGTCTATAAATGGTGATGAGGTGGGGACATTTTTCTATTTTCTAGTGGCTTCTTCAAAGACTGTGGCTTTTTCCTACTTAGGGATGACCTTAATCTTCAAGGGCTGATTATTATAAAAAATAGAATGGGGCTGGCACTGTGGCACAGTGGGTTAATCCTCCGCCTGCAGCGCCGGCATCTCATATGGTGCCAGTTCGAGTCCTGGCTGTTCCACTTCCAATCCAGCTCTCTGCTGTGGCCTGGGAAAGCAGTTGAAGATGGCCCAAGTGCTTGGACACCTGCACCCATGTGGGAGACCCAGAAGAGGCTCCTGGCTCCTGGCTTCAGATCAGCCCAGCTCTGACTGTTGCAACCATTTGGGGAGTGAACCAGTGGATAGAAGATCTCTCTCTCTCTGTCTCTCCCTCTCACTGTCTGTAAATATATCTCTCAAATAAATAAAAATAAAATCTTTTTAAAATATTTATTTTATTTATTGTAAAGACAGAGTTACAGAGAGAGGTAGAGACAGAGAGAGAGGTCTTCCATCCAATGGTTCACTCCCCAAATGACTGCAACGGCCAGAGCTGGGCTGATTCGAAGCCAGGAGCCAGGAGCTTCTTCTGGGTCTCCCACACGGGTGCAGGGGCCCAAGCACTTGGGCTATCTTCTACTACTTTCCCAGGCCACAGCACAGAGCTGGATCAGAAATGGAGCAGCTGGGACTCGTACTGGGGCCATATGAGATGCCGGCGCTGCAGGCCACGGCTTTAACCCACTGTGCCACAGTGCCAGCCCCTAAAAATAAAAAATATTTTAAAAAAAAGGAGACCAGGAAAGAAACCGAGTCAAACTCACTAGGTGCTATTTCCTCAACTTTGGACCAACCAGGAGTAGCAGGAAAGCTAGAAATACCATCATCAAACAGTGAACTAAGTTTCATTCAGGCATTTTTTTCTGAAAATCGTTAGAATTCCTATTAACCTCGCTTGTTAACCTTAATCACCTAGCTTTTACTGCAGGGTAACACATCGAGGTCACAGTGCTGTCTCCTTTGATGCTGTTGTTAGGCCTGCAAGATGTCATACTACCAAGAACACGATGATTGCAAACCAAACGACAGAAGCATCACAGATAGAAGTAGAGGGGCACAGTGGGTTAAGCTGCCGTTCACAACAATCACCCCATATCTGAGTGTTGGCTGGAGTCCCAGCTGCTGTACTGGCAATCCAGCTCTCTCTAGTATGCCTGGGAAGGCAGCAGAAGATGGCCCAAGCACTTGGGATCCTGCCACCCATGGGGAAGACCAGGATTGAGCTCCTGTCTCCTAGCTTCATCCTGGCCCAACCCTGGCTGTTGAAATCATTGGGTAGTAAACCAGTAGACGGAAGATAAAACCAGCCTCCCGCAATAGGTGTGTCTACGTGAGTGTTTTTCGGCTAAACATGATACTGACGATTTTAGGAACGTTCCCTCCTCCCTTCCTGTGTGCTGACAGGGGCCTTCTGTATGCTGACACGATGAGCGTCTATCTGGGGATGACAGGGTTAATATGATGGACACAGCTAGGGTCCCCCATTCAGCCGAGGGTGGACAGCCCTTGGACTGTTCTATGAGAAACAAATCAAACTTGGTTTGGTTTAAGTCACTTTCAGGTCTCTCGTATGCATCCAAACTGAAATCCTAACTAATCCTTGAACATCAAATTTTGGCACGGTACAGCTAAGCCAAGGCAGGAAGTGGTCTCTCCTTGTCAGAAAGAGAGTACAGGGAAACAGATCTCACGTGCACTAATTCAGTCCCCAAATGTCTGCAAGAGCTGGGGCTGCATGGGGCTGAAACTGGCAGCAAGGAACTCCATCCTTGTCTCGCACACGGGTAGCAGGGATCAACCGCTCAACTCATCACTGCTACCTCCAGGGTCTGGATCTTCCAGCAAACTGGAGTCAGGAGCAGCACCGGGACTCAAAGCCAGGTACCAAAGCATCCCAAGCAGTGTCTTAGCCATTTGGCAAAATGCCCACGCCAATCCCCTCTTCTTGCTCCTACACAATAGAATGTGGCCAAGGCGATGACAGGTGGCTCCCACGGTAATGTCACGTTATAGGACTTGGTCCTGGTAGCCGGCTGGCTCTAGAGACTCTCTTTCCCTCCCCAGCTGTGGAGACGCTGCCAGACCTCCTAAAGCCACAAGGAGCCAATAGCTGCCAACTGGCCTTGGGAAGCGGATCATTCTCTAGTTGAGCTTCTAGGCGAAGCCCCATCCTGGCGACAATTTGCTGCGGCCTTGTAAGCTCCCCCCCACGCAGAAACCGCGAGGCCCTAAGTGTGTGTTGGTTCCAGCTCTTAACATTGGAGGCGATTTCTCAACGCACAGAGTACAAGTGGTCGGGGTACTAACCACAGGTGGCTTTTTAGCTGCCCTGTGCCTGATTTCGGGGTGGGAAATTGCAGGAGCAATTGGCCCCCTAGAAGAGAAAGGGAACTTTATCCACATGCTAAACATTCCAAGTTCGGGAGAAAAGTAAGAAGGCATAGAGTCAATGTCAAAGATAAATGAAACACGAACTGTTCTGGAAACCAGGGAGATTGGGGATGACAGGAAAGGACTCGTGGGCTGCGGAGACCGCCTCTTTGGTTTCTATCAGAAACTCTGATGATGTGAGGATGAGGGAGGCTGGTGTCCACAGTCAGCTTGAAATATACTTGATGAGAGCGGAGAATTTGGCAGAGCTGCTAGGAGGGTGGGATCCTTGTGAGTTTAAATTTCTTTTTTTTTTTTAACTGTGAGTATTTTGACTGTGGAACGAGACGAAGCTAATCTCCTCCTTTTCTGAAGTAGAAGCTTGTCTTACTGGGTTTGAGTTGCGAAGTCCATGCGCGCACACACACACAGATGCATCCGGAGCAAATGGCCTAAATGGAAATGTCCAGGGGTTGAAAAAAAAAAAAAAAACATCGTTGGTTGGGAGTGTGGATTTCTATCCTTGGAATTTGGGAGAGGTGGTCCTGCTTGATTTGGGCAGACTCTTTTCCTGCAAAATTAACCGGAGTAACCAGATGATAGAGCAAAACAGAGAGTTCAGAGAAAATGAATGATGCGGCCGGTGGCCCGGCTCACTTGGCTAATTCTCTGCCTGAGGCGCCGGCATCCCTGGTTCTAGTCCCGGTTGGGGCGCCGGATCTGTCCCGGTTGCCCCTCTTCCAGGCCAGCTCTCTGCTGTGGCCAGGGAGGGCAGTGGAGGATGGCCCAAGTGCTTGGGCCCTGCACCCCATGGGAGACCAGGAGAAGCACCTGCCTCCTGGCTTTGGATCGACGCAGCGCACCTGCCATAGCGGCCATGTGGGGAGTGAACCAACAGAAGGAAGACCTTTCTCTCTGTCTCTCTCTCTCACTGTCTAACTCTCTAACTCTGCCTGTCAAAAAAAAAAAAAAAGGAAAAGAAAAATAAAAATGAAAATGAATGATTTTCCCAAGCAAAAGGCTGCAGGACAGTGCGAGTAGCTTTGAGATGATGGGCAGGAGTGCACAGTGGCCACGATCAGAGGCAGAGGATCTGTGCTGGGGCTGTGAAAGGCTTAGAAGCTCTTCAGATTAAGCTCTTGGCTGGCTGTTTTTTGTGGTGAGATCATCATTGATTGTCTGTTTCTGCCCGTAACATGTCAGACTCCTAACTGAGTCCTGTCCGCAGAGACTTTGATTGAATTGATCTGGGTGCTGGCTTGGCCATCACGCTCGGTGACCAAGGAGGGTGATGCATTTTGGTTTGCTGGTACCTGGGTCTCTCTCTCCAAAAGGTTCCCCATCCCTCATCATGCCCGGCACTTGCTTGGAACGACAGATCCAGGGCATGGCTTCTGCAGGTGTTTGAGCCCTTTCCCAAGATACATTCCAAGATACTCCTGGAGTTGTATGGAGCATAACTATTCCAAAAGAAAAATAACCAAACCAGAGATTGTTGCAAGTATTCAAACAAGCAGACCAAGATATTTAAATGAATTTAATGCATATATGAAAAGACATAATGGAAATATAGGCAGTATGGAACATAAATACAAAAGCAAAGGATTTCGTATAGGTTAGATACGATGAGCAGACAGCGCTGTGGCACAGCGGGTTAAGCCACGGCCTGGGATGCCAGCATCCCATATGAGCACCGCTTGGAATCTGGATGCTCTTAATTTTTTTAAAGATTTATTTATTTATTTGAAAGTCACAGTTACACACAGAGAGAAGGAGAGGCAGAGACAGAGAGAAAGAGAAAGGTCTCCCATCTGCTGGTTCACTCCCCGGTTGGCCACAACGGCCGGAGCAGCACTGAACCGAAGCCAGGAGCCGGGAGCTTCTTCTGAACCTCCCATGTGGGTGCAGGGGCTCAAGGACTTGGGCCATCTTCTACTGCTTTCCCAGGCCATAGCAGAGAGCTGGATTGGAAGTGGAGCAGCTAGGACTCGAACCTGTGCCCATATGGGATACTGGCACTGCAGGTGGTGGCTTTACCTGCTGCACAACAGCACAGGCCCCATGGATGCTTTTTTACAGGCTAATGCACCTGGGAAAGCAGCAAAAGGTGGTCCAAGTATTTGGGTTTCTGACACCCATGTGGGAGACCTGAATGGGATTCCTGCTCCTAGCTTCAGCCTGGTCCAGCCCCAGCCACTGTGGCCATTTAGAGAGTAAACCAGCAGATGGAGGAACTCTCTCTCTCTCTCTCTCTCTCTCTCTCTCTCTCTCTCTCTCTCAGAAATAGATAAAAAGATTGAAGAAATATGAAAGAAGATTTTAATAATAAAATGGATACTGGTACAAAACCAACTGATAGGTTATAACAGATTGAGAACAACCCCAAGAAGAAAACAAGAAAGGGCAGAGAAATAGACAATATAAAAGGGAGCAAGCATTTGGTGTACCAGTTAAGACACCACCTGGGACGTCAGCATCCCATAAGAAGTACCTGGGTTCAAGTCCTGGCTCCGCTTCTGATCCAGCTCTGACTAATAGCCACCCTGAGAGATAGCAGGTGATAGTTCAAGTACTGGGGTCCCTGCCACCCCCGTGGCAGACAAGGATTGAATTCCAGGCTCCTGGCTTTGGCCTGGTCCAGCCATGACTACTGAGATATTTGGGGCATGAACCAGCAGATCAAAGATCTCTCTCTCTCTCTCTGCCTTTTAGGTAAATAAAAATAAATAAAATTTTTAAACTTGAAAAGAATGGCAAGTATAGTAAGTAAATGCCAATTAAAATAAGTTAAAGATTTATTTTTATTTATTTGAAAGACAGTTAGACAAAGAGAGAGAGAGAGAGTGTGTGTGTGTGTGAGAGAGAGAGAAAGGTCTTTCATTCACTAGTTCACTCCCCAAATGGTTGCAACAGCCAGAGTTGTGCCAGGAGCTTCTTCCGTATCTCCCATGTGGGACAGGGACCCAAGGACTTGGGCCATCGTCTACTGCTTTCCCAGGCCATAGCAGAGAGCTGGATCAGGAGATGGTCAGCTGGGACTAGAACCAGTGCCCATATGGGATGGCGGCACTGCAGGCAGCGGCTTTACCTGCTACACCACAGTGCCAGCCTCCAACCATAGCAATGTGTGATATAATGCTAAATGTCCAGTTCACTAAGAAGATACACAATTTCTACATATGCATATGCTTAATAAATTAATTTTAACATATAAAGATTAATAAAGCTGCAAGAAAAATGGACAAATGCGGTGTCACAATCTAACAAGCTGCTCTTAGTTGTTGACATGTTAAAGAAAATAAACAAAAACATATCAAACAATTCAGAAGCTTCTTTCAGTGGACGTACATAGTTGATACAAATTCACCCTTCCCTAAGCCATAAAGAGAAATTTCAAAGGCAAGGTAATCTACTGGTCACAATATAGTTATGTGGCTTGCAGTGACAGAAACCCTCAACTGAAATCTTCCACTGTCCCAGATTGAAATGCTTTAACAATGAGTGTCAGTTCTTCCAAGCGCAAGAACATTTTTTTTTTTTTTTTTTTTTTGGACAGGCAGAGTGGACAGTGAGAGAGAGACAGAGAGAAAGGTCTTCCATTGCCGTTGGTTCACCCTCCAATGGCTGCTGCGGTCGGCGCACCGCGCTCATCCAATGGCAGGAGCCAGGCACTAGGTGCTTTTTCCTGGTCTCCCATGGGGTGCAGGGCCCAAGCACTTGGGCCATCCTCCACTGCACTCCTGGGCCACAGCAGAGGGCTGGCCTGGAAGAGGGGCAACCGGGACAGAATCCGGCGCCCTGACCGGGACTAGAACCCGGTGTGCCGGCGCCGCAAGGCGGAGGATTAGCCTGTTGAGCCATGGCGCCGGCCAAGAACATTTTTTTTAAAGGACCACATGTTGCAGTTCTCCTAACAGAAGAAAAGTTCAATGAAAATAACAAAGTGTGAACTAGACAAATGCTCCTGTGTTTGGGATTTTTTAATTGTAAGTTTAGGAGCCAACATTGTGGCTCAGGTGGTTAAGCTACCCCTTGGGGCACTGTCGCCCTGTATTGGAGAGCCAGTTACAGGGCCTCTTGCTCTGCTTCTCATCCGATTTCTTCCGAATGCACTTGGGAAACCAGAAGAAGATGGCCCAAGTATTTGAGCTCTTGCTACCCACGTGGGAAGTCATGATGGAGGCCTGGCTCCCGGTTTCAGCCTGGTCCCGATCTGGCTTTTGTGGCCATTTGGGGAGTGAACCAGTAGATGAAGGATCTCTCTCTCTCTCTTTCCCCCTCCCTCCCTCCCTCTCTCTCATTCTACATCTCATTTCAGCAAATAAATATTTTTTTAAAAATTGTAATTTTACATAACTACAGTAAGAGAAATCACAATGAAAATTAGAACATATTGTAAATTTAACAATAACAAATACTTCATATTAAACCAATGGTTATTACCTTTACTGCACTAACACATATATAGGAAAAAAATTGTAACCATCAATGCGAAAATTAAAAAGAACACCAAAAATGTGGGGCAAAATAAACCATCACAATAAGCCAAAGAAAGTACAAAGAAGAAGAAAATATTTCACAGCAGTGAAAATAAGTTAACCACAGCCACTTATAATGACATGAATAATTAATTAGTAGCGTTCAGTGGACGAGAGGCCAAGTTTAATATTTTTTTCACTTTCTGCTCTGTTCATTTATTTTTTTTTTCATTGTGAAAAACACATAAAGGTTTTGTATCTTAACCAATGTTTAAGTACACAGGTCAACAGTACTAAGTATATTCACGCTGTTGTGAATTTCTGTGCTCGTCTTTAGAAATCTGAAACCATACCCGCCAGGCAGCTTCCCCATTCCCTGTGGGAGCCAAGCCCAGCCCCTGACAGCCACTATTCCACTTTCCAATTTTTGTGGTTGACCACACAGGGTACCTTGTGTAAATGGAATCAGACACAGTGTTTGCCTTCCTCGTTCCATGGATGTATTTATCTTCATTCCAGGAATATAGTCTTCTTTGGACTTCTGTAGATTTAGAATATGACTTGAAGGCAGGCTGTTTTTAATCTTTCTTTCTTTCTTTTTTTCTTTCTTTCTTTCTTTCTCTCTTTCTCTCTTTCTCTCTTTCTCTCTCTTTCTTTCCCTTCCCTCCCTCCCTCCCTCCCTCCCTCCTTCCTTCCTTCCTTCCTTCCTTCCTTTCTTCTCTTTTCTTTCTTTTTTAGAAAATTTGTTTTTTTTTTTTATTTGAAAGGCAGAATTACAGAGAGGCAGAGGGAGAGGGAGAGAGAGAGGGAGAGAGAGAGAGAGAGAGAGAGAAAGGTCTTCCATCTGCTGGTTCATTCCCCAGGTGGCTGAATGCCTGGAGCTAAGCTGATCCAAAGCCAGGAGCCAGGAGCTCCATCCGGTCTCCTATGTGGGTGCAGGGCCCATCGTCTGCTGCTTTTCCATTCGTGTTAGCAGGGAGTTGGATTGGAAGTGGAGCAGCTGGGACTCCAGCCGGCGCCCACATAGGCACCTGCACTACAGGCCACAGCTTAACTCACTGTGCCACAATGCCGGCGCCCTAGCTTGCTAGTTTTTACAAACAAGCCTGATGAGATTCTGAATGAGACAGAAGTGACTCTATAGATCAATGAGGAGGCAGGAATATTTTGGCAATGTTGAGCCTACGGCCTATGAACATGTATTTCTCCAGTCATTTAGGTATTCTTTAACTGCCGTCTTCAAATTTTTTATAGTTCCCAGTATACATGTCTGACACACTTTTTCTTGTATTTTCCCAGAGTATTTCCTGATATAAATGATATTTTTAAAATGTCAAGACTGTAAATTGCTTTCCCTTGACTTTGTTCTCTTCTGATAAACACTTGATGGTCCCAGTTTTGATGATGTTCCTTAAATGACCTCAAAGTCTGGCAGTCTAGTTTTGAACTGTGAGAAGATTCTTTGCTTCCCCAAGGGTGCATTGGCTACTGATTAGACTTTATAAGGCTTCTTTTCTTTCTTGCCTCTCCTATCTTCCTTTCAGTTAACTAGACATCCCAGCATTGCAGAGAAGGGAGAAAAATGAGCTGTCACCATTTACGCAGTTGTCCAAAATTATTCAAGGAGTGGATAAAGAGTTCTGGATCCCGTGCTGCAAGCAACTTCGACCGTAACACTGAAATGACCCCAAATATGTTTCATTTAAAAAAAATTTTTTTTTGACAGGCAGAGTGGACAGTGAGAGAGAGAGAGAGAGAGAAAGAGAGAAAGGTCTTCCTTTTCCGCTGGTTCACCCCCCAATGGCTGCTGCGGCTGGTGCACTGCGCTGATCCGAAGCCGGGAGCCAGGTGCTTCTCCTGGTCTCCCATGGGGTGCAGGGCCCAAGCACCTGGGCCATCCTCCACTGCACTCCCGGGCCACAGCAAAGAGCTGGCCTGGAAGAGGGGCAACCGGGACAGAATCCGGCGCCCCGACCGGGACTAGAACCCGGTGTGCCGGCGCCGCAGGTGGAGGATTAGCCTAGTGAGCCACGGCGCGGCCCCAAATATGTTTCTTTGTTTGGTGCTAATATTTCTGAATGTCCTTCTTTTGGGGAAAAATAGGAAATTTCATTATTTTTGTGTGCTGTAATACACATTTTTTAAAAAGTAGTGTATTTTTTAAGAGAAAGATTTACATATTTATATGAAAGGCAGAATTGAGAGAGAGAGAGGGAGAGACAGAGATCTTCCATCCGCTGGTTCACTCCCCAAATGTCCACAATGGCTGCAGTTGCTCTGGTCCAGAGCCAAGAGCCTGGAGCTTCTTCTGGGTCTCCCACATGGATGCAGGGGCCCAAGGGCTTGGTTTCATCTCCAGCTGCCTTCCCAGGGGCATTAGCACAGAGCTGGCTCAGAAGTGGGGCAGCCGGGACTCAAACCGATGCCCACATGGGATGCTGGTGTCCAGGAAGCTGCTTTACCCACTATGCCACAACGCCTACCCTGTGATACACATTTAAACTAGAGCGAGAACAGTGGAGTGCACAGTCCTTGCCAGCAGTTCAGATGTTTACCCTCAAACATGGATTTTGGTTTTTTCCGAAAGACATTACAGCATCAGGATTGGTCCACTGTGTATTTAGGACCAGTTTGTGTGCGGCAGACTCCCAGCAGATCTGAGAGCAAACATGAACGTGTGAACTTTCTTCTTCTGTTCATATTGAAAAGTCTGGGTGGATTTTATACAGGATGACTGAAAGAAAAACTTTACCAACACTGAGGACCTGAAGGCACGATGATATCCATGGTGGGGTCTAATTACAATATCTAGTGTGGCTCTTCATAGCAGAAGTGCAATTTAAGCAACACTGGGCCCCAGATGTCATTTTAATATTTAGTTACCTGTGTAGCCTAATTATATTTTCCCCTGATGCTTCAAAAGTGTTATAATGTACCAATTTCAGCTACTTTAGTGCTACTATAAAATATGATTAACTATTTTCAAAATCTTCTGGCAATTTTAACAATAGTGCTGTATTGCAAGATAAGTGCCTTTGTACTTTCAAATGCTTTTGAAAGTGTAGTTAACTTGAAGATTAATAAATAACCAGTCAGTTCCCCCAAATAAGTTGTTTTTGCCTCACATTAGTCTATTTGAGTGTCACTAAAAATCAATACTTAAAAAGTAGAATTTGTCACTTCTCTGAAAGGCTATTCCTAGTGGTTGCTTTAGACTCTATTTTCTAGAATTGTCTCAAAGGAATGCCTCATGTAGCTTGGCAGTAGCAGGTGGCCCAGGGAGAAAACAGTGGCTCAGAACTCCTGAGCGGGGCTTCACAAAGTCCCCTGCCTAGGACCAGTGATAAACAATCACGCATGTGGATTAGCTGAACTTTGATTTCCTTTCTTTCTCATTGCCAGTGCCCGTGGGTATGTGCTATTGAGGGGCACAGTGTTTTAAGCAGAAATACAGTCTTTATATATGTCACATTTGTCAAATCACTTTCAAATGTTCCCAACGTTTTTGATATTCCTTTTTTTTTTGACAGGCAGAGTGGACAGTGAGAGAGACAGAGAGAAAGGTCTTCCTTTTGCCGTTGCTTCACCTCCAATTGCAGCTGCGGCTGGCGCACTGCGCTGATCCGAAGCCGGGAGCCAGGTGCTTCTCCTGGTCTCCCATGGGGTGCAGGGCCCAAGCACTTGGGCCATCCTCCACTGCACTCCCGGGCCACAGCAGAGAGCTGGCCTAGAAGAGGGGCAACCGGGACAGAATCCGGCGCCCTGACCGGGACTAGAACCCGGTGTGCCGGTGCCGCAAGGCGGAGGATTAGCCTAGTGAGCAGCGGCGTCGGCCCTTGATATTCCTTTTCAACATGCATGTGGGTACATAGTTATACATTCTTGAGTAACATTTTTGAGTTTACACATTTTGTATTTGCAAATGGAAGAAAGAAGGAGACAGAATTCTTTTCCAACATCCTGGCAAATTACATAATTTGCACATCATTCATATCATGAAGAATGCTGAAGGATGTTACTTTTTTTTTTTTTAAATGCATAGCTGAGCTGTCATGAAAAGAAATCCACAGAGTCCCCCAAATGAGGAGAAGGCTAGAATTTTTAAGTGCACCTGTCCTGAAGCCAGCTTTTGCCCAGAAGGAATCTGTAATGTGATTTCCTACTGTTGGCCATGAAGAAAGTATCCAGAACAAGACCGATTATGCTCTGGCCACCCCCCACATACACACCAGACCTTGCTCTAAGAGTGAAGTGTATTCACTCCTTTATTGAAGGCCTGGCAGGGATACTTTGTCTTGAATGTTGTCCTGAGTCAGAGGACGAACGTCTCCTTAGAGGCTCATCATACCCACAGGCTGGCCTCCTGCCAGCTGGTAGCCTAACTCTGCCACCTGTTGGACCCAGAGCGTCCTCACATAGAGAACTGAAAATGACCTGGGCCCAGGGAAGGCCTCGGGAGCAAACCTCCGTCCTTTCTGCAGGAAAACTGCCTCTGTCCAAGCACCAAAGCATTCCAACAGAGAGAATTCCAGAGAACGTAGATGACAAAATCCTGAGACATTCACTACAAACAGCCAATAGATACAACAGACAGCATAATCAGATCTGCAAAGAATTCAGGGGTTGGGAATGATCAAATGTTGACTCAACAAAAACACCAAGAAAATGAGCAAGGACCAAGAGACTATTTTTTAAAAAAGGTGTGTGTGTGTGTGTGTGTGTGTGTGTGTGTGGAAAAGAACCAAATAGAACTCCTAGAAGTAAAAAGTAGAATAATCGCAACTAAAAACCCAATAGGTGTTCCGTAGCCTACTGCTGAGTCACACATGTGTTAGAGAGTGGAAAGGGACATTGGAAGAGATTGTGCAGCGTGGGGTGCAGGGAGGGGCAGAAGTTCTCAGAGAGGCTAACTGAGGGGGCAGAGTGAGATTCACACACATGGGACTGTCGACCTGGGAAATCCAGGATACAGCGAGGAGTCTGACATCCTGAATGGAGTGCCAGGAGGAAGTAGAAGAAGAGTGGGAGAGAAGTCATTGGCAAAGGGAGAACAAGCTATGCATTTTCAAAAATTGTGAAAATGCACTAATTCTGATTCCAGAAGCCAACAGATGTCACGAATGATAGATGATAGATAGGGAGATGGATAGATGATAGATAGATGATAGAAAGAGATAGATAAATAGATGCTACATGATAGATGTAGACGATAGGTGAACAGATTTGTGCAGCTACAGACGCAGCTGTATAAATACAGCTCTATAATATAATACAGACTCTATAAATAGAGTCCTGAATTTATACACAAATTCGTTACTGTGCTCCAATGAAAATGCAGAAAGCTAAGAGCTGACTTCCTAACAGCTGCACGGAAGCTACAGACAGCAGTAAATGCATCTAATGTGATGAGAAAACAAAGCCAACCAGGGTTGTAACACTCAGAGAAGTTACCTTCCAAGATCAGTGTTTTTCAGGGGTCAGGCGCCGGTTCCTAACCCCGCTGCTCCACTTCCGATCCAGTTCCCTGCTAATGAGACTGGGAAGGCAGTGAAGGATGGCCTAAGTGCTTGGGCCCCTGCACCCACGTGGGAGACCTGGATGAAGCTCCTGACTCCTGGCATCAGCCTGGCCCAGCCCTGGCCATTGTAGCCACCTGGGAAGTGACCCAGTAGATGGAAGATCCCTCTTTCTGTCTCTCCCTCTCTGTAACTCTTTCAAATAAATAAAAGGATAAATATTTTTAAAAGAAAGAGAGAGGCCCTTTTCCAGACAAGCCATCATAGGAGAGCTGAGTAATGACAGAGGGACTCTAAAGAAATACTAATGCGTGTTTTTCTGGTGAAAGAGAGTGATCCAAAGTGCAGTTCTGAAATATAAGAACAGCGAGGAGAATACTGGCTGAAAGTGCATTGACTAAATGGTAGTAAAATGTCATCTGAGCTGTAAAAATAAGAAAATATAAAAAATTGGAAGACAATTATCAAAGTAATGTTATAAGGTTATTAGGAAGAAAGGGGAAATGTTGACTAACATGAAGTTTTTGGAAACACATATTAAAGTGTCCAGAGAATGATGTAAAACACAGATATTGATGAAAGCATTAAGCCAGTGGAGAGAAGAAGTCAACAAAAAGAAGGCAAGAAAGGAAGTAGAAATATGTGAGAAGGCTGTAGAATATGATTTATAAAATAATGCAGGGGAAATAAATTTAAATGATACAAGTCAATATAATACATATAGTCATACCACACCCTTTAGATCAAAGATAAAAACTGCAAGGTTAGATCTTTTTTAAAGATTTATTTATTTATTTGAAAGTCAGATTTACAGGAAGGCAGAGACATGGAGAAAAGTCTTCCATCCACTGGTTCACTCCCCAAATGGTTGCAACAGCCAGAGCTGGGCAGATCGGAAGCAGGAGCCAGGAGCTTCTTCTGGATCTTCCACGTGGGTGCAGGGGCCCAAGTTCTCAGACGGTCTTCTACTGCTTTCCTAGGCCATAGCAGAGAGCTTGCTTGGAAATGGAGCAGCCGGGACTTGAACCAGTGCCCATATGGGATGCCAGCACTGAAGGTGGAAGCTTTACCTGTTATGCCACAGCACTGGCCCTGCAAGGTTAGATTTTAAAACCCAGTTAAGTCCAGTTAAAACAAGTCAAGCCTATGGCACAAAGACACAGAAAGACTAGGAATTTTTTTTTTTTTTTGACAGGCAGAGTGGACAGTGAGAGAGAGAGACAGAGAGAAAGGAGGTCTTCCTTTTTCCATTGGTTCACCCTTCAAATGGCCGCCAAGGCCGGCACACTGCGCTGATCTGAAGCCAGGAGCCAGGAGCTTCTCCTGGTCTCCCATGCGGTGCAGGGCCCAAGCACTTAGGCCATCCTCTACTGCACTCCCGGGCCACAGCAGAGAGCTGGCCTTGAAGAGGGGCAACCGGGACAGAATCCGGCGCCCCGACCGGGACTAGAACCCGGTATGCCGGCACCGCAAGGCGGAGGATTAGCGTAGTGAGCTGCGGTGCCGGCCGAAAGACTAGGAATTTAAAACAGAAGAAGATATACCAAACAAAGATAATAGTAGTCCAAAGAAAGGTGATTTTAACATGCTTGAACCAGACACAAAATACGTAAGGCAAAATGCATTACTGGTATACAGAGAGTATCTACATAATGATATTTTTAAAAAAGATTTATTTATTTATTTGAAATGCAGAGTTACAGAGAGAGAGAGAGGGAGGGAGGGAGAGACAGAGAGAGAGACAGACAGAAAGAAAAAATCTTCTATCCACAGGTTCATTCCCCAAATGGTCGCAATGGCTTGAGCTGGTCTGATCCAAAGATCCAAAAGCAGGAGCCAGGAGCTTCTTCCAAGTCTTTCACATGGGTGCAGGGGCCCAAGTACCTGGGCCATCTTCTACTGTCTTCCCAGGCCATAGCAGAGCTGGATTGGAAGTGGAGCAGCCAGGACATGAACCGGTGCCCATATGGGATGCTGGCGCTTCAGGGGGCAGCTTTACCTGCTATGCCTCGGCGTCAGGCCCTGTATAATGACTTTTTAAAAAATTAAATACACTAGGAAAATAGAACGTTCTCTATACTTCTATGCATGGGATACCACAGCCTGGAAACACGTGAAGCACAGAGAAGAACTCACAGTGGTGAGATTCCAGCACTGACTTCTCAGTAATTGGTTCCTTCCTGCAACAACAAGATATGCACACCTCCTGTGTGCCAGCACAGGGCAAGAAACAGCAGACTAGACAGGCAGGAATCCCTACCCTCAAGGAGATTTGATGCTGAGGAAAGACCAAATATCCCCCACTTTAAAGTAAATAAGGGGGTGGCCGGTGCTGTAGCATAGCAGGTAAAGCCACTGCCTGCAGTGCTGGCATCCCATATGGGTGCCGGTTCAAGTCTCAGCTGCTCCACTACCAAGCCAGCTCTCTGCTGTGGCCTGGGGCCATAAGTCCTTGGGCCCCTGCACCCACGTGGGAGACCCGGAAGAAGCTCCTGGCTCCTGGCTTCAGATTGGCTTAGCTCCGGCCGTTGCGGCCAATTGGGGAGTGAACCAGCAGACGGAAGACCTCTCTTTCTCTCTCTCTCTCTGCTTCTCCTTCTTTCTCTGTGTAACTCTGACTTTCAAATAAATAAATAAATCTTTAAAAATAAGTTAATAAGGCCACAGAGGATTGCACAACATGATACACAGACTTCTGTAGAATATCATTCTACAAAGGTGACTTCAATGAGCCTGTGGGAAGATGGTGTTCAAAGATGTTCATTTTGGGGCAAAGAGGTTTTTAAAGTCATGCATAATTTTTTATGATACACATTTTGTTTGACAGGCAGAGTTAGACAGTGAGAGAGAGAGAGATGGAGAGAAAGGTCTTCCTTCCGTTGGTTCACCCCCCAAATGGCCACTGTAGCCAGCACACTGCGCCAATCCGAAACCAGGAGCCAGGTGCTTCTCCTGGTCTCCCATGCAGGTGCAGGGCCCAAGCACTTGGGCCATCCTCCACTACCTTCCTGGTCCACAGCAGAGAGCTGGACTGGAAGAGGAGCAACCGGGACAGAATCTGGTACCCCAACTGAGACTAGAACTTGGGGTGCTGGCACTGCAGACGGAGGATTAGCTAAGTGAGCAATGGCGCTGGCCACGATATGCATTTTCCACGGAACTTTGAAGACCCCTCGTGTGCATGGGTTCCACGGTTGTTTGCACCAAAATCAACTTGCCTTTTAATTGCATTTTCCACGAACTTTTGAAAGTGCCCTTGCATATCCAAAATGTACGATATGTATGTAGATATGTGCTGGGCTACCAAGGAAACACCAACATACAAATTCTTTTTTTTTTTTTTTAATTTTTTTTTTTTTATTTTTTTGAGAGGCAGAGTGGACAGTGAGAGAGAGAGAGACAGAGAGAAAGGTCTTCCTTTGCCGTTGGTTCACCCTCCAATGGCTGCCGCAGCCGGCGCACTGCGCTGATCCGAAGCCAGGAGCCAGGTGCTTCTGGTCTCCCATGGGGTGCAGGGTCCAAGCACCTGGGCCATCCTCCACTGCACTCCCAGGCCACAGCAGAGAGCTGGCCTGGAAGAGGGGCAACCAGGACAGAATCCGGCGCCCCGACCGGGACTAGAACCCGGTGTGCCGGCGCCGCAAGGCGGAGGATTAGCCTGTTGAGCCACGGCGCCGGCCTGGGACAGGTATCTTTAACGCTACTAGGTCATCAGTTGATTGAGGGCCCCTGCAAAGGGAGATCCTGTGGAAAGCTGCGGAAAAGGAAGCCAGAGAGTCCAGGCCTGTAAGGCTGGGTTGTGCCTTGGCTGGCTTGAAGACGGACGCGACGCGTGTCCAGGAAATGAGGACTTAAGTTCTGTGGACTACCAGGAACTGGATTCTACCAAGAGCAAGAGCGAGTTCAGAAACGCATTCATCCCCAGAGCCTCGGCCGAGAACTCGACTGGCTGAGACCGGGACTTTCGCCTTGTAAGACCCTGAGCAGGAGGCCTGCCCCACCGTGCGGGGACTTTTGTCTGCAGAACTGTGAGTTCGTAAAAATGGACGTTGTTCCAAGTGGCTGAGCCTGTGCGATAGGAGAGTCGTGCGCGTGGGCATTTATACGATTGCGGTTGTACCTTTTATATAGGCTGTAAAAATTCTTCAGCGCGATTTTATTATTTAATAAGGTGTTTTCTTAAAAGGAAGAGAAAGAGAGCAATTCGTTCTCCGGACTCCAGAGGGACTTTGGACGAGGCCGATGTAAGAGGGGAGGGGCGGGGTGCGGAAGACTGGAGCTATGACCTAGTCTATGATGGCAGTTGACAGGATGACCTAGTGACGATGAAGTGGGGGGTCCGGGTGGTGCCTGCGACCCTTCTGTAATAAGTATCTATTACACTGCCTAAAGTTACCAAGCAAAGAGTGTGACACCAGGCTAGAAAACAGAAGTCGTGAAGGCCCACGGTCGGGGAGATGATCCAGTCGTGTTTATTCCGTGTGATGATGTTACCCTTGTACTCAACGTACAGGCTGTAAAATAGATCTGTGTGTTAGTGCGAACGTGTAAATATTTCTCTTATGGCATCCTTATGTACACAGGCCGTGAACGATGTATTGTATGGTGCACTTGAATTTAATCCGTGACTTCTTTGATTCCGAAGGCATTTGAACCTGGCACAGCTGCCGGTACCCTGAATCCAGCAGGGCACAGACTTGCTTTACCTAACATGAACAAAATAGCCATGTGAAAGCCAAGGACCTTAAGAAGTCAACTCTATTGATTCCCCCCTCCAAATAAATAAATAAATTAATAAATATGACCACCAAAAATGAAAACACCATGATTTAGACAGAGGTGAGCTGAATGGTACCCAATCAGTAACACCCACCGTGAGTAAGCAGCCCCAGCTGGCAGGCGAATGCTGGCATACTTGAATTGTGGGACAAGATTGAGACTTAAAGACGTCCCTAAGTCCCTCTTCCCACTCTCCCACTCGCTTTCTCTGATGCCACTGTGAGATTAGCATCACCAGATGTATTTCCTCCGGAGCCAGTCATGAAAATATCTTTCTTCCTTTACAACCTGTTTATTTTCCAATGCCTTGGAAGGCTCATCTTACGTGTTAACTCCACGGGGCCATAGATAGCCCAGATATTTGGCCAAATATTATCCAGGATATGTCTGTGAGGATGTTTTTGGATGAAGTTAACTTTTTTTTATTTGACAGGTAGAGTTATAGACAGTGAGAGAGAGAGAGAGACAGAGAGAAAGGTCTTCCTTCTGTTGATTGGTGCTGCACTGATCTGAAGCCAGGAGCCTGCATCATGGGGTGCAGGGCCCAAGCACTTGGGCCATCCTCCACTGCATTCCCGGGCTACAGCAGAGAGAGCAGAGAGAGTTGGACAGGAAGAGGAGCAACCAGGATGAGAACCAGTGCCCATATGGCACCGCAGGTGGAGAATTAACCTAGTGGGCCATGGCGCCAGCCCCAAGTTAACTTTTATTTATTTGAGAGAGAGAGAGAGAGAGAGAGAGAGAGAGAGAGAGAGAGACATCTTCCATCTGCTGGTTCACTCCATAGATGGCTGCAATAGCCAGGGCTGGGCCAGACTGAAGACAGGAGCCAGGAGTGTCTCCAGCAGGTCCCCGGGCAGGGACAGTCTTCTTCCTACTGTGGTTGGAAGGGGCTGGAGCAGATCACAGGCAACCTCAGGGTGGCAGTCGGGACCAAGGGCAGGATCAGCCTAGACTTGAGCAGGTCTGGCTCCTCCTACGTTCCCTGGCATTTGGTGTTGGAGGCAGGACCCGGGCCAAGTGGCTGGGGCTGGGGCTGGGGCTGGGTCCACGGCAGGGCAGGGCTGTTTCTGAGGTCTGTCGCTGGGACCAGGGTCAGTGAGCTGCCACCTGGGTGCCACCTGCCTTCTCAAAACAGCCCTGGGGCTCTGCTGGAGTTTTACAAGCTCCTCCCTGGATCCCAGACTGCTTTCAGGGTGCTTTTGTCCATGGATGGCTGCTGTGACATCAGGGGACCTCCTGTCCCACCATCTTGCTGATACACTCTCTTATGTGTCCCTATAAATTGCCACTTAGATGGTTCCCATTTGTCTTTTTTCTCTTTCTGTTATAAACAAAACCTGGATGCAATTTTTACTGCCCACCAAGGTTGCGCTAATTTCTACTCAGCAAGACTATATGACTGTGCCCGTTGTCTCCCACCCTTGATAACAGCAGGTGCTGGAAATCTTTTCAGTTGCTTTTTAATGTGGGTGGAGCAATGTTTTCTGCCCCAGTATTTATTTGAAAGGCAGAGTTAGAGAGAGAGAGAGAGAGAGAGAGAGAGAGAGAGTATATTTCTCATCTGTCGATTCACTTTCCAAATGACAGCAATAACCAGGGTGGGCCAGGCTAAAGCCAAGAGCCTAGAACTCTATCCAGGTCTCCCATGTGGGTGGAAGTGCTCCAAGCACCTGCTGTTTTCCCAGGTGCATTAGTAGGAAAATGAGATCAGAAGTGGAGCAGCCAAGACTCAAACCAGTGTTCGTATTTGATGCTGGCCTGGCAGGTGGCAGCTTAACATGGTGCACAATGCCCAACCCAAATCTATTTAGTTTTTGCCAAACACAGAGGCCTGAAAGTGTGTCACCTTTTAGTTTCAACTCAAACATCATACGTGAAACTGGCCATTTTGTTTTATGCGTGCTGAACTTGGATCTCTGCCTCTCACATGGGAGCCCTGGAATGAGTTCCCAGCCCTGGCCCAACTCCGTCTATTACCAGCATTTCGGGGAAAGAACCAGCAGATGGGAGATCTCCCCCCACCCCCCAAAAATTAAAACAAACAGAAAGCCAGACTGAGGGCTGCCAGACTGAGCAACTGAAAACACAGGATGCCCAAGTCAAGTTTTGGATTTCCTGTAAGTCTGTCTCATGCGATAGTTGGAGTACACCAAAAACTATTTGCTGTTTATCTGAGATGGATTTCATTGGGTGTGTGCTGTGTTTTAGCGACAGGTGCTTTGCACGTTGCCTGGCTGCCCAGGGCCCAGGTCGTATAGCTGAGCGGCCTCTGGTGGACCCACTGACCCTCCACCTGGGCTGCAGGGGCCCAAACCAAGGAGCAGCTGTGATCTTCCAGCTGAAACAAACATGCGGAATGAAAAAGGCTCACATCAGTCCACTATGCTTGGAGGATTCATCTCTTAGATAGATCCAAGTCTGATTTCAAAAATGGATAGTTTCATTCTTTTTTAAATATTTATTTATTTATTTGAGAGGCAGAGTTCCAGATACAGACAGAGAGATGGAGAGAAAGGTCTTCCATCTGCTGGTTCACTCCCTAGTTGGCCGCAATGGCTGGAGCTGCGCTGATCCGAAGCCAGGAGCCAGGAGCTTCTTCCAGGACTTGGACCATTTTCTACTGCTTTCCCAGGCCATAGCAGAGAGCTGGATTGGAAGAGGAGCAGCCGGGACTCGAACTGGCGCCTATATGGGATGCCAACACCACAGGCAGAGGCTTAACTTACTGTGCCACAGCATCAGCCCCCAGATAGTTTCTTTTCATGGAGGAGCTGAAATTCCCAGGTTGTGGACTCTGGACAACTGCCTCAGAGGAACCAGTGCTCTGGAGAATTGCCCTGGGATTCCCTCCCCTCCCCCTTCATGGGGACACCAAGGAGTTTTTGCTTTGTGCTTTGACAGCTGGAAGCACTGAGCCCTTGGGGATATCATTTGACCTGGGCCTGCAAATCGGCGTACATTCCACAGCGGGTAGCTGTGGACCCAATGTGGCGTTAGGTTTAACGTTAAAGGTTGGGATAGGAGAGGTAACTCAATTTCTGTGACTCCCATTGGAGGCAGTTTCCAAGGGAGGCAGCGCAGGCTGCCACTGCCAAACATCTCTCACTCTACCCCCGTGCTCAAGACACGGGCAGAGTGAATCTTAAGCTTAGCTTTCTTTGGATTTTTAATTCTCAAAGGCAGAAGCTTTTGGGCAAAATTTTTGAATTTTTTAACTTAGGATTTTTTTTTTATTTTGATGACCTTGGGATTTAGTCTTCAATGTAAAAGCGACTTGTTGTTTTGAAAGGTAGACATAGAGCGATCTCCTATCTGCGGGTTCACTCCCTGAATGGTTGCAACAACTGGAGCTGGGCCAGGCCGAAGCCAGGAGCTAGGAACTCCATTCTGGTCTCCCGCATGGTTAGCAAGGATCTAAACATTGAGGCCATGCATAGACTTCAAAAATCTTTTCACCAAGGTAAACATATCTTTTAATTCCAGTTAACTTTTTGAAATCTCTCCATATTACTTGAATTGTACTATTTAGTTTAAATAGCATTGATATGAACATATTACTGGAGTGTCAATATCTTTGAATAACTTCTTGACTTGATGTAATGGGAATGGAAAATAAGGTAAGAAGTCAATATTTCAGACCTGAGTATAGCTTGATCCAAAAGAAGGAGTTAACATATTTGAACTACTCCAGGCCATATGAGAGGAAGCAAAGCTTACCAATTAACTCTATGAAGCTACCATGCTCTTAACACCAGCATCTGATATAAAGATAACAGGTAAAGAAATACAGCTGGTCCTTGTGATTTGTAGTTGTTGTGTTCTGTAGAGCTGTCACAAATTCTGAAGCAGCATTTACAGAACCACTGCTCCTGGGGAGGAGTCAGGGGCTTGATTTCTGTCAAGCTTCGGTCCAACATTTTTGTCAACTGAGCAGTACCTAATCTCGTTCTAGGTGTGTCTCTGTTTAGAGGCACTTTGCTTAAATTGAAGAGACTGCTGCTTCACAGCCAACGCATGCCTGCAGCTCATGGCTGGTGGAGGCTTGTTTAACACTCAGCTATTCTGTGGAAGGAACAGCACGGTGAGCAGTGGCAAATCGGATACTCACAGTACTGGTGGTGGTGGGGTAAACCCTGTTCACATCATTTTATTACATAAATGATCAATACGGCAATATTTATTTGAATGTCAAATGCACACGTCATAGGTATTCTAACCCCACCAACAGTAATGGGAGGAACCCCTCCTCCGTAAACAACAGCAGCACTGGACAAGAGTGGAATCGGAAAGTTCATGGAAAATGGAATTAACAGAAACACCTGGGGCCAGGCGTTGTGGCTCGGCAGGCTAAGCCAGTGCTTGAGACGCCCGCATCCTGTGTTTGAATGCCCGAGTCTTGCCTCTCCTGCTGATGGCCCAGGAACTGCCACCCATGTGGGAGACCCGGATGGAGTTCCTGGCTCCCAGCTTCAGCCTGGTCCAGCCCTGGCTATTTCAGGGAGTGAACCAGCAGATGGAAGATCTCTCTGTCTGTCTCTCTCCCTCTCCCTGTCTCTCTCTTTCTTCTGTCGCTCTGCCTATCAACTAAATAAATAACTATTTTTAGGAGGATACATTTATTTGGGTCCATAAAATTGTGAAACCATGCGTAGCTTTTTCATAATATGCCATTTTCAGACTTTCTGAAGACCCCTTGGACCCACGTCTGCTTGTCCGCTGCAGTGTTGTTTCGTAACAAAATGAACGGAATGCCCACCGCCACACAGGGCAGTGTGTCCTCACTGTAGGGGAAGACAATCATCCACAGACTGTTTCCTGAGATACTGCCTTTAAGACGTGGTCAGATCCAGCTCTGACTTTCTCTAGAAACTCCCCCAGCTTCACAGCACTGGCCAAGCTTCAGATAGGATAGCGTTACGGAAAAATTGTGTTTGTGATCTCGCATTTAGTAGCAAAACAGGTGTCTCTCTCTGGGGCCACCCACACGACCCTGCTTATGTACTTAGCGGGTTCACAGCTTCTCCCCCGTCCCCCTGAGAGGCAGAGGAAATAGCATCATCCTTCTACCAAACCGTCTTGGGTTTCACCGGCCCCAGGATGCATTGTCCCAGACTTAGAAATACGATTACCTGGGTAGAAACACGTTAAAACGATTTAAAAAAAATGATTTAAGAAAACCCTTGGGTGGGTAGGTGGGGATAAAACGCCACAATATGGGTTTTTCAATAACATCTTGAACTTATAACTCTGTGAAATATTGTCCTGGAGCCAATAATGAAACCCACATTGTACTCGTGGCCTTGATGTTGAGCGAGGCGGGGGCTGGCTGCTGTATTTACTGTCCTTGGGCTCTGCGAGCCTCGTTAGGGCCCTCGTTCCTTTGTGTTTGAAGACAGCTTCCGGAACCCCCAAGGCTTACGTGATATGTCTCCTGGGAAGAATGGGCTTGGAAATCCAAATAGCGGGCTACATGTCCCAAGCCTGCTATTGCTCTCTGTACAGCTCACATAACTTCCTGTGGCCCCTAATTCTGGGCCTTCTCTCCCCAGTGTGAGTTGCTGCGAGTCCCCCAGACCCCGAATCCCTAAAAGCAGTTAGAGGAGTGAGTAGAGGGGTAAGGCCCGAAGGGAATTAGAAATCCTAGAAATTGCTGATTTCTAGCTGGTAGAAACTTCAAAGTGTTCTTCTTCTCTTTATGCAATCCGCCCCCCCTTGGCAGATGGAAAGAAAATAGAAATTCAAGAAAGGGAAACTGACTTTAAGCTTCGGGTGGTCGCTACAGGGAGGGGGTGGAGGGGTGGCACCCTGCCCCAAATTTCTTGGCGTGTGGTCTGTCAGCTTTTGCACCTGGGAGATTATTAAAAAGGCAGATTTCACGGAGAATCTGACTCAGAAGACAACCCAGAAATCTGGAGTGTGAAGGCTTCCAGGTAATTTGCATATTCTCTAAAAGGTAAGCGTAGCCAAGGCATGGGGCCTAATCAACCTATGCCAGGTACTCCACTTGGTACCAATGAGGAGGAGCCGGCAGGTGCACCTGCAATTCTTTTTTTCTAAAAATTTATTTTCTGATTTGAAAGAGTTACAGAGGGAGAGGGAGAGATACATAGAGAGATCTTCCATCTGCTTGTTCACTCTCTAGATGGCCACAACAGCCAGTGCTGGCCCCAGCTGAAGCCAGGAGTTTGAGTGGGTCTCCCACGTGGGTGGCAGGGGCCCAAGCACTTTTCCTAGGCCATTAGCAGGCAGCTGGATCGGAAATGGAGCAGCCGGGACACCAACTGGTGCCCATGTGGGATTCTAGCGTTGCAGCCAGTGGTTTTATTTGCTCTGCCACAACGCTACCCCCGACTCCCCGCAATTCTTAAATTCTTAGACAGCTCAGGTTTGGGCTTTGAGCCTCAAGCCCAATAGCTGGGAGAGAAGAGCAGGAAGGATTGAGGTCTGCACCGAGAAGTGGGTCTGATCTCTGGAATCCAACAGAAACCGGACCCTTCCCACAACGCATGCGCGCCCATAAACTTGTGCATGAATTTCTGAAGATATGTGTGTTCCTTGAGCTCAAATCCAAGAACAGGTGCTAGAACAGCGGGCGATCGGCGTAGTGGTTAAGAGACTGCTTAAGACATCTGCATGTCGGAAGTCCCTGGCTTTGAGTTCTGGCTCTGTTCCAGATCCCAGCTTCTGAGAAGGAGCAGCAGGTGACAAGTAGTTGGATTCCTGTCACCTGTGTAGGGGACCTAGCTTGAGTTCTGGTTCCTGGCCCATCCTGGGCATTGTGGTTATCGAGGAGTGATCCAGCAGATGGGAAATCTCTGTCCAGCTGCTGTTTTCTGTTTCTCTTCCTTTCAAACAACAAGAAGGAGATCCTACTAGAGAGGTCTTTTCTAGCTTACCTGATACTGGGAACTTAGTAAAGGTATATCCTAATGGATCTGAAATTTAAAATAACTAGTCTTCAAGGGCACAAAAGTGACATACTATATAAGATGCAGTGATGGTTCTACCAGGGTTCATTAATCTACTTTCTTGGGGCCGGCACTGGGGCACAGTGCATAGAGTCCCAGCTTACATGGATATCCCCTATGGGCACCAGTTTGTGTCCCAGCTGCTACTGATCCAACTACCTACTAAGGACCTGGGAAAAGTAATGGAAGGTGGCCCAAGTATTTGGGCCCCTGCCACTCACATGGGAGACCTGGGTGGAGTTCCTGGCTCCTGGCATCGGCCTGGCCCAGTGCTGGCTGTTGCGGCCATCTGAGGAGTGAACCAGCAGATGGAAGATTCTCTCTCTCTCTCCCTCCCTTTCTCCCTTCCTCTCTATAACTCTTTTTTAAAAGATTTATTTATTTACTTGAAAGGCAGAGTTACAGAGAGGCAGATGTAGAGAGTGAGAGAGGTATTCTATCCAATGGTTCACTCCCAGGGTAGCCACAACTGCCGGAGCTGTGCTGATCTGAAGCCAGGAGCCTCCTCTGGGTCTCCCACATGGGTGCAAGGGTCCAAGGACTTGGGCCATCTTCTACTGCTTTCCCAGGCCATAGCAGAGAGCTGGATCGGAGGAGGAGCAGCCAGGACTAGAACCAGCACTCATATGGGATGCCGGCGCTTCAGGCCAGGGCCTTAACCTGCTGCGCCACAGCGCTGGCCCCATTGGTTTCTCATAGTTACCTCCCTGGGGACTGGAAGTGACCCAGGGCTTTGTTTCAGGCTAAGAGGCCCGTCTGGAACCTTCTCCCCAAGACTTTGTATGGGATATGTAGGAGCTTTAGCAGGGCTGCTGTGTGCATTAAGCCCCACTAGCTCTGTGTGTCCCGAGTGCATCAAGAAGCTGGAGAACTTCTCCTCTGCTGTTAGCTGAGATGGAGCAGAGTCCGACTCACCTCTGCTGGGACAATGCATTTTCTTGTTCTTCTACAACTTGCCCCAGTGAATGACGAGATGTATATTCCCCGGTAGGGTGGACATTGTGGAGCAGCGGGGTAAGCCGCCACTCAGGACACCCTCCTTCCATACTGGAGCATGATTGCACCTCCAGCTACTTGGCTTCTATGCCAGCATCTGCTAATGCCCCTGGGAAATCAGCAGATGATGGCTCAAGTGCTTGGGCCCCTGCACCCACATGGGAGACCCGGATGGAGCTCCTTCCTCCTGGCTCTGGGCTGGCCCAGCCCTGGCTGTTGCAGGCATTTGGGGAGTGAATCAGTAGATGGAAGATCTTTGTCACTCACCCTTGCATGCTCTTGGTGTCTTTCTCTGCCTTTCACATGGATGAAAAATAAACATTGAGAAATCAAGGGGGGATTTTTAGTCACTGGGGGCATATTCCAGACTCCTCTCAGAAAAAAACATGCAGCAACCAGGCTTCCACAACTGATCAGTAGCTACCTGTGAGCTGAAGTGTGGAAGTCATTGCCATTGTTTTCTACTAAGGTATACTTGTCTCGTCCATTTAGGGGGAAGGTGTGGTAGATGGATTATGAAAATGGTCCAATTCCCTACTCTCCTTGGTTCCACGCCCTTTGCAGTGTGACCTGGAGGCAACAAAAATCTCCTCACAAAGAAGTGGAGTGTGTTTTCCCATCCCTTACATTTGGGCCAAGCTTATGGTGAGCTTCAGTTAGTAGAATGTTCTAGAACAGCAATGTGTCAGTTTCGAGTCTTAGCCTGAAACAGCTTTGTGGTTGTCTGCTCTCGTTCAAATCTCTGCTTGGCAACCATGCAATCGAGTCCAGGCCGTCCTGCTGGAGGGTGAGAGACCACACAGAGTTGGGACAGCTCAACTCGGCCGGCCTCGGGGAGCCTGGCCACAATCAGTCAGGCCTGCCCCCATCAGCAGAATCGCCCAGTTCCCCCTAGAGCTTGTGAGCAACACACTTGCTGCTCTCTGCTGCGGACATGTTGAGAGAGTGAGCAAGGGATGTGGAGCAGTGGGAGGCTGCATAGCAGAATGAACCTGCTGGACACAGGCATGCTTTTCTCTTCCTGTTGGGATTGGATGACAGGAGGGGAGCACAGAAGAAAGCAAATGGCTTAGCTGACTTTAATATGCCCCTAGATTGGTTAATGATCACGTAGTGTCTCATAGTGGTTATTAGTCCACACATATGATAGTGTCAGGTCAAATGAAATAAAACCGTTTAAGGGTGCTAACAGGCTTGTTGGAAGGGCAGATTGAGGACAGAGTAAGGGTAGCAAAATACCGAGAACTGGCCAATCCTAAGCCCTTGAGCTGTTGCACGTAGATGCGCCATTCCATCTTCAAGAGATGTGTCCAAAGGGGGCAGGAGGGCTCTTTGAACCGACTTTTGGTTCTTGAGAGATTCCTTCATGGGAGCCAGAGTTTAGCATGATGCAGGGATATTGTGAGTGCCCAACTGTTTTTATTCTTTTAGTTTTTATTTATTTGAAAGAGAGAGATATATGGGTAAAGAGATAGAGACAGAGCAAGAAATCTTCCATCTACATTCCCCAGATGCCCACAACAGCTGGGGCTGGGCCATACTGAAGCCAGGAGCTGGAAACTAGTCTAAGTGTCCCGCAAGGGTGGCAGGAATCCAAGCACTTGGGCCATCACCTGCTGCTTCTTGAGGTGTGCGTCAGCACGCAACTGGATTCGTAGCAGAGCCTGGGCTCGAACCTAGCCACTTGATATGGGATGCAGGCGTCCCAGCTGGCAGCTTAGCCACTGCACCAAAAGCCCAGTGCAACAAGTGTCCATTTCTTTATGAGGACTGTCTTTCTAGGTAGCCCTTAGATAGCCTGAGGTGTGTTGGGTTCTGAAGTGATGGAGAATCTAGCAAAGGCTCATCTATTTTCTTCCTCAAAGAGCAATTCCAAAAGCAATCCAACTTCTTTAGCACTAGACTGTTGTGGGTCTGAGAAGTGGGGTGCAGTTCCATCAACTCAGCCTTCCTGCAAGTGCCTTCATGCAGAACCATGGCAGGGTACTCTCAGGCAAGGCCACGGACTCCCAGACCTAGCCACAGTCCTTCCACGGCTGACTGCATGCACATCCAGAACACAGTCACCTCCTCTCTCTGCGTGCCACCTCCCATCTTGTTTTGGCTTCCAGAGAAACAAGGAACACCCACCATCCTAGGCGGTGCTGCAACAAAACGCCCGAGGCAACTGATTTATAAAGAAGAAAGGCCTAGTTAGCGCGCAGTTCTGCAGGTTCAAGTCCAAGATCAGTTGGTCCCATTGGTTTGGCCTCTGATTGACGGTGGAGGATGCCAGTGGTGGAGTGCGGGCAGAAGATCACATGGTGATCCAGGAAGCAGGGGGCACAGTGCCCATCTCAGGCTTTCGTGACAATCTTGTCCCAAGAACTCGCTGCCCAGGGCACGTCCCCATTGTCCTAGGACCTCCCAGTCAGTACCACCTTCTGGACACCACAAATGGATTAAGTTTCTACAAGTCCTTTATAAATTCTGGGGCCAAACCTTTAACACATGGGCCTGTGGGAGATAGTCAACATTTAAACTGTTATCTAAGTCATAACACCTGCCCCATGCTGTCGACCTCTGCTTGGGTTGCCTTGAATAATTTGACTTGTAACACATTTCTTTTATATTCAGGGTGCTTCATGCTTTTAAAGTGTGTTGGTTAAAGATTATTTTATTTATTTGAAAGAGTTTCAGAGAGAGGTCGAGACAGAGAAAGGTCTTCCATCCTGCTGGTTCACTCCCCAAATGACCACAACAGCCAGCGCTGAGCCAGGAGCCAGGAGCTTATTCCAGATCTCCCACACATGTGCAGGGGCCTTGGGCCATTTTCTACTGCTTTCCCAGGCCATAGAAGAGAGGTGGATTGAAAGTAGAGCAGCTGAGACTTGAACTGGTGTCCATATGGGATGCTGGCATTACAGGCTGGGGCTTTAATCTGCTGTGCTACAGCACTAGCCCCTTAAAGTGTTTTCAACACCTTATCTCATTTTACCTTAAATATAGAAATGATTAGAGGGGGGAATATTTGGCCTAGCATTTATGACACCGATTAAGATACCCGTATCCTACATCAGAGTGCCTGGATTCAATGCCCATCTTTGACTCCTGGCTCCAGCCCCCGGCTATTGCAGACCCGGGGAAACAGCGGTGATGGCCCAAGTATTTGGGTCTCTGCCACCCCCATGGGGGACCCTGATGGAGTTCCCAACTCCTAGCTGCAGCCTAGTTCAGCCCCAGTGGATGCAGGCCTTTGGGGGAGTGAATCAGTAATGAGAGCTATCTCTGTGTCTGAACTGCCAGTGAGCTATGGTCTGACCAGAGTGACTCCATTTTGTCTCTGGATGGCCTCTAGTCACTCCGTGGGTCCCTGAATGTCCTCTATCTTTTCCAACCGGTTCCAGAACTATCATCTACTCAAAAACTAATCTTGTAAGAATCTTATCTGTAGAGAAAATGTGTTCGATGCCCCCTGGGATAAGTGTGACCTTGCTGGTTCTGGCTTCTGTAACGAATGCTTGGCTTTGTAACTAACTCCCAGCAAGATGTGGGTTTTGCCTTTCTAAGCTTACCCCTGAGCTCAGTCGAGGCTGCATGATTGGAGAGCACCTTGCCCTGTGCAGCCGCTGGCTAAACGCCGGCTTCTGAAATAAGGATTACACAGTCCGGCCGAGACTTTAGCATCTTCTGGAACTCACTGTTCTGAACGTAACATGTCTATCTTTCTTCTCCTCAAATGCATTTAAAAAATAATTTTGTAGGAAACAATTTTATTGTATAGACACAGACAACCATGCTCACAAACTGAGGGGCGACCCTTGGAGTCTGGTGAGCTAATCTTGGATTGCGTTGTGCATGACCCAGCAGACTGGCCACTGGCTCCTGCTGTGCCGACTCAGCTCCTGGACTCCCTAACATGGCTGTACGGTCGAGAGAACGCCGTGGAAAGCATCAGGATCTCCTGGGCATGGCTCCGTTACTCTGCTAATTAGAAGCTTTCCGTGCGGGTGCCTCGTCCTGGAGTGGGAACAGAAGAGAAGGGGAAATGATTCTGTGTGGTGCTGCTGACTGCAACCACAGGCACTCTGTTCCTCTGGTTGCGATCTCATAGACCTGTTTTCTGTGAGCAGCTTCAGGAAGTGCCAGGACTATTGATCACCTCCAATGTCAAGGCGATCACGAGGTCCTTTTCCTTTGTGCTCTGAGCCGTGTGAATAATTGCAGGCGTGTTTATACACATATCTTTGTTGTGCCGGCAAAGTTCTCAATGCTGTTGAAACGGTTTGTGAATGTCTGGTCTCAATCCCCTCCAGATGTTTCAAGCACCCCTACTGTAAGGCAGATCCTCTTTCTTTTTGTTTTGTTTGCTACTATTTGGTTTAAATGTGCCAAGCATTTTGGATTATACAAAAAAAAAAATAGATGACTATAGGAGAGGATTGTTCTCTCTTGCACGTCCCCTCCTTCTCCCAGAGAACTTTTTCTCAATGCAAGAAGTCAGAAGCTTCCTGTGTTATTCTTTGGGTTTGTCCTTGCAACATTCAAGCCTTTGTCTGGGCTGAAGGAAGCTTCTAGGAGGCTCCCTCCAGACGGGCCGCCAGCTTTCACAGTCTCCCCTTCCAAGTGAAGAAATAAATTAAAGCTGACACTCGGAGTGTGTGTGCGCCTGCTGCCTGTAGGCTGGTGCTCTCATGAGCTTATTTATTTTTGCTCCGTTGCAAAAAGATTTATGACCCCAAATTATGAATTCTGACACTCTCGTGCTACATGGATGCACTTAGATTGGCTTTTTTCATTTTCTGATGGCTTTGAAAAACTTTTCTTTTTAGCCCTCAGCCCTCAAGGGCAACAAGGGTCCCTTTTGAAAGAGGATCTGGCCAATGACACCTCCCACAAAGGTTGAGCTTTGCAGGGGCCTGGGGATTGATGGATGGATAGGAACCTTGGCCGCTGCCTTATTGACTTTTTCTTGGCCCCTTTCTCTTCCAGAGAATTGAAGCGAGTGTCTAAAAATGTGCTTCTAAATCAAAGCTGGCAAGCAGAGTGTCAGCCTGGAAGTAACCTTTTCAAGACATTTTGCAGAAAGAAGAGCGCTCCGTTACTCGCAGTTTAGAACAAGATAACAGTTGATGGCTGATTTGGCTGGGATGGTGACACTGGCTCAGCAACTGAGAAATTGCATTGATTTTGCAAAACAGAAGAACTGACATGAGTTTCAAGGGCGACTCGCCCAGAGGACTTGTTTTCTCCCGCAAATGCACAGTTCACAGCAGTGCTTCATAATGAAGCGGAGAAGAGAAGTCAGTTTGATGGGAGCAGTAGTTAGAGACCTTGGAAGTGACCCGGGGTCTGAGTGTCCTGTGGGAGACACAGCCGGGCATCCTGGAGACACGTGTGAGATGAAGAAGCATCAGCTATAAATACAAGTCTATTTTTGGACCTGGGCAAAAAGATTTTTGCTTCCTGACTCCCTTTCTCAGGTCCAGCCTCCATTCTGCACCGCTGTGGCTTGGGGAAGTGGTGAGGAAGGACCTGGAACCTGGTCTGTAACACCAGAGAGCAGGTGCACCCAGGTGAGGCAGCAATGTGCTGGGGCCCCTCTTGGAGAGATGGATTTTTATTTTTTCTCTTGAAAGATTTATTTATTTATTTGAAAGGCAGACAGAGAGAGAGAGAAAGGTATTACATCTTGTGGTTCACTCCCCAGATAGCTGCAAAGGCCAGAGCTGAGCCAATCTGAAGCCAGGAGCCAGGAGCTTCTTCTGGGTCTCCTACATGGGTGCAGGGGCCCAAGCTTGCTTTGGGGGCCCATCTTCTACTGCTTTCCCAGGTGCATTAGCAAGGAGCTGGATTGGAAATGGAGAAGCCAGGACTCAAACTGGCATACATATGCTTGCATTACAGGCAGCAGCTTTACCCACTATGCCACAGTGCCGGCCCTGGAAATTTCTTCTCTGAGCAGTGTTTAATTGACACTCTATTATCTATTCACCATGATGTGCAACAGATCTTAAAAAAAAGGGGGGGGGTGGCACTGTGGCTCCCTTGGCTAATGCCTGAGGTGCTGGCATCCCATATGGGCATCGGGTTCTAGTCCTGGCTGCTCCTCTTCCAGTCCAGCTCTCTGCTATGGCCTGGGAAGGCAGTGGAGGATGGTCCAAGTGCTTGGGTGCCTGCACCCACATGGGAGACCAGGAGGAAGCACCTGGCTCCTGGCTTAGGATCGGCGCAGCTCCGGCCATGGCGGCCGTTAGGGGAGTGAACCAACGGAAGGAAGACCTTTCTCTCTCTCTTTCTCTCTCTCTCTCTCTCTCACTATCTATAACTCTACCTGTCAAATAATAATAATAATAATAAAACAAGTGTCTGTTTAAACACGGATTTCACATCTTTTGGGTTGCTGAGTGGGTGCTGAGGTACAGCAGGACACCAGGCCATTTGAGATGGTCACATCCCCTATCCAAGTGCCAGTTCAAGGTCCAGCTACTTCACTTCTGGTCCAGCTTCCTGCTAACACACACCTGAGAGGCAGCAGATAATGGCTTGAGATGCTGGGTTTCTACCAGCCACATGGGAGACCCAGATACTGAGTTCTGGGCTCCTGGTTTCGGTCTAGCCCAGCCCTGGCTGTTGCAAGCACTTGGGGAATGATTCAGCAGATGGAAAAAATATATATTTTCTTTCTCTCTCTCCCCATATCACACACATTCCTCTTTGTTGACCTACCTTTTAAGTAGACAAAAATAACTAAATATATGGATATTATATTTTTGTAAAAAGTGGGATTGCCGGATCAAATGGTAGTGTGTGTTCTGTTGCTGCTGTTATTTATCGAGGACCCCCCATGCCGTTTTCCACAATGGCTCTGCTGTTTACATTCCCACAAGCAGTGTGCATCCTCACCAAGCCTGTTGTTGCTTATCTCTTTGATAATCGCCATTCTGATGGGCGCGAGGTGATACTGTGGTTTTAACTTCCATTCCCCTGGTGATCGGTGCTATTGAACATTTTTTCATAGATGTTTAGCCATCTGTGTGTCTTCTTTGGAGAATCATCTATTTAGGTCCCTTGTCTATTTTTAAAAGGGATTTTTTTTAATTCTCTTGCTACTGAACTGTTTGAACTCCCTGTGTGTTTTGCATAGTCCCCCCCCCCCCTCATTGGATGATGTATGGCTGACAGGTTGCTTCTCACAATGGCAAACGGTCTCTGCATGCTGTCTACTCCTTCGCTACAGATCCTCGGGGCCTGCCTTCCTTTCTCAGAGCACGGTCCCTTTGAAAGCCACAAACTGGAGTGGAGCCTGCAGATGGAGGAACCGCTGAGGTCTTGGGTGGTGCCCCCCCCCCCCCCAGGGAGACCCCATCCTCTTGACCTTACTGTTGGGGCCTTGCTGCTGCATGGGGCGGAGTCTACACCGGAGTGAACGAAGCACCTAGGAGGCTACTCCTGCCCTCCATGCCTGCACATTTGGAGGGAAGGCCTTTCTGTTCTGAATCACAGAGGGAGAGGGAGATAGAGAGCGAGCGAGCCACTGGGGTCAGTTAGACCATGCTGAGCTGCTAGGACTTGGGCGAAGGCGAGTCAGGGCCACACAGGCTGAGATTTCTTGAGCTTGTTTTGCAGTGTCACTCCAGGAAAGCTGATCGTGCAGCGTTGCACCCAGAGCGGGCTGGGATACCAGCAAACCAGTCTGAGTCAGCGACGGATCCAAACACACAGCGTATAAAGCCGCGTACGGCAAGCAGGAAGGGTCCTGTGCTCCCCACCTCTTCATCCAGGACAGCCCCCTAAGCCTTGCTTTTAAAGCCCTGCTGCTCAGACAGGCAGTTTCTTGAGGAAACTCCACCTTCCTGTGGTCTCCGTGATTCGTTGGCATCGTAAGCAGCAGCTTAACAGGCCGCGCCACAATGCCGGCCCCAAAAGCCTGCGAATTTCAACAAGAGCTGAAAATAAAGTTGATGTTGATCTGAAAAACACAAATTTGCAGGCCAAAGGGTCAGACTTAAGACACCTGCATCCCGGGCCAGCGCCGCGGCTCACTAGGCTAATCCTCCACCTGCGGTGTCGGCACACCAGGTTCCAGTCCTGGTTGGGGCGCTGGATTCTGTCCTGGTTGCCCCTCTTTCAGGCCAGCTCTCTGCTGTGGCCCGGGAGTGCAGTGGACGATGGCCCAAGTGCTTGGGCCTGCACCTGCATGGGAGACCAGGAAGAAGCACCTGGCTCCTGCCTTTGGATCAGCATGGTGCGCCGGCCCCAGCACGCCGGCCGTGGCTGCCATTGGAGGGTGAACCAATGGAAAAGGAAGACCTGTCTCTCTGTCCCTCTCTCTCACTGTCCACTCTGCCTGTCCAAAAAAAAAAGAAGACACCTGCATCCCATATTGCAGTGCTGGGGTTGAAGTCCTGGCTCCTCTGCTTCTGATCTGGCATTCTTGCTAATGCATACTTGATAGCAGGCAGCAGCTGATGGCTCAAGTACTTGGGTTTCAGCCAACCACGTGGGAGACCTGGGTTGAGTTCTAGGCGCCTGGCTTTGACCTGCCCTAGCCTGGCTATTGCAGGCCTTTAGGGAGTGAACCAACAGATGGAAGATGGATCTCTAACTGTCCGTCTCTCTGCTTTTCAAATGAATAAATACAAGTAAATGGAAAAAAGATGTTCAAGGTCAGAGAGAGGGGCCCGCATTGTAGTGTAGCAGGTAAAGCCGCTGCCTGCAATGCCTGCATCCTATTTGGGCATTGGTTCGAGTCTCGGCTGCTCCACTTCCAATCCAGCACCCTGCTAATGGCCCAGGAAAAGCAGTGAAAGATGGCCCAAGTGTTTGGGTCCTGCTACCATGTGGGAGACCCAGATGAAGCTCCTGGCTCCAATCTGGCCATCTGAGGAGTGAACCAAAGGATGGAAGATCTCTCTCTGTCTCTCTCCTTCTTTCTCTGTAACTCTGCTCTTCAAATAAATAAATTCTTAAAAAGAAAATAAAAAAGAAATCACAAGAGCGAGCCCTCAGCCATGAAATCTCTTCCTGAGACATTCTTATATATGAAGATCAGTCTTTGCTTTAGGTAAATAGTGGGGTTTGGGCCAGGCAGTCCTTTTAGACAGATGGGTGTGGTTTTCACATTGTTTTTCACCTCTTTGACCTGAAGTCCTACTTAACATCTTGCAGGATAAAGAATCTTTTTGGTGTGGGTTATGTAAGGACTTGTGAAGAATTCGACATTTATTGTATCAAAAGATGTATTTGATCTAATAGGACAAGAAAATAAAGAGGCTTTAAAAAGTTCACAAGAAATTTGCATTATCTTTTCTGAAACCCTTTCATATTTTCTTCCCCTTCCAATCTCTGCAGGTTCTGAGACTCTGAGTTCGGCATGACAAGGAGTCTGGTGTTTGTGGGTAGAGCCAGCTGGTTTAGCAGTGGTATCTCAATTCAAGACAAAGTTCTGTGAGGAGCCTTCAAAAGGTTGCTGGGAAAATGCATATTATGAAAAAAGCAGGTGTGGATTTCAAAATTTTTTTCCCACCAAAATAAACTTACCTTTTAATTCCATTTTCCAGGCCTTTCTGAAATACCCTCGCATTCAAAACTTTGGAAACCCTATGGGGGTGGCAGAGCCCAAGTACCCAGGCCATTTTCTGGTACATTAGCAGGGAGCTGGATCAGGACTGGAGCAGGGACCAGCACTGTGGCCTAGTGGGTGAAGCCACCACCTGCAGTGTCAACATCCCATATGGGCAACGGTTCAAGTCCCAGCTGCTCCACTTCCAATCCTGCTCTCTGCTATGGCCTGAGAAAGCAGTGGAAGACGGCCTAGGTCCTTGGGTCCCTGCACTCACGTGGGAGACCCAGAAGAAGCTCCTGGCTCCTGGCTTCAGATTGGCGCAGCTCCAGCTGTTTTGGCCAACTGGTGGTGAACCAGTGGATGGAAGACCCCTCGCTGTCTGCCTCTCCTTCTCTCTCTGTGTAACACTTTCAAATAAATAAATAAATCTTTAAAAAAAAAAAAAGAAAGAAAAAGTGGAGCTGCCAAGACTCAAACCAGCACCCACAAGGGATGTCTTAACCCACGCTAGCATAATGCTGTCTCCAAACCTGGGTATTTTTGAACTTGATTTCAAGGTGTCTCACATGTTAGATTTCTGAATGAAATTTTTAAAAATATTTATTTATTTTGTTGATTTGACCGGCAGGAAGACAGAGACAGACAGAGACCTACCATCCACCAGTTCATTCCCTACACACCCATAATAGTCAGATCTAGGCCAGACTGAATCCAGGAGCCTGAAATTTCACAATGGCAGAAGGGATCCAAGGACTTGAACCGGCACCTGCCGCCTCCTCGGGTGTGCATTAGTGGGAAGCTAGAATCTGGAATAAAGCGGGCACTGGGATCCAGGCACTCTGTTACGGGATGCAAGTGTCCCAGGCAGGGTTTTAACCACTGCCTCAAACACAGTTCCTGCTTCCTGCTGGGTGCGTTCTCGATGGTTCCCGTGTTACTCCTTGGAAGTGTCACCAGCTCCACTGATTTTATAGCCAAAGATTCGTTTCAGTGGGTGACAGAAACCTCCACTTGGTTGGCGACACATTCCCCCAGACATCCGAATGTTTTAGAAACCAAGCCGAGAAGTCTGCCTCCAGCATTTCCGTGTGGTGGTTGCCAAGGGCAGGTGGGCCAACCCCTACCTTGTCCTCCTAGCAGACCAGGAAGCAGGAAGGTCAAGGCCAACAGAGGCCATCCAGCACTGGCTCTGTCCGCTTGCGGATTATGTAAGCAAATGGAGCTGTCTGCAGGTCATTGTTGAGAACCGGACGAGAAAACAACCGATTTCGGGCTGCTTGCATTTAGGATGTTATTTGCAAGCCTCAGAGTCTGGGTCTGGTGGATGGAGTTGGAGCAAAGCTATACGACGAGCTTAAGTCAGTCTCTCTGATAATTGCTAGGGCAAGACAGTGGTGAGCAGAAAACACAGGAGAGAGAGGGGCAAAGAAGGCTTCTCTCAAAATCTGCCTGATCCATCCCTCCCCTGTATGTCTCTTGTCTCTCGTCTCTCGTCTCTCTCTCTCTCTCTCAGTCTGCAAGTGGAGCAAGCGGAAGCAGACGCCTGGCCAAACTGGTAGCCACCTCCACCGCGCTGGTGTGAAGGCCTCCGGACTTAGGAGGCCATTTTCCCTTGGATCATGGATGCCCAAAGTCACATTCTATTAGCGGAGCCGCACATGCGAAACCATAACCAGAAACCCAGAAATGTGCTGCGGAATTCTCTCCAGCTCTCTTAACGAGCTTTGCAAAGCTCCTCTGTCAAGGAGAGCAGGGAATGTGTAATTTCAAACACATTTTTAATAGTTGCTCTTGGCTCCCTCCGGAGAGGGGGGAGGCATGCTGACGCGGCTCTCGGAGAGGCAGCGGCTTTACAAGGCTAACGCGAAACACTTCTCCCAGCTGCTGGTAGCGCTTGGAGCGCATCGGGGAACTGCCTGGGAAGCTGGGGCCCATCTAGCACCGAGCAGCGCGCCAGTGCAGCCAGGGTGGCTCCTGGCAAGGACACACGGAGACAGCAGCCTCCAGGCTCCCTCTGCAAGTCACTCCCAGGTGCCGCCCAGTCTTTCAAACACTCTTTTACCTCCCATAGCCAAGCAGAGTTTTGAAACGCAGGGCAAAGAGGCAGCAGGAGTGGAAATGGTGACAGGTGCCAGATCACCAAGGGCACCAGTCAGGAGGCCTGGGACTCTTGGTTCTGGGCTGCGGAAGCTGAGAGAACACCTGGAAAATCCAGTGATGTAGACAAAGAAGAGGAGGACAAGGCCTGGAGCCATGAGAGGCAGCAAGAATGTGACTCCCAGGCTCCTCCCACTCAATACCCCCCCCCCCCCCCAACAGGAAACAAGGACTCTAAGGCCCGACATTATGGCGCACTGGGTTAAGCCACTGCCTGAAACACCAGCGTCCTGTATTGGCGCTCCCGGCCGCTCTACTTCCGATCCAGCGCCCTGCTAATGCACCCGGGAGAGCAGCGGAAGATGGCTCAAGTGCTTGTGTCCTTGCACCCACGTGGGCGACCCAGGTGGTTCCAGGAACGCAGCTTCTGCCTGCTCCACCGGGGCCACTGTGGTCATCTCGGGAGTGAACCAGCAGACGGAAAACCTCTCATTCTTTCTCTGTTTC
>CM027403.1:6694632-6720878 GCA_015711505.1 Sylvilagus bachmani | reverse complement strand
GGTGCGCCGGCCGCAGCGCGCTGTCCGCGGCGGCCATTGGAGGGTGAACCAACGGCAAAGGAAGACCTTTCTCTCTGTCTCTCTCTCTCACTGTCCACTCTGCCTGTCAAAAATAAAAAAAAAAAAAAAAAGTAAGGACTCTACGCTCTCCTATCTCTCTATGTGTTCTCTTTGTAAGTATTGACCACATTTTCTTAATCAAAAATGAAAACTCATAGTAAGATAGCAGGTCAGCATTTTTGAAATTAGGACTATTTTGGGGACCGGCGTGGTGGTGCACTAGGTTAATCCTCTGCCTGTGGCGCCAGCATCCCATAGGGGCGCCGGTTCTAGTCCCGGCTGCTTCTCTTCCAGTCCAGCTCTCTGCTATGGCCCAAGTGCTTGGGCCCTGCACCCGCATGGGAGATCAGAAAGAAGCACTTGGCTTCTGGCTTCGGATCGGCACAGTGCCAGCCATGGTGGCCATCTGGGGAGTGAACCAATGGAAGGAAACTCTCTCTGTCTCTCTCTCTCTCACTGTCTGTAACTCTACCTGTCAAATAAATAAATAAAAATCTTTAAAAAAAGAAATTAGGACTATTTTGGAAATTAGGATATGTTGCTTTCCTTGAAAATAAATGCTCTATTTTGTATCCAGTAATGACCACAGGGGAGTTGCTTCCTCCTGATCAATTTCAGTGTATTATCTATTTGTAAGGAAGGGACGAACTGGGGATCATTGAAGCAGGGCACCAGAAAAGGCATTTGGGACACCCGTATCCCATCTCAGAGCGCAGGTTCAAGTCCCAGCTCCTCCACTTCCTGTCTAGCTCCCTCCTAATACATCGGGGGGGGGGGCAGTAGGTGATGGCTCAAGGATTTGGACCCCCTGCCACCCACATGGGAAACTTAGATTGAGTTCCAGGCTCCTGGCTTCAGCCTGGCTCAACCCTGGCTATTGTGGGCATTTGGAGAGTGAACCAGCAGATGGGAGATTCTGTCTCTGTCGCTTTGATTCTCCCTCTCTGCCTTTCAAGTAAAATGAACAATAAATGAATACACATTTCAAGAAAAAAAAACACTAAAGAACATCACTTGCACACCCCTCTTGTTTGACAGCTAAGGACGTGGTCTCAACACAATGACAAAAACCTGTGTCGGAGAAACACATGAGCTGACACAGCTCCAGCTGTGACCCTCCTCCATCCCAGTTTCCAGCCCAAGACAATCTGTGGTTTGCTGCTCTAGGGTCCCTAACCTGTCACAGGGCTGCAGCCCACATGGGCTGCTGGGTAACGAAAACACCCAATGGAGTCTGGCTTGGGGACAAGTGGGCCAGTCGTGGTGCAGTCCTATTTGCCTCCCGGGAGCCCCGAGCTCGTCCTCCCAGACGTCTCTAGGTCATCTATTTCTTCCCTGACAAAAACATCTGGTTGTGTCAGAGTGAAATTTGCATGCTTTTCCAGCTCTTGCAGGAATGTTGAAAAGCTGTTCTGAAAAACACAGCCCCTCTGGTGCCAAACCAGTTGGGCTGGAATGAGCAACTGTTGTTATAAATCTCCACGCTGCCTTCTTCCACAGCCCTAGAAGGTACAGAGTAGGCCGTCCCATGGGCCCAGCCAGACAGCTTGAACCAGAGCTGGGCGGAGGAGCCCAGCGCCTTAGAGTGTGGACGCGCCTCCGCTGCCGCCACCACCGCCTCGATTTCTCCTTCCAGACCCGCTCCGGGGCTGCTGGCAAGAGGACAGCACCTCGGGCTTCTCTGTGTCCACAACAAATTCTTTTGTGGCCTTAAGTGGAAAAATATTTTATGACATGGCAGAGCCAACTGCTTGTCCTGCGAGTGATTCACAGAGAAAACTTGAGAGACTAATGATGCCTCCTTGCCAAGATCCAGGGAGTGAAACGGATTTAAAAAAAAAAAAAAAAGCACAAGGTGACCTAGTATGAAAAGACTCAGGGAGATTTAGGGGTCACTGAAGCTGCTGGGGCAGCTCGGCACCCCCGAAATCCCCATCGGTGGATTCTGTAACTCCCTTAGCTGCGGTCCCGTGTCTCCAACCCGTTACTCGAGTCTCTTGGTGCGGATTGAAATGCCTCCCCAAGGTTGCACGAAATGCCCTGTCCTATCAGGGTTTGCGTTAGCTTTTTCTCCTCCAGCCACTCTTCCCTGGGAACGTGCATTCCCGTCAGCCACAGCTCCCAGGGCCTTGGATAAGTCAGTGCTATAATTTCCTGCTGCATAAATGTGTCCGCAGATGACTTTGATCTGGCAGGATGAGAGAGCTCACTGCTAACGGGGCAGCCGGTGGTTTTGTATGAAGTTCTTCATCCGCCATGACTGTCTCCCCAGCTTTCTTGATCATTCCTTTTGCTATAACTTTTTGATAGGCAATCCTTCAAATGGGAAGACGGCACCCACCCAGCGTGTTTAGCCCAGTTCTTCTTAGTCCTTCTTCTCTTTTTTTTTGACAGGCAGAGTGGACAGTGAGAGAGAGAGACAGAGAGAAAGGTCTTCCTTTTCCATTGGTTCACCCTCCAATGGCCGCCGCAGCCCGCGTGCTGGGGCCGGCGCACCACACTGATCCGATGGCAGGAGCCAGGTGCTTCTCCTGGTCTCCCATGGGGTGCAGGGCCCAAGCACTTGGGCCATCGTCCACTGCACTCCCGGGCCACAGCAGAGAGCTGACCTGGAAGAGGGGCAACCGGGATAGAATCGGTGCCCCAACTGGGACTAGAACCCGGGGTGCTAGCGCCGAAGGTGGAGGATTAGCCTATTGAGCCGCGGCGCCGGCCCTGTCCCTCTGTCTTTTCCCTGTGAATTTACTCCAGCCTGAGCCTCCTCCATCTTATTCTGAGATTTCCTCTGCAGACTAAATGTACCTTTGTATCTCTCCCTGTGGAAGTTCATGCTATCTCCTTTAGGCAGTCTATGCTAGGATTGTCAACATCATTTTCACGACGGAGTCCTGTTCTATAGTCCTGGCTATAATTTCAGATTCATTTATTCACCAGTTTCTTTTTATTTTTTCATTTTTAAATGTGTTTATTTATTTATTTGAAAGTCAGAAATACAGAAAGAGAAGGGGAGAGAAAGAGAGAGAGAGAGATTCCATCTGCTGGTTCATTCCCCAAATGGCTGCTATGGCCAAGGCTGGCCAAGATGAAGCCAGGAGCCAGGAGTTTCTTCTGGGTCTCCCACACAGGTGCAGGGGCCCAAGCATTTGGGCCATCTTCTACTGCTTTCCAAGGCATGTTAACAGAGAGCCGGATCAGAAGAGGAGCAGCTGGGACTTGAACCAGTGCCTGTATGGGATGTCAGCATTACAGGGATGGCTTAGCCCACTATACCACAGCGCCAGCCCCTAAACTTTCTTTTTTTTTTTTTTTTTAAAAAGAGTGATTTATTTACTATTTGAAGGACAGAGTGATCAAGAGAGAAGGACACACATACACACACACACACAGAATCTTCCATCCACTGGTTCATATCAGATATCGGCAGTAAACTTGTCCAATAGTGGCTCAACATGCCGCACCACAGCACCCATGCTGTAAACATATCTTTCAGTCCCATTTTCCCATGACCTTATTATTATTATTATTACTCAGTAGGCAGAGAGACAGATAGACAGAACTCCCATCCAGGTAATTACTTCTCAAATGCCTACAATGGCCAGGGTTGGACCTGGCCAAAACCAGGGGGTGGGAACTGAATCCAGGTCTTCCTTGTGGGTAGCAGGAACCCAACTCACTGCTGCCTCCCAGGATCTGCATTAGCAGGGAGTCAGAGCCAAGCTGGAGCCAGGCATCAAAACCAAGCATCCGATGTGGGATGTGGGCCTCTTAGCTGGCGCCCTGAGACTGGGCCAAACACTTGCCCCTCCATGGATTCCTGTCTTTGGGAATCTATAGTGGCAGTGCAGACTTCTCCTGAACCTGCTTTTATTTTAAAGATTTATTTATTTATTTGAATTTTTGAGTTACACAGAGACAGGAAGACATGGAGAGAGAGAGAGAGAGAGAGAGAGAGAGATCTTTCATCTGCTGGCTCACTCCCCAAATGACCACAACAGTCAATACTAGGCCAGGCCGAAGCCAGGAGCCAGGTGCTTCATCCAGGTCTCCCAAGTCGGTGTAGGGACCCAGACACTTGGGCCATCTTCCACTGCTCTCCCAGGCGCATTAGCAGGGAGCTGGATTGGAAGTGGTGCAGTCAGGACTGGAACCAGCACCCATACGGGATGCTGGTATCATGTCCGCTAAGCCACAACGCCATCCCCTGGGTATCAACATGCATTTTTTGATCATCAAAGAATTCATCTGACTCATTTCCTCAGGTGCTACAAATTGCCCTCTAAGATAACATCTGCATTTTATTTTTTAGATTGATTCATTTAATCATTCAAAAGGCAGAGCGACAAGAGAGAGCAAGAAACAGAGGGAGGAGAGAGAGAGAGAGAGAGAGAGAGAGAGAGAGAGAGAGATCCCATCTGTTGGTTCATTCCCCAGATGATCTGTCAGTTCTGGGCCAGGAGCAGGGGCCCAACACGGGGACCTTGATCTGCTGCCTTCCCAGGTGCATTAGCAGGGAGCTAGATTGAAAGGGGAGCAGCTGGGTCTCCAACTGGCACCCATACGAGATAGTGGCGTTGTAGGTGGTGGCTTAACCTGCTGCACCACAGCACTGGCCCCAGCATGCACATTTTCATGGTAGCTTTCTGGGCTTTGACTCAGAAGAGAGAATCAGGGTTAAATGTGGTATTGGCAGCTGCTAGTGTTATCATATCCGCTGGGGACTGCTGGTTTTGGAAAATAGTCTCTTCTTTCTCTGCACATTTAGTTGTTTGTGACACCAAACTGTCCACTTTCAACCAAGCCCAACGCCCCAACATGGACAGACACAGGCACACTTGAAATCTCCCTCTTCCCCAAGCCAGGCTTCTTGTTTTGTTTGTTTAAAGATTTATTTGGTTATTTGAAAGAGTTACAGAGACACAGGGAGAGAGAGAATGTTCCATCCACTGGTTCACTCCCCAAATGGCCAGGGCTGGGTCAGGCCAAAGCCAGGAGCCAGGAGCTTCTTCCAGGTCTCCCATGTAGTGTGTCCCAGGCACATGGGCCATCTTCTACTGCTTTCCCAGGCACATTAGCAGGGAGCTGAATTTGGAAGTGGAGCAGCTGAGACTTGAACTGGCACCCACATGGGATCCTGGCATTGTGGGCGGTGGCTTAACCTGCTACACCACAACACCAGTCCTCAAGCCAGGCTTCTTTTAGCAAGTATTTGAATTGGGCTCAAGGAACCTTTTGCCTTCAGTGCTATTTTCTAAACCATAGTCACCCAAGTAAGATCAGTTGGGGTTTTATGAATGTCCATGTTGGGTTAGGGGAGTTGGCACAGCCATTGCGACACCAGCTGGGGTGCTTGGATCCTATATTGGAGTCTTAGGGTACAAGTCTCAGCTCTGCTCCGGATTTCAGCTAATGCTCAAGCGTTTGGGACCCTTCCACCCACGTGGGAGATCCAAGATTGTGTCCCACGCTTTCTTGTTGTTGCAGGCATTTGTGGGGTCAACCAGCAGACGGAAGGATCTCCCTCTCTCTCTCTCTCTCTGCCTTTCAAATAAAATGGAAACAAATAAAAACATAAATTTCTTCTCACTCTCTTTCCCAGCAATCCTCTTCATTGTCAGCAAGCAGGCCGTATTGTGTATTCCATTACTCAGGGACTTCCTGGCAGGCAGCTGCAATGTGCCAGTCTGACGGATGGGATCAGGATTCAGAGGGTGCAGTGCAGACAGGATACCTACCCTTGGGGCCGGCACTGTGGCTCAGCAGGTTAATGCCCTGGCCTGAAGCATGGGTATCCCGTATTGGTGCTGGTTCTAGTCCCGGCTGCTCCTCTTCTTATCCAGCTCTCTGCTATAGCCTGGGAAAGCAGTAGAAGATGGCCAAGTCCTTGGGCACCTGCACCCACATGAGAGACCTGGAAGAAGCTCCTGGCTCCTGGTTTCGGATCAGTGCAGCTCCAGCCATTGTGGACATCTGGGGAGTGAACTAGTGGATGGAACACCTCTCTCTCTGTCTCTACCTCTCTCTCTAATTCTTTAAAATAAATAAAATTAATAATAATAAAAAAAAGAATACCAAACCTTGGGAAGTTAGCAGTCCAGGTGGGAAGCCAAGAATCACCCGTATAAACAAAGCAGTATTGGGCAGGCCTTATGACACAGCAGGGTAAGACACAGTTTGGGATACTCAAGTCCCATTGTGGCATGAGTGGCAGTTCAAGTCCCCGCCACTCTGCTTCTGATCCAGGTCCCAGCTCATGTGCACCCTGGGAAGCAACCATGAACGCTCAAGCAATTGGGTTCCAGGCACCCATGTGGGAGACCCAGAGATGGAGCTCCTGCCTATTGGCTTGGCCTGATCCAACTCTGGCTATCTGGGGCTTGAACCAGCAGATGGAAGATATTCTCTCTCTCTCTCTCCATCTGTCTCTCTCTCCCTGGTTTGAGAAAATCAGAATGGGATGAGGGATATGGAAGCACAGGGGGATAATTGTGAAGACAGGGCAATGGTGTGCGCGGCACCGCGGAGGGAGGCGTTACGGAAGCGCACCTGCGGCGGACCCAGAGGCCATGCTCAAAGCGATGCCCTGGTGAGGACGGAAACGCATGCTCCCAAGGCTGAGGGCCCTGCCTGCATCCTGGAGCCCATGCAGACTCTGCAAAGTGGTTGCAGACTCCACAGCTCTCACAGCCTTTGTTTATCTACAGAATATTTACCTAACGGCGGAGTGATTTATTTTTTGCAGGGGGGAAACGTCTGTGGCGCTTCCATCTCATTGCGAGAGTTGCCAGGTCTCCCCAGCGAGGCTCCCCTTCCTCTTCAAAACACCAGCGACGTGCAGCGGTGCCCCGAAGTCGCCTGTTATAATTAGAATTTCTGACTTCCATCCCAAGGACTTTGGATGTAAGAACCCAGGGCCGGGAAATGTGTTTTTGACGACCATAATCAAGGCTGCGTCTCTCCGGCCTGGCAGCATCAATGGAGCGCGCTGTGCTCCTGACCCCTCTCTGGGGGTGTCAGGGTCTCCTGGCTGGGCCGGCGGCCCGGCCGCAGACGCCTAGGGCCGGCGGAGCCTGGGCAGCCCGGAGGAGGCTGGAGGAGAGCAGCCTCCCGAGAGATCTCTGTCCACTGGCTCACCGCGAGGCTGCCTCTCCCTCCTCCTAACCCGACAGAGGTCCCTCCGCCATTCCCAGCCCCCTTCCCCATGCCATCCGGGGCTCCCAGTAACAGAAGCACCTGCGAGAGGAGGGGGCCCTTGTCCTGGAGCTCGGAGCGGGAGCACCACGCACGGCTGCTGAAACGTGGAAATTTTTCCTTCTTGGCTTCTCCCTAAATATTTGACAAGAGTGAAAGCTTCCCCCTGGGGGGCTGATTGCACATATTGCAAGCAAACGTTTTCCTTTCGAGTCTCGCCCCCATCTCCTGCCCAGGGCCAGCCCCCAAAGGCCACGCCCCTGCCCTCCACCGTGTCCAGTGGGGTGCTGTGGTTGGCTTCGTGTTTGCTGTTCTGCCAAGTGTTTCAGATCTGTCACAAGTCATATCCTACCTTGGCACCAAGGCCTGGCTAAGGCAAAACCTGTTTTCCCTGCAGGAATAAGAAAACTGCACAGCCAGGCTCTTTTCAAACAGCTTCTGTTTTACCGTCTGAGTTGTGTCCTGGGTCAGGACATGATTATCTAGGAGGCCTCCAAGGAGGAGGAGAGGCCACAGAGAAGGCGGGGTTTAAGGGCTGGCCAAGGTCAAGGCAGGCACTGCCTGGGTCGTCGGGCCTTCCACCTGCTCCCTGCAGTCTGACAGCATGGATCAATCCAGGCACCTATACACGAAACAAAGACACAGCAGCTGCCCCCCATCTGTCACACGGTCCCCAATACAGCTCCCCCATGCACTGCCAGCATCATTAGGCTGGATCCATATCTGTAATGAGCCAAGCAGCTCTGCAGACGTCAGCAGCCTGTGTTGCTCTAAACCAATGAGAAGGGACCAGGGACAATCCCAGGCAGCCTTTGGCAAGTTAGCCTTCAGAGGAGAAAGACACAGAAATGCGATCCTCCGGCCGCTGGCTGAGCAGAGGTGCATGGCCCTAACTATGGGCGTCTGCTGTGTGTTTCAAGTTGAAGGCTAATGCATGTGCACAGGGCACATTGTAGCCTGCTCTGAACAGCCTGCAAAGGGCCAGAGCTCCAGTGTGCACTTGGCAGGTTCATTGGAAACATAGGCAGCATGGATACAAACAAAAGCATATCTCAGAAAGATTAAACTTGCACCTTCACGGGGAGCCAGCTGGCTTTTTAGACTTGGGCACTGTTCTAATGATCTCCAACACATGCAATGGCTTGGGTATGGGGAGGGAGGGGTGGATTTTTTAATATTTGACACACAGGGAATCCCAGGTTATCCAGTCTGGAAAATGGGAAGTCGTTAGGCATCCACCTTAGAGTCCTGATTTCGTTCCTTCTAGCTTCTTTGTGTCTCCCAATCTTAAAAAACCATTTAAAGCGAATCCCTTTATTGTTCTGTTAATGAAGTGGAAGAGATAGCCTTGGACGTGGTTGCTTTCCAGGGACTAAATGGACTCCATGGCTGGAATCATCCGGAGGTGTCTTGATCTTGACCTTGATGGAGCCCAAGTCCCTGAATTTTCAAGTTCCCTTTCTCATGACTGTTTTGAGGTCCCCTTGTATACAGAGCACATCTTTATGTTCAGTGAATTTTCTCAAACCGAACGTATCTGTGTAGCTGGTACCTGGATCACAGAGAAAAAAAGTCTGCACTCACCTATCAGACTCTGCCCTCTCCCCATTGTTCATTGTGTTTTAAGCTACACTTCCCCCTGTTAGTCACTAAAGATGATGCAGCTCTATCTTTGCCTGAATTTCAGAGTGAAGTGGGCCCAAGTCCCCAGTGCTGGGTGCCCAATGTCCCCCTCAGCAGTGGTGGAAGCTCCATGATGCCACCCAGCCTTCGGGGTCCAGTGCACAGACCATTGCACTCAGGTCTCTCCTGCTCTCTCCCTTCTCCATCCCAGTGACTCCTGGAGGTCACTAAGTTGCTCATCTTATATACAAGATATTGAGAGCCAACCAATACCAGCGTCTCCACTCTCCCAGAATTCAGCAATGTAATGGGGGGTGGGGGGTGGAGAAAGACAAGCAAACAATACAGCGTGGTCACCGCCAAGACTGGAGTCAGCTTGGCGGTTGGAGAGCACCCAAGGGAGCACTTTGCTTGAGCTCAAGAGGTCAAGGTCAGCTTCCCCAGACAAGAGGAGCCTGAGCAGGGGCTAACAGGTGCATTCTGTGCTGAGTGAAGGAACTGATTTGAAAGGTGATGGGATTCAAAATGGAAGGGAGAGCAGAGAGTGGCGAACCCTGACCATGAAGCCCACGGATGCTGTGAGGGAGTGTGGGTCCCGCTCCACCCTGGGGGCCACTGTTAACACCTGTGTTCCCAGACTCCCATAGCCCCCTTCCTCCTTCCCTCTCCGTAGTGATCAGCCTGGACTGCAAGTGACGCATCCTTCCATTCAAGGTTACAGAGTCTGAACTTCCTGAGGGTCCAAGGAGTCTGCAGGGTGCTCTGAGAAGCCACACAATCCCGTTTGCATTTTGGCTGCAGAAGGAGAATGCTTTGAAGAAAAATACTGGAAGCCAAGAGATGTTTTAGGAGCCTATTACATTGACCCAAGGTAGAAAACGATGGTGGTCAAGGTTAGGATACTGACATCAATAATGGTGGTCAAGGTTAGAGTGTGCTGGGTAGATTCAAATACCAAGAGGGAGGAGTCCCAAGGCCTTGAGGATTCTATTATTTTGCACTTATTAGACAGATAGATCTTTAGATAAATAGATGATAGGTAGATATAGATGATAGATGACAGAGATAGAAGATGGATGATAGATAACAGATGATAGATGATTATGCTAGATAGGTGATTAGATAGATGATAGAGATGTAGGATAGATAATAGATGATAGAAGATAGATGACAAATGATTGATAATACATAGATGATTAATAGTTTAATTGATACATACAAATAGGTGGTAGATAAGATATACATAGATGGTAGAAAGCAGGACTATTTAATTAATAGATGATAGACAGCAGATCTATAATTGATGACAGGTCAGTATAGATAGATGGTTAGATAGGTAGATGGATGACAGAGAGATAGATGCTGCCTCCCAAGATCTAGACCCGGATTCTGTTGGCAGCCTGGTGCTCAGTCTCCAGGCACACTGACCCCTCGTAAGAGCTGGAATAAAAAGAAAACAAGTTTTCCTGTGTTACCCCAGTTTACTGCCTTTCTCCCCTGGAACCCAGAGCGTCCCTGGGTTGGGCTGGGTTCCAGCACGTGGCTCATGTGGAGGCCCTGGACAAGGCTGGGGCCAGGTGGTACCGGTTTAGGGTGGTACACACAGTTTGGTGGCCATGAATCCTCTGCGAAGGCACCAGCCTTCGTGTAGGAAATGGGCTTACACCTGGTGGGGCTGAGGACTCTTACAGGCTTCTGAAAATACCTCTGAAGTGGGGTACACCCCAGTCGGTGCCACATGTGTTTTGCATGTGTGTGTTACGACTGCAGAAAGTGACCAAACAACTCCACATTGAACTTGTCAGAATAGAATCACAAAGTCTGCTTATGACTTCAGCCTGCAGCCGATGGGGACACTCACCCTGGATGGTCAGGAGTGAGTCTTATTAGTGAGGGCCATGGCTCAACAACTCCATTTTATTGTGTTTCTCAGAAAACTGCCAAAGTTTATGTTTCACTGGCAGCTTTTCTCATTGCGCGCCCTTTTGTCTCCAGTCACAGTCATTATTATCTAAGTACATCAAGAGTGCAGCACTGGGCATAGCACCTTGCAAAGGAATTCCTATAGTGGGAACGGACATCTGAGCCAGAGAAGAGGTTTTTGCCAGAAAGCTAAATTTGAGCAAACCAACGGGTTTTTTGAGGCTGCTGGCTTCAGTGCCTACAAGTGCAGCAAGCGTAAAAACCCATCGTATGTCTGAGAAACTCAGTGCGTTTGCTCTGTCTCGGAGGCCAGTCATCAGGGCAGAGTCAAAGCGGCTTTGAGTCCAGGAGAGAAAAAGACATTTAGAACATTTATAAAGAAAAACATCGTGTCTCTTTCATCTCTCTTGTCTGTCGTTTCGGCGCCCTTCGGGCGTCTTCCCAGTCAAGTGAAAGCCTTGGGAAAGAAATGATCAATGCTCACCTAGAGAGAAGGCGTAATTACTTATGCGGACATGAGAGCACTGTGGTGCAGAGTCTGCAAATGTTTGCATTTGGTTTTTAAATGAAATAGGGTAAGCCTCATTGACTATTCAGACATCGGAATTTATAAAACAGATTTTTGTTGTTGTTGTTATTGTTGTCAGTGGAAAGAGGAGGTGGAAATGGGCTGGGATAGGGGTTTATTCATACTGCAAAACAGTCCTTTTCTTTGCACGACAGATTCACTGAAAGCTTCCTTTAAATAACAGCTCTGCTGGGGCATTTAATTGACCAAAAAAATCAATTTTGAACAGAGTTTTAGGAATAAAGTCTGCATTATGCAGGGGAAATGTTACAAGCATTTAAAAATAAAAACAGACTGTGGTGAATATTCAATCGATTTGAATATACTTTCACTGGGCAAGTACAAGGTTGGAGGACAGGAGGGTCTGAGTGGGTGGGAGACAAAGCTGAGGAGGGTGAATTAGGTAGGATGGGGATGGGCTGCAGCGTGGATGCATATTTAGCATTGCACATGAAATAATCTAAAGAAGGCTTTTTAACAGCGGGTGTTGCTTTAGTCAAAGCAAGTGTGTGGATTTTTATTTGAAGTTGTACACAAGGTCCCCCGTGTGTAAGCCTATGGGTGATTCCCCTCCTCCTTCCAAATCCCCATTGAAATAAAACAATCAGTACATACAGAGAAGTCTACTGCAGTGTACGCCAGGTTTCGACAAAGCAAGTGCACAAGTTAGAAATAAGTATAGAGGGGAGGAAAGTTGACACTAATGGCTTCAGGCTGCTATTCTTGGGAAGATTCATAAGTGTTACTTGAAAGGAAATACACATAATACTAAAAAATTTCTAGTAATTTGGATCTAAAACCTTAGATTACGTCAACAATAATTGGGAGTAGGGGGATCTGAGATCTTCCTTCATGGAAAGAGGAACAGTAAATAGATTTGGTTTCTTGCTTGATTGTGATAGAGAATTTGGGCTCAGGGGCAGACATTGTGGTATGGTGGTTAAGATGCCACTTGGAATGCTCACATCCCGTTTCAGAATGCCTGGGATCCAACTTCATGCTAACATGTATCTTGGGAGGCAGCAGATGTTGGCTCAAGTACTTGGATCAATGCCAGCCATGTGGGAGTCCTGGATGGAGTTCCAGGCTCCTGGCTTCAGCCTGGTGTAGCCCTGACTGTTGTGGGAATTTGGGGAGTAGATCAGTAGATGAAGATGAAGATGAAGATCTATCTATCTATCTATCTATCTATCATCTATCTATTTTTCTACTGTCTACCTCTCCTCACCCCCACTATTGTTGCTCTTTAAATAACTAAAACAGGGGGCTGGTGCCGTGGCACACTAGGTTAATCCTCCACCTGTAGCGCCAGCATCCCATATGGGCACCAGGTCCTAGTCCTGGTTGCTCCTCTTCCAGTCCAGCTCTCTGCTGTGGCCCAGGAAGGCAGTGGAGGATGGCCCAAGTGCTTGGGCCCTGCACCCGCATGGGAGACCAGGAGAAGCACCTGGCTCCTGGCTTCGGATCGGCGCAGCACTGGCCGTGGCGGCCATTTGCGGAGTGAACCAACGGAAGGAAAACCTTTCTCTCTGTTTCTCTCACTGTCTGTAACTCTACCTGTCCAATAAAAAAAAAATACTCTATTAAAAAAGAAAAAGAACAAAGAAAAAGAAAAAAAATAAATAAATAAAACAGAAAAAAATGAATTTTGGTTAAAATATTACCAAAAGGCCATCTCCTATAAACAAACACAGAAAGAGTGAAACTTAAAACCACGTGCAAATACTTTGGAGCCCGGAAGCATAAGATCCTGTGAATCAGGTCTGGGATCTGCAGAGGTGGTTAGAGCTGAATGGAGGTGAAGGAGTCCCCTGTAGCCTGCACAAAAGTCAAGCTCCAGTTAGAGAGGAGTGAACATGGCGCGAGGAAGGCAACTGGTGAGAAATCTTGAAGGCTAAGGATGATGGAAGAACCTGCTGGAAGGGCTTCACCCGGTCGAGACCACCTCTCCTGGGCACTGCTGTAGTTTGCAGATCTTTCATAGCCTTCAGTCCTCAGGAACAACTCCAGAGAAGGTTTGGAGGTGATGAAAAGCTTGAAATAAAGTTCCGAGTGATGAGGACACTGAAAGGGGAGAGAGGAGAGAGGCCTGGAGAAAACATGGGGGCCAGAAGGAAGCTGTGGATGTCTCACGGTGCTGGGAGGAGCTGCCAGAGACAGAGAGTGGGAGACACAGACCTTGACCATGAACATTTAAAGCTTGCTGAGCCGGTGCCGTGGCTCAATAGGCTAATCCTCTGCCTGCGGCGCTAGCACACTGGGTTCTAGTCCCGGTTACCCCTCTTCCAGGCCAGCTCTCTGCTGTGGCCCGGGACTGCACTAGAGGATGGCCCAAGTCCTTGGGCCCTGCACCCCATGGGAGACCAGGAGAAGCACCTGGCTCCTGCCTTCGCATCAGCGTGGTGCGGCGACTGTTGGAGGTTGAACCAACAGCAAAGGAAGACCTTTCTCTCTGTCTCTATCTCTCTCTCTCACTGTCCACTCTGCCTGTCAAAAAAATAAAAAATAGATAAATAAAATTTTAAAAAATCTTGGAGATGGAGTTCGATTGCTCGCTGAATGCAGTGGCCGGGGTCAATCGTTTTGTTTGCTTTTTTGGCCTCCCAAGGGGCTGAATGCCATCCAGGGTCTAGAATGTTTGCTGTATTATTGCGGAGTTGAGAAAAAGCTGCACCCAAAATGGAAAAGACCTGCAAGGCATCAAGGAAGATGGAAGAAGTCAGAAGCAGTGGCGTACGCTTAGCACCTTGTACTTTGTGGTAGGATGCTGTAGGTCATGGCGGCCCAGCGTTCTCACTGCGGTAACTCAAAGTTCCTTGACGACTTCAAAAATTGTGTTTTTAAAGGCAAAATAAGGGATGTGTGCAAGCAAAGACAGTAGATGAGTTGGATTCCAGTTCTGAAGTGAACTGGCAATTACTGGCTATTTTCTTTGCTAGGCTAATTTGCCAGTTTGGCTAAAAAAAATAAACAAACCAACCATATGTTGTTGAGACACACTTTAAATAGAATACTGTTCTATGAAAGACTCACTGTACTCATAGGGACACAGGAAGACAGAAAAATAAAAGGAATGAAAGGAATATGCTACATAAATATTAACCAAAAGATGGCTGTGTAGCCATATTAATATCAAATAAAAGAGCTTAAGGTAAGCAATGTTACTAGAATCAGAGATATGAAGGGTAAAAATGATGGAACAGCCAGCCAATCGAGATGACATAACTTTTTAATTTTTTTTTTTAAATTTTTTGACAGGCAGAGTGGACAGTGAGAGAGACAGAGAGAAAGGTCTTCCTTTGCTGTTGGTTCACCCTCCAATGGCTGCCAGGAACTGCGCGCTGCGGCCTGCGCACCGCGCTCATCCGATGGCAGGAGCCAGGAGCCAGGTGCTTTTTCCTGGTCTCCCATGGGGTGCAGGGCCCAAGCACTTGGGCCATCCTCCACTGCAGAGAGCTGGCCTGGAAGAGGGGCAACCGGGACAGAATCCGGCGCCCCGACCGGGACTAGAACCCGGTGTGCCGGCGCCGCAAGGCGGAGGATTAGCCTGTTGAGCCACGGCGCCGGCCATAACTATTTTTAATTTGTATACATTAGGAACATACAAATAAAATATAAAGCAAAAGTTGATTAATCCAGAAATTGACTATCTGTAATTATAGCTGGAGATTTTAATATACCATTCTCTAAGTGGCAGGAGTAAGGAGAGAAAGAAACATTAATCAAAGCTTGGAAGGTCTAAACCTGATATACACAGACAGGACCTCATGCCCAACAACTGTCTAACACACATTATTTTCAGCTTTCCACAGAACATTGACCAAAATAGACCATATGTTGGGTCATAGAGTAACTCAAAAAAATTTCAAAGCACTAAGAACATATAGAAAATATTATCTAGGCACAGTAGAATTAAACTTGAAATCAGTAACAGACAGATAAGTAGAAAATCCCCAACCTCCATGACACATGCATCAGAAAAATGAAACCACAACAGCAGGTCTGAGATGTTTTGGGTTGAATAATAATAAAAATGTGGCATATCAAAGCTTATGGAATACGATTCCTGATCAAAGAGAAATTTGTACCTTTAAATGAATGTGGTAGAAAATGAAAAGTTGAAACTCAATGATTCTAAGGCTCCTTCTTTAAAAAAAAAACCTACAAAATGAAGAGCAAATTCAACTCAAATAGAAGGAAAGAAGAAATAAAAGTCAGAAATCAGTGACATAGAAAGCAAAGCTGTAACAGGAACAAAATCCACAAATTGCAAGTACAAACCACTTTAGAAAACTACTTGGCAGTAAATACTAGATCTGAAAAACATTCCATGTTCCAGCAACTCCATTCCTGTGATATGTACAAATAAAGAATAAAAGGAGTTTTTATGTGATTTGAAAGAGAATATGTACAAACTGGACCAGGTATGTCTATTAATGTTTGTAACGGGGGTGGGCATCTAGCCAGGTGGTTAAAAGCATCTACATCTCTTACCAGAGCACCTGAGCTTGATTCCCAGCTCCGGCTCTTGTCTCCAGCTTCCTGCTAACGCAGACCCTGGGAGGCAGTAGTGATGTCTCTGTGATTGGGTTCCTGCCAGCCACATGGGAGACCTGGGTTGAGTTTCCAGCTTCTGGCTTTAGCCCCATTCCAGTCCCAGCCATTGCAGGCATTTGAGGAGTGAGCCACAGGATGAGAACTCTCACTGTCTCTGCTTCTCTCTGTCTCACAATTAAGTAAAAACATTTGAAAATGTTTACAACAACATTAATCATAACAAGCCAGACATGGAAACAACCTAAATGCCCATCCATTGAAGGATGGAAAATAGACGGTGGCATGTGATCGTCTTGTTGTAGAATGCTACACAGCGATGGATAAGAAAGACTTCTACAAGCAACAACGTGATGAACCTCACAACACAATGTTGAACGTCACGTCAACTAGAGTGTTAACTAGGACATTCTATGTTAACTAGAATGCAAAGGGTCCATACGTGTGTTACTTCATTGAAATGAAATTCATGGGCCGGCGCCGAGGTTCAATAGGCTAATCCTACACCTGCGGCGCCGGCACACCGGGTTCTAGTCCCGGTCGGGGCGCCGGATTCTGTCCCGGTTGCCCCTCTTCCAGGCCAGCTCTCTGCTGTGGCCCGGGAAAGCAGTGGAGGATGGCCCAAGTGCTTGGGCCCTGCACCCCATGGGAGACCAGGAGAAGCACCTGGCTCCTGGCTCTGGATCAGCGCGGTGCGCTGACCGCAGCGCGCTGGCCACAGTGGCCATTGGAGGGTGAACCAACAGCAAAGGAAGACCTTTCTCTCTGTCTCTCTCTCTCTCTCACTGTCCACTCTGCCTGTCAAAAAATAAAAAAAATTAAAAATTAAAAAAATGAAATTCATGACCAAGCCAAGCCACCCTGTGGTAACAGAAGTCAGAACCATGTTTTCAAAGGCTTTGCTGCCTCAGCTGCTGGGAGTGCTGTCAGCCAGCAGCTTCAGCTGTCAGTCATTTCAGGGATGACACAAAAGGCTGCCTCGAACAGGGTCACCCCTCAGCCACAAAGGCCACGTGGGTCTGAGGCAGGACCATCCAGATCCGTGCCTTCAGCCGTACGGCCGCCCAAGCCCTCAGCCTCAGCCAAGCCCACCTGGCTCTGCTGCTGACTCCACCTTCCTGCTCAGGTGTACTCCTTGGAGTGATGGCTCACGTAAGCTCCCTCCACCCTGTCCCCCTTCCTTTTCTGCCTTCCAGAGACACTGATCCTACAGCTATTCCACGAAAAATATATCCTGACCACCAACTTCTATCACAGAGCCTCCTTCCATGAGACCTCAACTCGCAACATGAGGACAGAGGGAGACTTCTGCAGTGCCGGCAATTTCCCATCATTTCTCTTGGGAGTTTGGCACACAAGTGAATGCATATTCCATAATTCATTCAGCTGGCATTTAAGGTGTGTGTGCTTCATGGAAATCATATGTCAAAAAATGGCAGAGACTTGGGGCTGGCCCTGTGGCATAGTGGGTAGAACCGCCATCTGCAATGCCAGCATCCCATATGAGCACCAGTTCGTGTCCAGCTGCTCCACTTCTGATCCGGCTCTCTGCTAACTGACTGGTAAAAGCAGCAGAAGATGGAGCAAAGACTTGGTGGGAGACCCGGAAGAAGCTCCTGGCTCCTAGCTTTGGCCTGGCCCAGCCCCGGCCACTGCAGCCATCGGGGGAGTGAATCGGCAGATGGACGATCTCTTATTCTGTCTCTTCCTCTCTCTGTAGCTCTGACTTTCAAATAAAGAAATAGATATTTTTAAAAAATGACAAAGACTCAATTTGAGTTTTAAAATGGAACTATATACTCTTTTAAATAGATACACCTCAATATAAATAAAATGTTTAAAAAATACCAAACACAAGACTTCCTTCACTTTCTCTAGAAGCCCCTGAAAGTGACTAAAAGAATACACAGACGGAGGCCGGAGGCCGGAGTTGTGGAGCAGCAGGTTAAGCCACCACCTGTGGTGCCGGCATCCCACATGAGCTCTGGTTCGCATCCCAGCCACTCCACCTCAAATCCAGCTCCCTGCTAATGAGCCTGGGAGAGCAGCAGAAGATGGCCCAAGTACCTAGGTCCCTGCTATCTACATGGGAGACCCGGTTGGCGTTCCTGGCTCCTGGCTTTGGCCAGGCCAAGTGCTGGCTGTTGACCCAGCAGATGGAAGATCTCTGTCTCTGACTCGCCCTTTCTCTCTGGAACTCTACCTTTCAAAATAAATGCCTGTATCTTAAATAAATAAATAGATAAGTAAAAATAGTAAACTTTTAAAAAAGATATGCTTATGAAAATATGCAAGTGGCATACATTCCTGCACATATCAAAAAGGAAAAGGGCTGAAAGGGATCAGAAGGGTGGGCCTATGGGACAGCAGTGTAGACAGCAGTTGGGACGGCTACATCTCTTATCCAAGTACCTGGGTTCCAGTCTTGGCTCTGTTTCTCATTCTGATTCCTGCTAGCGTACACCCTGGCCGCTACGGCTCAAGTAAGCGGGTGTCAGCCACCTATGTAGAAGGCTTGGATTGGCATCCCCTGCTCCTGCCTGCAGCCTGGCCCAGCTCTGACTGCTGTGGGCATTCGGGGAGTGAATCAATGACTTGGGAGAGCACTGTCTATCTCTCTCTCTGTCTCTCAGCCTCACAAATAAATAAAATAAATTTTAAGACAAATGTTTTAATAGGAAACAATAGCAAACAAGTTAGATCACTGACATCTTGGAAGCAGAAAACTGGGATTGGCTTCAAGTAAACAGAAAGCTGAAATCTAATTCCATGGGCAGAGAAACCCCTTGAAAGGAAACCAGATTCCACACTGGCTTAGCCCCAGGAAAAGCAGAGGCTTCTCGCTACCGGGTTAGGAGGCCACGCGCGTGGGGTGCACCTGACGTTGGGCAGACTGGTTAGAAGTTCCTACAGATGGCCGGCGCCGTGGCTCACTAGGCTAATCCTCCGCCTTGCAGTGCCGGCACACCGGGTTCTAATCCCGGTCGGGGCGCTGGATTCTGTCCCAGTTGCCCCTCTTCCAGGCCAGCTCTCTGCTGTGACCCGGGAGTGCAGTGGAGGATGGCCCAGGTGCTTGGGCCCTGCACCCCATGGGAGACCAGGAAAAAGCACCTGGCTCCTGCCATCGGATGAGCGCGGTGCGCCGGCCACAGCGCGCCGACCGCAGCAGCCATTGGAGGGTGAACCACTGGCAAAGGAAGACCTTTCTCTCTGTCTCTCTCTCTCACTGTCCACTCTGCCTGTCAAAAAATAAAAAAATTAAAAAAAAAAAAGAAGTTCCTACAGGTGTGGAGCGGTCACGCTGACCCTGCGCCGTCTCATCACTGCCTCTCCCCGTTTCCAGCAGTCTGGACTTGGGCATGTCAGGTGCACAGCAAGATGGGCCTGAGGTTCCATCTTGAAAAGAGAAAGAACAGGTGCAAGTTGAGGTCTTTTATGGCGCCACCTCTTGCCTCACTTGGGTCTCAGGACCCCGGCAGCCAGTTCTGTCTAGCTGCAGACACTTGGATTCCTTTCTGAAGAGGAAGACTTCTCGTCCTTTCTCACAGGATTCTTTGTTCTTGGAACCCCCAGAAACTGGGTCCAAGTCCTTCCACCCTGCACATCCCCTGGGAGCCTTCTGCCAACCCCTCAGCCTGGCTTCACGCCTTTCCCTGCACCGAGTCATCTGTTGTTTTCTGGGAGAGGACTAGAGGCAGTTTAATTTTTTTTTTTTGACAGGCAGAGTGGACAGTGAGAGAGAGACAGAGAGAAAGGTCTTCCTTTACCGTTGGTTTACCCTCCAATGGCTGCTGCGGCCGGCGCATTGTGGCTGGCACACCGTGCTGATCCGAAGCCAGGAGCCAGGTGCCAGGTGCTTTTCCTGGTCTCCCATGTGGATGCAGAGCCCAAGGACTTGGGCCATCCTCCACTGCACTCCTGGGCCACAGCAGAGAGCTGGCCTGGAAGAGGGGCAATCGGGACAGAATCCGGCGCCCCAGCCAGGACTAGAACCCGGTGTGCCGGCACCGCAAGGCGGAGGATTAGCCTAGTGAGCCGCGGTGCCAGCCAGAAGGCTATTTTATTTTAAAATTGTATTTATTTGTTTATTTGAAAGGCAGAGGGACAGACAGAGAGGGAGACACAAAGAGAGAAAGAGGTCTTCCATCTGCTGGTTTGCTCTGTGAACACACACAGGGGTTGGGCCAGGCTGAAGCCAGAGGCTTGGAACTCCATCCGGGTCTCCCACATGGGTAGTAGGGGCCCAGGTCCTTGGGCCATCTTCCACTGCCTTCCAAGGAGCATTAGGAGGAAGCTAGATGGGAAGCAGAGCAGCAGGGACTCAAACCTGTGCTCTGGTATGGAATGCTGGCAGCTTAGATCACTGCTCCACAATGCCAGCCCCCAAAAAGCATTATTTTAAAGATTAATAAACTTGCAGTGATGTTCAGAACACCCTAGTGTGTGTGTGTATATATATATATATTTTAAAATATTTATTTGAAAGTCAGAGTTACACAGGAGAAAACAAGAGGGGGAGAGAGAGAGAGAGAGAGAGAGATCTTCCATCTGTTGGCTCACTTCCCAATTGGCCACAATGGGTGGAGCTGCACCAATCCAAAGCCAGGAGCCAAGAGCTTCTTCTGGGTCTCCCTCGTGGGTGCAGGGCCCAAGGACTTGGGCCATCCTCTACTGCTTTCCCAGGCCACAGCAGAGAGCTGGATCAGAAGTGGAGCAGCCGGGACTAGAACCAGCACCCCTATGGGATGCAAGTACTGCAGGCAGTGGCTTTACAGGCTACGCCACAGCGCCGACCCCCCACCATAGTATATTTAAAAATTTTTTATTTGATTATTTTTTAAATATTTAATTTATTTTATTTGGAAGTCAGAGTTACAGAGAGAGGGAGAGAGAAGGAGAGAGAGATATATAGGTATATAGAGAGATTGATCTTCTATCCATTTGTTCACTCCCCAAATGGCCACAATGGTCTGGGGTTGCACTGGGCTGAAGCCAGGAGGCAGGAGCTTCATCTGGGTCCCCAGCGTGGGTACAGGGGCCCAAGCCATCTTCCAGTGCTTTGCCAGGCACATTAGCAGGGAGCTGGATCAGAAGTGGAGTAGCTGGGATTGACCTGGTGCCCACATGGGGTGGCAGCTTCACCAGCAGTGGCTTTACATGCCATTTCCCAGCGCTGGCCCCAGCACACCCTATTTTAACACATAAATCTTAGGAGAGGTGTTTAACAAAAGTCAAATTCTCCTAAATTTCACCCAAAATGATACATATAAAAGATGATCATTTTAAAAGAATTAGGTGAGTAGACTTATCCCATAAGGCTACAGAAATTAAAAGAGGAAGTACAGGTCAATCAGTGGAACGAAACACGAGACCCTCCCTACATAACACAAGTTGCTTTCTCTATTGGGTGGGGATGATACATTCTCCAATGAAATGTCGATGATCGATCATGGGAAAAAGGAAAGCAAAATGATCTTACTTCTTTTGCAGTGGTTCAGTGATGGGACCGTTGTTGGGAGCTGGGCGCCCCAGGTCAAGCTGGGTCACTTCGAGGGCTCCTGGTTGGCCCTCCTGTTAAACAGAACACGGCGGAATAGGCACCTGCCGAGACCTTTGCTAGCTAGAACGCTCCCCAGCCAACCTCAACCGAGCTGCTGCTGCTTCTGCGTGCCCTCCTCAAAGCTCAGTGGAGCGGCGGCGTTCAGTCGCTCAACACAGCAAGACAAAAACACAAATAAACGCGTCTGGCTTTCTCAATGGGAAGAAAACGGGGGTGGGAGGGGGAAGACGACTGAGCTAGGGCCCAGACGACTGAGCCGCGAGGGCCTGGGGGAGTCTTGTAGCTCGTTGACATACACTGTTTGTTTTCAATGGGAAATTACTCAAAATGTAATAAGGAAATATTTTGCTGAGCAAATAGATTCGTTTACATCTTGTGGCATGGCCGGTTAAGAAGAATCCTGGCTGTTTGACTCCCTTGGCTCAAGTCCCCAGGCAAGAGAGAGGGAGTTCTCTTTTCACGGGTATTTCTGTCTGTCCAAGGTGGTCTTCCTCCTCCTTTTGAAATCAAATATTCTAAGACACTTGGAATCCAGAAAGGGAAGAGAGGCTTAATTCTACGGCAATGGGCTAGTCTCGCCTCTGTGTTTTGTGGTCCTAGAGAGCTCGGCTTTGTCAGCACTGCCTGGCGGTGGTGTGGGGTGAGAGGGAGAGGGAGGGGGTGTTCTGTGAGGCAGCATCGGGGCCACAGTGGGACAGGGCCACAGCTGGGCTCACGGGCACCTGGGACTCACCTTGGAAAGGCCATGATTATTCAAGAGAAAGAGAGACGGATAGGACAGGGAGGTTGCTTGGGGGGCAAATGCATATCTCGGGCCATGCAGATTTCCATGGTAAATGCCAACAGTGCAGGGGACCCTGAGAGAAAGAATTGGGGGTGACTGGCTGGGAATGAAAAGGGTAAGTCTCCCCAAATTTCCTGGCAACTGCCTCCCCAAGTAGAATTTGGAGCTGCTCTCCAACCTCTGTTTTAGGTGGGTGTGGTTCTTTGCATCAAAACGCAGGTGCTGAAGCATCCCCAGGGGTGCCCTGTATGTGGGGGTTGGACCACACGAGCCAAAGGGGCATCACACCTGGTCCTCTCCTCTCGGCCTCCTGGCCTTGACATTTTTGCCTGCCCGGTGTTCATGGTCTCATGCAGCTCACTGCTTGCCTTCCCTAAAGTAGCCACTTAGGGCTGGGTGTTGTGGTGCAGTGGGTAAGTGGATCCCATATCAAAGTCTCTGAGCTCAAGCGCTGCCTCCCCTTTCAATCCAGCTTCCTGCCGGTGCACACCCTGGAGGCAGCAGGTGAGCCTCATGCGCTTGGACCCCTGCCACCCACCTGAAGACCAGATGGAGCTCCTGGCCCAGCCCTGGCTGGTGCAGTCCAGAGAAAATCTGAGTCTGAAATGCTTATTTCTTTCAAGACAGCTGCCAGATCCCCCACCCCCACCATCCTTCTAATTCTAGAACCCGCATTCTCTCTCTTTTTAAATGAAGTTTATTTGATCATATTTCATATCTCACCTCTACTTGGTTATTAATGGCAAGGGATATCTTTCTTCATTCTTTCACGTTCAACCATTTGTGGTTTGGATCTAAAAGGAGTATCTTGTACTAAGCATATACTTGAATAAGTTTTGAAAAAATACATTTATTTGCATGAAAGACAGACAGAGAGAGAGAGAGAGAGAGGGAAGGAGGGAGGGAGAGAGAGAGGGAGAGAGAAAGAGTCTATTCTTCCATGCTGGTTCACTCCTCAAATGCTCATCCCAGCCAGGGCTGAGCCAAGCTGAAGCCAGGAGCCTGGACCTCCTCCCGTGTGAGTAGCAAGAACCCAAACAGGCACCGGGACCATCACCTGCTGTCTCCAGGGAGTGCACGGGCAGGACGCGGGGTTGGAAGTGAGTACCATTTGGCGTTTGGAAAGCTCCAAGTTCTGATGAGAGAGCTGCTGATAATCTTTGAAAATTCCTTGTATGTGATTCACTTTTCTCCTCCTGCATTCAGCAGCGTGTTTTGTCTTTTGACACTGTGATTTGAATAGGCGTCAGTGTGGTTCTCTTTGAGTTACCACATCTGGAATTTGTGGAGCTTCTTGGTGCAGACTGGTATCTCTCGTAACATGTGGAAGGTTTTTGGCCATTGTTTATTTTTTTTTTTAAGATTTATTTAACATTGAAGAAATGAAAGTAAGTCGAGTTGTTCCCATGATGATGGAGGACAGTGGGGCTGCCTCCCCAGGTACATCAGAAGCAGAGAAGCCAGGACCTAAACTGGTGTTCTGATATGGGGCATCGCTGTCCCAAGTGGTGTCCAACCTGCTACAATGCTGACCCCCTCTTTTGAGAAATTCTAAGGCAATTGTTTCCATGTCTTTGTCCAGACACTTTCAGTTGATTTATTTTTTTTCCTTTGACAAAACCGGACTTTGGTATGCCTCGTAATTTTTTTGGTTGTTGTTTAAAACTGCGCGTTTGAATATAATGTGAAACTCCGGTAATCAGATTCAATATCTTCCCCGGAGTTGGGTGCTTTTCTACTTTTGCTTTTTTAAATTGTTCTGGGAATCTCTGGTGGGATTGGCCTGAGGTGTGAACTTAGGGGTCCTCTTGTATCTTCTCCGTGGCTGTTTCTTTCCCTGGGCGTGCACAGGACTGTCTAAATGCCTCCACACGCACAGTTGCTGTGGAATGGCCTCTACCTTAAATAGGTAATTGTTTCAAGGAGTGAAAAAAGCAGAAACTAAGGCAGGGAAGCAGGCTGTGTTTCTTTATCTTCCCTGGAAGCCGTGGCAGCTGGCGGACGGGACCTGCAGCGGTGGCAACCTCTGTCTACACCTTCATAGCCAGAAGTAGCCATCAGTCTACACTAGCCTCTACAAGTTGCTCCAGAAACATTGGCACAGGGTTGGGGGTGGGAGGAGGAGGAGGAGGAGGAGGAGGAGGAGGAGGAGGAGGAGGAGGAGGCAGGGCGCTCCCTGGGGAAATGGACCAAAAGCACTCACGATTTCCAGGACAAGCCTTCAAGCAGGCTGCAGAGTTTCCCAACCAGTTTTACATCAGGGAGATTCCGCCAGTGTCACTGTCGCCTGGTTGGAGAGAGAGCCCTAGCACTTGCTACCTGCTCTGCCCCCAGCCTGATGTCTTTCCTGTGAGAATTGCACGCAGGCATTCCAACGTGAATGCCAGCATCCTTTTTTTAAAAGGTTTATTTATTTGAAAAGCAAATGACAGAGAGAGAGAGAGAGAATCTTCCATCCGCTGGTTCACTCCCAAATGGCCCCAACAGCTGGGGCCGGGCCAGCCTGAAACCAGGAGCCACCAGCTCCATCTGGGTCTCCCACACGGGTGGCAGGGGCCCAAGTATTTGGACCACCTGCTGCTGCTTTCCCAGGGACATTAGCAGAGAACTGGATCAGAAGTAGAGCAGCTGGGACTCCCATATGAGAGGTAGGCATTGCAAGTAGCGACGTCACCTGTGACGTCACAACGCCAGCCCCCTGGATGCCAGCATCTTAATTTAGGCCTTAACCGCTATGCTGTGTGCCTGTCCTTGGATAATACTTTTTGAAATCTCAAAGAACATTTCCTCAATTTTCTGTACTATTCATAAGGTAACACTAAAAGACACAATGCCCTTTGAATTTTTATACTAAAGATGCCAAACATTCTTAACATTTTCTTCCCATTTTCTTAAATCTAGACCAGATCAGAAAAATTATTTTTGTAAAGAGTCACACAGTAAATATTTTTACTTTGCAGTCTCTGTGGTCTCTGTTGCAACTGCTTAATCTTGCGATTACATCACATATTAGCAATCAACAACATGTAAACATGTCCATGTTCCAATAGATTTCTATTTATAGATGCTAAAATTTGAATTTCATGTAATTTACACATGTCTCTCCACCCACTCCTCACACACACACCATTAAAGAAGCATAAAAATGAGTCTTAGCTTGTAGATGCTACAAAAATAAGTAGCAGGCTGCATTTGGGTCATAGATTTTTGATCCCTGATGCAGACAATAAAAAAAATAAGCAAATAAAATAAAAGCAAGGTCTAACTCCTAGCATCTGTCAGCTTCTGTGGTCTAAATACCTCCACCTGGCCAATTTCAAGTTACCAATGGGATGCAGCTGAACATGAAGTTGCACCCCCCCCTCCCCATCAATGCACCACTAAGCTGCCATTCAGTCTCTTCACCATACAGATGCAGTAGACAAAGAGAAACTCAAGGGGCAAGGCATTGCAGCTCGGAGGATTAAGCCACCATTTGGGACCTGTATCCCAGAGCAGTGTCAGTGTTAAGTGCTGGCTGCTCCACTTCTGATCCAGCTCACTGCTTGTTTTCCTGGGAGCAGCAGGTGATGGCTCATGTACTCGAGTTTCTACCCCCGTCTACATGGGAGACCCAGAAGAAGTTCCTGGCTTCAGTTTGGCCCAGCCCCAGCTGTTGTGGCCATCTGGGGAATGAACCAGTGGACAGAAGATAGCTCTCTCTCTCTCTCTCTCTCTCTCTCTGTCACTTTGCCTTTTAAATGAATAAATAAACAGCTAAAATAAAAGAAACTTGAGAACATAGCTAATAACATAGCATACTTGAGAACATAGCCTAATAAAATAATTCAGAAGTAATGAGTTTTGAGTATTACCTTCATTTTTAACATCATTTTAAATTGTGAATGTATATAGGTGACTTTTTTTTTATAACGCTTTTATTTAAAGAATATAAATTTCCAAAATACAGTTTATAGATTACAATGGCTTCCCCCCCATAACTTCCC